>JARYHS010008074.1:380581702-380980185 GCA_031002005.1 Vandiemenella viatica
AATCTAGCACCCATCCTCTTCTGCATATGTCCACAACAGATGCTAGAAACCTGCAGTGTTACCAACATATATAATATATCATAAGCATTATAGCTGGAAACAAGAAGTTCACAGTTCTTTTCCAAATAATACTGATTCTGTAAGTGAAATATGTGGGCATGGTGGCATACATGACCCTAACTTTAAAATTATGTACATATAGCTCATTTTGCATTTGAAACCCTGAAATGAATATATCAAAGTAATAAGTCGTAAAAAAATCGATTTTCCACCATTTATAATTACCCTGTATCCTTAAGTACTGTATAAACAAATTTTAAAATAATTGTTGAACCTCACAAATACCAAGATGTACCTATGTGAAGCCGGAGCAGACCACTATTATCATTATTTGGTTATCCATTTCCTTAGAGCATTTTTATTACTTCTCAGTTTCTGATATTGTTTCAATATGTATTTGGTTTTTTGAGTTTGTTTGTTTTAAGTGATACTTTTGATGTTTCAGGTTGCTATTTTCATTAAGGATTTCTTACTTTGTTTGCCTGTTTTAAGTTTGGGATGTTCATCAACAATCAATCCGTATATTCTAAGCCTGTGAGTGATGGGTTTAGTAATTCCACATTTACGTATATTGATTACTGGTCTGCTGCAAAATACACAAAACTTCGTGAAACCCGGGTCTCATCTATCAAAGCCACCTTACATAGGGACAGTAAATCTCAGTTTTATGATACAAGGGATGTCTCTCAACCTGTCCTGTTACCTTTCAGGGGCCATTTGGTTTTCACCTTTGTATTTGTGAGAACAATGTTTGTTGACGAAACTGCTTTTAAAAAAAAGTAAAAATTTATCAATGCTTTTTTGTCCTGACCTATCTGGAATGATTCAGTGCACTTGAGGTTATTCCAGATTTTGATCCCCATTTTCTTTATACACATATGTTAGGTGAATAACCACTGCTTACCACAGTTGAAGGCAGGATGGCATTAAAAGATCAACAGACAAATATACATTGAGTGTTGAAATTTTTGGGTTTATGGCTCTTCATCTATATAAGAATTAGGTAGGTATGTGGTGGAGGTTGACAGTAAGCCTAAAAAATTCAATGCTCAATACGATTATGTGTCCATGTTTTGATGCCGTCCTGCCTTCAATTGTGGTAAGGAGTAGCTACTCCCCTCCTCAGATGTTTAATTTGCCCCACTACTAAATGCCTAATGTTTCCTAACAATATAAAATATATGATACAAAATATAATAAGAAAATATTCTCTGGTCACCTCCATCCAGAATTTTAATTATGCTTTCTGAATGGAGCGTAAACATTTCTAATGTTGAGAAAGATAGAATAATTTGGGTATATAATTTTAATATTAAACAAACCGTAGGATGGCAGTTTGTAAAAGACATTGTGGAGCACCTGTTGAATGTTTAGCAGAAGAATGTATTAATCTGGTATAAATTGAAGTATAATAAACATATTACATAATAATTCATTTTTGTTAAAAAAATAAAAAAAAAAAACACAAACAACAAACAACAACAACAACACCCTGTTACTTAGTTCCTTTAGTAGTACTATTTATTTCAAATCAAAAAGCTTGTATTGGTATTAATATTAAATCACAAATTTTCTATAATGATTATTACATAATTAAAATCTTCCTGTTTCCTGCTGTGAAATTAAAGTATACTGTCTTATCCTACCTGGATTATCAGCGTTAAATCGTATTACAGTGTAGCCTCTCATTGGTACAGAAATGGTGTCTTTAAGAGGTGCTGTTTCAAGATTCTTAATGATTTCATCATTTTCATTCATTTCTCTAACCAGATCAATGGTTGGATTTTGTGCCATTAAGGATTCCATTGCAACAACATGAAAGTGATAGCCATGAAGGTGGAAAGGATGATCTTGATCTCTGATGACACCTGGAAGAAAAAAACTTAGTTCGAGTAATGTATATAAAGAAAACAAAGCACATAAAATTACCACAGTTGTTTAGTCATGGAACATAAGCTAATAGAGCTAACTGATGAGTGCAACATCAGTTTATAATATTTTGATTTCTTTGCTGCCTATCTGCACCTACAAGCAGTGTGAATGTAGAAATTTTCCAAGCCAGGACAAAAACTGTAAGGTTGCTGCCCTTTCGAACATTATTTTGCTGCTCCATGTTAGATTGCTTGGAGATAACAATCTATATACTATCATAAATATGAAAGTAGAATGCATCTGTCTGCCTGTTTGTCCAGACATCATGTAAAAAATACCAAACCAATTGCAAATATCAATATTGTGGGAGAGCCATGGAAGAAACGTATGAATGAGTGTCACGGCTTTTATTTGTACTCACTTCTTGAGTTGTGCGAAATGTTTTCTGACATGATTATACCTGAATGAATTAAGAGACCTTGAACAAGGAATGTTAGTTGATGCAAGGGGTATCATGGGAGATTAAATTTTGGATATTATTTGTGAATTAATCATTCCTCAACCCAAAGTATCAAAAGTGTGCTCTGAATATATAATAGCTGCTAAATATAATGCATTGGCCTACCAAGCTGAATTGAGCTGTTAGTATTGACAGTGTAATAGAATGAAAAATGTGGATCATCCTGTACAATTTTTAATATCAATATTATATTAAATCAATGATAGGAAGAATTTTATAGGGTCAGATTTTTCTGGCTGTGATAGCCGAGTGAGGGGACGAAATCCCAGGTACCTGAGCGTCGGCCAGATGGTTGCAGGCTCTGAGGGATGAACAATGGATGTACATTTTATTTGTGAGTAAAGGTGCTGTAAATAACTGGGACCCAATATGTCCAGGAAATATCTGAGAGATGGTGGATGACTAGCCATTGAAATTTTGTTAACCCAGGAATTTTGAGAGGTGCCGGAGTTTGGTTATTTCTCATGATACACCAGAAAATGATTCCAGCCAATATAAAACTCTATGAGGAATAGTCACCATAGGAGAACCAATCACCGATGTAAAAATCCCTGTGTGATACTAATTTCTGGGTATTTTTGTCATCATGCTGAAAATATGTTGTCGAGAGGTGTGGCAAATGGTAGAAGATGTGAGAGGCACAGTGGACGATTTTATGAAGAAACTCTTTACCCAGGCCTCGAGTGGGCAAGGTTGCACCCTCCATTCCAGGCCTCAAGTGGTAGAGGTCGTATACTTTGGAAGTCGCTCTGTAAAATGTGTACAGCCTAGAGTAACTAGGCATGCTCCATACTTTGCTTTCTGAGGGGGAAATCACAAGTTGATTCTGCAGTTGCCAGAATGCTCATGTCAATAGTGACTTGAGAGTTCTAGTGAGCATTTGCAGCAAATTTTCACGGATGATAAAGCAGTCTACTCCATTATGGTAAGGTTGCTGCCCATTATGGTAAACGCACTACAAACTTAACAGTGGGTACTTAAAATCATTGAGACCAGCCCCATAACAGCACTGTTAAATAAAATGTTGAATGATTAAGAGTTTTATGTCTGATGAGCTGAGCTAGTGTTTTTAAAAGCCGTGAGCTATTTTAACAATTTTCATGTAAAAGCTGGACGAGCTTTTGTGAACTTTTAATCATCACATTCGGTGGATAATGTAAAAATACCCTGGCCCCTTATAAACTCATTATAATACAATTTTTTTTAAGCTTTGCATCCAATCATTATAACTGTGAAGATCATTCCCTTTTGTTTTAAACAGAAAATAAGTAAGAGCAAATGTGAAATGTTTGTCATTCATTGTATAATTTTATAATGTTGATTTTCTTTCGTTAATATTTATTATGTTCTTAGTGATTTGTGTATTGTTTATTGGCAAAGATCAGGCAGTGTGTTGTATTTGATTAGGAACTCATTGTATTCACATTTAAATTAAATACTCCTCCATATGTAGCTGGAGTGAGTACCTAATAAATAGCAATATAGGGCAATTTTTAAATGATAAAGAGAGCAATAATGTTTTCATCCTTCCCAACCAATCCCCCACTACAAATGGCAAGCACAACATGTGGCGTAGATTTAATTAATCAAATGATTAAATCATCTAAATGATTTTATTTCTGATAGTACACACTACTTTGGCTATTTTCATTTTTAAAATTAGTTTATGATTTTAAAATCACATTAATTTGTTTCTTGTGTGTTTATCTTGGATGGATTACTGGATCAATCGTCATGTAATTTTTAATGTTGATGTATGTAAATGATGGGAGTCTTCCAAACACTTCACAAGTAATTTTAAAATAGATTTACTTGTAGCAAGGTTTTGTCAACATAGACCACTATCCCCATGAGAGAATCATTCAATTCTATCCTAAATTTCCATTTCTTCTTAGTTTTTGTTACTACTGCCAAATCTAACTTCACATTTTTAAAAATATTTCTGTAATTTTATTTCATTATTACCTAAGCCTCTGGTGTACCATACTGCTATTTTATTTCTTATCCAGTTCCAAAATTCTTAGTTATTTTCCTAGCTTTTTCCATTATACAAATATCCTTCAGCCTTTTATTCTCTGTTTGTAGGTTGCAATTAGAAGGAAGAGTTCTGATCATGGGTTAACAGCACATAGAGGTAAGTCACATGATGATGTCACTGCCTTTAGACCTTGTGAACTGCCTGTTTTATGTAGGAGTTGTCACCCTTTGTTGGAATGTCCCAGTTTTAAGGCGCCGAGCTTCTGCCTTTCTCCCTTGCCCATCTGCAATACCCAAGATGGAGTGCATTGTCTAGAGACCACATGACTTTCACCTCTGTGGATGTGGAAGTAGGATATTTTTGGCAGAGCTGCTGAGAGGATGCAGAAGCATTTCTCCATGTTTTATTGTTGCAGCATATTTGGCTTAGGCTGGGATCCTTGAGGTCATACCAATATTTAGCCTGCCCCTATTTACTAATTTTACAGCTTATTAATTTGGTGACTGCTTAATTATTACATACCGATCTCACCACTGGATCCACTAATTAAGCTTGCTGTAGTTGTCTAACACAGTCTTGCCAATGGTCAAACATGTAGGCCGTTTAAGCCATATCATGTCTTTCCATTTTGTTTGTTTAGAAGTTTATTAAGACTATGATTAATTAAATAGTTCTAAATAGTGGATCAACAAATCAGCTCCTGTGCTGGAAGAATTATTACTAGGTGGTCACATAAGTTAAAATACAAAAAAAAAAAAAATTACAATAAATAAATAAATAAAACGTAAAAACTTATAATGTTTCAGTAACCACAAGCAACCAAACTGATCCACAATCTAAGCTCCACTCGGTGCTAATGTAGTCATTAATGGTCAATTGTAATCTCAAGCCAATGCACCCATGCACACTTCTCCACGATGCTAAGGTTTGAGGGTGACTGACAATCAAACTACATTCTTAGTATCACTGTGCAGGTTGGTTACTGTTATGTTACAGACTACTAGCTATCAGTTTAACAGCTATTCGTTATCTGTTTGTTGTGTCCTTTTACCTACAAATCTTACTAGGTTTGTAACGCATTTCTATAGCTATTCTATCCAACCTATTATAATAACATGATAAACATCATCATATTTAACCATTTTCAATGCCCCCATTACCTTCTCTCAGTTAAATCCTTCAGAAGGATTGAGAATAATTTATTGAAAGAAAACAGAATGCCCATAAGTAAATGTAAGATGAGATGCTTAAAAAAGGAAGAACATGGATGAAAGCTACGCTGTATTATGAAGGAATTCTTAGTACAGACACACAGTTTAGATGAACCATCAACAGCAACAATCCCAATCATTTCCAGAAGAAGTTATCAGCAAAAATGTAACTCCATCAGAAGTTCATCAAGACTGGGTAGCAGTGGTAGTGGGAGCCAGAAAACATTTAATGTTTACTGCAACTCATCTGAAACTTGTCAAATATTGGCTAACAAGAGTCCGCATCAAATCAAAGAATTTGAATGATTTTTCAGGTTTCTGCAGCTTTCTTTGTTTTTAATTACTGGTTTTATGGGATAAGCCACATTATTTATTTTACAATCTGAGCTTTCGGATGCCATACTATATATATAAATGCTGTAGTATGGCAGCTGAAAGCTCAGACTGTAAAATAAACAAACAGGTTGTCTGGACGCTTCCAAAGTAGGTATACTTAACTTGCTATTGAAGGTAGGGTGGCCAGTTCCTTTCTTCCTTACCTAACCTACCTGTAAAGGGATGTACAGATTAATGTGAAATGCAAACCACAAAAACTTTCTGGTGTATTTATCATTACTCAATAAGCTGCGCCAATCGCCAAGGTCAGGTTAAGGACTAACGAAAACCTACCTGTGACAGGGATGCAAACTGGGGTCCTGGGGATATTTCCATAACCACTAAGGCAGTAAAAAAAGAGTATTGATGTTGAAAATCAACTAATTGTGGTTATGAAAATTTATAAATTGAGAATTATAAAGTAATTATGTCAATAATTAGACTATTACAATATCAATGCTTAAGTTTTCCTGGAGCAACTAAACATTTGTTTTAGTCTAGTGGCATAAGCTTCATAAATTTGGTGGGATTGCTTTCTAAATTTGATCCATTTATGTAAGAAAAATTAAGGAAAGTTTAATGTGAGTCTCATAAATCGTCTAACTTATCTAAACACTAAAATTAATGTAAGACACAAAACCACATACCGGGGTAGAGTAACGGTTTAATCACCTTAACTAACCTACAACTTGCTTTAAGTTCTGTAAAAATATTCACAAATAAAACTGCATAACCATGTGTGAGCCTGGATAAATCAACTGTAATAAATTACAGCCACCACTTTCCTCAATATTCCTTAGGAAAGAAATGGTTACTATTCACAATGAAAAATATGCACTGTTCACTTCAAAATATTTTCAATATATTTCCAAAGTCACATCTAAAAGTCACATTTACAGATGAAGTTGGCTATCGGACAAATCATTTCCAAAAAAGCAAGTCATGAAGAGGAATAAACACCAGAACAACCCTGGTTAATTAATTATCAAAGCTTCATAGTCACTGTTTACACTTTGCAAGTTCAAAGAATTCTATCATGGCTGCCAAGATGGCGTAGTTGATGTTAATGCAGATCTACATTCATGGCCCACTACAGCGCCACCAAGTGGCTACTCCCAAACAGACTAACGCACCTATTGCCTCAAGGCATGTGATACTAGTAATGGCGTCTTCAAGCCCGCAGGTCCATTTATACCCTTCAACGCCTGACACTTGTAGCATCTCGCTACTAAAAATAGTTAGTCAAAATATTGTGATCTTCAGTGTTCAAAATTTTACGCGGTCTGTTGATTAATCTTGTTTATGATGACTGTAGCTCTATATTTACTCACTTTATTGTAAATATACGAATGTGTGTGCGGAATAAAAGCTCACTTCCTCGAAGAGATCGGTTAATCCCCTCGTTGGCACTTAGCTTTCACAATTTTGGAAGTTTCTGCTGAATTATAAATTATCATGTTTAAACCCCTGTCATTTTGTTCTCTGAGCGCTCCTGATTTAAATACTGTAACCTTTGTTATTATCGGTGGTGTATTAGGTGTATTATAGAAGTTATTAAACTCACAAAAATTGAGGTGATAGCCACCCTGCGGACATGTTTAAAAAAACTAATATCTTGTTAATTATTATTAAAGTGCTGCTTATTTCGAAAAAGTGTTATCGTCTGAATTTCCTTTAATTTTACTATCAATTTTAAAAGCGATTTTATTTACTGCGGTGGTCTTAGTAGTTCACCATTTAATTTTGAAAGTTCCCAAGTTTTCCTTTACGGTGTAATTACGTTAAAAACTGATTTATGTTTGTTTAACTGTGTGGAATGCTTTGAAGTTTATATATGTTATACTGTGTTCTTTATTATTACATAAAATTTATTTATTAGCTCTGGAAATTATTGAAAACGTATGAAAGATAAGTCTTTCCCGGTGTATCTTTGATACAAATTCTTCGTGGGTTTACCGCCGGATTACATTTTCTACTGACAAGCTTGTTATGTGGTGTTGAAAATGCAAGTGTGTTTGATGAAGTTTTAAAATTGTGTTTATTTTTTTTTCCGGCCTGAAACTGTTGATTTATAGTGAATTTCACTTTCTCCAGATTCGTTATTATTATAAAAATACTTTACTGCATTGAAAAGTGTAGAGAAATAGTGATATGGTCACATAACCAAAATCGATTGTTTACAAGTTGAATAACCAAGGATTTCACTGATTAAGGTGAGTTTGAAAGCTATTTACTATTATTAATGGTCTATTTAGAGCTCGTTTTATACGCTGGATTACTTTTTTGATTTTAAATCGCTGTATGTTCTGAGATAGGTTGCAGTATCGGCTTCTGTATGAATCGCGTCTCCCATATCCTGTAGTTATCAGATGAACAATTTTACAATTTTCTGGAGGGCTTACCCCTTCCCCTCTGCCTTGTAACTAAGAAAAGTAGAATTTAACCAAATTCTAAGGTGCTTACACTAAGCTGAATTAATAAATTGGATGGAAATTGTGATATTAAGCACAACTATCGAAATAACAAAAGTCGCTAAGTACTCTTCGATAACTGCAGACTGTACTCCTGGTGCAAGTCTTATTGAACAGCTTCATTAACAATAATAGTTATCAATTATAATTGCAATCAAAATAATTGTAATATTGACTTTTTTAAAAAAAAAGGGGGGGGGAGAAAAAAGAGAAGCTAGTGATTCAATGGAAGAGGATTTGACAGAACTTATACTGACACATTTGGAAATGTTTGTTTTTGAGTTAAAGAGGCTCAGAGGACAAACCTATGATATCGGTACTAATACAAAAGAAGTAAGAAAGGATTTACAAAATAGAATACTTGAAAAATATACAAGGATATTTTATGTGCCCTATGCATGTCATTATTTAAACTTACTTGAGAATCATGCAGCATCTTCTACAAAAACAACTTTTTTTTTTTAGGTACAAGAACTTTGCTTTTTTTCTGGTTTTGTTAAGTTTTGGAAAGTGCTAGCAAAAATATGTTTCAGAATTAACTTTAAAACTTTTGTGTACTAGTACAGTGGTCCACCACTGGTGTGCCGTAACAAGGTGAAAGGTTTCCTGTGAAATTTTACCCATTATAAGGAATTAATTGTCAAGTTTTTTAAAATCATATTTTAGTTTCATGTGCCGTGAATTGTTACATATTGTGGTATACTAAGAAAATAAATTTTATTTATTGACTCACAGTTGCTGTTAGTTTTGTTTATTCATTTTTGAAATATTTTTTCTTCTCACCTCTACTGCTGCATTTTGAGGTTCTGTTATATTTACTGCATATTCTGCCAATGTGCTTTTCCCTAATTGCTGGGATTAGCAGAACTTTCCAAGCCTTATATTATTTTATAACGTTGTCAGTGTCAGTGCTCCAACAATACTACCTTGTAAGAAATGCTCTCGGGTGACTAGCCAAGTCAAGAATGCGTTGTCGCACGATATTTCGGCGACAAAATCATCTTTAGTCGCCGAAATATCGTATGACAACGCATTCTTGACTCGGCTTGTCACCCGAGAGCAGTTCATACATTCTCAACACCGAGAAAGACTCTTATAATACTACCTTGTTGCTATACCATTGCACTGTAAAAACAATTGCCACCATATATGTGACTTCTTTGACGTATACAGTTACTTTAGTTCCATTACAGCTATGCTCTGAGGTGGTCCAAAAACTGTATTATTAGTTAGTCTTGATATTATCTGTTACAATTAGCAAACTATTTTATTTCATCAAGATGGACAAATTCCTTGAACAGAGTGTTCCATCTATGAGTGCTATTGGTGAAAGTGTTGAGCAAGATAGAAAAAAACAAAAGTTTATGCAGCGGAAATACATTGATAATTACTTATCCTATGTTGTTGTTTTTTTTTTTTTTTTTTTTTTTGGTGTGGTGAAAAAACTTGCCAAATTCCCAAGTGTATTGTTTGTGGTGCAAAACTCAGTAATGCTGCTTTGTTTCCCAGTAAATTAAGCAAAGATGTCAGTTATTTTTGTTGTTTGTTGGAAAATAAGAAAAAATAAAAGATGTTCATGACCGCTACACTATATGTTTCGGAAAAAGTACAGGAAGCTAGTTACAATGCAGCCAGATTTATCATAAAGGCCAAGAAACCACATACAATAGGTGAAACTGCTGTTTGTAAAGAGATGGTGACAATAGTTCTGGGTTTAGAATCTGATAGTGAAATTTCAAAAATTTCTCTTTCTGCTGACACAATCAGTCGCTGAGTTATTGACATGTCTTGTGATATTGAAGACATTACGAAGGAGAAAATCAACAACAGTCAGAAGTTCTCACTTTAAATCAATGAGTCCACGGATATAAGTACGCAGATTTATTCACAGATGGTGAATGGGTATGTAAGTTGGCATATCTTTCCGAGATTTTCGTAGACTTGAATTAACTGAACATCAAAATGATGGTAATAAAATGGTGATGGATATAACTAAAGAACATTTAGAATTCGGACAGCAGATATTCAAAAATTACATTGTAGAAAGTGTTGAAGACTTTGATTAGGTTCATGATCCATTTGTTGCAAATTCAGAACAACTTCTAATTAATTTTCAAGAGGAACACGCAGATTTAAAAGCTGAAAGAACTTTGAAATTAAAACTTGTTGAAGTTCCTTTAGATTCATTTTGGCTAACAATAAGGAATGAATATTCTACTATCTCTGACATGGTAGATAATGTGTTATTACTATTTCCAACTACATATTTATGTGAATTGGGCTCCTCGAAATTTACTGAGATTAAAACATCCAAGAGGGAAAGACTAAAATCCATTGAGGGAGAAATTAGGCTTGCAGTCTCAATGATTTTTCCATGCATCAGGCACCTGTGTGCAGTTAAGCAGGCACAAGTGTCACATTGAAGGTATGAATACAATTATTTTATTTAATAGTGATATAATGCTGCCTGATAATTAATTTTATGCAACCGCTGTTTTTAGCTAACATTTTTTACATGTTATGGGGCTTGATACCTCAAGTAACTGAAGGAATAAGTGATCATGAAGCAGTTCTGATGGATATTAGAGGATTCAGTAAACCAGCAGCCAAAATTGAAGGGGGAAATAGGTACAATTATAAAAAGGCACAGGTTTCGAATTTGATGAGATATTTCAGAGAACAATTCAGCAAATGGAAGGAAGGCTCAAGTACAGTAGTGTCAAGGTGAGAAGAGTTCAAGGAGATATTAAGAAACGGGGAAGAAAAATTTAATCCAAAGCAGAAAATAAATAGAAGTAGAGAACCTATGTACTATTATAGGGAAGTGAGGAGGTTAAAGAGGTTGGTAACAAAATAACATAACAAAGTTAAGAGACAGCAGGGTAGTAGGGAATATTTAAAACAACTAAACAAGGACTTAATAACAGCAAAGAAAATGGCTAAAGATGGGTATATGAAGAGTATTGTCAGTGCAGGAGGACCATTGACTGATGCATCTAGAAATTTCTATGGCTATATCAGGAAACTGAGGGGAAGGGAGGGTGTAGAGATACTTATAGATAAGGATGGAGAAGAAGTTACTGATGATTTGAAAAAGGCAGAGATATTAAGTAACTGGTCAAGTGAAAGCATTAGGGACAATGAATCAGAAACAGGAGAGTCTAATTTGGAGAACGAGCTTAACAATATAATTAGAAATGACAATAGTAAAAAATTTGATATTTATCCTGAGGAAATCATGAAGGAAATAATAAAGCTGAAAAAACATAAAGGGGCTGGTGAAGATATCTTAAAGATAGCCGGATATGACATTGTACCTTATCTTGAAATATTATTTAAATTGAGTCTGGATACTTGCTGCTTACCACAGGACTGGAAAAGTGCAGTAGTAGTACCGGTACATAAAGGAGGGGTGAGAAATAGAGTTGAGAATTTCAGGCCAATCAGTTTGACATCAGTGGTAGGTAAATGAATGGAAAGATTGATATGCAACCACATCAGAAATATATGTGAGGAACGTAAGTGGCTTTCAAGCAGGCAACATTGGTTCAGGCAAGGATATTCATGCGAATCTCAGTTGGTGGGTTATATGCAAGATATTTCAGATGAAATGGACAAGGGAGGCCAAATTGATAGTGTAGCACTTGATCTGTCAAAGGCGTTTGACAGAGTAAGCCATAAAATGGTAGTAAATAAGGTAAAAACCATTGGAGTGGATGAGAAAGTGATTTGCTATGTAGAAGAATTTTAAAATGTAGAAAACAGAAAGTTAGGGTAGGAAATGTAGTATCAAAAGAAGTAGAAGTAAAAATGGGTGTGCCACAGGATAGCGTATTGGGACCATTGCTATTCATTATTCTAATGAATAATTGTGTTGAATGTTTACTATCTGAAATTAGATTGTTTGCAGATGACATAATGATGTATAAAAGAATCAAAATGATAGAGGATTGTAAACAGTTGCAGGGTGATCTGGACAGGATATCTAGTTGGGTTGGTAAACATGAGATGAAGATAAATGCAAAAAAGAGTCAGCTTATTAGATACACAAATATAAAACAAAAGGTTAATTATGAATATAAGGTGGGTAAAGAATTGCTTGCAGAAGACTTGAAATGTAAATATCTTGGCATTACTTTTGACTGGGCTGGACACATTGGACAGGTGTTAGGAAAAGTTTTCAAAGTTCTGCACTTGTTGGAGAGAGTGATGAGGGGATGTACAGGAGAAATAAAGGAATTGGGTTACAAAACTTTGGTCAGACCATTGCTCGAATATGGTAGTGTCATTTTACGTATCAAATACAGGAGTTGAAGACGGTGCAAAGAAGGGCTTCTAGATTTGTTTCTGGAAATTATCGCAGAATGCAATCAGTGACGGATATGATAAAGGAGCTGAAATGGGATTCATTGCAAGACAGGAGGAGGATGAGGAGGGTCATGGGAGTATACAGGGCATATACTAGCGATGAGGCATGGAAAGATATTGCAATAGGTATGAAAAGTAGTGCATGGAAGGGAAAAGATGATCCTGACCACAAGCTGGCACTCGATTTCAGGCACAAGGGTGTGGGAAGATTCTCTTTTTTAGGTAAGGGTGTCAGGGATTGGAATGAGTTACCAAGAAAAATGATGAATAATTTACCGAAAACTTTGAAAGAATTTAAAGATAAAATCTGTAGAGGGCAAATTTAGGTGGGTGCAGGATAGGGGGAAGATGGGTGTGTACTGAAATTGCCACCGGAGCCTGTGCTCCATTGCAATTAAATTAAATTAAAGATGTACCGATAACCTTATGGTCTGCCACGAGTAGGAAAAGGTTGGAGAACAGTGTAGTAGTATGTGGCCAAGCAGAGTACATGGATTCAAATCTTGATGATTTCAACTGTGCAAAATCTATGATGCATTATTCCGGACAATAGGAGACATCAATAGAGAATTTTCTTTATGACTTTACATCTTGTTGACATTGACATCAAGATTATTAGGGGCAGAAAGGGTTGGAGTCCAAGGAACGGGAAGAAATTCGGACATGGTCTTATGAAGGAAGTTTCCTGTCATTCACCCGGAGTGATTTGGGGAAACCTTGGAAAACCCAAATCTGGATGCCCAGATGAGGATTCGAACCCTCATCCTCCCTAATGTAATGCCAGAGCATTACCGCCCATCCACCATGTTCACTGTCAATAGGGAGGCAGGAAGTTAAGTAATAGGTAAAAAGATAGGAAAAATATCAAAATCACAACTTTTTTATGTGGTATATTTATTTGGCATGATATTGTAATGCACTTAGCGTTAAGATCCACAACATAAAGCTTTTGGCATGTTTTCACATAGCAAAAGCATTCATGAACTAACTGCTATATCAAAGATAGATAGAAGCAAAGTTTTGGAAGGCTTTATGTGAGGCTGTGACTAGTAACGCAGATTTTAGCTTGGCTGTCCATAGTATGTAAAGGACTGAAATTTTTTGCCCAGGAAGCAGTATTAGAGTTATGAGTTTTATGAGCCAGGACAGAAACTTTAGATTGCTGCCCTGTTATAATGATTCTGCCACTCACTGTCTCTTCAGACATGATTTTAGTGCCTGGGACAGTAGCAGAGCTAAAAAGAAAAAACAAAGGTGGCCGCCACACGAATTCGCCATTTGCTGTCACTCTGAAGTTGTTGTCCCTCTGAAGTTGCCACAAGTGCCCTGGTTTGCCCCTCCCTCATTTTTTCTCTGCTAGATTCGGCACTGCCAGAATTGTCTGTCGCAAAAGCAGCTGTGTACTGTCATTCAAAAAAACCTCTTAGGTTATGTTTATACTGAAACTGTCTTCAGCTGATCTTTCACTCTGCCAAACATCCAACTGAATTCTGCCAATCAATTCTGCCAGCTGAAGTTGTTACAATGGGCCTGACTTTGCACACTAATTTGACTTAAGTTACTTCAAATGACACTGCGAGCCAGCCAACACCCCACTGTTTTGATGGACTGGTCTAGTGTCCGGTTGTTGGGTTTGGAGAATCGTGTTGAAGAAGTTCTGAAAATTCCATTCCTTTACAACCAAATGTAATTTTTGTGTTATCGATTGCTTTAAAAAGTGTCTTTTTATACTTTAGCTTAATTTCCAGGTTCATCAGATAGTAAAAGGTAAATTGTGTCATTCTCAAACATTCGTAAAATTTCATTTCATCATCCATCAGATACAATGACAATGATAGCACTACATTATTTTGTTTAACAAGTATGCTTGTGTTTTGAGATAGCAAAGATATATTGTTCAGAAAAAGAGTACATTTATTTTATTGTGTTTCAAAACATATTTTTAATTATTTCTAAATAAGGTCTGATGTCTCAGAAGGTTACAGCATGTGATTGGAATACAGTACATCCCTGGTTCAAATCCCGGTTTCAGTTGCAATTTTTACGGGCTTTAAAATTGACCTTTACTTCTGGAAAAGCTCCGATTTGTTAAAGTAGTCTGTATTTAAACTAAAATATAGAATGTTCTAATTCTTTACTTAAATATCAAGTGAATCGAAAGTAACATCAAACAATACAAACACGTCAAGTGTGAAGTGATTGATATTTGACATTTCATTATGATTGCATTCAGAAATGCAAGAATCCTTCAGTCAAGTGTAGTTTACCAAAGACTTAATTATGTTTTGTTAAGAAAGTATTTGTATACTATTTTTGTATATAAAGGATCAAAAAGTGAAGCGAATCAGGTAAAGAAAAAAAAGTATTTTAACATACTTTATTACTTTTTTAGATTATAAAGTACACCTACAAAAAATAAAAAATAAACCTTATTCTGTAATATAGTAAGGATGGCAGCCTTAGCTGTGACACCCAGAGATACAATGTTTATTGATTTATATGTTTAGTTTTATATATTTTTAAATTTTTATCCTTCTGTTGTCAACTGGAATCAAAAATTTATAAGAAGATATGATATGAAAAGAAAAATGTTTTTAGGAGATAATTTATGTAATCTGCTGAAATATCAAAACAAGTGATACTAAGCGTTTTAGGTGAAAATACATTTCTACTCTTTCATTTCAATGCGGTTTTATAGCTAAATATGAATGCAAATATGATGCAAGACAAGTGCGTTTGGCTGAATAAAACAAAATTATTTGTTTGATGAAAGAAGTCGACTGAGTGGGTCGGCCATAGAATAACCGCTTTGAGGTGGTCAATCATATATGAGTGTTTATAGCAATCAAAAAATGTGGAAAGTCTCAAAAATGCTGAAATGGTAGTAATAAATGTAAGTGAACTAATTGCATAAGGAGACATGATTGCCACATATGCACATCATACCAAACCAAGTGTGATGGTTGTAGTGGGATCACATGTGTCTGAGTTACATACAGAAACATTAATTGAAATCAAGGGGTGTAAACACACTGGTGAAATAATCATATATATTAGTAAAAACCTTTCATATAAGGTTGTTAGGACTAATGTTAAACAAGGGGAATGGTGGATGGTAGCTATCATGTACATGGATTCACATCTACGGGGAACAATTGTGGGTGCTTATAGATCACCCAGCAGAAGCAAAAGAATATTTATAGGTAGGTTTTCAATGGTAATGGAGGAAATACTAGAAATCAGTCAAGAACATTGTATTATTGGGGAGTATTTTATCATAGATTGGTTAAAAAAGATGAATTTTATACCAGACAGCTAGTAGCACAAGTAAAAGGTCCTGGATTTAAACAAATTATACATAAGATGGCAAGGGTCACTTCCAATAGTGAAATATTAATTGATCTTGTGATTACTGTTAATTTAAATGTGAAATGTACAGTAGTTGAACCATCTAGAATATCAGACCATAATCTAATCATTATCACAGGGATGTTTAGTAATAATATTAAAGAGTGAGGCAATGTACCAGTAAAGGGTAGGATTGATTACAATAAACTAATGAAAATAATGAGAGATAAAATAGATGACAGCAAAAGTTGTGATAATATAGATGTAGCAGAAAAATATATTAAATTAAAAGACAATATAATTCAGTGTATACAAGGAGCTAGAAAGTCAGACTTATTGGTGAGGAATTCGCCATGTCCTTGGTATTCAAAGATAATCAAAGAAGCCATGATTGAAAGGGTTATAGCTTATAAAAAGTATCTCTTATTAAAAGAAATTGAAGGAGCAATGGCAGATAGAGATAAGGAATGGAATGAGAATAAACAATATAGAAATAATTTTGTAAAGCTATGGAGGAACAGTTTTATAAGATAGAATTTACAAGATATAAGAATGAACCAAAAAAGTTTGGAAACGCTTAAAAACTTTGTATAAAACCAAGGAAAGGACATTAAAATATTTAATATTTGGCAAGGATTATGTATTTAATTCAAAATAAATAGCAAATAAATTAAATGATTTCTATATTGAAATTATTTAGGAGTTAATAGAAAATATACCCAAAATCAGATGAGTATGTAACGACATCCAAGATTGATAATCACCTTAGCAAACTTTGTGAAGTGATGGAGGAAAAAATTGGTATTAAAGTTCAGAAACTAAGAAATATCATGGGTTCCAATGGAGTAAGCAGTGACGTATTAAAAAGAGTATGGCCTTTGGTCGAAAGTATGATAACCTGTATTATTAATGAAGCATTAAAATAAAGAATGTTGCAAAACGAATTAAAAATGTCTATTATTGTACCAGTTCCTAAAGTAAAGGGTAGTTGGAAGTATGTAGATCTTAGACCAATAAATAATTTGCCATTGATGGAAAAACTTATCGAAACTATAGCTTATGAGATTTTGCTAAGTTTTATAAAGGAAAATGATCTCACAACTTAAAGCCAATCAGGATTTAGGGAACAGCACAGAACAGAGACAGCAATCCAGTTTCTTGTAGAAAATTGGTTAGAAGCAATATATAAGGGAGAGGTAGTAATAGCAGTGTTCTTAGAATTTAGGCAAACATTTGAAACTTTTAACAGGTTCTATCTGAAGAAATAGAAGTGAAAGGTTCCATAAGGAAGTAAACTGGGTCCCTAATTAAATGATCTGGCAGAAATACTAAAGAATTGTAAAATTCACTGTTTGCAGATGATACACTAATATATTATCATTGGCAAAATCTAGAAAAAATGATAAAGATGATAAATGATGTGTTAAAATTAGTTAATGAATGGCTAAATAAAAACTTGTTAGAGGCATTACATTCTGTTGCATTGCATGGAACTAAAATTAATTGGGTTAAAATTATAAATATCTTTCCACAGTTGTAGATAATAAGCTTAAGTTTAAAGGTCATAGATTATATGAATAGAAAAGTAGCAAAAAAGGTATATTTAATATACTAATGAAAAAAAGTGTTATCTAAACCAGGTAGTGAGCTTTTGTTTAGAGCAATTGTACTGCCTCACATAATATACTGCTCCACATTATTAATCAAGGTGAGCAAAAGAGAATTATGAAGTTCCAAAATAATTTTAATAAGGGAATGAGGGCAGTTCTAAATAAACGAAAAACTGAAAATGTCAGTAAAATGCTAGAGGACATATGGTATCTGCATATTGAAAAGGAAATAATTGTATATGAGTTGGAAAGTGAATTGTGTTTACACTAGTACAAAAGAATAACGATGCACATAATTATAACATGAGGCAAACAAATAATTTCCTCTCAACTTATAACAGAAGTAGTGAAGCACAAAAAAAGTGTTGCAGAAAGGTTTAACAATGTATAACAAATTACCAGAAGAAATAAAAAGGACCAGAACTGTTGCAAGTTGTAAAATAACCTAGTAAATTTGTAACTTCATAACCAATTTTGTTTGTAAAGCAGCAAATTCATTTAAATAATATTGCAGACCAGGTTTTAAGTTATTTACTTATGTGTTTCAAGTCATATGGCAGAATAAGCAATTATATAGAATCAGAATGCAGTATTAACATTTTCATATAAAGGGATTCAAATTATTTCATAAAAGAAAATGTTGCCTTAATTTTCAGAAACATTTCAGACACTAACTACCAAAACAAGATTTGTAGCTTGTTCCTGAAGAAATATCGGTATTTTAAAGTCAAGTTTGTATGGAATCAGAATGATGTGTTAAATACACAATATTGGAAAACAGTATAGTGCCTAAAAGAGGTGTGATTACAGCTTACATATCAAATTAAATTTTGAGAAAGGTAGCTGAAGTTTAAAGGATTTTTGTGGATAGATAAGGAATTTTGGGTTATAGTTTTATAAAAAGGTAATACTGTTAGGTGAAAGTGATTGCATGTAGCAGGGTTGGAATCAGAACACATTACAACATAGAATCAAACAGTTAGAGGCTATGGAATGTAAGCAAAAGGAGGAGCAATGCCTCAAAACTGAACAGATCGTCAGCAAAATTAAGAGTTAGCAAGATGTCACTTGGGGAGAGCTGGTATGATAGAAATGATTCTGATTGGCCAGGGGCACTCCCTCCTTCAAATGTTAAGGAGGGGTGAACAAGACAAAACTGGACTCTAGGGGCGGAGGAGAGGTCATCTTGGTCAGCTTGATCAGCTTGATCAGCTTGCTCATTGTGGTCTGTCTGCAGGAGCGTTATCGAGCTAGTCGTCATCGGCAAAGACAGCTGGAGACTATGTGCGATGTAGCAAGGAGACTTCACAGCCACAACACAGGTGGGAGCAAGCCAATGATCTGTACGCAATGCAGTCAACAGGGATTAAAGCCATAGGAAGGGATGATAGCGTGGATATTTATAGAAAGAGCTAGGAGAGGCATTGATGTACATAATTCATGTAATAAAGTGTAAATATGTAATTACCTCTACTGAGAGTTTTATTCATAGTGCTAGTGCTCACATGACAGAGTGGTTACCCACAGTTTATATGTCCTTCTCGAGAGGTGCAAGGCGAACAAAAGGAAAAAAAGTTTGCTCGTCTACCACAGGATGTTTGGAGAAGATTTTGAAAAATGGAGGTATCAGTAGGTTTTGGAGGCAAAACCTTCATCGAGGGGTTTGTGTTTAAATAAAAGAAGAACTTCTTCTAGTCATGACACTTCAATTGGTTTTTGAATTTATGCAATGGTTAGGCAGATATCTGAAAAAGAAATAATCCATCCCACGATGGCAGTTGCCACCAGAAGCTTGTTTAGAATTCAAACTATAAGAGCGGGTGGGGGGGGGGGGGGGAATTAACTGTAAATCAATGAAAAACCTATTAAAGAACTGTTATTACAGTTAAATAGTGATGATATCTTACTGAAAAGAAAACATAGAATCTTTCAAAGCAATTCTCCAAACTACAGCTTAAATACCTTAGGAAATACACACAAATTGAATCCACATTTTTCGTTCACCCAATTTGAAAATTGTAACAGAGTGGATTTTGGTATTAAATGAAAGACTAGCAAAACTGAAACAATCTTTGTAGTTTTTAAACTGTAGATGTTATAAACATTTTTGGAATTTCGAAGAAAATAATGTTTTACGGCTAAACTAGGATAGTTACAGAAATTTTCATTAGGATGAGTTTTGACATTTAGAACCTTGGTTACCCACTGTAAAACTTTCAGAGTGATAAGAATTTATTTAGTGATGGAAGAGTTTCGATGTCGCAATGAGAACGCAGAAGAATCTACATTCTCAAGTTCTGGGAAGACACGCTTATAAACAGGAGCCACAGGAACTCCTCATGGTAGTTCATGAAAACCAGTTGGTCAGTCACCACGCACCTCTGTGGTGTGTCTGTGTGCACTTGGCTAGTCAGAAGCAGGTGATACCAGGATGCAATAGTTTCCAATTGAACATTTTCAGTGCGAATATGAAATAGTTGCTAAGACTCATGTGGCTGTAAACAGTTAAGGAGTTAATGAAGTTGGCCTGTCTCAATTCAGTTAGTAGTAATTGCAATCATTTATTTTGAAAAAGGATTTCGATGCCTATATTTGCGACTTTGTAAACTTTTTGAAGAATACAGTGATGATTTAGTTTTTCTATGACAATAGTGACTTGAATTTCAACATATCTTTCCTGACTGAGGTTGTCCAGTCAGGTGGCGACCGATTTTCAAACACAAATGAACTATACAAAGGCAACACAGTTAAAAGTTTCTGACATAAGCTGTTTATCACTAACCCTGATATTCAGTTTTGCCGTTACAAAGTTTCAGAGAAAAGCTGGGTAAATGGCTAGAGGAGAGAGAATGTAACATTTAATTTAATTTAATTGCAATGGAAGCACAGGCTCCTGGTGGCAATTTCCCTACACACCCATCTTCCCCCTATCCTGCACCTACCTACATTTGCCCTCTACAAATTTTATCTTTAAATTCCTTCAAAGTTTTCGGTAAATTATTCATCATTTCTCTTGGTAACTCATTCCAATCCCTGACACCCTTACCTAAAACAGAGAATCTTCCCACACCCTTGTGCCTGAAATCGAAGTGCCAGCTTGTGGTCATGGTCATCTTTCCCTTCCATGCACTACTTTTCATACCTATTGCAATATCTTTCCATGCCTCATCGCCAGTATATGCCCTGTACACTCCCATGACCCTCCTCATCCTCCTCCTGTCTTGCAATGAATCCCATTCCAGCTCCTTTATCATATCCGTCACTGATTGCATTCTGCGATAATTTCCAGAAACAAATCTAGCAGCCCGTTCTTTGCACCCTCTCCAACTCCTGTATTTGATACTGTAAAATGAGGGTCCCATACTACACTACCATATTCGAGCAATGGTCTGACCAAAGTTTTGTAACCCAATTCCTTGACTTCTCTCGTACATCCCCTCATCACTCTCTCCAACAAGTGCAGAACTTTGAAACCTTTTCCTACCACCTGTCCTATGTGTCCTGCCCAGTTAAGTTTGTTATCAAAAGTAATTCCAAGATATTTACATTTCAAGTCTTCAGCAAGCAATTCTTTCCCCACCTTATATTCATAATTAACCTTTTGTTTTTTATTTGTGTATCTAATAAGCTGACTCTTCTTTGCATTTATCTTCATTCCATGTTTACCAACCCAATTAGATATCCTGTCCAGATCACCCTGCAACTGTTTACAATCCTCTATCGTTTTGATTCTTTTATACAGCATTATGTCATCTGCAAACAATCTAATTTCAGATAGTAAACAATCAACACAATTATTCATTAGAATAATGAATAGCAATGGTCCCAATACGCTATCCCTGTGGCACTCCCATTTTTACTTCCACTTCTTTTGATACTACATTTCCTACCCTAACTTTCTGTTTTCTATCCTTTTAAAAATTCTTCTACCCAGCAAATGACTTTCTTATCCACTCCAATGGTTTTTACCTTATTTACTACCATTTTATGGCTTACTCTGTCAAACGCCTTAGACAGATCTAGTGCTACACTATCAAGTTTGGCCTCCCTTGTCCATTTCATCTGAAATATCTTGCATATATCCCACCAACTGAGATTCGCATGAATATCCTTGCCTGAAACCATGTTGCCTGCTTGAAAACCAATTACATTCCTCACATATATTTCTGATGTGGTTGCATATCAATCTTTCCATTAATTTACCTACCACTGATGTCAAACTGATTGGCCTGTAATTCTCAACTCTATTTCTCACCCCTCCCTTATGTACTGGTACTACTATTGCACTTTTCCAGTCCTGTGGTAAGCAGCAAGTGTCTAGACTCAATTTAAATAATATTTCAAGATAAGGTACAATGTCACATCCGGCTATCTTTAAGATATCTGTAGTAATATTATCTTCACCAGCCCCTTTACTTTTTTTTTCAGCTTTATTATTTCCTTCATGATTTCCTCAGGATGGATATCAAATTTTTTACTATCGTCATTTCTAATTGTGTTGTTAAGCTCGTTCTCCAAATTAGACCCTCCTGTTTCTGATTCATTGTCCCTAATGCTTTCACTGAACCAGTTACTTAAAATCTCTGCCTTTTTCAAATTGTCAGTAACTTCTTCTGCATCCTTATCTATAAGTGTCTCTACACCCTCCCTTCTCCTCAGGTGCCTGATATAGCCATAGAAATTTCTAGATGCATCAGTCAATGGTCCTCCTGCACTGACAATACTCTTCATAAACCCATCTTTAGCCATTTTGTTTGCTGTTATTAAATCCTTGTTTAGTTGTTTTAAATATTCCCTACTACCCTGCTGTCTCTTAACTCTGTTATGTTCTTTTGTTACCAATCTCTTTAACCTCCTCACTTCCATATTATAGTACATAGGTTCTCTACTTCCCTTTATTTTCTGCTTTGGAATAAATTTTTCTTCCCCCTTTCTTATTATCTCCTTGAACATTTTCTTGTGAGGTATTCAATAAAATTAACACCTTGGTTTTTTCTCCCTTGTTAATATGATGTATGAATCGTAACATATTTATATTAGAAATAGGGTTTTTAAAAATAAATAATTTTATGATGTGGGTTAAAAATCACAAACATTTGTAATCAGTGCAAGAGTATTAGAAATAAGATGCTCAGTACAGTAAGATTATTAAGTTGAAAATCGACTCCTCCAGACTTACTCATTACGTTATTTTATTTGATATAAATAATGTTTCATAGCTACTTCAGTTTGTAACTATTGGTTTGTCAGATTGTGTAAGGATGTTATCAGAAACCATACAAAAAAGCGAAAAGTTATAACAATCTGGATATGATCAGACAAAAATTGCTGCTAATGAAATTGCAGAGAATCTTGAATGCAGAACAGTAATTTGTAAGCACCTTAGAATTTGGATAAATTCTAGTTTTTACAGTTATATAGCATAAGGGAGGGAGTAAGCTTCCCAATTAACAATAAATTTTTCAGTTTGCAACTATAGGACATGATAAACCCGTTTCATGCAGAAGCCGATACTGCAACCTAACTCAATAATTAAACCGATTTGAAAACAGTAAAGTAACTTAACATACAATATAAACTCTAAATAAATGTTTTATATTAGTAAAGAACTTTTAAACTAACCTGCAATAGGGTAATCCATTATTATCCAACTGGTAAACAATAGATTTTGGTTACGTGATAATTTCACTAATTCTTAACACTTTTTCGATGCAGTAAAGTAATTTTAATATAATAATAATCTGAAAGAAGGATAATTTCAGTAAAATCCCGTAGTTTTATACTGTGTAAATAAAGTAAATAAAATTTTAAACACTTCATTGATCACACTTCCACTTTCAATATTTTTTACCACACATTTTCGATAATTTCATGAACTAAAAAGTAAATTTCCTAAAAGATCGAAAAATCTGGTATAACATATTAAAATTTCAGAACATTTCATGCAGTAGAATAGGTATTAAACCAATTTTTAAATTTTTTTCATTATAAACCACACATGGTAGTTTTCGAGATTTATTTGCAAGTAAACCAAGCCACTTCCATAAATAAAACAACGAGGAAAAAGTGTAATTAAATTCAAAGAAAGTTCAGACAACTTCACTTTTTCGATATAAACAACACTTTAATAATAATCATTAAAACCAAGTATCTGCTAAACAGATTTCAAACTCGATTTTTGTCAAACTCATAACTTTATCATTACATCACCAATCTTAACAAAATTTACACTTTTTGGAATCAGGAATTAACGTAGAAGATGATGACAGCAATTTTATCACAATAATTTGTAATTCAGCAGGGTCACCTAAAAATTGTTTAAATTAAGAAATAAATTGGGGAATCACTAATTAATTTTCAGAAACTTTTTAACATTGCACACTCAAACTAAATTCACTTACAAGGAAGCTTATCATTTGAGAATTTTTACTAAACACTCTATATAATCCTTGAACGCCAGGCTACACACGATTAAATTTTGAACACATTCTATAATTACACCTTTTTACACTATATTTGGAAAGCGTCGGTATGCATAGATCATCTGCCTGGGGGTATAAAGGGTGACATGGTAGCGAGGTCTTTTGTCTTTATCTTTCGTCGATATTCCAGGAACGTTGTGTACAGTAGACCTGCATGAGTATGTGTCAGTTAGGCAAAGTAATAACCGGAAACCATTAAGCCAAGCTAGGAGCGTGTGGTGGCCATGACGATATTTCTTACCAGACTCGTGTGTTAATAACTATAATGAACTTATAAATTTTCTAAAGGGGTCAGTCGGTAAATTCTCCTCTTCATAATCTACAATCTTTTGGAAAAGTTTAGTTCGATCTGCCGATTTAACTGTAAATACAAAATTTCAAAATGTGACTTTGAAAATAAACTTCAGATTTTTCTTCAAGTGAATTTTTATGTGTTATCATCATAGACTGAAACCTTTCCTCAGCTTTTGGTCCAAATAAGCTTTGTGGCGGCCGTTAAGCTTTACAGTTGATATCCATGTTATAAGCTACCTTACTCTCTATTTTCAATATTCAGTCAAAATCCGGCGAAGTTTGAGGTTAACATTCAGTATATGATAGGATAGTTGAAATCGAAATAACATTTTAGGTTCAGAAAAGTAAATAAACAACATATAGCAACCATAAATAAGAAGTTTCTAGTAAAATATAAACCATAAACTTACCTAAACGAGCGTAATCCATAATAATTCTGAAGTAAAGTAAACAGGTTTGGTTAAACAACCATATCACTAATATTCCACTAAATTGAACACTGTAAAGCACTTTAATAATTATAATTTCACCATTTGATATTAAATTCACCAACAACTCGAAGTTCCAGACTAATTTAAACCAGTAAATATGATGTTTAAAGCACTACCACATGGATTGAGTTCAATAATTAATTCCACCACATCTAAGTAGTTTCAGAGCTTTAAAAGTAGATTTAAACACACTAAATAACCGGCAAGCCTATATTCTTTAAGTTTCCAATAGCCATCAACTAATAAACAGAAGATATAAATAAATGAAAATCCGTTTTTTGGTGGCGTCGTAGAAACCGACTTGCAAATTGAATTCCTTTATGACTAACATATTTCACGAACTAAAAACTTTTCTAAAACACTTAAATAAAATAAAGGTACGGTTTAAAAATAGTTTCAGCCCACAACAGACTTTAAATAAAAAGTGAATATATTATTGCACCACCTAGGAAACCAGTAAATTTTAGAAATTCAATAACTTCTGATATCCTTAACCGATTTAAAAGATTTTTACACCACTGAACTCAGCAGGAGCTGGGGAACACTTTAAACATAGTATTAACTTGATATTTTAAAATTTTGCAAATCCATATTTCGGATGTGACGTATCGCAATACGCTAAACAAAGGTGCTTTCAGATTAACCAAATTTCAAAATTCATTTACACCGGTCTGGAAGCTTTAAAACCAAAACCAACCACATCACTACACTTGTCTCGTTACGCTCTTCATCTTGGGATTTTCTGGTAGTTCTAAGTTAACAATTTTTGTTTCTAGATAGACTGTTGTTTAGGTCAGTAGGCCATTTTGATAAAAGTGAACCCGGACATGGTTTCTTGGCACTTCGTTGAAGTATCTGGTCGAGTTCAGATGTAGTACGTTGTTATGCGGGTTTAAGCGAGACCAGCTCGCGGTGGCTGATTGGAAACCGGAATTCGGGCAGCATGGCCGACTGACGCCATTACTAACAGGATAGGCAACCATAGAAATCAGAACTTTTCCGGCATGGGTTCATGGATGTGAACTTCAACTTTCAATTTCATTCAGGGTGGTGCGGTCTGTTCTGTTTCATGACTTGTGATCTTCGGTAAATGATTTTCTCCGATTGCCATTGCTAAATGTGACTTTATGTAAACTCTGTGAAAATTTTAAGAATATATACTTCAGTGATCCGGACTTCGACTTTCATTTCTACTTTAGTACCTTTCTAACAGGAGGTTAATCTGTAAGTGGCAGCCGTCTTCATCATACAGTTAGCATTCTCCAGGGTTTTTTCACGGTTATAGAACTTTAGATAATATTTTGGAAGACTTCCAGTTTAGGTGTGCAAGCCAATACCCGTACCCCGATACGGCTTATCCCCTAACAATTTGGCAACATGGTCAATTTAAAATTATAGATGTAAATTCAGAGAACATTTTTCTACAAGGTAAACATTCAGTTAATGTGCCTAAACCTGATACTCCAACCCCAGTATCAGCATTTTCCCTTACAAATTCCTGTTAAAACTTAAGTTAGAGACACAGGGAAAAAGCATTATTTTGACCATGAAAAAGAAGAGGATTTAAAGTTAAAATAGAAATTATCCTGGAAACCCAAAGCAAAAAAAAATTGGTTTTAATACATTTTAAAATTAAAGGATATAGATGACATGTCGCTAGAAAATTATTGTATCAGTTTCCAATCAATACTTTCAGTCAAAAATGAATCAAATATAAATGTAAATGATCTTCAAGAAGAATTATGTGATATACCCCAAATGGTATCATCTTCTATGAACCCTTTAGATGTTTAAAATTATTTGTGTCAAAATAACTTAATTACTTTGTATCTGAATACTGTCATAGCTCTGAGTTCTATTAGCACTCCCTGCTTCTCTAACGTGTTGTGATAGGAGTTTTTACAAATTAAAATTAATAAAACTCTACTTAAGAAGTTCAAATTGCCAAACAAGACAGAGAAATCTGTCATTAAATTCTATCGAAACATCACTGGATGCCACTGTATACTAAACAAATATGCTAAAGTTAGAGGTAAAACTGAAGTAAATTGTTGTAGTTGATATCATTATTTTAGAGCAGTTCATATTTTTAAAATAAAAATGTTCGTTTGTGCAGTTTAAAAAAAAAAATAAAAATAATCAAATATTATCTTATATATATAAAAGTCTCACATCACGATGTTTGTCCCATATAAACTCCGAAACTACTTAACCAATTTTGATTAAATTTGGCTTACTGTGTGTAATTTGGTCCAACTTAAAATATAGGATAATTTTTATATCAATCATTGACCTCAATATTTATTAGTGTGAATTAAATGTTTGTCATAGGACAATGGTTTGTATTTATTTGTAAGTTCTGTAAGTTTGTGCAGTCTGGAGGCTCAATAGTTAAGGCGTCTGACTGGAGATTGAAAGGCCCCTGGTGAATTCCTGTC
The DNA here is from genome assembly GCA_031002005.1 of Vandiemenella viatica. Classification (NCBI taxonomy): domain Eukaryota; kingdom Metazoa; phylum Arthropoda; class Insecta; order Orthoptera; family Morabidae; genus Vandiemenella; species Vandiemenella viatica. The sequence goes on from JARYHS010008074.1 coordinate 380,609,221, forward strand.
TCAACGGGGATTTTCATAGACACTTAACCTGGTCTTCACCTCTGGTGCAGCTTGCTGTGTAATGTGAAGTACACCAGGTCGGTACTGTGGTTTGGATTCCACGTTAAACTGTAGGTTCCCTGTACCTGGCAGGATTGGGAGATTAGGTGAAGGCGGCTACGACAGGGGCAGAATGCGCAGCCAATAGAAACCATGTCACCAGGTCATTACGACCACAAGAAAGTATTATTATCTTTATATATATAAAAATCTTTCATGTCACGATGTTTGTCCAAGATAAACTACGAAACTACTTGACCAATTTTTGTGAAATTTGGCTTACTGTGTGTTATTTGGTCCAACTTAAAAGATAGGATGGTTTTTATCTTGATTATTGACCTAAATATTTATTATTACGAATTAAATGTTCATTAAATGTTTATCATAGGACAATGGTTTGTAATTATTTGTAAGTTACATAAGTTTGAGGAATCTGGTGGTTCAGTGATTAAGGCATCTGACTAGAAATCGAAAGGTCCCTGGTTCGAATCTCTGTCTCTGTACACCAGGATGGTACAATGGTTTGGATTTCACATTAAACTGTACTTCCCCTGTACCTGGCAGTATTGGCAGGCTAGTTTAAGGTGACTATGACAGGGGCAGAATGTGCAGCCAATAGAAACCCTGTCTACAGGTCATCACAGCCATACAAAATTATTATTATAGTTCCTTTACATTCTAAAGGATGGCGATGTGTTAATTTACTGACACAACAATAGGTTGGGTAACCATCCGGTAGATGTCATCGTGTTTCTGTTTCTTTATGCTACAGCCTATTCCGTGCCATATTTGTTTATGTTTATAACATAACCAAGTTTCTTGATGTATTATCATTTTTACAGGTGTGCTGTGTATCTATACTAATATTATAAATGCGAAAGTAACTCTGTCTCTCTGTCTGTTTGTTACATTTCTTGGGCTAAACTGCTAATCCGACAGTGATGAAATTTGACAATGAGATGCTATTTGCATTAGCACTCTTTTTTTCTGTATAAATAATGTTGTCATATAATTTTGAAAAATTACTGAATGGCGATAGACGGATGTGTATGATGTGTAGGTCTCTTTACTACCTTTCCATATAGTGGTCTGGTAGCTCAGTGGTTAAAGTGTTTGTTTACTGATGTTTGTAGTGTGGTCTCCGGTTCAAATCCCTATGGAAGCAAAGATTTTAAAAATTGTTTTTGATCGTATGAGTAACTCCTGGACTGTCAGTCATTCCAATGGTATGTTAAACTGTAGATACTCCATATTTAGCAGTGCAATGCGAGGAAAATTGTAGGTAGTCTAGAAATGCTGTAGGTGTACACCTTTTTACGTTATATTTATCCCTCAGGGGTTCTTACTCTCGCAGTCAGTGTGTGTGAGATCCGCACTAATAATATTATAGATGCAGAATTAAGTCTCTGTCTTTTTGTTACCGATATTGATGGAATTTGACAAGGAAGCACTTTGTATCTATAGGATGGACACAGGACATTGTTTTTGGTATGAGTAATAGTTGTAGTTGCGAAAGTTTGAGAACTTATTGAATGGTGACAGAGACAGAGAGTGTGTTAGTCTGCAATATTATGTCAGTTGCTCAAGCTGTGCTTCTCAGACAATATGTTAGTGTGTGATTTGTTAGTAAATTTCGTTTAGAGACAAAACATATTATTTAGTATAGATGTTGATGTTCTCTGTACTATTACTTTATGTCTGCTTAAATGTTTCTGGAACCAGTTTATTTTGCCTTCTTTTTTTACATGCCTTGCGGGGGTAAAATGGCCTAAGGTATAGATCTAGCAGAGCACAAGCAGCTAAAGTTATTAGAACCAAAGAATTGAATGCTCATGCTAAAGAAAGAAGAAAAGACCAATCTGAAATTAAGCTGCCCTTAGTTATCTCCCCCCCCCCCTTTTTCCACATCTCTGCTCCTTCGTTTGTTTTTCCGTTTTTAAATATGTTGGAAATTGATTCTCTTTGACGGTAGAGTGATGTAGTGATGGCTTTCCTATCATACTGTGCCAACTTGGTGTTGTTTGGGACCAATCCTACGTTACCAAAAGCTTTTTATATTCAATTCTGGCAATGAAATTCTTAATCCATGAATATGAAGTCCTGGGTATCAGCTAGTTTTAAAGAAGAAAAGTTAAGGAATAAAATTTCAAAGACTTGCATCATACTGAGAAAATCTACCACATGGCCCTGAGTCATGTGCTGAGTCTTGGTGTGAACACATCCAATCCTCTTGCCACAGGTCCCCTCTGTTCATGATTAAGGTTTAGACTGAAATATTGTAAATTGTGTTTATGATTTACATTGGGACTGGTCCTCCTGCCTTCATCTATAGTTAGTGACAAGTTTATTTTACCTATCTTATCTTACTTTCACTGTCTAACAACAGTTTCACACTCACAATTATCGATATGCTTTTACTCTGTAATATTCCATATTTGTTTTGAGTATTCTTAGAGAATTATTCATAATATCATCATATTTCTGGTATTATAATATTTTTTCTTTACAAATTTTGTACAGTTTCTTTTATTTCCATAAGCAATATTGGCACACCAATCATAGAATGTTAAACATGTCTTTTTTAACTTGTCAATTTTGTGAGAGTGATTTTGAACAAGCAAAGTTTAATTTGCTAGGTTGAAAAGTGTCTTCATTAGAGATTGCGTCTTACCAAAAATGCCATGAAAGTCATGAGACATCTGACGTAACTTTAGGGAGATCATTAATAAATTATAATACATTATAATGCCTTATCATTTTTTACTTATAACTTCTCCCTTCATTCTAAGGTTCTCCATGCTAAATGACATAGGATTTCTAGGCAATGGCTAATTTATCTGACAGTAATGTCTTTACAAAGTAACAGTCTATAATGGTTTCTTTGAAAACAGCATAATCTATACAATATTATCTTGTACTTAATTTTGCTCTAGTTATATCAGACTTAAACATTAAAAGAGAAAAATCACTCATCAATTTTATGCACTCAAATACTGTCTTGCATGTTGAAATCTACATGAAAATTTCCTTATAGTATGATACTGTATTAGGACTGTAACTTGAAATGTATTTCAACATATAAATAAATCTATTCAAAATCTCATCAACAATATGAGGCGGATATAACATTGCAGCTGTGATGTTAAGTTCTAACAAGTAAAATACTTTAACCTTAAAGACTATTTCAATCAACAAATTCCTTTGATGTATTAATAGTTTTGAGATAGGTTGTCTATTAAATAGATCAGATACCCATCACACTTCACATATATCATCCAAAACTACTACTAAAAATGGAATTATCAAGGTAATACATATTAATTTCATTTAGCACATGTAAATGCTATACTAAAAATGTAGCATCAGCATCATTACTGCTCTCATATTCATTATTTTCAAAAATGTTAAAATTATTGATACCCTTTGATATTGCAGAGAAAACTAAAACATGCTGAAGTGTTACAACATAATTTGTTAAGTTCCAAAGTCAGGTCAGCATAATTTGATCGAATTTTTAATTGTGATATTACTAGTGTTTACCTTAAGGGCAGTTAAAACTAAGAAAGGGTTGCTCTTACCAAATTTCAACATTGTTGAGATTTTTGTTGACCATAACGGTACTATCACTTTCATCACAATCATTGTCTGAACTAAGTTCAGCCTTCAGACCATTTACTATTGTGTCATGTACTATTCTATCTACAGATTTACACGACCTAATTCCTTAATTGAGCAATAGATGTAAACAAGCTATATTATATTTTCCATTGTAACATGGCAAATAAGCAGTTTTTTTCATTTGGTACTCACTTGTATCAACTAAGATAATTTCCACCAGGTCTCCTAAGTTGAACTCAATAACATAAGGGCAGTTACAAAATTCATCGTAACACTGATCACTCTTAAGCAGATTATCAGAACAGAACATATCTTCAGTTACTTCATTTCTCTGTGTTAAAAGTGGTACACTTGGATACTTGAATGTAACATTGTTAACTTGTGGATATGGGCCAGGTATTTCCAGTGAATCTGAAAATAGAAAAATGAAGTTAGTATTATAGCTACAGTACCTACCCAGCATGTCCTGAAGTTGAGAATTTCTTAAAAGGTGTAAAAATTTCCAGTATGATGACTTTGTTTGAAATCAGAAAGGCTGAAAAGCAAATTTAAATATGGATAATTGAAAGAACCATTCATTACTACTGCATGGTCAGTTATCTAGAAGCTATGAAGTCACAAATGCTTATAAATCCACTGTAGCAATTAGTCAGGTAACAGAGGATATATGATGAGATTGTAAGAGTTTTAAATGAACGATACTTTAGTGATAGTGGAGGAAAATGAGAGATAGTATGGATTCAGATACAGATCATAATATAGAGAGTCAGCCAAAAAATGTGATGGAAGAAGCACAACATACTACATTTGAGCTGATACACATGCTGTACCACCATTATTGACAATTAATTCCAGCAGTGAGTAAACCTGGAAGCTGATGAACAACTTGTGAAAGGCATGACACCTGTCAAAAGAATTGAGAATACTGACATTACTAGTAGATGGGATTACTCTATGTTTGTCCTACACATAAATTGATTTAGGAAGAGGAAACTTTCTGAATTTTTAGCTGGAGCTGCAAGGAAACCAATTCATAGTCATAACGCAGTTAGTTAGTTTTTAAGTTAGAATTTTCTAGCTTTTGGATAAACATAAATAAAGGATTACTGACTGCAGATGCACAGTGAGAGATTTCATAATTGTCAAACAAATTAACAAGTTGAAAAAATAAAAGAGGTAATTGAATTAAGAGTGAAAGGGTTGAAGGTAAAAATATGGGAGATTAAGTTATCAGACTACACCTAGTGAAATATAATAATTAATTAATAAAATAATATAATTATGTACATCAGTAACTTAGTTGAGATGCAAAAACCATAGACAATTATAGGGTTAAAAGTCTAAGTTAAAGGAAGAATTAGGACCTAATACACAATGAGGATTTTCCTGACGATTATAGAGAGTAACAGAGAGATGGAAGTAATTAGGGGAGGGATATTTATGTTAAATAGCAAGGACGTCTAAAATTCACTGGTATTAATCAGTGGCAGTTGAAGTGATTTGCTCAGGAGGTGACTGGAAGAAAAGTTCAGGGTTGACTAAGAATCTCGCAACTTCAAAATTTAGAATGTGCGAATGTCTCATTACCTGCATATTGCCAGATTAATGAAATCATTTTGAAATTGGAGGAATCAGTGATAAATGCTTTAAAATTAGTCAAAAGGTAAACCATAACTGAGTAGCAAAAAGTCGACTTGACTTACAGGCAATGCTGGATTACCCAATAGACATGACTAGGTGTTAGTCTATGGCCACAAATGTTTAAGGACTCCCTTATTTTTTTAACTAAATAAAATTAATAAAATCATTCAAAAGATCATAAATTGTAAAATTCATTTGTTTAATTCAATAAAAAATATGATCATTCAATTAGTTATCTACAATACCTTTTCCTTGTACTTATAAATGAAGATTTTTTTTCCATAAATAGAGACGGAGTGCCTAAGGCCCCATACTTTCTTAATCCAGGACTGCCTACATAACACAGCTTTCAATGACCACAGCTGCAGTCATTTCCGACAGTTGAACAACTTCAGCTTGAGAGTTGTTTTCTGCTAAATGCATTCATAAACTTGTATAGTACTCCTTCAAAGGAAATAAGAAATAGAACAATATTGTTTGTTCGCATTGACAAGGCATCTGTGGCATATAGCCAAATGTGACAAAAATTGCACCTGTTGCTGTGCTCTACTGACAGTGTTAATAACTTTTTTGAGCTCCGTAATGTTGCAGAGTGTAAGGACAAAATGTTTACCAGGGTTGGTGATAAACAGTTAGCACCTAAACTGTAACTGTTGTGCACCTTGGATAATTAGATTGTTCCACAGAAAGCGGTTGCCACCATTTTGAATAACCTCAATAATGGAAAGATATGCTCATTCATAAAAGTCACTGCTTCTAATTTTAAATTCAAAACATCACTATATTCTTGAAAATAATTTTAAAAGTTTGAAAAATTTGTTAGGCATTAGAAATCGTCACCAAATAAATTGACTGCAGGTAGTGCTAAGTAATTCAAATCAGACAAAGCCTCCCTCATAAACCTCCTGACTGAATTATAGTAACATGAAGGTAACTGAAAAGTTCCACCATGCAACAAAATTCAAATATGGCGCACTGGGTCTCATTTCACCACATGTCTAGCCGGCCTCCCTGTACCCGTTTTTAATGCTACCTCAACCGACGTGCATTCTGCTCAAGTGATTTTCAGCGACTTCCACAAGCAGATCCTGTGGCTGGTATTTATAGAAAACATGTGGGAACATGTTTCCTTGTTAACAAGAAAATATTCCCTACTCAGCATGGACAAAAGTACCCTTCCGTAATTGTTGATTGCAAAATTGGATGTCTCAATATCCTTAAATAAACTCCTATCTGTCTGAAACTTTGATAGTAGTTAGGCAGGCTTATAAACGTTAATTTCAATCCTGATGAAAATTTTTGTAACTTTAATGGTTTGGCCGTAAAAAATTATTTTTGGTGCAATTCTAAAAATGTTTCTCTCTCAATGTTTTAAAGCTATGAAGCTGAAATAACTTTTAACTTGCTTATAATTTTCCACTCTTTCATTTATTACTTCGATCCTCTCTGTTACTATTTCCTAACTGAAAACGATGAAAGGGGTAGGAGCTGAAAAATTTTCTGAAATATCCAAGTTTCTGGTCTAAAAGTTATTTTAAATGGTTATTTATCCAGATTCCTATAAAATATATTGTTATCTCGTTGCTACCTAACTTACCTGATTGGTTATCAAACTTTGCAAAATCCCTTCACTTGGACGAGGTTTATCTTAGCCAAATTGTAACTGCGTAGTTCCCACCGAAAACATAAAAATTTTACTTATCTTGACCCAATTACTTTATAGATCTTAATTAAACTTACTGTGAAATGTTTGTGTTGAATTTTATTTTCTTCTAAATATAGTCGCTTCTACTGAATTTTCTTATATTCTTCACCCCGTTTAAATTTACATTTGTCATGAATTTTATTATCTTACAAAATTCTTCAAAACCCCTTTTTTAATTTTGGTGAACTTCAAACTTTCGTATGCTGTGTAAGATGAGATCACGAGTTATAAATTGTCTTTATATGTTCCAAATTGTGGCTTCTAGAATTTTAAATGTGTTTACTGCATCATTCTGATTCAATACAACCTCGATGAAAAATACTGATATTCATTTGGGAAATTTCTAGCTGTGAAGTTAATAATCTAATTTTACTAGTTATATTCTGAAATAGCTCTAAAAATGAAGGGAACATTATGTTTTATGAAAAGGTCTGAATCTAATGTACTAAGTATGCTAATACTACGTTTTGACTTCCTATAACTGTTTAAACTGATTTATGGCTTGAATTATCTAAGCAAATGACTTTAAAACTGATCTACCATGGTCTATGAACAAAATTTGCTTTTTAAGTAACCTGACAAAAGCCCATGTGTCTACCCACTGCGTGAGAAGACACTGAGACATAAAGGAGTTGTCACAAGTAATTACTTGCACAAAGGTCTCCCTCCCTTCCAAATGAAACTGTCAGTGTGCAATTTTTGCCATCTGGTATCCATTTCCACGACATGTGATCAACAGATGGTGTTCAATATTTCTCTTAGCTGTAATAAGTTATTGAATTTTACATAATATCAAATTTTTAAATATTTATTATTTTTCTTTATCTATTCTTGAGTGGCAGGTGACGACATATTACAGTGCCCCTACATCTAGAACCACTCCTGGTATGAATACACAATATTTATGGGTTATTACAGGCAGAATTCTAAAAGAATACAATTGCTTGACTGCAGTAGAAGATTGAATGAGAAAGGTGGGGTGCTTAAGGAGATACTAAATGAATAATCACAGTTCAGAGACTAAAGAATGTTTATAGGAACTGAGATAAAGCATGCATGGAATAGGAAATAAATAAGATTAAATAAGGCAGCAGTTTTTTACAAATAATTTACAGAATGTGGATACTTTATGTGAGTGGTGTTTGTGTTATTTACGTCTATCTGTCACAGTGCGACTTATCTCACCAATGTAAACACCAATTGGATAAAGGAAACAAAGAAACTGCCGCGAGGCACTGAAAATAAGATAGGATAGGGAAAATAAACAGTTACCCGTCACTTGTGACGGGTAACTGTTTATTTTCCCTATCCTATCTTATTTTCAATGTAAACACCACTACAACTGCAGGTGATTTCATATGGACATGCATGTAGTTGTGGGTATAATGGTATTTCACCTTGGTTAATGACCGGTCAAGCTTGCAGTGAGCATTATAAACTAATCACATCTCCAACCACTATGTGATCCAGTATGTGATTGCTTGTGCATAGGGGAGAAAGGTGTATTTCTGTGGTGTGTGATATGTTGATGTTTTCAGTTGGTTTCGGTAGTTCTTAAAACCCTTCTGATGTTAGCTGCATGGTTGCTGTTGGCCTGAAATATTCTTGTGAGAGTTGCTATTGCTGCATTCAGACTTTCTGAGTCACAAACTCACTAAGCTCTATGACTTTGCTCTAAAGCTCAATGTCATCAGTATATCCCTCTTTATTGCCAGGTTACAGTGTCACGTGGCATGCAAATAGCTATTAGTATGGGGCACCGTATAGTACACAGTAAGACCCAAACTTCCATCTACATGGTTATTTAATAGGACGCTAGAAATAGTAGCTGTCAATTTTTTTCCCCACTTCCCTAGGGGTAAAGATCAGTAAATTTTAAAAATGCAGGTCATAACATCATCAACTAAAGCAAATTTCATAACTATGAACTAGATAAAACAACAATATCTATGTTATCAAAAGATCTTAATTTCTCGCTGATACGCACACATCTGCTGACTTTAGAAATCATAGTGGTCATTGTGAATGCAATTGTGGGGTATGAAACTGATCAGGTAAATAACATCGGGCAATAGATAGCTCACATTCTATCCTATGCAAAGCTTCCATGCAGCAATCTATCAAGGGAAGAAAGATCAACTTCATGGGTATCACATCAATGTAATGATATTGTGATGTTACCTGATAAGAAAAGAAGTGTGACTGTAGTGATGAAAGTGAAGGTTTACCACATTAAAATTACAAACTTGTTGGGAGAGAACTCTTAAGCACCAATGAAGATAAGGGCAGAGGTGGCCTGTTGAGTAAAGACCTCCGAAGCAATTAAGCAGAAGACATAGAAAAATCTGAAAACAGGCAACTGCGAAATATGTAGATTCTATAGTTTGCCAAAGGTACATAAAAGAGATGTTCCCTTATATCCAATTGTGAGAGCAGATCACTCAATTACACATCCACTAGCACACCACCTTGCCAATAAATTGAAACATCTTATGGAAGATATTAGATAAGCTGTAAAGAACTCATTTAACTTGATACAGAATATTAATAGTTTGATGCTACAGAAGACGGATATAATATCACTATTTACTAACATGCCAATAGATAAAGCTGTTTCAGAAATATACTATATGACATATTACAGCAATGGGCTGACTTAATGAAATTCTATCTAAGGTTTTCCAAAGTAGTGGTTAACTATATGCTCAAATTGAAGTTGCAGCTATTGGCTCCCCCTAATACCCTAATAGGTATTAGTATGACATATTGTACCAACATCTGACAGCAAAGAGGATCATATTGACATCATTGAGCTTGAGGGAGAAGACAGTATGTAACTCAGAAAGCGTGATGAAAGAAATCGTGACTATCACAAGCATATTCTGGGCCATTGGCTGCTATGAAACATCAGAAGGGTTTCAAGAATGACCAATCCCATGAAAGCTGCCAACATATCTCTTGAAAGTAATTAATTGTGAAAATTCGTCTTTCTCATATAAGCATGAGGTATTACAGACTGGATTGGAAAATTTTTAAAGTGAGTGGAGGTGTGAACAATTTATAAGGCTCACTGCATGCTTGGCCAGTCATTAACTATGGTGAAATACCATTAACAACCACACCTGCATGCGGGTCTTTGTGAAATTCCCTGCAGTTGTTGCGATATTTACATTTGTGAGATGTGTCACAGTATGGCAGATAGACTTAAAGAGCACCACTACAAACAAAACAATATTGACAATCCACTATGACTCACTATGCCATCAACACTGGGCATGAGTTAAATTTGGGAACACAAGGTTGCTGTGAAGAAAAGACTAGTGGTGACCTCAATAAGTGAAGGATGCAACAGAAATTTTGAAGAAAAGCAACCACTTTAACAAAGACAGAAGCCTAGTACTCTCTGAGGCTTGGCACTCATTACTACAAATGTAGTATCACTGATGTAAACTGCTCCTTATCAATTGAAAGTTCAGAAATGAAAATAAAATATGCTGTTTTCCCAGTAAAAAAGGCTACTGTTAACGAAGATGGCCACGAAAGCTGATAAAATAATAACCATTCAATATTGTTTACTACATCCCAGAAGATATACAAGTTCTGATCAAGAAAAAACAGGAATTTTTGTTTTTCTTAAAAATATTTATTTATTAATTAGAATCAATTATGTCCCCTCTGAAGTAATCCTCCTCAAATAAAATAAGGGAGCTGGGCAAAGTGGCCAAGCTAAGGTTTGATGATATTTTAAGATGATTTACAATAAACTTACTTAGTGGTTATATACTTCAACTATTCTAGCACACACTAGAATATTTTAGTTACATCTGGATTAAGTTTAGTACTTAAAATAATTAATTTTTTGATACAAGTACCCAAATTGCCACTTTGCCCAGCATGGTCAGCTAAAGTGACTACTTGGCTTCAAAATCAAAAATGAATGGTTAAAAACGCTCTAAATTTGTAAAATAATGTACTTTGTTTAAAGAAATGTTAGATAACTTGGGAATCATAACCATAATAATAATGCGTATGGCATTTTTGGCTGATATATCCCCGAAGCACCTGACTGGCTATAGACTGAGTTTCGATTTACTGCTCATGCGGCCCTGTCATGGCTACCTTAACCTAATCCTAATGGGTAAAGGAGACCTACAGTTTAATGTGGAATCTGAACCCCGGAGGCATTCCGGCATACTTTACATTGCAGGACAAGCTAAAAAGGCTTTTGAAAATCACCGCGAAGACAAGGACTCAAACCATGAAACCGTGGTAGAAAGTACAGGTTAGCTGCAGTTGAATGGTCGCTTCGTAAAGAGGCGTGATTTAGTTTCATATTTTATCTTTAGTGGTGTGGGATTTGGTTAGTGTAATCTCTGAGTGTTTACTTTTTGTAAAAAGTACAGGTTAGTTGCAGCTGAATGGTCGCTTAGTAAAGTAACGTGATTTGGTTTCATATTTTATCTTTAGTGGTGGGGGATTTGGTTAGTGTAATCTCTGAGTGTTTACTTTTTGTAGGAAGTTCAGGATAGCAGCAGTTGAACGGTCCCTTAGCCAGTAGTGTATTTTCATTTTATCTTCATTGGGTTGTAGATTTGATTAATGTTATCACTGACTTTATGCAATTTGTCCGAAGTACAGATTAGTTTGAGTTTCTGTTCTTTTTTCTTTTTCTCTTTTTTAAAAAGCAGTATGCCTAGGGACTGTGATTGCTGTGACCAGACACAAGCTGAGGTGCTGATCTGCGCACACAACTTGTAGCTGTGTTAGTGAAAGTTACACAGCTGGAAGCTGCTGTAAAAGGTTGCAGCAGATGTGATATCGGGGAACCTGCTGTATCCATGCCGGTCACAGATTCTCCAATGTCGAGCGTCGTACCTGCAACCCAGGCTGAAGATCTGGGTTCTGTGCCTCAGTCTCCTGTAGGTGACTGGCGTTTGGCTTCTAGACTTCGAAGCCACACACGGGGGCAGTCGAACAGGCTTAAAGGCCAAGACGCTGAACTTGTTCCACTGTCCAAACGGTATGATGTATTGTCGGAGGCTGACTCAGTCCCACAATTGTCACCCTGCCAGTTGATGGCCCAAGAGCCTGCTAGGTCTGAGCAAAAACAGAAGGGAATTTTGGTAGTTGGGAGCTGTAATGTTATTAGAGCCCCTTAGGGAAATGGCGGATTACTCGGGGAAGAAATCCAACGTCCATTCCGTGCGTATTCCAGGTGGCCCGATCCGAGCTGTGGAACAGGGCATCCCGGATGCCATAGAACGGATGGGGTGTAGCCAACTACAGATTGTGGCTCATGTCGGCACCAACGATGCTTGTCGCCTTGGGTCAGAGGTTATCCTCTCTTCCTTCCAGCGGCTGGCTGAAAGAGTGATGGGCAGAGCTGTAGCATCGTACACAGAGTTGATTGTGGACCTCTGGTTAAAGCAGCTTCTGAAGTGATTATCTATTTGTTCTCAGATAATCATCTCGAGCAGCTAGTTAATGAACCTATGTGGTGTCATAATGGTAGCAAAAACATTTTTGATTTGCTGGTTACTAACAGGCCAGAATTATTCACCGACATTTCAATGACCTCAGGAATATGCGATCACAAAGCAGTAATTGTGACTATCAAATTAATGACCAAGCAATAAAGGGGGAAAGGACGGATTGTATACAGATTCAGTAAGGCCTTGTAAGCTATCTGTTAAATTTTGTAACTGCGTGACAAAATTTTGTTCTCAGAACCACGAGTTAGAGTGGATAAAATATTAGTGCATTTCATTTTAAAAGTAATTTTTCTATGTTTATTCAAGTTAGAAAGCAGTTTTACAGTTTTAAAGGTAGTATTTTCAATATTTTTAATGTCAATATTCTTCGGCATTCACCTGGATTGCGAAAGTTCATATTTAAATTATTTATTTTCAGCTAAAGTATTAAAGTTAGGATAATTTTCATGATAACTAAACTTAACATTTACTTAAAGATCTAGCGATTTGTAAAGTTTCAAGGAGATAGCATTATTTTTATAGTCGAGGTCAAATTAGATGATGAAACCTTCAGATGTGAGATGAGAAACTGATCAGTTATTGGAGAGGTTCTCATGGAAGTGCAGCCGCTAGATTTTCCCATGCTCCATGAGTACCAGAACTTTCCTGGTTAGTAGCCACGGCGAGCGAGTCAGTCAGCTAGGAACAATGCGAGGGGGCAGTCTTCAAGTAGCAATCGACGCGACACCACGTTAGCTTCAGTAGTCGGTGAAAGTTTTATTTTGGAATAATGCTGCTTGTTTTATTCAAGTTAACAATAATGTCGGGTTAAAATAGTATTTCTCCAAGTGAGGCCTCGGGATTATCTCAATTAACTAAACTTTTGAAAAATGGGAGCGCGTGACGAACTTTTATTGGCTTTCTTCAACTAGTGATTTAATTCTTTGAACTATTGGGGTGTGGTCTGGCTTGACCGGTTAATCGAACTTGTAAAACATTACTTTGGAAAAGTCGTCTGATTGCCTGTACAGTATTTGGTTTTGTGAAATCTGGAAGAATATAATTGTTTAAATGGCAATGAACTATTTATTGAACTTTACCTTTTCATAGTTTTCTGGTTAAAAACTATGTGGCGATTGTATAATTCTATTTAAGTCAAAACTGTTACATCCAAGGCTACACACGGTCAGAGTTAAGATTCAAGCTTTATGCAGAACCCCACCAATAAGCTCGGTTCTTACAGCCTCAAAGGAGTGTTTTAGAACCTACTTGAGGAATAATTACCATAACTTCAAGTTAACAAACGACACCATTGAAGAGATGTGGCATCGATTTATACGTATGGTCAGGGAAGGTATGGAAATACATATACCAAAGCAGACAATAAAGGGGGAGAATGGTCCACAGTGGTGCACAAGCGAAGTCAAAAGATTACTCAAAAAGGAGGATACACGCACGCTCAAGAAGGAAGGGGTGTCACAGCGATTTAGAAACATTAGCTGAGTTAAGAGGATGTGTTAAGAATGTGATGCGTGAGGCCTTCAACGCTTTTCATTCCAACTCTCTCTCAAAGAGTCACACAGAAAACCCAAAGAAATTTTGGTTATATGTACAAAAAGTCTATTATACCATCAGCAATATTCCAGCACTAATTCATGAAGGTTCTGAGGTCTATGCTATGTAGTTGTGGCAGGAAAGAGAAGAATAAGAAGACACAAATTTTTTGTTGAAACATGAAAACGCCCTCCATTGGCCAACTTTAATCATCATATCACCAACTTCCACACAGTTATCGACATTCGGCCAATGTTGTGCATGACAGAAACTCCATGCTACTTACACACACAAAGACCAGTGATCTGTGCTTGGTAGTGGTGGCTGAAAAGTGAAATATATGAAAACACACGTCTATTTTAATATATATATATAAGATCTACTTATGGCTTAACACCTCGCCGACGTCGAGGCCATTAGAGGCAGGATGGGATTAGGGACAAGGAACGTTAAGGAATTTGGCCATTGCCTTTTGAAGGAAGCATAACGGCATTCATCTGGAGTGATTTGGGGATACCATGGAAAACCCAAATCTGGATGCCCAGACGGGGATTCAAACCCGCGTCCTCCTGAATGTGAGGTCAGAACATTTAATATTCACCCAGCAAGCTCGGTGAGTATGGCATATTTTGATAGATGCAGGACTTATTAATTTGTTAGTGTAGGGACAAAAGTTTATAAATCAGCCAGATCTGATCAATGGCTCAAGACCTTTGATCCATTTCTAATTTACATTATGGAATACGCTGTTGTCACCGAACACTGGCATCAAGCGCCTGGTGTTTGTCAGCAGAATGACACCAACCAGAAATATTATTGATGTTATGAGAAAATGAATTGCCAGAATACTTTCATTAGGCTTGCTTTACATAGAATTTCATTTTAAAATAAATGGTCTATTTAGGTAAAAACATATGGTCAAATGTTACGGTTGAAGAACCGTGGAATAAAACTGTACTTTATGATTCAGTTACATTGGGCATCAGACTTGAGGTTAAGGCTATTAAAAGTAAAAAATAGCGGTGATTTTTTCTTAGAAAGAATTTAATGTGAAAATTTAAGTTTGCATTTTAGCCAGATCAGGTCAAACTATCATAACCCTTGACCTAAAAAGTAAAAACTAGTACTATCTAGCAACTATAGAAGCATTTTACTCACGTCTTCAATTCTTTTGTGCAAACAATTGATCTCTACTCACCAAATCGACGGTCCACGTGTCGTGAACACAGTAGGCGTGGGAGTCTCTCTAGTGTAAAGCTAATTCAGAGGTTCTTAACAGATTTATTTCAGTAAGCACATTTTATTTTAAATTCAATATATCAGGGTAAAAAAAAATTCTTTTCTTTACTTACTTTTTCCACGAGTGATAAGAGTATGGAATATTGTTTACTTATCGAACGAGAAAACTTTGAATCCTATATGATTTGGTCTCGAGGAAGCACTCCGGCCATCTTTATCTGGGTTTTCTATGGTTCCTCACCACCAACACTCAGACATCTGAAGCATGGGTTGTCTAACAAATCTCCACACCGCTACACACTGTGGCGAGACAGTATAAAAAACCATGTGTGTGTTCGTGTTGAGCGGTAGAATTAGGACGATCCGATTGTTGAAAGTGTGACGTGAGATGCGAGTTGGATTGTTGAAGGCAGTCTGTGACTCACTGTCTTGGAGGTCGGTCACGGTTGGTTTCGCGCAGCAGTGATTGTTTGGCGGTGCGTTCTGGCACTATCGTGTGGAACTGATGAAACATTATAAGTACGCCGCCGTCATGCAGATAAACTGCAGTGTTTCGTAAATAGCAGTGAACTTGTGGGCGTTGAACTAAAGCATCCAAACCAAGTGATAATAGTGTAGCTCAGAACTTGCAGTTTGTAGGAGAAGAAGTCCTGATTAGCCTTTACATACGGTCAAATTATAATCGTTGGTGGTGGTGGCTTAGTAATTGTACGTTCGGTGAATAAAGTGAATGATTATCTATATGGCAACTTTGTGAATTATTAGTAGAAGAACCTGCAATCCATTGATACTAGACGAACAACAATTACCCCACACCAAGCTGCTAGTGCATTATAACCCCTAGCAGACGCCACTTTATCGTTACAACACCGATTTCAACCAAATTTCACTCTGTTGATCTCAAAAAAGCGACTAACACAGTACTTTAGACACCATGAAATATCTGTATTGCGGGTTGCTTTTTACTGAAATAATAAAGTTGGTATGTTTTAGGGCACAACGTAAAGATGCTCCACTTTTCACTCTCCATCCAACATTACCATCCGGTATCACCATCTTTCACCTATGTTTCGTTCACATGCCCTCACTACTCTCCGAGCATTGCCCTCTCCGCCCTCTACCCTCTTCTAGCATCCTCCTAATTTAATTTGAAATAAATTCAGCTTGTTTTGTGTAGAAAGCTGTGGGTGTGACCTGATTCACCTTTTAAATATCCTTTCCTTCCTGGTAACAGAACAACTTCATAAGAAAATAATTTTATTTCCTTGAACGTTTACGCCACAATGAAATTTTATTTTTATTTCCTTGACTGTTTCTCATCATAGAAATTATATATTAGTGGAATATACTACAAATTCACCTAACATCTGTTTTAACTAATGCTTTTCTCTCAATATTTTCTACTTTTTTATAGCAGTCAGATTATCCATCTGTCTCGATTGTTAACCTGATTTCTCAATGTTTTTATACATCTTTTCCCACCTAACATTACCAAAGGGTTTTTTTCAACTTAAAAAAATCCTTAAGAGTATCCTTGTTCCTGTTGATGCATCCTTCTAGTTTTAATATTGGGATCACCGCTTTCGCTAAACTCAAGCTTCTTTTCACCTAATTTTCGTTTCCACTTTCCTTAGCATTCTTCTGTATATCGTCCTCTGGTAAATAATACCGAAACATATCTCAGCGATAGTTTTCATATTAATCTGTGTGGTGGAGAGTGGTAATGCTCTGGCCTCGCATTCAGGAGGATGCAGTTTCGAGTCCCCATCTGGCCATCCAGATTTGGGTTTTACATGCTTTCCCCAAATCACTCCAGGCAAATGCCTGGATGATTCTTTTAAAGGTGATGGCTGAATTCCTTCCCATTCCTTGCCTCTAATGACCTCAATGTCAACGAGGCTTAAAGTCATAAGCAAAAAAAAAACCTTTCATATTTTTCAGCTTGCGTTTTCTGTATTTTTTAGTTCAAATCTCTGTAAAATTCTGCCCTTAAAACAATATCTTCAGTTTCTTTAGTAACAACAGGTTTCCTTCTTCTGATGTCAAGAGCCAATAATTTTGCAATTGACTACAAAGATTATAAATTGGGAACCGGTAGGACCAAAGCATATGTTTCTTGGGAGAAGAAGTTTTGGCTTTATTATTATTATTATTAAGTTCCCTACACTTCAGAGAGTTTACTCTCTTCTGGCCTGAGACACATTCTGCGGACCCTATCATGGAGCTGAGACTGGAACAACAGTGACAGGATAGTAATGATTTTGAGTCAGTATCATAGGGACTGCATTCAACAAACAAGTGTCAATTAAATAAGCATTTCAGTCAAAAAATTCTTTATAATGTTTCATAACTCTTTTATAAATATTCAGTCATTGTATGAAATGATGGAGAAATATTTCAAATATAAGTATCTATTAACAATAGTGTACCCATTAGGTTTAATTCATTAAGAAAACACCTTCATACCTTATTTATTAAGTTCTCATAAAAGATATTTTCTTAATTGTGGTGGCCCCATTGATAGAATCTGTAGCAGGCTGTTCCTGCCTGTTGGTTTGAACTGGCATCCCGCAAAAGTGACGGAAGTTATTTTGATGGTGTAGCCACTGTCTGAAAGTTAAGGTGCATCTCAAAATTTGCGGCTTATCTTATGATCCTCCATGATCGGGCAACGGAACAAGATATTATAAGCTCTTCATAACGTAGCAATAAATAGTATTTATCATTTAAATTCCATCATAAATTTAATTTTTTAAATTTATTAGCATAAGTTTTATGTCTTGGCTTTTATATAATTATTACTTATAGAGTTTATAGTGGCTTATTAAGTACAGTGTTATTAGGGGCCAAGTGTTCCCACAGTCTATGTGAATGTTGACGGTGTGGCATGTTAGACAGACAGGTATAGGTGAGTCAACAAAGCGTTCAGAGTTTCACGTCCAGTGGGTGACTGAAACTTTCTACCTGACTTGGACATTCAGTGGATTTATTGCCGACCATAAATAACTAAGGCCCGCTTTCTACTTGGTAACGTTTCAGAAAAGACACTCCGAATTCCATTAACTAGTGCCGGTGACTGAAAATGTAACTTAGTGCCATTTCCTAGCAAAGAGGCACTTTCGGAAAGTGGTGGGAGACATTCCAGCAAATAGAGAAGCTGCCAACAATTTATTAACGTTTTTGTTTGTTCTGTGAGCCAATCAGATGCTACTACTTTGGCTGGCGGCACGTTAATTCGCTAAGGGCTGGACGACACATCGCCGGGAGAAAAACTGAGTTCTGCTCGGCATGGAGAAACGATCGAAGGGACACTCTGGTTCAGATCCTCATCTGATCAAGCAACAAGTAACCTGCACTGCTCTGGATGGCGGAAGAGGGCTCGCATCTGGGCAGGCCAAGTCACCAGCGGAGGAACAATAGCAGACCCCCGTGGTGCCATTCATGCATGGGTCGTGACCTTGACAGCAGTGGTGCAATGGTAAAATCCTCATTCAAGGTGAAAACTTATGCAATCGATACCACCCAGTAATCGACCTTGAGATATTGCTATAACTGTTTAACATTAAAGACATTCAACGATGCATAATTGTTTATATCATAATAAAACAAATTTCAGGATTGCATAATTTCACAATGATCAAGTTTTATTAAATTGTACGCCCACTTTTCAGTTCTACTATTAATTCCAATAATATTTCATGTGGCCTGTTAAAAATTAATTATTATTTTGATATTCAAACTTGATAATTTTGTTATTGTTGGAGCAGTATGATCCAGAATTTACTTTCCCTAATAGCAGACACCACAAGCTTTAATTTTATTTTATATAAAAAATTAAGTGCATAGTATACATTTGATAAGACTAATTTATCAATTATATTTATGATTATATTGTTTTTACTTCTTAAGGTTTGTTTAGAAGATACTAAAAGTATTTGAGAAAAATCATGCCTGGAAACTGTAGCACCTGTAGCAGGTACGTGGCGAATGGTGTGGGTTATAGTGGGTGTAAGCAGTGATTTCATTGGTTGTGTAATGAAGATGGAAATAAATGATGATGTGTCAAGGTTTTGTGCGCTTTGTAAAAATCAGGGAGATGAGCTTAGCTAGTGGAAGCTCAGCTTATAGGGGCTGAACTGTAGAGGCTCAGCCAGTGAAGGCTCAGGCTGTGGAGGCTCAGCCTGTAGAAGTTCAGCCTGTGGAGGCTCAGCATATAGAGAAAGTAAGGAAAGCTGGTGGGTTAAGTAAGGAGGGTGAGAAGAATGGTTGGCAGCTGATAACAGGTCTTGGGGGAAATATGGTTAACAAGATGAAGAAACCAGACACTTCAGAAGTAGTGGGGGAAAAAATAAGTTACACCTATTACCAGTGTCAGGAGGGGAAGAGTCTCATAGAGTTACTGGAGTATGTAAGATGCAGCAGGCCTTCATGAACAGGGGAGTGCAAGGAAATATTAGGAAGAAAAGCGTTTTTCTCCTATGTAGCAGCAATGGGAGATTTGTAGGCATCTTCTGCAGGATCAGTTAGGTACAGGCTACCATATCACAAGTTGTTTATTAAACTTAGTGCAACATTTGATCAGGTAATAGAGAATATAGGTTCAATTTGTAGGAGTTTCACAAAGGATGATATAATAGTGATAGTGGAAAGTGTGGGGAATACTGTTGACAGAAACATGAGTTACAGTATAGAGTGTGACCTGAGGAAAGTGGTGTACGAGGCCAAGTGTACCAGTGTTGAACTATGCAGATCCTGAATCACCATGAACGGCCACAGTTCATCCATGCTGTGAGGTGGGTAAACGTGGAAACGGAGTTGCTTCTTGGCAAAGCCATTAGATCTGTCTTAGGAGTCATGTCTAGAGACACCATTGGTAGGTGGTGATTCATTAGGCATTGCCTTTTTTTTTTAGGTTAGAGGCTGCTGGTGAATAGATGGAGATTGATGATCAAAGGGATACTGATTGTAGATCAACGACAGAAAAAAAAAAAAATGCTGAAGAAATTACTGAAGGGATTACTTGAAACAACTAAACAAGGAATACTTAATACCAAACATGGTAGCTAAAATGGGTTTATGAAGAATATTACTGGGGCAGGGCCCCCCCGGGGAAGAGTTAGAAATTTTTATGGCTATGTCAAAAAATTGACAGGAAGAGACAGTGTTGAGACAATTATAAATAAGTATGTAGAAGTTATTGAAAAAGACAGAGATTTTCAGTAACTGCTTTAATGAGTCCATTAGGAATAATGATAAAAAAAAGATGTATATTGGTGACAATGCTTGGAAAGACATTGATGGAAGAATCAGGAGAAGTGCATACAAGGGAAAAGATGACCATTGACTACAAACTGACTGATTTCAAGCATAAGGGTATAGGAAGATTTTCTTTTGTAGGTAAGGGGTCAGAGTTTGTAGTAAATTACCAGGATCAATGGTAAATAAATTACCATAAACGCTGAAAGAATTTAAAGTTGAAAATAGTGTAGGATTAAGGTAGGTGTCAAAATGGGTGTGTAGGGAAGTTGCCATCGTAGCGAGCTCTCCATCGCAATTAAATTAAATATAGATTCTTAATACAAATCCTGCCAGATATTGGACAAGCTATCAAAGATAAAAACCACCTGCCTACATGCCTCCAATGTTTTGGATCTGATTTACAATCCACTAGGTGATTTTCTAGCATTACTATAGTAACATTAGTTTATTACAGTCCGCTTGTATTGGATAAAAAGATTCTCCTCAAAAAAGTAAAAAAGAGAGAGAAAGATGGAAACAGAACTTCAACACTGAGAGATAATCAAGTGTTATTTCCTTCATTACAAGTTAGTTGTAATATATATATCTATATAATACATATATAAAAAAATGTTTCAATGCCATCTTTAAGTAGATTTAATCTGATGCTTTCAGCTACACAAAATTGTGATTTTTCACCTAACAAAAACTTCCGAAGTGACGCTAAATAAATAAATAAAAAAAGAACTGGTATGTTTATCAGCATGCACATGCGAAAGAAGAGTCATACATACTTTTCTCTGTGTATTTTTTTTTAAGTTTTTGATGTTTCTTTCGCAATTGAGTGGGGGAACGATAATATCTTTATTGTATTTTTACGGTAAATTGGAACTTTGACAAACCATTTGCTTATATTAATAATGTATATCTGGTATGGTTACAGTTTAATGGAAAAAAAAAGAATTTACAAATGTAAATGAAATTTGACTCCCCACTTCAACAACAAGAAGAAATTGATGCTATGGTGGATTATTTTTCATCAAATATTCTTTTTATGGGAGCAATTTATGTTTCACGTGTTTGTATAGCACCTATCATCCAAAAAACATTTTAATCCTTCGAAGAAAAACAAACTCATTTCGGTGAATTTTATTGTATAGATCTGTAATCCTATTAACAACAAATAGTAGTGAAATGAAAGGAACACATGAAATAAAAATATTTTCACAAAGCGGGAAGCGAACACATGAAATTTTCTAAAGTAACACCTCCATTACACCAAACAGTTCCTTTCTTTTTCAAATTAGATTTTATTTCAAAAATTACAATTCTTAAAATTTGAAAAACATGTACAGCATTACTGTTTCACGTAGTTAAAGTATAATTGAGGCACTTTTTAATATGTTTTAAAGAGATTTTATTAGGATCTTACTGTAGGCCTACTTGGTTTCACAAGTTCTCCGGCACATTTCTTCTCAGAGTGTATGATGCTCTGAATCTATCATACTGTTATAAAAAAGAACATACAAAATAGACCGTAATTTTCATCAATACACTGCTTTGTTCGTGTATGCAAACACCATAGTGCATGATGGGGGACTTGAGGCTACTACCACACACAGACACCAGTGGTCTGTGACAAGTAGCTGGGGCTGGAAAGTGAAATATAGGGACATACATAAATGTCTTTCGTTTACCACCTTCAACCACCATATCTCCCACGCCTCCACAGCTACCGACATGCATTTACCTTCGTCCATGTTGGGAGACTTAAGGTTACTACTACACACGAACACCAATGCTCTGTGCTAGGTACTTTTGGTTGCAGAGTGAAATATAAGGACAAACCTGTTCATTGTCAAAATATGAAAATCCCCTTAGTCGACCAATTTCAACCACCATATCCCCGACTCCACCATATTTACCGACATGCAACTACCATGGTGTACTTTAGGAGACTCGAGGCTACTACCACACACAAACACTAGTGGACTGCGCTAGGTAGGCTTTATGCAGAATGAAATATAGGGACACACATGTCTATTTTGGTATTAGGTTGACCACTTTCAACCACCACCACCACCACCACTCAACCGACATGCAATCACCATAGTGCTTGAAGGAAGACTCCAGGCTACTAACACACATAAACGCCAGTCATCTGCGTTTGACGGTTCTGGCTGTAGAGTTTATGAAAGTGTCACAGAACTGATTAGTAGACTAGGCTGGGAGTCAATGGTAGATATATGACGCACATTTCATATAAACTTATTGGTAAACATGTATACTCTCACTTTCACTTACAGTGTGGTGAAATACTTTGTCCACCAAGCTATTTGAGTTGGAATGACAGGAAAGATAAAATTAGAGAAATAAGATGCCACACTGATTCTTATATGAGTTCTTTTCTTCCTCATACCATTTGGGACTGGAATGCAAAACAAGATTAGCTTTGGTGCTGAGCACCCTCTGCCACCCACAATCTTGTGTATTGCAGAGTATATATGTAGATGTAGACTTTCTATTTTCAGGCAGATAACTTAACAACTGAGCCACCAGACTGTCTAGGAAATCATAGAAAATATAACAGGGAAAGGGTAAATTGACATAATTGCAATTTTTTGCATAGGAAAAAAAAGCTGCTTTCTGTACTCCAGCACAGAGTTTGTGAGTGCAAAAGGAACATGTTAGGCACTGTGCCCATTGTTCTTGTAATCTTAAAACTGAAACACTTTTGCCTACCTGACTATCATCATCATTAACATATGGAAATAATGTCAACACCTGTGTAGAATCTTTGTAAGGCAGTTGCTTTTGCATTTCACCACTGATGTGGAAGGAGGCTTTTGAACAATGTCCTTTGGGTTTGCAGAAAAAGAAGTTTCCAGTCGTTGAAATATCAGCACAACATCGACTTAGTAAAAAAAACTTTCAAATAAAAATAATTTAATCGATCTTTTTATTATTAATAATATATTGACATCAGCTTCAAATGGTAATAAAGCATCTATTTAAAATATTGTATAATGGGAATGTTAACAATCTGACAGAAGCATAAGGAGTTGGTTCTCACTGGTCAAAGTGTCACCACCACCAGCAGTTTGGCCACTTTGCTCACACCACTTAGTTCTATCTCAACAATGCAACAAAACAACGTGAAAACCATTTTATGAATTTGCAGCCAAAACACCACTCTTGTAAAATAATTTTTCTCAGTAACAGTATGTCATCTGATTTTTTAGTAATAAACATATAAACTGATTATTTAGCAAATATCAGGATAATTAAAAACCACAAATATTCTGATAGCATCCAGAGATGAGACTTTAACTTCATCGGGCTTCTCAAGGTAACTAAGGGCATTGCGTGGAACGAGTTGTGATTTTTCCAGCATGATAGAACCAAACTTTGGTTCCCACAACCCCCATGGCCACTTTACCCATCTCTCCCATACATTTGTGGCAGCGCTTTTTCCAATTTTGGAAGCACTTCTGTAATTCACTTTTTGGTATAGCATTCAGTTTCTTCAGCGATCCTGTTTTTATCTTGTCAATGGTGGCAAACATCATCATTTTAAGGTTCACTACAGCCTCAGGAATAGAAGTCACAGAAGGCCATGTCACGTAAAAATGGTGGCTGAGGCAAAATCAAAAGATCACAAAAAGCCAGTAATGTGTGAATGGGAGCATTATTGTGATGCACTTTCGATGTGTGGTTTTGTCACAATTCTGGAGTTTTTGATAGATTGCTTTATACAAGCAGTGCATAGGTTTCAGATAATATACCTAATTAACAGTACGACAATCTAGTAGGAATGCACAATGCCATTGAAATCAAAGAAAGTCATGAGGAGAACCTTCACATTTGATTAAACTTGTCAAAGTTTTTTCTATCTTGGCTCTTCAGGCAACTTTCATTGGGACGATTAGGCCTTGCTTCTGACTTCCCTACCCATACTCCCATGTTTCATCACCTGATATCATGGTTTTAAGAAGTTTAGGACCATTGTTCATTTCATTCATCAATTCCTGAGCAATGTCTATGAAACGTTGTTTTTGATCTAAATTCACAATTCTGGAACAAACCATGCTGTAACATGTTTTATGCCCAAAACATCCAAAAAATTGCTTGACATAAATTATATGATATCATCTGCAATCTTTGTAATAGTGATTCATTGATTTTTCAGGGTATATATGGGAAATGAGCCACCACTTACCTTTAGATGATGGATGTGGGGCGCACACACAGTAAAGACACAAACACAAATAATAAAGTAATTTTCGGGATAAACCCTTCATCAACGGGAGAACATTATGAGAGGTTGACGCAGCTGGAGACTGTTGGGACATTGTAAAAAATGAAGCAGGGAAGAATAATCAGGTCAGAAACGACTTTTATATCAAACAAAATTCAGTAGAATCCCATTTACCCATTGCTGATACATTTAATATTTTTTTTTTTAACTGTTGCTGATAAGTTCACTACTAGTAGCTCAGTAAATTGCAGTATGGATTTTGTCAATACCGGCTTCCAAGAAAAGTTTGACATTATTGTGTTCATTAATCTACTCCAGAAAAAATGAGAAAAGCTACCATGTATCTCAAGAGCAAATACTCAGGTGGTTATGATGGGATTTTAATTAATCTCTTCTCCACATAATTAAGAAATATACTAAGATAACTATGTACGTTCTCGTGGTGGTAATGCTGTATAAAAACTTCTTGGGTTTCAAGTTGTCTGGCAATGTTTTGGAAGCTTCTGCTGCTTCCATTGTCAAGCCCCACTTAACATCACTGAAGTCTGCCACACAGTAGTCTATTGTATAGTGTAAGGGACAAGTGCCATTCTGGGGTTATAATATCAGCTTATCACCTTATCTCCAACCTTGTAATATGTAGCCACTGGATTATCGGTTGCTTGGATTTATCTCAGCTGCCACCTATCTTGATTTAAATCCCAAGATAGGAAGGGTTAAGTTAACATCATAATCAAAGTCACTGCTATTGTTTCAAATTCAAAGTTCACTATATTCTTGAATAAATTTACAAGTCCAAAACAACTGATGACAATCAGAAATTCTTCAACCAGTTCTTAGATTGCAAGTAGTGAAAAGTGATCAGACCAGACCAAACCCTGTAATGAAAATTTAAAAGTCACATGTTAGTTATAAAAGTTCAATTGAGCTACCAAAATACTGTCATGGCAGAAATGCGCACATGGTGTATCCACATCACTTCCTGCTAAAAGTAAAATGCACTACACCAACTGTAAGGAACAAAAGCTGATACTGGGGTGAAGTATCGGTTTAGTCACCTTAACTAACTTCTGATTTGCTTTAAGTTCTGATAAATTTTCATTAATAAAACTGAATGACCATGTATGAGCCTGGATAAAACAACTGTAAAGCCTTCAGTCGCCACTTCCCTATTTAATCAGGAAAGAAAAGGTTAATATTCACTATGAAAACATGTACAGTTCTCTTGATGAAAAATTTTAAATTTATTTCAATGTCACATTTGAAAACCACCATTACAGTTGAAATGGCAAAATCGGACTAAACATCTCCAAAAATCACAAGTCATGAAGAGGAAGAAATACCAGACTAAACCCCATTAAAAAAAGTTGAAGTTTCATAGTCACTGATTACACCACTGTCCAATGAGAAAATCCAACATGGTTCCTGATCGAGCATGACGCTGCAACTCAAGTTCTTCCAGAAACCATCTTCGTTGCCCGACACCAACGCCTCCCAACAGATTTCTTGAAACACACTAATGCATGGTCTGCTTCACGACATAAAACAAAAGGAAGAACAGATGATCTATGCTCCTCGTTATATACCCTTAGCCGCACACCTTCTGTGGCACCCTGCTTTACAAAAATAGTCTGTCAAAATTTTGTTATCCCCAGCGTTCAGAATTTAACAGTGTATAGCCTGGTTTATGTGGGTTTGTTGTCTTTATGATGACCATAATTCCAAATTAAAATGCGTGTGCACAATGGTAATTGACCTCCTAAAAAATGTTGGTGCAGCCCTGTGTTACTAAGTCGTTTGTCCAATTTTAGAAGTTCCTGCTGGGTTACAAATTACTGTGTTTAAACCTATGTCATTTTGTGCTGTGATTGCTCCTGATTTAAAAGCTGTAACTTTTATCACTATCGGTGGTGTATTATAGAAGTTATTAACCTCACAAAAACTGAGGTGGGTACTGCCTGGAAGACATATTAGAAAAAACTAGTCTCTTGTTAATTACTATTAAAGTACCACTTATATCGAAAAGATGTTATTATCTGAATTTTTCTTTTATTTCATTACACGTTTTAAAAGTTGTTTTGTTTATGGAAATGGTCTTAATAATTCACAGTTTAAATTTGAAAACTACCACGTTTTTACTTACGATGCTTTTACTTAAAAAATTGATTTACTGTTCATTATACTAATTGGAATGCTTCCAAACTTTAATATGTTATACCAGGTTCTTTATTCTTACAGAAAATTTACTTTTTAGCTCAGGAAATTATTGAAAACATGTTGACATTTAGTGTTGAAAATGTAAGTGTGTTACACAAGGAGTTTAAAATTGTGTTTACTTTATTTATACAGCCTGAAACTACTGATTTTTAGCGAATTTAACTTCCTTTCGGATTATTATTATTATAAAATTATTTAACTGTATCGAACAGTGTTGAGAATTAGTGATATTATCACGTAACGAAAATCGACTGTTTACAAATTGGATAACTATGGATTACACTGGTTCAGGTTATTTTAAAGGTTATTTCATATTATTAATTGTTTATTTAGAGCTTGTATTATGTGCTGAATGACTTTCTTGCGTTTAAAGCAGAGTATGTTCCGAGTTAGGTTGCAGTATCGGCTTCTGCATGAAACGTGTCTCCCATGTTCTGTAGTTATGAAATGAAAAATTTTATGATTACTGGAAGGCTTACCCCATCCCTTATGCCCTATGGCTAAGAAAATTAGAATTTACCCAAATTCTAATGTGCTTACACAACCTACCACCTTAACCCTTTCCTACCGGCTATTGGAATAAAGGGAGATTTATAATTTCAATTATATATTTGTATAAAGGTACTTGAAAGGCACATATCTTTTTCAAATTTTTAAGTGCTAATCACTAAACTGGTACTTATAAGCACCGTCAGGGACTTTGTGTATCACAGGATGTACAGAAATAGCAACTGAAATCAATTATGTTCATATTGGTATGAAATGTTTGTCTCATGATGTTCAACAAACCAATTCTTTTTGCTCATTCAGACACAAAAAGACATTGCAGTGGAACATTTGGAATGATATTTTGACTGTATCTTCTTTATACTGCATACTTCACATTTTCATTTGATTTTTACAAATTAGGGACAGTGTATACCTCTATTTCCCAATCTTACATCTCTCATTGTGGAATAGTATGACTTGTGTTGTTCAAATGGATGATTGCTTGGTGAAATATCTGTAGATGACATTTTCTTCTTACCGTTATCCTTCATAGTCATCATACCCTGTACAACGGATCTTCTGAAATTTTTTATAGACGTTTTTTCAAATATCAAACCATTTATACTATAGTCATTGACAAATACAATATCCACAATTCCCAAAAACAATCTGTGCCATGATTTCGGTAATTTTCTGTCATCATTGCACATAGCCATCAGTTGATCAGCAGTATCAATCCCACTCATGAACGTATTGTAGTCCTTGACTACTCCTGAGCATAAAATTGTGGACTTCAATTCATCTTTTTCTTTGCATATAACCAGTGGTGTAACAACAGGGTGGAAGGATGGGCAAAACGCCATGGGACCCACTGCCGGAGGGTCCCCCGATGACCGGTCGGAGAGGCCCAAGATCAACTAGGTCACCAATCCAACCTGAGAGAGGACCCATCTGTTGAAGTTGCCACGGACCCCAACCAGTGTAGTGGTGTTTCCCCGCTGCAATGAAAATTTGATACTAAATGTATGACCTTTTTATCTTTCCATTTCCAGTAGCCAATATCTAGGTTTGAAAATTTATGGTCACAATCACCTCTTTTTAGTTTGCCATCAGCAGATTGTTAGAAAGTCCCTTGCAGTAGGGTCTGATTCTCCCACAAACAAAAGTTGTTTCAGTTTTTTTAATAATGAAACAGATGAAAAATAATTATCGTACTAGATAACATCATCATTGCAACATTTTTTTCAGTCAATTCTAATACCACTCTTTAACCAAATGAGTAAACTGAGAACTTTCCAGTCATTTCTTCATTTTTGTCTTGATAAATTATAAACTTCTAAGTGAAGAGCATCAATTTGGGCGTATTTCTTAAAAATATCTAACTAAATCTATTGACCAATAATTTGTATAAAACTAACCAGAAGTCCCTGATGGTACTTATAAGTCCTAGTCAGTTTATCTCGATTATTTAGTAAAGAAACTAGAAAAACATATTTTATAGGTAAAATATATATTGTTAAATGTTCAAACTAAAAAAAGTAATAACAGAAATCAACACTGACCAAGTAAATTCTCATCTAAAAATGCATTGTAATGTAGCACTTTTTACTCTTGTTAATATGCTGTCAAACCCCAACTTAGGAAATTAATTTTTCATAAATTTCTCACAGAATTTAAAAATAATCGTTTTCATTGTCTGACCTAATCGTACAACAATAGATCAACAGGCTTAACAATGCAGTATTAACTAGTATTGTCAAATTGTATGGTCATAAATACAGTGGTACCAATTAGTACTGTCAGGGAGGAAAGGGTTAACACACTGAGTGATCACTGGCAACTGGCAGCATATGAACCCATTAGTCGTATATATATAGGTTCGTATATCCTTATGTGAGGGTGAAGCTCAACTAGGGCAAAAACCACGTCATTTTCTTCTGACTTTGCATCCATTATTGGCTCATAATGCTTCTACAGTTCTAAAACTTTAACAGTATCCAGATTTGAGGGTAATTAACAATTTATATCCTTATAAAAATTTCAGTAGCTTTAAAGGATTTGCCATAAACAGTCATTTAGTGATATCACGAAATCTGTTAATAACTTTAGCAGTTTTGAAGTTACAAGGTTCAAAAAACCCTAACAGTTTCTAATAAGATTCTCTTTCTATTGATACCCAAGATGGCCTGTTTATTTACCTGTAGCAAAAAGTCTAAAAATGCAATCTAAGATATAGTAACAAATTTTTTGATTGCGCTAATATTATTATGCTGACTTTAAGACATATTTTAAAAGATTCCACAGGTTCTCAAATACCTAAAAAGCTCTTTTCCTAATCTTTACGTGCTATATCTGATTTATAATTAATTTCTGAAATATGCATCCTGATTAAGTCAGCCGTATGCAAAATATCATTATTTGGTTTTATCCTGATTATAATACTAAATGTTTCTCAAAAAGACTTACAAAATATTGTTTCTAATTCGCTATTTCATGTTCTGAAAGTATTTTCTCCCTCTGAATTTACACGTATGGCTTGAAATAATTAAAAGTTCCTATGAGCACATACATTGTTTTATCATATTACATTATCTTTAAACTGTATAGAAATTTCTAAAATTTAAGTATGTTGTGCTGGAAACCGTTAAGCAACTTTCTTGCTACAGGTTGACTTCCTAGATCACTACTAACAGCTGATTTCATGGATTTTACAGTGCATATTTATGTAATAAAATTTTATGCCGGCTTTCTAGGCTTTTAAAGTAATTAAATTCTTTATTATGGTTTCTTTATAACAAAATTTCTTATCTTTTTACTGTTTATTACTATCAAGAACTCAAAGATTGAAGAAAAATGTTGGATTATAGTCAAATTATATCATAACAAAATATTGCATATACTGTGATGGATTACATTCTGCAACAACTGTTTATGTAGGTTTAGAACATGATTTTTACTATTTAAAATTGATGTATTATCTGCATTTACCATCTAGTTTACTTTGTTGCTTTAGTTTGCTGTATAAATGGCTCTAAGGTTGCGGTATCGGGTGGTTCACTTATGCCCGTTCTAATGTAAAAAACTTCATTATTAGAATTTGCAAAATTCTAAGGTAGCTTACAATAGGGCTAGCACCTGGGAGCGGAGGGGAAAGTGTGTGGAGGGGTGGTCTAGTTGGGCCCTGCTCACTTGGTGATGTCATGATCGGGTCACTTCTATGCCCTAATATGGCTCGATCCTGCGTGGCTTGTAATAATCCAATTACTGGCTTCCATGTTTGGCTTAAATTGAGACACTGATCATGATTAATAACATTATTACTAAGCGTAATCTCAACCACCTCCTTCATAACACTGTCCCAAAAGTTATTTGCATAACAAAGGTGTGTTGTTTTGTCGAAGCACGGCTCATGCCCGTTGTCAACGGCATGTTCGGCTATAGCAGTTAAAAATGTCATCAATTGTCCTTAATGTTTGCCTTGTATAAGAAGTGTTGCATTCACAAGAAATTTTGTAGACTCCAGGAGCCCAATTGATTGAGACCATCCTTCAGAGTTCGCAGCAGCTGTCCAACTTTTGGTGAAGGTAAAAAAATCGAACGGATACCCTTTTTGTTTAGCAGCCTCACTATTTTTGATGTTACTGCTACACAGAAAGGTAAAAAGTCACGCAGCTTGTTTAGATATCAATCATTTGTATTGATTCTGTTTTATCTTCCAATGGTTGCATGTCGGATTTCCTTAGTGCTAGAACCATTGGCATGAAATACATGTTTCAGGTGTTACAGTTCCTCATTTAAATGTTCATTGTCGGACACCACCTGTGGACAAGAGTATTCAGCACTCCCAGTTTCTGAGAAGGATGGTGAAAACTTAGAGCATTAAGACAGTGTTTATTGTGCATAGGTTTTCTGTAAATATTGTGCCACAACCTTCCAATTGGCTTCTGACACACTAGAACATCTATAAATGGAAGTGATGCATCCCTTTTGATTTCTACCATGAATTTAATATTGGGATGAATCCCATTAAGATGGTCTCCACAGACTGTTATTGTGAATAATGGGTGAAAAGAAATCATTGCATTTGCAAGTAGGATATTAAACAGTGCTGTGAGCAATTATTGCATTACACAATGTGAGGTACTGGCCACTGTCTGCGTATTCCAAAAAATTTATTTGCTATTTCGAAGGAAAATCATAATAAACATAGACCATAAAATCCTCTCTTTCCTCAGCAGGTGAAGACTGATACATGGCCGATTAACCGGGTGGACACTTCAGGAATTCAGTTGCGAGATTTGGAACACGAGGATAAAACAACATTATTGTTGATGCATTATCCAGATTACTGGTAGTGATGGATGATGTTTTATCCGCGAACATTTCCCTGAAACAACCAAAACTTTTTTTATTTAAAATTAGTCCAAGGTGAGAAGGAAGTCATCACTTGTCCAAAATACATGAAGACTAAAGAATAAAAATACCCAATAATAATATATAATAATTAAGTTGTATACAAAATATACCCCCTATCAAACTATTCAAGTATTATTGTTTTGAAGGTGGAATCTTATTCAGGAAAAATAATGAAGATAGATTATACTGGAAGTTGTGGATTATTGAGAAATGGGTTGGCATTTTTATCTACCAGTAACACTTAACTTATGGACACTTTTGGATCAATTAATGCTAGAATATTTCTAATTGAAGTTTCTATTTCCCCAACATGTACAGAAGAATCAGATGTATTATTGCTGCTTGTGACTAGCATCAAAAGATAAAATCAGACAATAAGAAAATGGTAAAGGAACTGCAGAGTATTATAGCTGATAAACTGCATATCAATAGATATTTATGGCCCTTTACCAGTGTCAAACATTTTTAATGGATAATGGGACTCCAATTCTTAGGGAAGGCCGGAAACAATGCATGGAACAATTAAATATTGAAATAATATGAACTTCCTTTACCATCCTCTTGTCAATGTGGTAGAAAGAACTCAGCAAATGGTTTAGAACCTATTGCAAAAGTAAGCCATCAAAGTTGAGCTTTGGAGATTAACAACATTGAAGATATACTTAACAATATTCAACATGATTTCACTTCATTTTGCCCATATAAATTATGTAATTTTCCTTAAACAATCACCTAGAATGGTGCATGAATATATTAGGTTCCCAATCAGTTAAACCAACTACATGGATCTACACAAACATGCTAACAGGATAAAAGAAAATCATTATAATCATGGGCGCTGAGAGGGGGGTGCAAGGGGGTGCACTTGCACCCCCCTGACATTCCAAGTCGCCGTCTGGGCAGTAGTAGAGCTAAAAAAAAGGTCACCCTACCCGGAAATTTTTGGGCCGATAGTGGGGGGGGGGGGCACCAATGCAGCCCTGGTGCACCCCCCTAGAAGCAATCCTGCTGGCGCCCATGATTATAATAGTGTTAAACTTACTGTGTATGGTATTGGGCAGCTAGTGTTATTACAAGTTAATTCAGAATGAAATTTTGAATAGAATCAATGCTAACTCTTATACCTTAGTTACGCATGGTAGCAAGACACTTAAAGAATCTATAACAAGACTGCATGTGAACCTTTCATTCTTATTTAAATTTTGTACTCTGTTTTACCTGATAAGAGATACAAGTAGTGACACAAATGGTGATTGTACTTCACACTACTCTCTGGCCTCGCATTCAGGAGGACGCCTGTTTGAATCCCTGTTCAGGCATCCAGATTTGGGTTTTCCATATTCTCCCCAAATCACTGCAGGTGAATGTCAGGATGCTTCCTTCAAAAGGCCATGGTAAAAATCCTTATCGTCCCTTGTCCCAATTTCCCATCCTGCCTCTAACGATGCCAACATCAACAAGGTGTAAAGCCATAAGTAAATAAAAAAAGTTTCACACTAAGCTGATAACTTTGCTGGTGCAAGAAAAATGATCCGATTTTGTTCTTGAAGACTCTGTGATCATCAGAACTACACTGTGTGCAATAGTGAGTAGGTAGGAAATTGCAATCATCACAGGTACATAGTGTGAATGGTGATCATGATTTGTCACAACTGTTGCTGCTATAGTTTAAGGCAACTTATATCAGCATCTCCTTCTTTTATCTATTCAATCCAACTAAACTGGTTCAATCTCTTTCCACCAACAACTTCACTGTAACTCAATAATGAGAAGTTTATTCTTTTTTTGTTGTTGAATTTTCCTTATTGTTGGTTCCCAAGCAAAATTTCAAAGTTTCTTGTGTAATTCACTCATGCTGTTAGCATGCATTCAATCAAATACCAAAGTCGAATTAAAGGGGAGTGGTAACAGAAAACTGACATGTTTGGATGTACACGCTTGCGGATTTCTGGATTTGCATTGGGTTTCTGTGAAATTTATGCTGTGCAGGTTTTCATCAAATAAAATATACACATAGATTAATTTACACAGGTTGGCTGTTGGCAAAAGCTATTTTGTAATCTTTTGGAAAGAAAAATGAAAGACAGAGGGAGAGAAAAGATAGCTGCTCTTTTACTCATGAATTCTGTTTTGGAAGAGCACAAGTGCTTTTGTTTCTGGATATTTTCTCATTCAAAAAAACATTGAATGGTTGCCATATGTGGATGAGTGTAGCCTAATGAAGTAAATAAGAAATCTCAAATAATGTATGAAATCTGATCAAATAATAAACAGGTGTAGATGTTGGAGGAATTAGTCCAAAAAAGAAACATTAAATTCAGTGGTGAAAAGAAAAACAAAAACAAAAAAAAACAAAAAAAAAGAAAAAAAAAGAAAAGAAAATGTGTATAACCTTAGGAACTCTTTTAATACCAGAAATGCCACAAGGGGGTTAGTGGCATGTGTTCCTGAGACAGCTGAATTGGGAGAGAGAAAAAAATGATGCAGTAAAGAACATTCAGTTATGTGCTTCAAAATTTTTTCAATAGCATATTTTTTAAAATAAAAAGCAATTAAAATATTTTCTGAAATTGTATTCTATGCATACTTTTAAATTTATCAATTATATTTTTCTTAGAAAGAGCTAATTTTGAAATCCATATGGAACTCTATATTTTCAAACAAACTATATTTAATATGATCAACTCTCTTTTATAATTAAAATTAAAATATATAAATTATAACTGGTTTATAAACCAGTGATAATACATATTTTGTATTGAATAGCTATATAACTGAGAAGTTGTGCATGCTCCTATCATAGACTTCAGTGGTAACTTAATAAAACGTTTCACCTCAGTTAAGCCCTTAAATAGGACTCAATACACAAAACAATACAGACAAAATATTTCAAATCAGTAACTGCAACAACTTTTGTTAGTGTGGCAGTGCACAGGATTAGAAAGTCATAAGGATTGTCGTACCAATAAAACTAAAGATGATATTTGGTAAATAAGCAACTTGAACTCTGCAACCACATTTAAATTGCAAAAAATAATATCAACAATAAAATAAGCTTTTGTAATAAGTAATAGATAATGTTTACACTCATTTTCAACACAGATTTTCTTGACAGACGACAGAATTTTGCTAACGTATACATAGCTATAGGAATTGACCCAGGAACAAGTATATAATTATTTAACATGTAAGATTGATTTAATTTTTAGTTAAAGGCTACAAAAAAATTAGTATGGTTCTGTAAAGGTTTGCTACTCACCATAAAATTTGAAATCAAATCCTAGATATATGACCTGATCAGGTTTCCCTGAGATATTCATGGCATATGTTATATCAATATTTTCTAATTCTGATACCAGAATTACTTCATTGGTTTCATTATAATCAGGGTTGCTCTGCTGTACTGGATTAAAAAGCTGTAAATAATATTTCATTACATTAGTGTAAATATTTATTCAAATATTTATTTCCTAATTTAAATCATTCAATTTAGATTTTGATTTCAACTGAAGCATCTGAAATGTGATTTTGTTTCACAAAATGTGCTTCGGTGTCTTCGGGTAAAATTGTTTAGTATATTAATTGGAATATAAAAGAAGGAAACATTTTGATGACATCAGATTATTCAGGGCACAGTATTCTCCAGTATAAGATGCAGGAATACAATGATGGGGACAAATATTCACCTGGAGCTCTATTATTATTACATGGAAATGTCTAAGTAACAAATACAATTATTTGACAAATAATACAAGTTCTTCTGCTTATCTATCATGACCTTCACTTGAAGGAAATAATAAAAAGGTTAACTTCAATAACTAATGTTTGAAATGAGAAGATTAAAGTTTTCTGTTCATTGTTAATATAATAAGAATGCCTCTTTTTTTTTTTCTCCAGACATCACCATTCAATAGAAAGTTATTAATTCGAATTATATAGAGAATTCTTCTCCAAATAATCATCCATTCTTAGAAAACACACATACTCACTCCAACCACCTACTCCATTCAGTGGTGTACCTAGGTCAACAAGGGCCCCGGTGCAAAAAAATTATTTTGGCCCACAGGCCAGATGGGCGACTTATTTTTGTTTTGTATTGCTGGTAGGGACCCCCTGAGCCATGGTTGGGGCCCCCTAAGCAGTGGTTGGGGCTCCCTGAGCAGTGGTTTTGGACCCTCCTGAGCAGTGAAGGGCTCCCGTGTCTTGGGGGCCCCCTTAGACAACGGTAGAGCTAAAAAAAAAAATGTCGTCAGTTTGCCTTGAAGGCCTGTGGGCCCTCTGAACTGGCACTTGGGGACCGCCAGAGGTGCACTTGGGGTCACTCCTGAGGTACCCTTGGGGGTCCCCAGAGTGTAGGGGCCCCGGTGCACTGCACCACTTAGCCCTATGGTAGTTACGCTTCAGACTCCATTATTGTACACATACAGAACTGTTTAAACAAATCAGTAAATATCACAATCTTCTGCCAAAGACATTATGCTCATTGAAATTTATGAAAAGGCTTTTTCTTACAATTTTAAAATATGTTCAGTAGCTTTTCCTAAATTTTATGAACTGAACAAGCTTGGACTCATTCTAGTGACTAATGCCGCTACATATGTCAAGTGCTCTGTGACCTTCAAGAAACTACACTAAATAATAAAATATACTCGAATCTATACTTCCTGATTTCTGAAACTTTCTAAATGACTCAGAATAAATCACTGTAATTTTCCAAAAGTATTATTTTCTTGTCCTACATTTATTTACTAAATGTGATATTTTATTTAATTTAATTTGTTATTTATCAATCTTGTTTCATGGATCCCTGCTGAGGAAGGACCTCTGGGATCTGAAACATGTCATGATTAATATACATAATACAGTATGAGTCATAATCATAGTGAAAACAACTATATGTTACAAAGGCAAAATAAAAAGTATAAAAATAAACATTAATTTTTACAACTGAGTTTTACAAAAGATCAAATTGAATACAATTAATTATTTTGTTCAAATTCTTTAATAGGAGTAAAAGGAGTTGCCAATAACCCTTTCCTCCCTGACGGTACTTATAAGTACCACTGTATTTACCAACATATAATGCTACAATACCAGTGTCCACTGCATTGTTAATCCTGTTGATGTATTGTTGTATGATTAAGTCAGACAATGACAACATTTATTTTTAAATTCTGCGTGAAATTGCCGAGAAATTATTTTTATAATTTGGGGCTTGACAGCATACTGACCAGAGTAACAAGTGGTACAATAAAATGAATTTTTAGATGATAATTTACTTGGTAAGTGTCAGTTTCTGTTATTAATTTTTTAGTTTGAATATTTAACAATATATTTTTTACCTATAAAATATGTTTTCTAGTTTCTTTACTAAATAATCTAGAAAAACCAACGTGGACTTATAAGTACCGTCAGGGAGTTCTGGGTAGTTTTATACAGATTATTGGTCAATGGATTTAGCAAGTATACAATTGATTTTATCATTGTTTTTGATATTTTCAAATGGATATTTTTATGAAATATGCTCTGATTGAAGCTCTTCTCTTAGAAGTTTATAATTTATCAGCTCTTCTCTTAGAAGTTTATAATTTATCAAGGCAAAAATGAAGAAATGATTGGAATGTTCTCAGATTACTCATTAGGTCAAAGAGTGTGTAACGAGAGTGTTGATCAGTAAATGAAAGGAGTGGTCAGCTTACACTGAGGGATGGTCTTTGGTGTAAGAAGTGTAACAAGGAAACACATGATTGGTCAGCAGGATCATTGGCGATGAAAAGAACTGTGATTGGCTGTAAGGTCGAGCTATCTAGCAGACCGCCATGATAGGAGAGGTATGAAGCCGGCAACCATTGGAAATGGTCGCGTAACGTGTTGCTCGCTAGGAATGTGTATTTCAACATGTGTCGCGCATGGCAGTGCTTTAAAGTAGCGTATTAGCCGAGATTGGACAATAGGTGAATTATAACCATGTGTATTGATGAGTTTGCGTTCTAACTGCTAACCTGTAATCTTCGTTGAAGTTGGACGATGCCTGATTTATTGTTTTGTAATGTGAGACTGGTACTGGACTGGATTTGTGTAATTTAAATAAACAGTTTGCAGTTTAACTATTTATATAAATAAACTTTCTTTACGAGTAGATAGCCAGGGATAAGGGTTATATCGACAATCCTGGTTATCTTCCCGGGTACCGGGTGGCGACTGACTTATTAACGAACCTGTAAAAGTCCATATAATAAATCGTTACATATAACGAATCGCGTTACAAGTGGTCTTAGAATTGACTGAAAAAAATGGATCAGTGACGATGTTATCTAGTATTATCATTATTTTTCATCAGTTTCATTATTAAAAAACTGAAACAACTTTTGTTTCTGGGAGAATCAGACCCTACTGCAAGGGACTTTCTAACAATCTGCTGATGGAAAACTAAAAAGAGGTGGTTGTGACAATGAATTTAGAAACCTAGGTATTTGCTACTGGAAATGGAAGGATAAAAAGGTCATACATTTACTATCAAACTCCACTCCACTAGTTGGGGTCAATGGCAACTTCAAAAGATGGGCCCTCTCTCGGGTTGGATTGGTGACCTGATGGATCTTGGACCAGAGGGCCTCTCTGGCGGGTCATCGGGGGCCACCTCCGGCAGTAGGTCCCGTAGCATTTTGCCCATCCTGCCACTCTGTTGTTACACCACTAGTTATATACAAAGAAAAAGATGGATTGAAGTCGACAATTTCATGCTCAGGAGTCGTCAAGGACTAAAATACCTTCATGTGTGGGGTTGATACTGCTGATGAATTTGTGCAATGCTGACAGAAGATTACCAAAATCATGGTAAAGATTGTTTTTGGGAACTCCGGATGTTGTATTTTCAATGCCTATAACATAAATGGTCCGATATTTGAAAAAAAAGTCTGTAAAATTTTTTAGAAGATGTTTTGCACAAGGTATGATGACTACGAAGGATATTGGTAAGAAGAAAAGGTCATCTATATATATTTCACCAAGCCCTCGTCCATTCAAACAACACAAATCATACTATTCTACAATGAGAGATGTAAGATTGGGAAACAGAGGTATACACGGTCCCTAAATTGTAAAAATCAGATGAAGATGTGAAGTATGTAGAATGAAGAAAATACAGTCAAAACATCATTCCAAATGTTGCACTGCAATGTCTTTTGTGTCTTAATGAGCAAAAAGAATTGGTTTTTTTAATATCATGAGGCAAACATTTCATACCAATACGAAACATAATTGATTTTAATTGCTATTTCTGTACATCCTGTGATACACAAAGTCCCCGACAGTACTTATAAGTACTGGCTTAGTAATTAGCACTTAGAGTTCCAAAAAAAATTAGAAAAATTTTGTGTTTTTAATTTCAAGTACGGTACCTTTATACAAATATATAATTGAAATTATAAATTTCCCTTTATTTCCAATAGCCGGTAGGAAAGGGTTAAGATAATTTCTCAGTTTTTCTTTAAATATACTTTTATTATCTGCAAACTGTTTTATACTCTTGGGAAGTTTATTAAACAGATGTATCCCAGAATAATTAACACCTCTTTGTACTACTGTCAGATGTGTTGTTGTTTTGTGCAAGTTATTTCTGTTTCTTGTATTGAAATTGTGTACCTGTGAGCTGGAAGTAAACAGGTTAAAATGTTCTATGACAAAGCACATAAGAGAAGATACATATATACTGTGAAGTAATTGTAAGAATATTGAGTTTTTTAAAACGTTGTCTGCAAGAAGTTCTTGGTTTTACTCTACATATGATCCTAATAGCTTCTTTCTGTGCTATGAAAACTTTTTTACTTTGTGAAGAGTTTCTCCAAAAAATTATGCCATATGATATCATTGATTGAGAAAATGAGGAGTACACCTGTTTTGTTGATTCTAGATCTGCTGTTAGAGAAAGTGTTAATATTGCAAAGGTGGCACTACATAACTTGCAGTGAAATCATATGTTTGTGCCAAAAAAGTTTCTCATCTATTTTAATAGCAAGGAATTTGTTTCTAAGATTGTGTTATTTTTATAGTTTATAAGTAAATTTGGCTGCACATTATTTTTTCTTTTAAACCTAATATGATGTAATTTTTAAAAAAATTTAATTTTAATAAATTGGCCTTAAACCAATTTGCTACTTCACTAAGTACTTCATTTACATTAAATTCTAGATTACTGTTTGGTATCTTTCTCACAGTTATGTTAGTGTCATCTGCAAATAAAACACTCTTAACTTTCTCAAATAAGTTTTTAGGAAGGTAGTTGATGTATAATAAAAAGAGGAGGAGTCCTAGGACAGAGCCTTGTGGAATTCCATGTTTTATTTTCTCCCAGCCTGAAGAAACATCTTTACTTATTTTAGAATCAAAAATGGAAACTTTTTGCATTCAACTTTCCATGTATGATTTAAACCATTTACCTGCAGTTCCATAAATACCACAGTATTCCATTTAAAAAAAAATGATTTACACAATCAAATGCTTTTGCAAGATCACAAAATATATCCTACAGGGCTCATTTCATTATTCAGTTCCTCAAATTTGTTATTTAAAAATGAATATATAGCCATTTCTATGGGCGATCTATTTCATAACCCAAATCGTGAATTAGTGAGGATATTATATTGCATAACATGTTTCATTACTCTACAATACATGACTTATTTTACTCTTTCACACAGAACTTCATGATGCACACATGCTAATCAATATCTTTCTTCTTCATGTTGCTGTTAGTGCCTTTTCTATGATATTCCTATGCCTTTGGATCTAAATTGTTTGTCAAAAAGTAAAACACCCCCAAGAGATGAAGAAAAGAAAATGAAACTTCAAGGTTGAGTGGATATGTTATATTATTTCAGTGATTACAAAATTTTCAACAAACTTGGAAGAATGAGCCCACTTATCAATATGATGTTGCACCCTCTCTGTCCTGGATACAAGCACTGATTCAGTTGGGAATGAACGTTGTATCGCCTCCTGAGAAAAGCTGGCTCACAGCAATTGTAACTGGCATTGAGCTGGTCGTACACATGTTCTATCAGTGACAGATCTGGGTATCTTGGTCGCCACAGGAGTTCTCAAAATGACAGACAGTTGATAGAGACACACATGGACGAGCATTGTCCTATTGTAAAATGGCACTATGATACTGTCACATGAGGTAACAGAGGACACAGGATGTCTGTGGTGTATCATTGTGT
Source organism: Vandiemenella viatica (assembly GCA_031002005.1). Taxonomy (NCBI): domain Eukaryota; kingdom Metazoa; phylum Arthropoda; class Insecta; order Orthoptera; family Morabidae; genus Vandiemenella; species Vandiemenella viatica. The sequence continues at coordinate 380,650,327 of JARYHS010008074.1, forward strand.
CATCTGAATTCCTTCAGTTACTAACTGCCCTGACCTGAAGTCATACCAATAACTCCCACATACTATGACACCAGGAGTAATGCCGCTTTGTTTATCCAAAGGTAGTGCAGAATTGAAAATCATCAATGAACACAATATGATGCCACTCATTACAGTCAGCAATTCTACACTACTCTTTCTAGCTAAATGTAAACAGTTAGCAAAAGATACAAAAAAAAGCATAACTTGTGGGATAGGTGCACAGAGAAAATGAAGATGAGCTGAAAATGAAATAGGAAAATAGTATGTGGGGTGGATTAGAAATTAACAAAATCTAGAGATATACTAAACAAAGAACTGAATGCATTGGGGAAAATGTAAGGGAAAGACAATGATGTACTGAGAGAATGGAAACTTCAAAGACCTTGTGGTATAATGGGTTTGGAGTAGTAACTGGGAGTGCTTTAATTATTATCTTTCCCCTCTCTTATTTTTTATTAATTTTAATAATTTTTATTGATTGAATCAATTTAATATTTTGATTGCTTGATCTGAATGGTAGGATATTCGTAGGAAATGATATAATATCATTTACCACTCAAAAAGTCATAAGGGCTTCAGGGATTGGAATGAGTTACCAAGAGAAATGATGAATAATTTACCGAAAACTTTGAAAGAATTTAAAGATAAAATTTGTAGAGGGCAAATGTTGGTAGGTGCAGGATAGGGGGAAGATGGGTGTGTAGGGAAATTGCCACCAGAGCCTGTGCTCCATTGCAATTAAATTAAATTAAACCTGGCACATTTATTCAATTAACTTTGGAGACCTACAGACGATGGTGTATTTATGATTACTTTAATATAAAAATAGTTAATAATTTGGCAAAAGCAACTCCAAATCTAGCAATTGAGTCATAAAACATTAATAATAAATGAAAGTTATGAAAAGTTCATGTTAAATTCAAGCACGATGTCATTGAAACCAAAGCTAACATAAAAAGTTTATGTACAACACTAACATGAAAAATCAAATGCTTTCTAAATTATTCACAATACAAACAGAATTTTACAAGAAACCCATGTCTTTGTTTTACTGTAACATGGGCACCATTAAGTCTCTAACTTAAACAAAATACTAGTTCTTGATTGATAGTAAAATCCTCATCACATCAACTTGTTCATGGAAATTTAACAAAGCTCAGATTATTTGTTGAAAAATGAGTCTCTTAAGCAGATTTTTTTGCACATAGCTTTAAAGATTGGGGGAAACTAATGAATGCCCACACTGAGTTCTTTTTACTGTTTTGAAGCGCCAAGAGATATCTGTGCATAAGCTCACAGACAGCGCCAGTGTGGCAGGAGCACTTCCCACAAGGCAGCAGCAAAGTTAATATCAGCACAGCGATCACTAAAGTGGTACTCCTCAGAATACTTTATCAGGTAGTCTTACTACCAGCTGTGTCTTGCAAGTGCAATGGTGGCCAAAATCACCAACCACTGAGCGTGGTCAAAGTGATGGTGTGACTTCCACCCAAAAAGTCAGCAATTCAAGTCCATTTTCAGCTGTGTGGTTGTGAGGGGTCCCCCCCCCCAAAACATCCCTCCCCCAAACACTGCCCCCCCACTCCCACTGCCAATCCATGGCCTTGTAACACATGTGGAAACAGAATACACCAAACAGATAGTTACCAGTTTCTAACAGCACTGTTTGTTGGATTTTTACAACGTGATTCATACAAAGACATGAGATAGCTGCCCTGGATCAGAAATGTTCATCAGTTTTTGGTATTGACTTTGGCCTGCAAAATTTCTGACAGACACTAATAACAGATTCACCAGCAAAATCATTAGCTTGACTTACAGGTTCTTAGGGAATATATGGATAGATGTCTCCCTTTTAGTTCAATTGTTTCGGCAACAAAAGGTCTATCCACTGGAAAATTCCAGGCCATTTATAATACCTTAAATATCTTTGGCCATAGATATTCATCTCTCCATCTCCTTGCATCTTTCAAACAAATATTATAATCTTTACATATTAATTATTTTATGAGTTGACAGGCTTATCAGTCCATTAAAACATGTTGAATGGGAGGGAACCCAGGAAGAATGAAAAAAATCCAAGAGCAGAGATGAACAACAACAGCTCAAGTATTCCAGCATTTTCAGTTTCATCACCATGTTCTTAACTATATCATTATACTCTGGGCTATGATTGTTTCCCAGAAAGTTTTGAACCACACACTTGAAGGCAGCCCATGCTTTTCACTCCATGGCATTGTCAGGGACTAGTCGAGTACTGGGGGTTGCATATCGACTAAATCACCTGAACCAGTTTGTCTTCCAAAATATTCTAAGTCCAAAAGAAAGTTCTGTAACCGTGTTAAAATGTTTATGCTAACTGTTAACATTGACCACAGTCGCCACTTGTAGTTTTAAACCCACCACAAGAAGGGTACTAAAGTATAAATGAAAGTCACAAGTCGAAATCACAGAATTATATTTTCCAAAATTTTCACGTTAATAATGTCATTTTTACAGTTAGCAAGGCGATCGGACATTCATCTTCACCAAAAATCACAAGTTGAGAATCAAGAGCAAAACCGCATTCCCCGGTGAAAATAAAACAAAGGTTCGAAATACACATATCCTGAAACTGATTGTTCGAAATGATGATGGTCTACACTTTCAAACAATGGCCGCCACTAACGCGCTGTCGTGACCATCGTAGCTTTGTTCCGAGTCTGACCGACCATGACGTCACAACTTCCCAAGATCCTCCTCGCTCACCACACCGCCACCGTTGAATCCACTACACGAGAAGTTACATGATGTCCCTGCGAGAGGTTCCAGCCAAGTGCCCCTTCCACATCTCCTAGCTGACTTATATAAGCTCGGGTCACGTGGTGCAGCTTTTCTCCGAAAAATTACCAAATAAGGATGTGTGAAGTGACCTACCGTATTAGTCAAAGTTTTGTTACCTTTTTAAAATTGGCTTTAATTACTAACTCGAAATTAGGCTCAAAATATTATTCCCGATTTTAGTCTCTCACAAAATATAAACTTTGTTTAAATCTGTTGAGTTATGGTAAAACTAGTAATTTCTAACAATCAGTTATAACTATTATTTACGTTTTATGGTATAACTCCGAAGGTTTATGGATTATTACGCCGGAAAAATTATCAATGTGTAGCCTGAATTAAACTGCGTATTTTAGTGTTTATTTCATCTTTGTAGCTGTTATATCTGAGACACAATAAATTATTTAGTTATTTACACGTGGATTTTATGTCGAGTGAATTTAGGAAACCTATAACGTCTGTTCTATTGCTTCAAATGACGTGAGATTAATATGTATGAAACTAGAAGAATGGATTTTTACGACAAACTAATTTTTAGCCCGGAATCTGAGTAGGTATTTAAATGAAAAAATGTTTAAGTCGGGTATTCCATTTTACGTGTTCAGATTGTATTTACAAATACTTAAACGGTTGGGAACTACAAGATTTACTTGAATTTACTTCTATTTAGGACTGTTTTAATTTATTAGCTACTCTTTACTACAATACAATACAATACATTCATTTTCCATTGATCCCAATATAAGAGACTTGCTCTGTGGGATGTGGAAAGTTGTCAAATTACAGATAAACAGTTGCATAACAAAATAATAAGTACACCACTAGATGTACAGTCATAGTATAAGGTACATTAAACACTTCCATTACAAAATAATACATACACTACAAGATGTACAGTCATAACATATATGGTACCGTAAATAAATATGTAACAAACTAAATACATACACCAGGAGATGTACAGTCATAGCATACATGGTAAATTAATTATGTGAACTATATTTACACAAGATACTGGCAGTTATTTTTTAGATACCTTAGAAATAAATTCCTCGACAGAGTAGAAGGAGTTGTCAATTAAAAATTCTTTCAATTTTTTCCTGAATTTATTCTTATCATCTACTAGACATTTATTCTTATCATCTACTAGACATTTAATATGTGTTGGGAGCATATTGAAGATGTGTATCCCTGAATATCAGACCCCTTTTTGAACAAATGACAATGACTTGTAAGTCTTGTGAAGATCATTTTTACTTCTAGTGCCATAATTGTGTATTTTACTATTTGTTTCAAACAAAGTATAATTTGTGACTACAAAGGACATTAATGTGTATATATACTCAGATGCTAATGTTAAAATCCCTAACTTCTTGAACAGCTCTCTACATGAAGTTCTATTGCTAACCCCACACATAATTCTTATTACACGCTTTTGGGCTCTGAACACTTTGTCTCTATGGGTAGAATTGCCCCAGAATATTATTCCATATGACAATAAGGAGTGAAAATAAGCAAAATAAACTAGCTGTCTCATACGGAGATCACCTAAAGCTGAAATTGTACGAATTGCAAATGTGGCTGCTCCCAATCGCTTTAGTAAGTCAGAAACATGTACTTTCCAATTTAAATTATGATCAATATACAAACCTAGAAATTTCACACTATCTACCTCTTGAATGGACTGGCCTGCACATTTTATGTCTATGTCAGGTGTTAATCTGTGTAATGTACTGAATTGCATATACTGAGTTTTATCAAAGTTTAAAGACAAGCCATTAGCTGTAAACCATTTATTAATCAGTTCAAATACATAATTTGAAATATATTCTGTAGATAAATCTGGAGTGTTTTTAATTCCAATGTTTGTGTCATCTGCAAATTGGACAAATTTTGAGTTTTTAGATGAAACACAGGGTAGATCATTTATATATATTAAAAACAATAGTGGCCCCAATATAGAACCCTGAGGTACTCCACATCTACTGTATTACTGTGTTTAAAATCAGTGCAAAAGCATTTTGTATGTGCAGTGTCTATAGCAAGTTACTTTGTGATTGGATTATCATGCAACAGGTTAGTGAAATGCCTTTAAATGTGTTTAGAAAATTGATTATGTGTGTTAACTGGTATTTACATGTTCTTATCGCTCTGGAAATGACTTATAAGTGTTAGAATTAATTCCGAAAAGTTGAACAAATTAGTTGGTTTACCGGCGCCTGTTTATTCACTGATATCTCGTATTTTACAGCTTGAAACAGCTTAACACCTATTAAAACTGAAAGATTAGTTTATTTCCTTTATATTTGTCTACTTTTTAAATCCTGAAATTACTTAAAAGACCTCAAATTATTTATGTGAACGGTTTAAGAAAATGAGTATTCAAAATCCTCCATCATTACTTCTTGTGATTATTAAACTCTTGAAAACTATCAGAAATCTGTTAATTAATCTACTACACTGTCTCAGGGATTATTATGACTACTTTTAGGACTCTAAAATGGTCAAATTTCATTACAATGTGGTATCTTCATACTGCTTTAGTCTACTATCCAGTCTATTTCTTTAAAATACCTGCCAAACTGTATTTAAATGTGAAGTTCTGTTTATAATGGTTCTAGGCCTGTGTATTATTAGACTTTTATACTCTTTACTGGACGAAAATCACTTCAGAAATACCAAAGTCTGTTATGTGCCAAAATTTAAGGTTAGATATTACTGTATTAAAATTATCTGTTTATCTTTAACATAAAGTTTATTGACCGTGATAAAAGGCTTATTTAGTGGCTGTATTTACTCATTTTAATCATCTCCTTCATTTAAATCGGTTCATAGCAATTCGTTAAACAATGTCAGTATCTGATATTACAAGTTTATTTTACATGAGGTTACCTATTTTCTATTAGAATATCGTTGATTTAATGCAATTTACATGTTATTTACATTGGTTATGGGTTATTTATTCACTTTAGTGTATGAAAAGTGTTGTCAACTCGATTTTACGTGTGGTATCGGATACTACGGTTAACCCAAAACTCGGCCCGATTCTAACCAAATCTTGAAAATAGAATGAGGGATACCTTACAGCATTCACTGAATGAAGGAAATCTTCATCTAGCATTAATTTTAAAATATCACGACCAGTGAACACGCCCTCTTTCAACTTAGCATCTCACAGGTTGGGTAAATTGTTACATAGATGTTTGAAATAGTTGACACACTTAGGTAATGCCTTGACAAACTGCTACATTATGAACACTTGATATTTTTGTCCTCTGGAACCAATTCCAAACTTTAGGGCCAGTGTGTTTGCTACCAATATTTATCATGAGCCTGACAGTCCCATTCACAGACAAAACAGGGGAACTTGGTAAATCCTAATTGTTGTCCTAGAAGCATAACCAATACTTTCAAATCACTACAAACCATCCAACTGTGATCCTCATAATGAATGGCAGTAGGAAGATCCATCATGTTGTCATATATTTTCTTCAGGTGCACACAATGGCTGACAGATATTGAGGCATACATCTTACTATTGAACAGCAGAACTACATTCAGGCTTCTTTTAGATGTATGTCTAGTCAGTGGGTGCACAATGCTGAACTGATCCATCAAACCTTGTACATCACTGCAGTACACTAACAAGTCACTCTGAGAAAAATATTGTGTGAATATCAAGTCCCTTTTTCTGTAAACTGTAATGGACATACCGCGTGCTAACAAATGTCTTTCACGCAATCATGACTCTAGGAGCTCTGCTTTATCCTTTGTCAGTCCCAGATCACAGACTAAATTATTTAGATCTACCTGAGTGAGCAGAAGAGGGCATCAGTGAAGACATACAATGTGGTTTCAATCAAGAAAATGCCAATATTATTGCTGTTAATGACAATGGAATGGATCATGAATTGACTCGGCAAGAAACAGTGGACCAAGGTAATCCATTTATTGAAAATAAACAGAATATGTTGCCATTGCCAAACATTTTTTGCTCCACTGATAGTAGTTCATTTCTTCTTTTTGCTAAATGGGAACAGAGTACTGAGGATCAGATTTCAATGAACATTTGTCAACTTCACCCAATGGCAGTGGGTAAAATAATTTGCCAGGTTATGCCAGAGATCACACCCCACATCATTGATATAGCTAACAAATGAAGAAAGAGAATTGCTATAGAACTTAAATGTGCCATGGCAGTTAATGTCTTATATTATTTAAACACAATTCCAGAAGCTCGAAAATTTATATTCCATGCTTTTGTATCATGAAAGACGTATTGTTCACATGTGGACACAAACATATCAGAAGAAGAATTATTACATGAAATTGAATCTTCTTATCCAGTAATCAGTGTTCGTTGAATGATACAGAAAGTGGTCAGAGTTGGGAGCATATGACTGGTACTACTGCAGTTAGTGATAGTAACATTTTTTGAGTAACACCTCACAAGCTATGTGTACATCCTTAACACTCGATGAGCAGTGGAACAATATGTCCAATTAGTAACTAGGTGTTTGAATTGCTTGAGAAATGGGCACATAGGTAAGCAATATAGATGTCAGTCCCATGTGCCAACACCTATCTACTGTATGCACCCCAGAAATTCAAAACTACTGTATTCATTGTGGTGACAATCATAGTGCAACAGACAAATCATATGTGGTGTACCAGAAACAGACACACATTAAGTATAATACAGTGTATCTGGGTCTAACATTCAAAGAGGCGTGGAAGATGGAAATGGAGAACACATAATCCAAGCAAGTTTCTGGAATCCAGCAGTCAACAAATGTTGTTCCAATGGCAAACTCTAAAAGATTGTGTCATCTGTTCTGCCTATCCTCATACAAACATATCTAAAATATGTAAGTTGATAATAGTTCAGATTGCCTACACTCAACATCAGCAAAAGTGCCAACTCATCGTAATGTATTAGTGAATCAACAAGAGCAGCAGCATCCTGCCCAGCTGCATCATTCAATCCATCGACAGAATCCAATCTAGTCACCCCAATGGAAGCAAACAGTGAAGCACAGACAGCATGGCTTCTGATCTTTACTGGATGATGTGTATTGTGATGCCCATCAGTTACCCCAGAACGGTTCCTTACCTCCTAATTTTTATAAACCAGTAATGGTATCACAATTCTATGTTATAAAAGGCAAAATTTATGAATTAGTATACTCCTTAATTAATATGGCCCTATCTGGAAACATCTCACATAATGTGAGAAATATAATTGGTTCTATTCTTTTATAACACACAAATTGCTTCACATCAGGTTAAGAATTTGCTATACTGGAACCAAGGTCTCTGCGCTCCAACAAACAAAGTAATTATTGGGATTTAAAATTACATACGATGTCTTTTGGGCTATTGGATATTGGGCTTGGCTATGACCAGAAGAAAAACTGATTTTTGAAAACTACATTATAGTCAGACTAGACAACCCATGTGAAATTTTCGCTAATAAAATATGATGAATAGTAAGGTTTGAATGCTTGTAATATAATGAAAATTAGAACTGCAGTTTTGTAGCAAATATTTAATTGTTTAGTGTGATAGGTGCACATCAAAACATATTACGAAACAATTAGGAAAATTTAAAACACACTGTATGTATCACAAACTGTTACTGAACTTAATAGAATACAACCAACCTGAACAAAATGCACAGAGTATAACAACATCTCTGTGATATGTGTTGCTGTGCTAATAAAATGTTTACATTGGAATTGTATAGCAAAATAAAAATGTTTCTGTAACAGAAAAAAATATCCAAAAAGCTACTTATTGTATAAAAAACAGTTAATTGAAATCTCTGTGATATCTGCTGCTGTAATCTATGGACTTGGCTCAGAACTGTCTTGTATGTGCGAACACTTTAAGCTTCAAATACCTAAAAATTCTTTTTTAATTTATGATTCTACATAACTGGAGACCTTAATCTTTAAAACGATATATAATTTATCGGTTTCGGTTAGGTATCAAAGGAGATAAATGGCTCGTAATAATAATAATAAAATACTTGTAAGGTGACAAAGTCCCTTACACTTTAATTTTTGTTAAAAGTTAATTAAATATTAGTCTTGCTTGTGCTTGTTAAATTGTTATGAAAAAATGATAAAGATAAACGTATAATTAAAGTGCCAGAATATCTATGGACAATGGTTATCCATGATAATGTATATCTTTGGACGAGAAGACAAAGAAAATATGGCGAGGGTATGGATGAGAATAAAATATATCTGGCAAGTCGTTGAATAAAAGGAATGTAAGAAGTGTGTTTTGACCCTTGTGAATATAAATAAAAAGTGTTTTCGTGTGTTACTTCAAAGAATTCGTTGTCTAGATATTTATTATTTATTTGTTTCTGAACTGTGAATGGAAATAATCTGCCGGCTTCTGCAGCTTAGATTACGGCTTGAAGACGGGCAGATTACATATACCTAAACCTAAATGCAGGAAGAGGGGACCTTACACGCTGTAGAAATAAAATCGATACTTTCTCCCTTTAAGGGTCGAATTTCAAAAAATTCATTTATAAAATATGGTGTGACCAAAGCAGAGACCATGGACTTTAAAATGAGACCTCATTTACCGATTTCGGTTAGGCATCAAGCGAAGTAAAAAAAAAAAAAGTTTTAGAAATGACAATATTTTTGCCCCTCAAGGGTTGAATTTGGAGAAACTCTTTTCTTAAAATATGATGTGACCAAAGCGGATACTTAAATATTTTAAATGATTTAGGTTAAGTATCAAGGGAGATAAATGGCTCGTGACAGAAAAAATGCGTTGTTGAAATATCAATACTTTTGTCCTTAAAGGGTCAAATTTTGAAAAATTCCTTTATTGAAATATGGTGTAACCAGCCAGAGACCTTTCAAAGACATCAGTATTTAAAATGATACCTCGTTTATCAATTTTGTTTAATTATCAAGGAAGATAAATGACTCGAGACACAAAAAACGTATTTTAGAAATACTGATAATTATGCCATTAAAGGGTTAAATTCAGAAAAAAAAATCATTCCTAAAACATGATGAGACCACAGCGGAGATCTTAATCTTTAGAATGATAACTCATTTATCTATTTCGGTTATTTATTAATGGAGATAAATGGCTCGTGACACAAAAATGCGTTGAAGGACCATTGATACTTTTCCCTTTCAGGGTTGAATTGAATTTTTTTTTTTTTTTTTTTGTCTTAATGTATAATGTCACCAAAGCTGAGACATTAGTCTTCATAGTCCTACTTCATTTATCGATTTCGGTTATGTATCTGAGGAGTTAATGGCTCATGACACAAAAAAGCATTGTAGAACTATTGATACATTTTCCCTTTAAGGATTGAATTCCAAAAAATTCTTTCTTAATATATAATGTCACCAAAGCTGAGACATTACTCTTTATAATCCTACTTCAGTTAACGATTTTGGTTAGATATCCAGGGAGATAAATGCCTCGAGACACAAAAAACGCATTTTAGAAATATTGACATTTTAGCCCTTTAAGGGTCAAATTCCGAAAAATTCCTTTCTCAAAATATAATGTTACCACGTCAGAGACCTTACTCTTTAATTTGATACTTCATTTAATTATACTGGTTAGATATGAAGGGAGATTAATGGCTTGTGACACAAAAATACGTTGCAGAAATATTGATAGTTACGCCCTTTAGGGGTCGAATTCCGAAAAATTCCTGTCTTAATATATGATGTCACCAAAGCGGATATCTTAATCTTTAAAATGATACTTCGTTTAACAATTTCAGATAGGTATCCAGGTAGATAAATGACTCAAAACACAAAAAAACAGCAATTTAGAAAAATTGACATTTTTGCCCTTTAAGGGTCGAATTCTGAAAAATTCCTTTCTTAAAATATGATTTCATCAAAGTGGAGACCATAAGCTTTAAAATGACACCTCATTTATTGATTTCGATTAAGTATAAAGGGAAATAAAGGCTTGTGACAAAAAAATACCTTATAGAAATCATATATATGATAGGGTAGGTGGATATGGTTGAGGTCTCTGCAGTTAGTACCAAATGAAAACACACCCAGATAACAGTAACAGCTGTATAAAGAGCACTCAATACAACTATCTATCAAATGGTAAGACACCTAACTCCATCCAGAAAGTCCATTCTTAGTGCGCTTAATAAAATTGATAATTGTCCAAAGATATCTTCCGCAACCTTGCACCATCATGCCAACATCTGACTGGGGGAAAATATCAATACAGATCAAATGGGGCAAATCCTTATGGAGGCAATAGAAGAAGAAAATCTGATAATTTTAAATGACAATTTGGAAATCTGAATTAGCATGCCAACATAAAGTAAGTCTGCAATGGATATTACCTTAACCTCACCATTGCTAGCATAACTCTAATGATTGGAAAGTTCTCCAATTACCATTAGGTTCAGATCATCTCCCCATTTTGATTAGATCAAGACGCCTCAGACCTGTATGAAGAATATTTTCTCTAACATGCAATTAGAATTTTGATAGGGCTGATTGGATAAAATAGCATCATACTATAAGTAAATACATGTACAGAGACAGTATATTGGATGACAAAAGAAAGAATTATAATTTTATTCCAAAATGACAGAGAAGGCCGCAATCTAGTCGATCCCAGTAAACAAACCAAGGAAGTAATACTCACCTACATTTCCTCCATAGAGGGATAATTACTGCAACTGCTTGGTACACAAAAGGAAGGAACCTCTTAAAAATTATAAAAGGTGTAGCACATTTATAAAAAAAAATTTACAAACGTTCAAAGAAGACATTTAAACAGAAGAGCAGAGAAGGAAGGAGAAAGCTCTGCAAAACCCTAAATAAATACAAACTGTTGTCACAAATATTGAAAAACCTGAAGTGTTTTCATCTAACTACAGAAGGCAGCCAATGATCCCTAGAAATTAAACTTGAAATCACAGAAAAAAAAAAAAATAATAATACTAGACAAGTCAACTCTCGCTGCAGCACACAACTACATATGGCTGCAACCAAGTACAATCCAAATGCTTAAAAGGCAACTATACAGCTCCGGGACCAGATAACATTTCGTTCTCAATGTTAAAACTCCTACCTCCCTGCGGAAAGTCCATTCTTAGTGCGCTTAATAAAATATGACATGAGAGAAAGTATGTACCTGCCACAATATTGCCACTTCTCAAACTGGGAAAGGAACCCCAAGATGCTGCCTACTATCGACCTATAACTCTTTTAAAATACACCATTAAGGTCCTAGAAAATATGAATAAACACAGGTTGGAGGGGTACATAGAAATCTACAACCTGCTACCAGGAGACCAGCTGGGATTCCAAAAAGGCAAAAGAACCAATGGCTTTAAGTAATATCTTGGTTCTCCGGGTGGAGCCGCGTCGATTTGTTAAAACCTAACGTTTCTGCCATCTTGCTGTGGCTTTCATCAGAGGACTGCTTGTAAGTTTGCCGCTATCGCCTTATATAGCAGGAGCGCTAGCCGCCGCGGTGACGTCACCGCGCCCAGTGTAGGCGGTAGGATGGGGCCGTTCGACTTCGGTTTTTCTGAGCAAGTATGACCAAATATGGTCAAGTTGTAAACCATTGTCGGCATTAATGTTGTTGGGCTGTTTTTGAATTTCTAGCGCTTCTCTTATGCGCCTAGGCCACCATCTGCTTTCAGTGGCGTCACCGCGGCGGCTAGCGCTCCTGCTATATAAGGTGATAGCGGCAAACTTACAAGCAGTCCTCTGATGAAAGCCACAGCAAGATGGCAGAAACGTTAGGTTTTAACAAATCGACGCGGCTCCACCCGGAGAACCAAGATATTACATACAGTGACCGCGGAAGCCTTCGTAATCATTCGAACCAATGGCTTGTTGGTGCAACTCACAATGGACATAAAACACTGCTCAAGTAGGAATACATAGCTATACGCCATACATATTGACCTGTCAAGTGTGTACGTTAATGTCAGCATCCCAGTATTGGCCCATACAGTAAAACACATGAGAATTCTTCATAGGTTTATAGAAAACCTATGTACACTGCTCCAAAACAGAATTCTGATCATCGGTAGTAAAACAGGCATGGTCAGACCAAGAGAGATTAGCACTGAACTACTGCAAGGATCTATACTACCAGTAGCAGAGAACACAATTACACTGCAGCATGCTGATGACCTATGAATATTTGCTACCAGCAACAATATTCTAGAGGCCAAGGAACCCAAGGAGAGAGTAACATCACGAGTTTCATAGAAAAAATATGAAAGACCATAGGTTATTCCGAGAAGAGTTCTTTGTCGTATAAACAACCGAATAACAAACCCAAACGAGCAATGTACAACATTAGAGAGCATACGAGTCGATGCTAGGCAGAAAGTTACTGTTAACAAAGGATCTTATATTTTTGGATACCTTATTTTTGATTGAAGATTGAATAAATGACAAAGAATCATAAGAAAGTTTATTATCATTCAAATATGAAAGATTAAGCTGACAAATTTGGAGGTTCGAGTTCTAAACAAATTAAAATGGGACTTGTATCCCTGGTGAACAAAAAACATACAGCTATAACTAAATACGAAGTCCGGCCATAAAAAAATAAAACATGGTGACCATGACAGGATATGAAATTTATGTTTATTCTCTCTTGTCTTAACTGTGATTAATTGTAAAAAAAAAAAAAAAAAAAAAATATTGTAATCATATATTGTATTAAGGTGAAGAAGAATATAAGGTTCCTACAAAATCCCTGAATAAAAAAACGTTTACCAGAGTATTTTTCCAAAATATATAGTAAACTTGGGGAGGGTTGTAGCACAACAATAGAAAAAATATGAAAGACTACAGGTTATTCTGAGAAGAGTTTGTTGTCATGGAAACAACTGAAAAACAAACCCAAGCGAGCAATGTAGAACATTAGTGAGTGCACGAGTTGATGCTAGGAAGAAAGTTACTGTTAACAAAAGACCTTATAACTTGTGATAACTTATTTTTGATTGAAGATTGAATAAACCACAAAGAATCATATGAAAGTTTTTATCATTCAAATATGAAAGATTAAGCTGAAAAATTTGGACTTTCTAGTTCTAAACAAATTAAAATGGGAGCTGTATCCCTGGAAACTGAAAAACATAAAGCTGTAAAGAAATACAAAGTCCAACCACACAAAAATACAACAAGAGCCGTGATAAATGATTAATGGATAATGGAATAAGGATTGCTCCAGAAAAATCAGAAGCTTTGTAATTACACAGTCCTAAAATCGTTACTGTCCCTGCCAACTTCTGCACAAGGGAACTTTACAAAACAACTGAGTTTGATTACTTTATTTTCGTACGGTCACAAGACTGGGGATATCCGGGATATATCTCTGTGGTGAGAGGAGAATAAACAAATTTCTATCACACCTTGGTGACATACACTGATTTATTAATATTCATAGATTCTCTCCCGGATGGCCATCAGTCAATACAATTAAACTAGTATACAAAGATTGCAATATTCTTTGAGTGTGAAGCACTTTTACTTTAGACACATCTGTTCATAGTTCACTGTCCCTGCCAGCACTTTAATCCTGTGGCCCGCCACACCGACACACTCCCCGCGACTGCCTGACATTGCTTGCCTCACAGCAGGGGTGCCAACCATCGCACACACAACAGTACCAGTCACTTGTATTATTACAGCTTGTATCTATACATGACACAGACTACCAAACACAACCTCAGTTGATATAAGTTAATATAGAATAACATACAAAAATAGCATAAAATATCTGGGACTAATCATTGACTCCAAACTGACCTGGTCACACCATATAAAATGTATCTTAATGAAATGTGAGAAAGCCATCAATGTAATAAGAGCTACCACTGGATATTGGTGGGGATGGTCCCACAGATAAGTATATTACTCTATCGAATGCTAGTTTGTCCACACTTCGATTATGGATGTATATTTTACGTTGGTGCATCAAATAGCCAGCCCCCAAGACTGGATAAAATCAAGTACAAGACGATATGTTGGTGTACCAGGGTGATGTTTTCAACACACACAGGTGCCCTCTTAGTAGAAGCACTGGAAACAACATTGGAAATATGAAGGCAGTATGTAAACACAAAATTTTTGTCAAGACGATTATAAACACCCAAAAGTATCTTTATGAAGGCAATAGTGACCTTAGAAAGAAACTGTCAGTCACTCACTACAGGCAATGGAAATGGACACCTCCATTAGTTATGGCATATTACAAATTAAAAATGTACCAAAATCTGATTAACATTGGGACAAAATTCCTGTGCTTCGAATCTAGCTATGAAATAACAATCATGAAACCTAAAACCATGCTGAACATACCATTCACGGAAAACTCGGAACAGGAAAGTGCTCTGCTAGTTGACCAGACCTACATAGAAAATGATGCATGTCACAGCTACATGGATACCTCTAAGACTGAAAGGGTGTGGGATGTGTATACATGATGCCCAAACTGTCAATGCTGAAATGTATAAGCTTCCAAAAGAAGCAACAGTACACCATGCAGAAATGATAGCTAACCTAAAAGCCTTAGTATAAGTTCAAGATAGACTGGTAAAGAAGAGTGTTATCTTGTCAGATTCAAGAAGTATGCTCAAATCTCTGCACAATCCATATACCGGTAATGGGAGAAACACCCTAGGATACAAAATTATGGAACAGGTAAAGTGTCTTCATAGGACCCAAAATAGATGCAGCTGATAAGGATTAAAGCCCACAATGGCCTAGCAGGTAATAGCTTGTATCAATAGTTAGTGGGAATAAAGTTGATTGGATGGTTTGAATTATGTGGAGCAGCTAGAAAGGATAAAATAATTGATAAATAAGTTAGTTAAGGTTGTATAAGGGAGTAGAAAGTAAAAGGTACTGACTACATGAATTCTATGTTAGTCAGAAAGATTTATACAGATTTTGAAAGATATTTGTAAAATTTCAGGAGATGTAGTGGAGGTCACACATTGCACATGATGCCTCATGATGTGTGGTGAAAAGGGGCTATAGAAACTAGAGATGCCACGAATATTCGGCTTCTATTCGGTATTCGGCCAAATGTTGCGTACTATTCGGCAGCATTTTTTGATAGCAAATGGTTGCGCTTTTCCTGATAAACTAAACCTGCTTCTGAAAATAGCCTCTCACTATATACCGTACTGCCAGGAGACGATAAGTAAATCCGAGTGAATTCTGTCAGTCTTGGAGACTGTTCAGCGTTTGCTGACCACCACTTGTAAGGGTCTGCTGTCCTATGTAGGCGAACAGTTTTCACATAAAAATCAATCTCATTTGCAATAACACTTTTCTTCTCCACATCATCACCATTTTGCATATTTTCAGTAGCAACTTCCTCAAAACAGTTCCAGAAACTTTCATGTATTTCAGTGATTTCATCATTTTCATTATTATGTCTTTTCTTACTACACAGAGGAGAATCATTACCACAACTACTAGAATATTCACAATTAGTTTTCAGAGCTTCTGAAAGAATTTTTTCTTTTGATCTTTGCATTTTAAACAATCCGGGAAAACTGGTTTTGAAATGTGGGTCAAGAAAAGTGGCAATCAGATACTTATCATTTTCATCAAAGTTGAACCGTGTTCACAGGAGGCCAAAATGGAGCACATGATTTATGGATGCCCCCATGAGACAGGTCGTAGCCAGTAGACTTGTGCATTATAGTTCGTGAAGAAGAGCGCTCAGTTTAGTTCACAACTCCCTCAAGAACTAGTTCGCTCTTTTAGTTCGTTAGGTCGCGTCTCGAATTCAGAGAAACAAATTGTTCGCTCGCCTTGCTACCGCTACTGCAACCGCTATTTTGTTTGTTATGTCAGTTTTATTAGGAAATAATCATTTTTTTGTCATTTCTAAATGGATTTTAATATGACCTTCTTAACAAAAGTTATTGCTTAATAATAGTCCTTTCAAATGACATTAGCATGATCAGTTGCCACTGATAAACAAAAGTGCTCATTGTCCTTTGCACAAATGGGTAAACTGAATAACTGTACTGTTTTTACTATTTATTTTACATGCATTTGTAGAATATTAATTTTTTAAATTGATTTATTTTAATAGTTCATGGAAGAAACATTACTTATAAAAGGCGCTAATGACCCCGCCGTCGACGCGCCCTTAAACCCCAACAACAACAACACAACATTACTTATAAAATATTGTAAATGCGTTTATTGTGCTGAATTAAAATACCCGTTTATAAGTAATCAGCTTTTTTTATTTAAATATAGTTTTGGAAATCATGATCAAAATATAATTCTACTATTGGCTACAAGTTAAGTACTATATGATAGAAACAATATTACCTATAATTAGTAAGAAAAGTAACAGTAATACTTCCAATGTGATACCTAACAGACATATAAAATTGACAGTGGCCCTTGAATGAGAAAGTGGTAACAATAACGAAAGTGCGTAAATTTCCAGTAAATTGGAAGTCATTGAGCTATTTTTTTTATTAGTGTAGGGAAGGATAATCCAACACACATTCACAATATTTTGGCGATGAATTAAACTGATGAAGACACAAAAGTTAAAATCTTTTTGAATTTCGCAAGTCATTTCTTTACATAATTTTCACAAATCTGTTAACCAACAGACTGAGATAAGTATTATATTATGTCAGCTTTAAAATCAGCGCTAGAAAAATGTAAAAGATACTGTTTCTTTGGTTAAGAAAACAAGAAAAAGCCTTTAGAAGCCAAATTCTCCAAGAAAGTGATAATATTAAAAATAATGCTCTAGTATTTGTTGATAAAAGTCTGGAGTATCTTAGTAAATAGTTTTTAATGAAAGCAACTGGATATAGAAAATCTAAAAATTAAATTTAAAACACGAGGTTTCATTTGATGGCTATGAGACAGTATTAGAGGTTCTAAATTTATAAGAAAAAATGAGTATTAAAGTGAACGAACTTTACTCTGAAATAACAATATTACATGAAATCTAGGTAAAAGTAAGAGCAGTATTTCATTAGTAAAAATGAGCTTTTGATCGACATTAATTTAACAACTGAAAGTGATAAAGCATATTACAATTTTACTGTAGACAGAAAATTGTTAAAGATGCAAGAAGTGCAAAATAGCTTAAAAAAAAATATCCTTTGTCCTTTTCTACTCTTTCCTAAAATATTATTTTTTTGAAGTGTACTATATTTTTATAGGTTATTCTAAAAAAACATTCTACCATTAACCGAAAAAATTTTGGTAATCTTAGCGGCGAATGGTGATAGTTTGAGACCAGGAATGCTCAGATTAGTTCGCGAACGGTAGCGCTCAATTTAGTTTGCGAATGGTAGCACTGTGTTTAGTTCGCGAGCGGTAGCACTGTGTTTAGTTCGCGAACTATGTCGCTCCGCTCTGGAATTCCAGAAACACAGCTCGTTCGCTCGCTTTGCTAGCGCTACTTCACGCGCTCTCTTCTTTGTTATAATAGTTTTGGTTACTGATAGTTGTCTTTTAAGTGTTAGTGGGATCAAAGTGTGTTTTGTTTTCACATTCCATGTTAAATTTCCGTTTTTGACTTCTGCAATAATTAGTAATGTTTAACAGTTACATTTTTTAAATTTTATTTTTATATCTGTCTCTTCAGTGAAATGTGTCCACAGCGAACTGTGTTACCTTTTAGATAATAAACCAAAACAAAAGTTGGTCTTCGGGAAAGCATCTAACGAACTAAGGAGCGAGAGATATGGGAACTAGTTTGCTCGTGGGAGCGCTCTTCCGAACTAGTTCGTTCGTGAAAGCTACACAGTACACATTTTTGCCAAACATTTGGCTGCTGAATATTCGGCACTTCAGCCGAGAGCGTGGCCGAATATTCAGTATTCGGCAAAATCACTATTCATGGCATCTCTAATAGAAACCCCTCAGTTCAGATAATGATCATTCCATGTGTTGTTTTGTTGAGAGTGAGGAGCAGGCCCTCACAGCTGTAGTATCTATCCTAGAGTAGTTCCCAGCAGACCACACTGCATCTACCATTACCACTACTGACAAACTACCCAGCCCTATGTATTGGGCTACAGATGCTTTCCAGCATGAATTAGATGTGCAGTAGGGAGATCATAAGTGGCCCTGGCAGTGACTCTTTACAAGCTGCCAGGGAAGCCTTGCTAATAAAAGAACAAGCATTACTATTATATTATTGTAGAACTGTGGGATGTGACTAACTGGCATGCTAGGACCCATATCCAAGCAGTGTGAGCAGCAGGTATGTGGTAGAGGTTCACACAAGCAGCCCCAGTAGTGACTCTTCAGATGCTGGCATTGATCTCTTAGTGGCAGATAATTTAGTTGGGTGGTGGAGTACCAAACATGGGCTGTAGGAGGGTTAGTTGTCCACGTACTTCCTATGATGTCTCTATTCCTATCTATGATAGCAAAGCTGGATAAAATGGGTTTTAAGCTAATACATACATGTCACACACATTCATTCTGCAATTTCAGGGTTGAAGTTAACCAAAATACATTAAATGTGTTGAAATTATCACAGTTATGAAGGGAAAAGTATTTCATAGAATAAAAGGATTTACAGAAGTGTTTTCAGAATATATAGAGATAGAAAATTTTCTAGTTGCAGTAACATTGTTTGGAATTGTCTTTTGTATGGACCATACAAATAATATAAATGGCATTATTGGCTGGGAAATCCCGGAAGGATCCAGCTGCTGACTGACAGACTTTCAATTTGCCATGTGTGTGCCTCTGTTGTGGCTACTTTAACCTAACCCAGTAATCCTCCAGAGTAAATGGGAACATTTTAATATGCAATGCAAATCATGGAAGCATCCTAGAAAACTGCTCATTGCACAGCATGCTGTGTCAGAGCTAAACGTTGTAGAAGGACCTTCGAAAATCTCCACCAAGATAGGGATTCGAACCAGGGACCTTTCAATCTCCACTCAGACACCTTAACCATTTACAGCAGACTGCTCTGTATGGACAATATTGATTTGAATGCTGGAGATAGACTGTGTACTTTAGAACTTGCAATATTTTGAAAAAGAGATGCAATTTATAATTTTGTGTAATGATCATATCAGGTCATATGATTTTATTTACCATTAGTTAATACAATATTGAAATAGGTTTCATCATAGAGTCATTATAATTACATACGCAATTTATACAGTTAATGATATAAGAGTAATAATGTATT
Source organism: Vandiemenella viatica (assembly GCA_031002005.1). Lineage (NCBI taxonomy): Eukaryota > Metazoa > Arthropoda > Insecta > Orthoptera > Morabidae > Vandiemenella > Vandiemenella viatica. The sequence goes on from JARYHS010008074.1 coordinate 380,670,385, forward strand.
AGAATATAGATTATATCAAGTAACTCCTCAGTTTTATATGAATATATTACAGAGATAAATTCCTTAATGCTAATTTTGAATTTATTTAGGGGAATTATTCTCAGCTTCTTGGGTAGATAGTTGAATAATCTGATTCCTATCGACTTAAACCTATATATAAAATTCCTCCTCACCATGGCATTTGAACCCACAACCAAAGAGAGAAACTTTCAGAAGCAAGTGCCTTAACCGCCGAACTACTAGACTGCCAGAATTAACTTCAACTAATATAGAGTATTTAAACTTGAACTTTGTTAAAATACAAATTTGAACTTTAATCTTTTATCATTTCAGTCTATAGTTATCTGCTGGATTTTTTTAAATGTGAATTCATGAAATGTTTTACCTTCAGTATGAAGGTGGTGACTGTAACAGGCAAAGAACCTATCAGCAAATATGTAAGAAAAATCTTATTTTATTCAGAACATTATATTCCAAATAAGCTCCAGATTAAAATTAATCCCCACCACCATAACAGGCTAGTTACTCTCACTCTGCTGTCATGAGTTAAATTACTAAATAGCCAAAGTTGTTCATAGTTTCATCTTGTCAAGCAATCTTTGTATTACCCTTACCAGCTGTTTCCTCTTTTATCATCAAACTTGTGTTGCTCATTGCCATATTTCTCATTCATCAACTTCAGTTGCTCTTGTACATCATTCCTATTGCTCCATATACCCAATATCATCTGCAGAAATGATCAGTTTCATGTCTCTTCTTTTCTTTCTTCCTTCCAAATTTCATACATAACTGTTATAAATAAAAGTGATGACAAAACACATTCTTGCCTTAGTCCATTTTCATTTTTGAACCATTGTGTCCTGACTACTTGGTTCTGGACAATGTTACAGCAGTTCTCATTTATTGTCTTTGAAATCTTGATCATTTGTGTGCTGATTCTCTTTCATGTTGTTTCCAATACTCATTCAATCATGGTACCATGCATATACATTCTACAAGTCTAAGAATGTCATCAACTATGTTCTTGCCATTCTCACAGTTCGTTCCCAGTGTAAGCTTCAAACTAAGTTGTGGTTAACTTTTGTAATACCCCTTCTTAACTAACCTGTAACTAACTTTTTTCATGCTATGCATAAACAAAGAAGATCTGATATCTGATCAGACTACCAGGAAGTCTTTGAGTTCCCACGGAAGATTCTATAATTTTCCTCGCTGCTCAGTCGGCCAGTCAGATTTAGTAAGATAGCACCTATATTGCTTTGTATCGCGATGTAGATGCGCCAGTATTGCAAATTCAGTTAACTCGCTACAATGTTCCTTTGTGACACGATGTAGATACCGCTCATTTGCTCAGTTGGCCAGGTACAGTTAGAGCACAACTATGTTGCTTTGTGTCACAATGTAGCTTTGAGGCAGAATATTACCATGTGGTGCACCAGCGTAAATGAAGTGTTGTTCATCGGCGGACAAGTTTAACTTTAGAAGCGTGGGACGAACTCTGATATGCTTTCTTGTGTTAATTAATTGGACTTTGGGGTTTGGTCTGGCTCAATAGGTTGATCGAATTTGCATTTTTAACTTTGGAAACATTGTCTGATGCTAGTTCAGTTTTTGACTTTGCTAAATTTTGAAGAATATAATGATTATTTGCCAGCAATTTACTTGTGAATATTATTATCTATACCCTTTCCTCGCTTGGGGCTTAAATCAATCTAGGTGGCGACCAATTTATTGTAGCAAAACAAAAGTTGATGTTATCTTAGGCAAGATCGTGATTAAAGCTGAGACAGAAGGTTTTGCACCATCCCCAGAGCAGCTTACCTTTTCACATATGGTACTTGGGCTGAAAAAAATTATTTTCATGACAAATCTTGAATTGTTTCTCCTATCTAGCATATTTGAGTTATCGAGCTGAAACAAGTTTTAAAGTGACTTACTGAATTATCTCTATATCCTGATATAAAAATCTGTCTGGTTATTAATCTCTAACTGGGTAAAACGAAAACTACATATTTGGAAAATCGGTATTGAAGTTACAGTTCTAAAAGATTCTATGAACTATTTCCTATAAGGTCATGACTGTCTTTAATTGTAACAACAGTTATCTTACAACCTTTTTTTTCATGTGCTTTAAGCTTCTGTGCAGTCGCTTAGTTGAATCCGTTTTGGCAAAGTTTAACTGGAAGATGATAAATTCTTTCGAAACTATAAATAATCTACTTTTGCCCATTTGGACCAAAAAGCTTTATGAAGTTTAATGAGATTTGCTGCAAAATTTTCAGGAAGTATTGTAGTTTCTTCCTCTGAATTTATATGTATTCTTCTATTTTAATAAACCTCCTAAAAGCAACCCTTAAATTTTAGTTGTCTTTGTCAAACTTTTATGTAACGTGCACTGAGAATTTATGCATTTTTTGAGATATGAATCATTTTCCTACCTTTAAAACTGTTGCTTCAGGAATTTTTCTTCTCTTTACTACACCTTATTAAACCAAGAAAACTTTGATTTTGGAATGCCGATATTTTGTCAGAGAAAATTTCTACCTGTTAAGTTCATATCTCATTTTGCTTCTAGAGGCCTAAAATACCTCTGAAAATGAATGTAATATTCTCTATAACGAAATAAGCCAAACTGTATTATGTGGCAATTTTTACTTTACATTCTGACTTCATATCACTGTTTATCTATACTTTTACTTAAGAAAATGACTTTAAATATGATGTGAAATGGAACTGGAGTTAGCTCGACATGCTTTAAACACATTTGGTTATAAAATAACGAAATTTAGGTTATCTTACAAGTTGAAAAAAATGATAAAAACAATATGGCAAAAACATTCCACTTTTGACAATCTGGATTATTATTTTATACTGAACTCCATAATATTTTAGTGGTGATTACATTTTAAGTACCTGTTTTATACAAATCATAATTTTTAAATCTAATTTTGAGCCAAAAATATCTCAGTTTAAATTATTTACACCTACTTTAAATTTAACCACATATTATATCAGAAGTCATGTCTGTTACCTGTGCGTATCCACTCTATGATAATCTTCACCTTAGAAGTCAGAAGATGGAAATACTTTGAGCTTTTTTTTTTGTCAGGGTAGCATATGTTGCACTTTATCAACAATACAAAACTCACAAATCATATGATTAGGTTGAACTAACAGGAACTCTTAAGTGTCCCACTGTTCACCCGTTTCACTCTTGTCACTATTGTATTGTTGATAGTACTGGATATTTAACTTCCCATGATTAATCCAGATCACTGTTAAGAAATCATTTTATAAAAATGGTAACATAATAAGTATATAATAATAATAATGTCTGGTCATAATGATCTGGTGACAGGGTTTCTATTGGCTGCATGGCCCATCTCTATCGTAGCTGCCTTAACCTAACAAGGCAATCCTACCATGTACAGGGGACCTACAGTTTAAGGTGAAATTCGACCCACAGAAACATTCTGGCATATTTCACATTACACAGCAAGCTGTGCAAGACATGAAGGGAGACAAGGATTTGAACCAGTATCCTTTTGATTCTCCGTCAGACACCTTAACCACTGAGCCATCAGACCTCTTACATAATAAGTAATTGTACTGGTATATAGTGTAACACAAATTTAATTTCTTTCTCATGTGATTAAGAGGTCACCCGAAATACATTTCTGGTTGTCTTGTGTTTTATGTCATCAAAGCACACCTTCCATTAAAGTAATGGGATTACTTTCCTAGTTAAAAAAATCTAATTCATCTACATTTATGAAGGTAATTCAAGAGATAGACCTACACTATTAATTCAAACTGCAAAACAATAATGTTTTTGTTTGTATCTAACTGCACCTTAACCAAAAAGAAGATAGAACATGGAAAATCATACATCTCTTGCAACAGATGAAGGCAATAGGGTAAAGATGTGTACACATCCATACCATATGGCTCACTTTCATGAGTAAGTTTAACCATTTATCTCCTTGCATTCCTAACCGAACAAAAAATGAAGTATCATTTTAAAGATTAGGATCTCCACTTTGGCTACACCATACATTAAGACAGGAATTTTTTCAGAATTCTTCACTAAAAGGGAAAAAGTATCAATATTTGTGCAATGCGTTTTTGTGTCATGAGCCATTTATCTCCATTGATATTCAACCAATATACAGAGTTAGTCAAAATGATTGCAGCGATTTCATTCTCCTATTATAGGTACAAAGATGGGGTTTGCTGTTATAAGTCAAGTGGCTCTCTAAGTTTCGATTGCACTAAATTCAAGCTTCCCGGGTTGACCGCTAGAGTGCTAGAGAGCAAGATGGCTGAAAGTGAGAAAGCATACATAGTTCTTGAATTTCATTCGACTTAGTCTCTAGTAACTGTTCAGTGACACTTTAGAACAAAGTTCAGCAAGGACACCATTTGGCATTGGTATCAACAGTTAATAGCCACAGGATGCCTTTGTAAAGGTAAAACAATGGGTCACCCTCCTGTGACTGAAGAAACCGTTGAACATGTGTGCGCCAGTTACATTCATAGCCCACAGAAGTCTACTCCTTGAGCGAGCAGGGAATTAGGTATTCCAAGGAAGACCATTTGGAGAATCCTATGGAAGCAACTGTGTATGAAGCCTTACAGGTTACAGTTGTTACAAGCACTATCACACAATGATAAAGTGCGTCGTTTTCAATTCTGTGCCCAAAGTCTAGAACAAGAGGAAACATTCACAGAGAAATTTGTGTTTAGTGACTAGGCCACTTTTCTTGAAAAGTGAACAGGCACAATGTGCACATTTGGGGGACTGAAAACTCCCATGCTTATATGCAGCACATTCGTGGCTTTCACAAAGTGAACGTGTTTTGCGCAATCTCACGAAAGAAATATTTTTTCTTTAATGAGGTGACGATCACAGGGAAAGTCTTTCTGCAAATGTCACAGAATTGGCTCATGCCACTTCTGGAAGCTGACAGCGAAGAGTTCATTTTCCAGCAGTACGGTGCTCCACCCCATTTTTATCTAGTTGTCCATAATTTCCTAAACACCAGGATTCCATACACATGGATTGATTGTGATGGTGACGCTGATGTCATGGCCTCCTCGTTCCCCTGAACTAACCCTCTGCGACTTCTTTGTTTGGGGTTTCATAAAATACACAGTGCTCGTGCCAGCAGTACCAGTTGATCTGCCAGACCTGTGGGTTCGCATCACCAGTGCATTTACTCTCATTAACAGAGACATGCTGCATCGGGTATGGGAAGAATTTGATTACAGACTTGATGTGTGCAGAGTCACTAAAGGTGCACATATTGAGCATCTGTAGACACTCAAAAAAAAAAAACTTTCACAGTCTGTTTATATATCTGTGTAATCTTGTAAGTATATGCCAAATAATAAATCTGTAGTAATTTTTTGAAATCACTGCAATCATTTTGACTAGCCCTGTAGATAAGTGATGTATCATATTAAAGATCAAGATCTCCGCCATGGTTAAATCACATTTTATGAAAGAAATTTTTTGGAATTCAACTATTAAAGGGCAAAATTATCATTATTTCCATAACATATTTATTTTCACAAGATAATTATTTCCCTTTATATGTAAATCAAATCGACAAATGAGGTATTATTTCAGAGATTAAGGTCTCTGCTTCGGTCATACCATACTTTAAGAAAGGAATTTTTCTGGATTCGTCCCTTAAAGGGTAAAATTATCAATTTTTCTACAGTGCATTTTTGTCACGAGCCTTTTATCTCCCTTGATATCAAACTGATATAATTAATGTGGTATCATTTTAAAGATTAAGGTCTCCACCATAGTCACAACATATTTTAAAAAAGGATTTTTTTTTCTGAAATTGACCCTTAAAGGGCAAAATTGTTATTATTTCCATAATGTATTTTTTATCTCCCTATATCTAACCAAAATAGATAACACAGATGATATTAAAGATTAAGGTCTCTTATTTGGTCATAATTTCTTAAGAACAATTTTTTTTATAATTTGACCATTAAAGGGCAAAAGTAATAACTGTGAAAGTCACGCCTATAAGACAGTTCACAGCCTAGCTGCTAGATAGCAGTAGCACAAATCTCAGAAATATTAATAAACTGCTTCTTTTGTTATATACCTATTACACTAAACAAATAAACATTTGAAACAAATGAAGCAGTTCTTCCTTCATCCTATTACAAACCCAAACCTTACTATTCATTGTATTAGAGAAATTTTCGCACAGGTCTTAGTTATTTCACTTAAGAAAATAGAGGAATTTTAAGCAAAACGAAAACAGCTTCTACTGGAAGCCTTAATTACTTTGTAAATCTATATATAGTCATAGAACTTACTTTCCCAGGAATATTCCCATCTTCATATGTAGGAGTTCCTGTGGGTAAAGTTGAGGAAGCTCCATCATAGTGTATAACTGCCTCTGCATGAACTGCAACATATCTACCAGTTGTCTCGTCTGACTTGTGACAATCACCCATTCCACGAAATCGTATCCAATAATTACTTTCTTCTTGATTGGCATTTAGGACAAAGTCATAGCGTTCACCTCCATTTATAATAAATGAATCAACTGCAACATATAAGAAGATGTAACAATAGAAGATATGACTATTTGTAAAGTTTTTCACTTGAGAATGAATTTTCTTATTATTGTTCTTAACTCTGACAAATAATTATTTTCTTTTCTGTTATCTTTATAAGTCTACAAAGTATACTACAAAGTATAACAAAATAATACTTATAAATATGTTATAAATACATCTCTTACCATCAATAATATACTAAATTCTACACCAAAGTACAGGGTTAGATCTGAAAGCTCTCCACAGTGTGTTTTGAGTGTGGGGTATCGATGGTGATTGATCTGTCATATGGGGACATTAAACTTGGCAGCCCCCTTACTTTCTTTCAGAAGATTAGGTTTAAATGGTCTTGCTTCAGGTTTCATCCTCTCCTTTCCTTAATGTTTCATTTATTCACAACACAAACAACTCATTACACTGAATATGCACACATAGTCTTCAACACAAAACAGTAGCACAAACATACACGTCAATCACTGTCAAAGACAAGGAGAAACCACCTCAGTTGTAGTGTTATTATGGTTGTACCATATTAATAAGTAGTAAAATTTGGAAGGAATTAGTTGGAGAATTATTACATGCAAATAAAAGCATGATATTAAGGAGTTCAGAAAGGAGTAATGATACTAATATTAGTAATTTAAGGACTTAAAATGTTTAATATGATATGTATTAGTGATTTGGAAGAAGACAAAGAGTTGGGTCTTATGGAAGGAGTAGAGATGAAGTCATTTAGAAACTTTGTGAAGTTAGTGGTCTTTTGGTAAAACTAATCATATTAGACAATTGATAAATATTAATTATATATAGAGAGCATATAGAATTTTTTTATATACCTTTAACTTGGAGACCATCAGACATTTTAAGAATGGATTTCAACCTCCCTTGAAGGGTACACAGCAAATATGTCTGTTGTATAGTCGTTTCTCAAAATGCGCCCTAATTTTTTAGATATTGACATGCAAATAAACAAAAAAATTCTAAATAATGTAATTCTAATGTAATAAATTATTGCCTCCTATTGCCAAATGTCAGCCTGGTCTATGTGATAGAGTGTGGGTTTCATAATTTTCTGAACTGAGTTCAAATCCCCGCTGAATAAAATATTTTTAATTATTTTTATCTTAAAAAATTGTCTAGCTTGACTTATTTATTTTGTTAAAACTTCATTTACACACTTTTACTGTACAAAATAAAATTTAAAACAAATTACATTGCTTATAACAGATACACCAAACATAATTTCGTCCCATATCAACAATGGCTTCCTAATATGACTCGCCCATACCCAATGAAATTAAGTCATGAGGCGAATCTGCTAGTAAACTGGAATCTGACACAAGAATTTTGCAATCTTTATAAGCATTTGTCACTTGTTCTTCCATTTCCTTGTAGAGCTCCATTATTCGTCACAGATGGGCCTACTATTTTATTCTCAACCGTTTATATGCAACCGTTCTTGGAACAAATAGTGTAGAAGAAACAAAGAAAAAACTATCTTCCCAATGCTAGGTATTTCATTTAAGATACCTCTTGATGGTATACAAGTAAAGAAATGACAAAGATGAAATAAATAACATCATATATATTATTTCTATAAGGTATTTTTTTGTCACAAGCCTATATCTTCCTTCATACTTAACCGAAATCAATGAATGAGGTGTCATTTTAAAGCTTATGGTCTCCACTTTGGTTAAATCGTATTTTAAGTAAGAAAGTTTTCGGAATTCGACCCTTAAAGGGCAAAAATGTAAATTTTTCTAAAATGCCGTTTTCTGTGTTACGAGTTAGTTTTCTCCCTGAATACCTACCTGAAACCGTTTTATGAAGTATCGTTTTAAAGATTAAGATCTCCGCTTTAGTGACGTCATATATTAAGCCAGAAAGTTTTCGGAATTCAACCCTTAAAGGGCAAAAGTATCAATATTTTTGCAATGAATTTTTGTGTCACGAGCGATTTATCTCCCTTAATATCTAACCGATATAGATAAATGAGGTATCATATTAAAGAATAAGGTCTCCGCCATGGTAACATTATATTTTAAGAAAGGAATTTTTCGTAATTCGACCCTTATAGGGCAAAAATGTCACTTTTTCTAAAATGCGTTTTTTGTATCTCGAGCCATTTATCTCCCTGGATATCTAACCAAAATCGATAAATGAGGTAGGATTATGAGGAGTAATGTCTCAGCTTTGTGACATCATATTTTAAGAAAGAATGTTTTTGGAATTCAACCCTTAAAGGAAAAAAGTATAAATTTTTCTATTACCGATTTTTGTGTCACGGGTGATTTATCTCCCTTGATATCTAACCGATATAGATAAATGAGGTATCATATTAATGAATAATGTCTCCGCCGTGGCAACATTATATTTTAACAAAGGTATTTTTCGTAATTACACCCTTAAAAGGCAAAAATGTCAATTTTTCTAAAATGCGTTTTTTGTATCTTGAGCCATTTATCTCCCTGGATATCTAACCAAAATCGATAAATGAAGTAGGAATATAAGGAGTAATGTATTAGCTTTGTGACATCATATTTTAAGAAAGAATGTTTTTGGAATTAAAACGTTAAAGGAAAAAAAGTATAAATTTTTCTATAACCGATTTTTGTGTCACGAGCGATTTATCTCCCTTGATATCTAGCCGATATAGATAAATGAGGTATCATATTAAAGAATAAGGTCTCTGCAGTGGTAAAATTATATTTTAAGAAAGGAATTTTTCGTAATTCGACCCATAAAAGGCAAAAATGTCAATTTTTCTAAAATGCGTTTCTTGTGTCTCGAGCCACTTATCTCCCTTGATATCTATCCAAAATCGATAAATCAAGTACAATTGTGAGGAATAATGTCTCAGCTTTGCTGACATCATATTTTAAGAAAAGAGTTTGGAATTCAACTATTAAAAGGAAAAATTATAAATTGTTCTACAACGTATTTTTGTGTCACGAGCCTTATATTTCCCTTGATATCTAATCGATATAGATAAATGACATATCGTATTAAAGACTAAGGTTTCCGCCGTGGTAATATTGTATTCTAAGAAAGGAATTTTTGGTAATTCGACCCATAAAGCGCAAAAATGTCAATATTTCTAAAATACGTTTTTTGTGTTTCGAGCCATTTATCTCCTTGGATTTCTAACCAAAATCGATAAATGAAGTAGGAGTATGAAAAGTAATGACTGAACTTGGTGACATTATATTCAACCTCACTATTCATCGTATTTTATTCGCGAAATTTTCGCACGGGTTGTCTAGTGATAGTAAATACTTCAATTGAAAAAGCACAAAAACAACTTATTAACAAAAAGTGAAAAAATAATGTAAGAATGGATACTTTCCTGACGTATGATTGCAATGAAGTTTTCAGGAGTGTGCAGCCGATTTGTGTTGTGAAAAGACAATCCATCGGTAGACCCGAGAATTCATTACGAAAAAAAGAATTTCAGGAACAAAATGACCGTGAATTGTAGGTTATATGATTTGTTTTAAATATTATTTCACTCAATAAAAGAACGTAAGTGAAGTTTTAACAAAATAAAAAGGTCAAGCTTCACATTTTCTGAAGATAAAAATAAATAAAAATATTTGATTCTGCAGGGATTTGGATTTGGGTCACTAAATTATGAAGCTAACACTCTATCGCATAGACCACGCTGCCATTTGATAAAATGAGGCAATAATCTACTATATATCCAACATTAAGAATTTTTTCTTTGTTTCCATGTGAATACAGGTTGAGTCAAAATAAAGAGCAATTTTTTAAAGGCTGTTAAGTAAAAACACTTCGTTAAAAATAATTTTTATATCATAATCATAAAATATATTGTAAAGCATTTTCTGCAATAGTAAAACATCGGTTATTTTTTGAAGACAACTCCAGTAAGACGGCGTCCGTTTAGACTCACACAATCCTCCAACCAGTCTACCAGACCTCGAAGTGACTTATCACATTGCGCAGCATTGCCAGTGGGATTTGACAACTTCCTGTCAGATCTGCTCTTTCTGGGCTTCCATTGTTTGAGGAGAGTTATGTTGGTAAACTTTACTTTTCAGATAACTACACAAGAAAAAATCACATGTTGTGAGGTCCAGTGGCTGAAAGAGCCATGCAATATCCCCATTTCGGGATATCACATGATTTTGAAACAAATGATTGACAATATTCATGCTTACATAAACAATGTGGCAGGTTGCTCCGTCTTGCTGGAAAATGACTCATTGTTAATTTCGTAGTGTGCAAGTTGTGGAGCAAAAAAATTTTCCAACATGTCTGCGTATCTCTACAAAGTCACTGTTACAGCATTGGCAAGGCTATCTTCAAAAAAGTATGGCGCTATGATCCCTAATGAAGACATGGCACACCACACAATAACTTTTGCATAGTGCAATGGTTGCTGATGCAGTTCTCTAGGATTAACGTCATCCCAAAATCGAAAGTTCTGCTTGTTCATATTACAGGACGGATGGAAGTGAGCTTCATCACTCCCAAATAAGTTGTGGGAAAAAAAGTGAGTAATTTGGATTCAGGTGATATCTTCTAGCTTTGTAGAAACAGAAGAGATAATACAAAGGGAGCCATAATTGATCAAAAATTTGAATATGTGAAAAGGATTGTTAATGGCAGTGATTTCAGAAGCTTTGACTAGTCACATTGGAGTGTAAGGAAATTTGCTATGAAACATAAAACCTACAAAAGTTAGCCAGTGTTCTGGTGGAATTAATAGCATAAGGACCATATTACTTTTGATAGTGATTGTGACCCCATTAATCAGTTTACACATGGGTATTTGTTTTTTTTTTTTGCAATCATATTAAAACCATGAGACACAAGATTAATCTCTAAAATGAGACTTTTTAAATAATTTATTCATTACCTTTGAGCCAAGCAATGTAATTATGTAGCGTAAACATTTGTTTAGTTTTCCAAACTTCCAGTAAAATTGTTGTCAATATATAAGTGTTCCATGCTAGTGTGTGTTTTGATCCTAGCAGAAATTTTTCGCTGCTACTGTCAAACTTCATTGGAGGTTATCAAATCATCATATATATTATTACTAAAAGGTGTTTTTTGTTACAATCCATTATCTCCCTTCATACCTAAACAAAATCGATAAATAAGGTATCATTTTAAAAATTAAGTTCTCCGCTTTTGTCACATCCTATTTTAAGAAAGGAATTTCTCATAATTTGACCCTTACAGGGCAAAAGTATTAATAGTTCTACAACATGTTTCTTTTTGTCATTACTTTTTATCTCCCTTGATATCTTACAGAAATCAAGAATTGAGGAACCATTTTAAAGGATGGGATCTCAGCTTTTGTTACATCTTATTATAAGAAAGGCATTTTTTGGAATTCGCTACTTAAAGGGGCCATTTATCTCACTTGATTTCAAATGAAAATGTGATGTATCATTTTAAAAATGAAGTTCTCCACTCTCATTACATCTTATTTTAAGAAAGAAATTTCTCATCATTTGACCCTTAAAGAGCAACAGTAGGCCTAATGATTACAGTAGAAATCTAACTATGTGAGCTCCAACTATCCAAATTGCTGAATATCCAAATTGCTTTTAGATATAGGTGAGTGGGTGGTGTGCAATTTGTCAGACCCTGGGTATGATATTCTAAATGATGATGAAATTATTAAACGTGTGAGAGAAGAAAGTGTCGAGAAAGAAAATGACCTTAATGTCGAAGTTGAAGAAGACCTGAGACCATCAGCTAGTCAAGCATTTGCCGGCCTTGAAACTGCGTTGAAGTGGCTGGAGTGTCATCCCAAGTGTAACCACATGCAACTTCTCACTGTCAAGCGGATGTGCGACTTGGATGTGAGAAAATGGATGATTACAGCTGAACAGCTATTTTGGCTGAGATGTTCAGCAAGCAATGACTTTTATTTACAGTACGGTATATACAGTACATACTGTACTAAGGTACAGCACTTGTGAGTATGTTTAATATGTAAAAATGTTGCCTTTTTATTTATTAATTAAATTGTTTTTTTTCTTTAAAAATAGTTTTTTCTCCCATTTTCAACATTCATACAGTAATTGATTAAACTAGACTCTTTTTCCGAAAAAATGCAATTATCCAAATTTTTGACTATCCGAATGGTCCCAATTGATTTGGTTAATTGGGGTTCTACTGTACCAAGGTCACACAGTTCTGAGCCAAGGAGCAGCAAATATCACAGAGATATTAATAAACAGATCTACTGGCATCAACAAGGATTGAGAGTGTTACCAATAGATAGCAGCAGTACATATCACAGAGATGTGAATATGCTGTGCATATTTTGTTCATGTTAACTGTATACCAATAAGGTCAGTGACAGTTTGTCATAGATTTGTTTTACACATCCAAAGGTTTTTACTAATTTTTCATAACATGGAAGTATTTTGTTACATACCTATTACACTAAACAAATAAACAAGGGCTACAAAGCAGTTCTCCTTCTTTCATCCTATTACAAACCACCAACCTCATTATTCATCATATTTTAATCACGAAATTATCGTTTTTTTTTTTTTTTTTTTTTTTTTCACAAGTCATTATCTCCCTTAATACCTAACCAAAAGCGATAAATGAGGTATCATTTTAAGATTACGTCTCTGCTATGGTCTTGTCAATTTTTCAGACAGGAAATTTTCTGAATTCAACCCTTAAAGGACAAAAGTACGAGGGTCGTCTCAAAAGTAAGTTACACTATTTTTTTATATCCGCGCGGTTGGCAGGAGACGTCTGGGATTCGCAGGGAACTTTCGTCTGGGTGTGGTGGCAGCACTGTAAAATTCCTAAGAGGCCGCCATGACTCATTTGTCAGTTGCGATCAAGCCACTATGGAGCTACTACTTACTCCTACCACCGATTGCGAAGTACGCAGTGTGATTCGTTTTTTAACGGCAAAAAATAAAAATGCAACTGAAATTCACCGTGAGTTGTGCAGTGTGTATGGTGAAAACGTTATGTCGAGGCCAATGGTTTCTCGTTGGCGCCAATCATTTATTGAAGGCAGGACAACAACACACGACGAACAACGAATAGGCCGCCCATCCACTTCACAGGCCCCGAACATTGTCGAAGAAGTCCAAAGAGTCGTCAACGCCAATCGTCGCCTTACGCTCGACGACATTCATTCACAACTCCCGCCTAATGTTGAAATTAGCCATACATCGCTTCACAGAATCATTTCTGATGATCTGCATCTGTCCAAAGTTTGTGGTGGGTTCCACGGCTCCTTTCAGACCACCACAAAGAGCAGAGAGTTGACGCTGCTCTTCAATTTCTGCAGTTTTTTTAGGATGAAGAAGATGGCCTATTCAACCGAATTGTGACCGGTGATGAAACTTGGATCCATCACTGGACGCCTGAAACCAAAAGACAAAGCATGGTGTGGAAAGGGAAGGACGAGCAAACTCCAAAAAAGGCGAAAGTTGTGGAGTCAGCTGGGAAGGTTATGGTGACGGTCTTCTGGGATTCGAAGGGGGTATTGCTGATCGACTACCTGCCACGTGGGACAACGATAACAGCTGAACGCTATTGTGAGGTGTTAAAGAAACTCACGAGGGCGATCCAGAACCAAAGGAGGGGAAAGTTGATGAAAACAGTGTTTTTTTTTTTTCACGACAACGCTCGTCCGCACTCTGCACGTCAAACTCAAGACCTGCTTGAAGAGTTTCGATGGGATGTTTTCAGACACCCACCATACTCCCCTGATCTCGCTCCAAGTGACTTTCATCTGTTTCCACAGCTGAAACAACACCTTGGGGGAAGACGCTTTGCAAACGAAGAAACTCTCAAAGAAGAAGTTCAGACATGGCTAACCAGTTTGGCGGCAGAATGGTATGACGCTGGATTAAAAAAACTTTTACCACGATACCAAAAATGTATTGAAATTCAAGGAGATTATGTAGAAAAATAACTAATATATGTAGTTTCACAAATATAACCTTTTAAACAAATTATGGGCGTTATTTTTTTTTTTTTAAAGTGTAACTTACTTTTGAGACGACCCTCGTATAATTATTTCTCAAAGGTGATTTTGTGTCACTATCGATTTATATCCCTTGATACCTAACTGAAACCTATAAATGAGGAATCATTTTAAAGATTAAGGTCTCTGCTTTGAGAAAATCATATTTAAAAGGATTTGTTCGGAATTAAACTCTGAAAGGGCAAAAGTACCATTATTTCTAAAATGTGTTATCTGCTTTCAAGTCATTTATCTTCCTTCATACCTAACCAAAATGGATACATGAGGTATCTATTAACTATCAATGTCACATGTATGAAAGAGTTAAAAAACAAGCCAAGAGGCTTCACTGGTATCACTAAGGATTGATCACATTAACAGTAGATAGCAGCACCACATATCATAGATATTTCAATAGAGTACTGATCGCTTTACCACTAGATAACATGTATGGCAGATGGTCAAGCAGTTAAAACCATAACTCGTGAATTTTTGCCATGGCAACCGCTGAGGCTTTCTCAGCTTTCTTAGTTCCTCCATGAGATTCTTAGGATGAATTGTAATTTCTTAGGCTCCTCAATTCTAATTGTGTGAATAATTGTCTTGGTGAAACAGGATTTTCTTTTTTTGCAAATGTGGCTGTATTTTCGCAAGTTCTGCCTTCAGCTTGTCAAGTAATGATGCGTAGTATGCTCCTGTAATGGTTTTTCCTTTTTGAAGATAATCGATTAAAATAACTCCATGACTATCCCAAAAAACAGTCACCAGCACTTTCCCAGCCGAAAAAAACAGTTTTTGCTTTTTTTGGAGCCAGTTCTCCCTTTGCAGTCCACTGTTTGGACTGTATTTTTGTTTTGGGCATATAATGGTGTGTCCAAGTTTCATCTACAGTAATTAATCAGCGCCAAAACTTGGATTTATTGCGCCAACAGAGCCGTGGAAATGTTCATTCGAACACATTTTTGGTCTAATGTGAGCAAACGTGGCACCCAACGCGCAGACAGCTTTCTCATACCTAAGTGTTGATTTAATATGTAACAAACACATTGTTTTGAAATGTTCATAAGCTCTGCTATCTCTCTCACTTTAATTCGGTGGTCGTCTAGCACCGATTGGTGAACTTTGGCGATGTTTTCATCGGTAGTTGCAGTAATTTGACGTCCCAAATGTTCATCGTCTCCAAAGCTCTTACGGCCATGTTTAAATTCAGCTGCCCAAAATTTCACTGTGGTAAGTGATGGTGCAGAGTCCCCATACACAGAATCCAACTCATCTTTGATTTGTGTAGCGTATTGCCTTTCAAAAACAAATATTTAATGACAGCTCGATACTCGATTTTGTCCATTTTCACAAAAACACTCACATCAACTCACTCAAATAACTGTTACATAACAACTGCACATCCAAAATGGCTGAAACTTTGGTGAGTAACTGTTAACAGATAAACAACGAAATTCACTAGCTTCTATTTACGAGTCCTGCCATCTTCACATTGAGGTCGGAAACTTTTCAGACCACACTCATATGTCAAACTAATTGCCCTGTAATTATTGACTATATTTGTCACTTCCTCCTTTATGAAACTGGTACTAGTATCACAATTTTCCATTCCACTGGTGGTAAGCAAGTTTCAAGAATCAATTTAAATAATTTTCCAATGTAAGGTTCAATGCCAAATCCTACTAACTTTAATACATCTGTAGCAATATTACCACCACCAGCACCTTTATGCTTTCTCAGCTTTCTTAGTTCCTCCATGAGATTCTTAGGATGAATTGTAATTTCTTAGGCTCCTCAATTCTAATTGTGTGAATAAGCTAAAAAGATGACATTAAACAACATTGAATATCAGAATTTGTGGCCTTATTTGTGGATTTTTAGTAGTTAGCAACAATTTTATTTATTTAAATGTGAACATGTGAACATGCCAAATCCTACTAACTTTAATACATCTGTAGCAATATTACCACCACCAGCACCTTTATGCTTTCTCAGCTTTCTTAGTTCCTCCATGAGATTCTTAGGATGAATTGTAATTTCTTAGGCTCCTCAATTCTAATTGTGTGAATAAGCTAAAAAGATGACATTAAACAACATTGAATATCAGAATTTGTGGCCTTATTTGTGGATTTTTAGTAGTTAGCAACAATTTTATTTATTTAAATGTGAACATTTAGTTTCAAATATTCTCAGCATGGTGTTGAGTGGTAGCTGTGTAAAATAAATTGAATCCTATTTTCTTCAACAGATAACTTATTTAGTTATTTAAATAAGATTAATTGGAACTTTACATACTCTATATCAATGGCGCAACAAGATTATTCAGTATATTTCAACATGACCACTCCAAAGACATTAGCGAACATTTTTAAATTTTTACAAGGAGGAATAACTCCATCCAGGGCAGCCGCCACACCTGGGTGACCAGGCAATAGATTAACTTTTCATCAGCAATATATCTGTACTTCTGAGAAATCAGATATTGTTCATACATTTCCACAAATAGCAGAAAATTTACTAAAATCTTTACCTTAAAGAATATTTGGAAGGCAGAAAGGTTTGAACCTAAATTAGATGTTCTTCCCCTTTTTTTCAATCAAACATATTTACATATTTATTTGAGGTGAAAACTACAGCTAATGAATAAGTATTTTTGCTAATAAAAAAAAAGGGTCTTCCGTATTGTAAAGGAAAATGAGTGGTTATGAATGCAAGCACTTCTGGCTCCAGATTAGTAATGTCACATGATTTTTAGGATTACAAAATCTTATAAAATATGCTACAAGTCAAACAGGGCTTCTAAGAATTATCATTATTAACAAGTAATTGATCATATTTTCCAATGGTAGTTGAAAATTTCATGTAAATCTTATATGTCTATCATTTATATGACACAAAGCTGTAGATCTTAGCAACAAGCTTTGACTGTCAAAAAACATTTTGAAACTGGTTTTTGTTTTGATGGGGAAGTACATACACTAAAATTAAATAACTTTTCTCTGTACATTACATTTTTTTTTCATTTTTTTTTTTTCACCATATCATCACTCATCAGTTCCAATTTTTGTTTACATAATACTACATAAGCTATATAATTTCAGGATGTTTTTTATAACAACTCCATGACAAAATTTCAATAGGGATAGATGACTCAGGCCATGCAATAGTTAGGAACTGGTTGTTTCCTGCCTTTGATAGAAAACACTGAATATTAAACAACAGCAAACACATGAATCAACTTGGAATTCTATATTCCTCTGTCCCAAGCAGTGATCAGGCACTAGTGACAATGTGGTAAAAAAGGGGTAACTCTGCCAAATAACCCTTCCTGCAATAAACAACCAGTGGCTGAAGCTGCTTCTGATGTTCAAGAAAAACAAATTGAAGGAGACATCACTGTTATTTAGATCTGAACGTTTTTCATGTAGGCAAGCATAGTGCCACTAGGGTGGTGGCCCAGTATCGAGGCAACCAACAATAATAATATTGGCCACATTCTCTATGTCAGATTCAACAACCTTCTAATGTTTGGACCCTAAAATATATGTAATTCTAATTCTTTTGTGTGCATACACAATAAATTTTACATATTTTAGAACATAGCAGAAAAGCAAAAGCAAAAGCAGAAGTTCTGTGTGTAGTGATTTTCTGTTGCAGAGGAAATGTTTGATTAAAGTTATCTTTGCAAGAGAAGGTGGATATTAAAAATCAAGCTGTTAATATTCCTCTCACAAGATTTGTCAGCAGTATTTAAACAAATAATCGCTGTATTGATTAATTGATTACAAAAGGAATGATGAGAAGTGAATAATAAGAATTTGTGAAGAAAAGTTTATTTTTGTATGTACTGATTACTATGTTGTTCTCCCTAGTTTTAAAATGTTATAAAATTTTAATGAAGATAATAAATTAAATTAAGAAGTTCTGTCATATAACCTTACTTTTGTCAGTTTACCTTAAAAAACAGTTTAAAGGGTCCTAAAAACACTTAAAAGGAACAGAAAAAGCATTTTAGAAACATTCTCTGGTAGTTTGAGAGTAAGAAAACATGTTAGTAACGAGAGTTTAAGCTATTTTATAAGTTTTCAAAAGTACTAGAAAAAGAGTTAGATTTTTTAGAAGCCTTTTGGCCACAGTCATTTTCAGAGGTGTAAAATGAGATTACAATTCAAATTAGGTCTAACACTTTGGGCCTAGAAAATTGTAGACACTGTGAAATTAGTGATCTCGCAAGCACACAGAAAAGATTGCACCAGAATCAAGTTTTAAATTAGTTATCAAGGTACAGTAAAGATTCTTAGCTCAAAATGGGCAGCATAAAATAATATGCATCACATGAAAAGTCAATAGCTAAAAGGAAAGTATGTTTTTTAGACAAAATAAGAGATTATGCTGATTTTGCAATATACAATTTCTGCAGACATACAGGGCTGAGGACATAGAAACTACATTTGAATTAAAGAGAAATTTTCACTGAACACACAGAGTGAATTTCTTAAAGATTATGACAATATTTAAGCTGTAAAAGGAAAATGAAGGTTTAAACGTAATGGCGGGTGCCAAGTGTCACTATAGGATCAAAGGATTAGCATTAAAGGGAAATAGATAATGTGGAAATAATATTACCATCAGATAGAGAATTAAATTTGAAATATATTACAGATCAGTAGCATTCATATATTTGTAGATAAGTGACACCAAAATTTTTAGCTGACTTTGCAATTATACTCAGGAGTAGATTTTCACTATCAAATACATACCAGATGCAGCCATGTTATATATCAAAAGTTGAGGAAATTTTTATAGAATATTTTGATAGCAGAATCATTTCATGGACTGAAGAATTGTAGGAATAATGATGGATTTAAAGCTTTTATAACTTTAGCTCAAAAACCACAACACCCAGGATAAAAACTTTTATAGCAGAAATTTACATTTTGAACAGGCTTCACAACATATCAATATTTCAGAATGATCGGAATAAAAATAATGTTTCCCTTCGTCAAATCATGTGTATGCTGAGTCATCTGGGCACAATATGATTATAAGGAGGCAGCGCTAGCCATGAGGAGCAGCAATATTCCGGCAGGAACTGGACTGGGAGCACGGCACGTTTGTCGTGGAGATGTTGGAGGAAACTTGAGTAATGATGTAACAAGGGTGCAGGCTCACTCTTTCTTTGAGTTGAACTTTTAACTTTCACATCTAAGGGTTAGGAGGAAGTTGCTTACTTTGCAAAGATGGTTTAGCCTGTAATCATTTATTTTGGATAGAAGTTTGATGCTTTTCTATTAGGTCCTATGCTGGTACTGAGTTTATGCAAGAACTTTTGCAAAATAAGTTATTTTGAATTTATCAGGAAGTCTAGAGTTTTTTAGAACATACCTTTATCCCTTGAGGTAATTGTGAGGGATTGGCGACCACTAAACAGAATCTGTAAAGTTACCAGACACGATCACAGTTTTGACAAAGTGTTGTATGCTAGAACCCTGCTAAAAGCAATCTAACAGTTCCTTTTCTCTACTGATGTATAGGGAAGTTAAATGCTATTTTAATCGTGTGATGAGTGTGTTTTCTATCAGTTTGAAGATTATTATACAATTAAATTCCACAGGTGGCTTGTTATGGCTGTCTAATGAAAGTATCATCCTATTATTTTGCAGATAATTTTATTTGACTGCAAGGATAGGAAAATGAGGGATTGTATCTTAAAAGAAAAGGAAATAAAAAAATTAATTCCCTCATACCTTGTACAAAGCATTGTGCCTCTTCTTTGTCAGCTGGACAAATTCTTTTTCAGAATGCTGGGAAAGGCTGATGAGAAATACACTTCAAGAAAACTCCATAAAATTACATAAAATGAGTCCCACTTGATGGATATTACCTGCAGGTTATGCAGTGTGGTGGCTCAGTGTTTATGACATCAGATTGGATATTGAAATGTCCCCAGTTCCAGTCCCTGTCTCATTGGGGATTTTGTAAGGCCATTCACCCAAATTTTACCACAAGCACAGCTTGCTGTGCAATGTGAAATATCTCAGAATCCTTGCATGGCTTGGATTCCACATTAAACTGTAGGTCTCTTTTAATAAGTAAGATTCCTGGGATAGGATAGGGTAGGCATGGCAGAGGCAGCAAATTGAAACTTTATCAATCAGCAGGCAAACCTTTCAAGGACATACTAGCCAAAAATGTCATATGCATTATTATTATTAGACTTGCAGACTCAGAGAGGGTGTACAAAGCTGATATGACAATGTCACACTAATAGGAGTGGATGCCATTACTTTTCATGTCCATCCAGAAAGAAACGGGATTATCGCTGCGTTGCTATACTCCTCCTTCTTTTCCCGATGTTTCAACCTAGTCTTCGGTCTTCTTCAGTGGTCGTGTGCCGAATCTGCTACAGATTGTGATCTGTTGGAGACCGGTGTGGCTAGTTGTCTTCTTCAAGGGTTGTGTGCCGAATCTGCTACAGATCGTGATCTGCTGGAGACCGGCATAGCTAGTTACAACTAACCACACCTGTCTACATCTAGCCACGCCTGTCTCCAGCAGATCACAATTTGTAGCAGATCACAATTTGTAGCAGATTCGGCACATGACCCCTGAAGAAGACCGACGACTAGGTTGAAACATTGGGAAAAGAAGAAGGAGGAGTATAGCAACACAGCGATAATCCCGTAAGCATTTATATTAATGACACCTGCGAAAACAACAAAATCCTTTATATTATGAACTAAGGTTAGCTACCAAAATAGAAGAGCTGTAAAGATATAAAGTTGCATGAATGAATAAAGAGAAGTACAGAACCTTCATACTATAACAAGGAGGTGATTGAGTGAGCGCCAACAGTAAAGAAACGTGTCAGTGCGGTGATGGTGCGGAACAGTATCGGGCAAGTGAGGCCCGGTCTTCAGAGGAGTTAAAATTACTCTAAAACCACTTTTGAACACCAATGAGCAACAAGTGGCTAAAATCTTGCCATATTGGCTATTGAAGATGAAGTAACTCAAATTGTTAATTTTGAAGATGTGATTTACAAGTTTGCAGATGTTAAAGCTAGAAAGAGGAGATTGTGAAAGCAATTGTTTTTAGTTTATTTGTGTATGTTGTTAATATTACCATTTTATTAACACACTATTGTTTTTGAATAACAATAAATGTTTATTCACTTATGTGTTATTAATATCATATTTTACACTTACAAGATATTTAAGTTTTTGAGGTGTGACACCATTGATATCCATCCTTCTTGTCACCCATGCTAACTATACCACTGGATCCAAACTTTAACAAAAAGAAGTGGAAGTGAAGATGGAAAATCCATGAGGTAGTGTATTGGGACCATAGTTGTTAATTTTTCTTATAAATTATTGTGTAGATGATTTACTATCAGAAGTTAGGTTGTTTGCAGATGAAATAATGCTGTATAAAAAGATCAAGGAGGTAGAATACTTTAAACAGCTGCAGGTTAATCTAGACAGGTTCTCTAGCTGGATAGGTCAACATGGGATGAAGATAAATTCAAAGAAGAGTCAACTATCAGGTACACACATAAAAAAGTAAAGGTTGGTAATTATAAAGTAGGGTAAGAATTCTTTCTTGAAGACTTGAAATATAATTACTTTGGCATATAATTGGATAACAAACTCAACTGCACAGGACACTTTAGATGAAAACTTCCACATAATACAATTAGCACCTAACTGATATGAGGAGCTGAAATGAGATTCATTGGAAGACAGGAGGAGGGTGAAAAGAGCCATGGGATTGTTCAAGGCATATATTGGCGACAAAGCATTGAATAGATATTGGTGGAAGAATTGAGAGAGGTGTGTAGAATTGAAATGATGATCATGACAGCAAATTGGCACTTGATTTCAGTCATACGGGTGTGGGAAGGTGTTACTTTGTAGGCAAGGTGGTCAGGGATTGGGTTAAATTACCACGAGAAAAGAAGAATAATTTTACGAAAAAGGCTGATAGAATGTTATGAGTGAATAATTTCCAAAACCTATTAAAAAGGTGTAATTAAAAGTATTTAATACATTATATAAACAATATAAACAAAATCTTAATATAGCAACTTTTAACTCAAGAGAAGAAACATAAAAACCGAAAAGTTAAAATTTAAAAATGAATAGATTTAACCCTTTTACTGCTGACAGCGGATCGTCTACCTGCTGCGCTGAAGCCGGCTACCTGTGCTAAGTGATTATTCCTAGGGACGGAGCGGCCCGCACTGTCCCACCCGCCCAGTACTGAATATTCCTGGCGTAACCTCTCATGGCTGATACACAATAAATACTCGCACTACATAGTTTCTCTGCAAATAAATTACTGCAGAATCAAACAATCACTAACCCCATTATTCATCACTAATAATTGCACATCTACAAAAGAATGACCTACTCAGTAAAGTACAGTTTGGTTTTAGACAAGGCGTTTCAACAGATTCAGCAATTTTTGTTTTGTAAACAACATACTGGAATCAATGCATAAAAAACTAAATTCCCTAGGTATATTCTGTGATCTTGCTAAGGCTTTTGACTGTGTTGATCATGATATTCTACTAGGTAAATTAGATCACTATGGAGTTAGTGGTAAGCCAGGACTTTGGTTTAAATCATACCTGGAAAATAGAAAGCAATGTGTATCACTGAAAGGTGCTAATACAGGAGATGTTATAAACTCAGAATGGGGTATAGTTAAATGTGGTGTGCCTCAGGGTTCAATTCTTGGCCCTCTGCTGTTCTTAATCTATATAAATGATCTTCCACATATACTAGGTGATAATGAACACATAGTGCTCTTTGCAGATGATACTAGCATATCGTTGAAAGATCCATCAGCACAAAACCTCGAAAACGTAGAAAATGATGCTATAAAGAAAATTAACAGGTTGTTTAATGCCAGAAAACTAATACTTAATGTAGAAAAGACACAGTTACTTCAGTTTGTTACAAAAAATTAAACAAAGGACAGCTATAATGTGATATCAGAAGGGAAAACAATCAATGAAAGCAGTTTCACAAGATTCCTGGGTGTATATATAGATAACAAATTGAACTGGAAACAACATATTCAACAACTTCTTAAAAAAACTGAATTCTGCAACATTCTCACTGAGGGTAATATCTAGAATAGCTAATATAGAAACCAGAAAGTTAGTATATTTTGCATATTTTCATTCCCTGCTCACTTATGGCATCTCATTTTGGGGAAACTCGTCACAAGCACAAAGGGTATTTAAATTACAAAAGCATGCTATAAGAACTATTTGTGGAGCAAACCCATGGACGTCGTGCAGAAATCTGTTTAAAAACCTGGGTGTTCTAACCATGCCAGCACAGTATGTATACTCTGTATTATCATTTGTAGTGGAAAATCCTGAACACTTCAATCTTAATGCTGACATACATAGCCATAATACTAGGAATAAATATAATATTCACAAGGATTACAAATCACTGTCAATTGTACAGAGAGGGTTAACATTTACTGGAGCTTCCTTATTCAATGTCTTACCAACAGAAATTAAATGTTACCTACAAAAACCCAACTACTTTAAGTCCAAACTGAAAGAGTTTCTGCTTCAGAACCCATTTTACTCTGTGAAAGAATTTTCTTCTTGGAATTTGGTAACTAAGAATGATTGATAAAATAGTATATATGGTGTATGGAAGGGGAAGGTGACAAAGTTGTCCACAATTACTAAAATGATATATGGTTTTTCTTTCTGTTGAAACTTTTGACAATTTAAGTAATTATTGTGTTTACAAAATTCCACTCATATATAGTAACTAACATGGGATAGCATGCATTCAAAAACTGCTGTCAAAAATTATCATACTAACAGGTTGTTAAGTAATTGACTGCTTATGAGTTGTTGGTAATATAATTGATATTGTTAATAAGTGTGTGTACTGTTCCACATAAATAGCAACTAACATGATATAATATGTAGTCGCAAATTACAGTGAAACTTATCATGGTTACTGGTTGTAAGAAAATAACTGATTATTAGATGCTGGTAACAAGTGTATACACTGTTCCACATAATAAGTATTAATTAACTCGGGATTGTATTTGTAGATAACAGGAGATATTGGTTATACTAATAGGTTGTAGCTAACTTGTTGTCAATATATAATAACATTATCAATTATATAGTAATATTGACATTACAAATAAGTGTATGTACTGTTCCACATCCCCGAGATTATTCTCACATGGGATCAAAGTGAACATATCTATCTATCTATCTATCTATCTATATCTTGCTTGTAGTTTTTACTAGATTTTCGCAGCATCGTGATTCTTAATTTTACCTTAATAGTTTACTGTTCTTTCCTGCATACCCGATTATAACAACTGCAATTTTCTATATGTTCCTTACTGTATCAGAGTGTTTTGTTGAATTGTAATTGTAAAGAGCGTAGATTCGAAGAAGATGCTAGAAATATTTTACTTCCACACTTACATACCGCGTTCAGACCACGACTGTTAAATTAGAGATATTCGAACTTATACAGAGAGTTAAAGGCATCCGATTTTTCCTCGTGCTATTCATGAATATAAAAAGACACCTGAAAATGATAATTGCACAAGCATCCTACCGCACACACCGAAGAAATCTCACGAAACCTAACCAGAGTAACAAAAAGCGGTATCTGGACATAAGTTCAACAAGAATTGTAGTATTTAGAAGAACATCTCAGGTCCAATATTAGCTAATTTTCAATTTTTTTCACGCAATGCATCAGAAGACAAATAGCTATGCAACAAAAAATTTCATCATATTCAGTATCTTTCCACTTTGATATTCAAGAATGCACTGATTCTGTAATATTCTCCATAGTGGTCATATATAACCGATTCTTTTCATCAGCTATATATTTCATCAGTTCTTCTGTAAAAAAAATAACATGAAAACTGACAGAATATTTGGCACATTCCCTATTTGACACACATGTCCCGACAGCATTTCATCAAATGCGTGACTAACTGGACGAAAATCATTTTCTTTCCAGTCAGATTTATCACTAAGACGTAATTTCTTCGTAAGCGTTTCCCTATCACTTTCTGATTCTTCAGATGCAGAACAACTAACATCTCTTGTTGAAACATGACACTGCATTGTCACCCCTGCTGACGAGTATGGTTTATGACTACAGCCTTCCAATTCTGTGGAAAAGCTATCACTTCCATCAAAATCAAGTAGTTCATCTTCGGTGTCACTCCTCGTAAGAATCTCCATGATTTCTTCCTCAATGCACCCATGACGTCTTGCCATTTTCTTCATAAAATACAGGACACAAAGAAGACTGATGTAATTTCTGTTGAATAGTGAACTGTAGATCAACGAATAGGCTCCCTACAGACAAACATTCGGACGATACGCTAGCGACCAGAACTGCAGAAGGCTATTGAGAAATGGGTCGTGAAGTCCACTGTACAACTCAGGTAGCGGCGTGTCTATATTCGTCATCAACACTCAGGTAGCGGCAGGCAGGTTCGGCTTAACTCGTCAACAGCACTCAGGGGAAAACCGGCGGCTGCATCTAAACTCGTCATTAGCACTCGGGGCCAGCAGGCAGCATGATGTGTATACACGTCAACAGCAGTCAAAGGGTTAAAGACAATCATTTTTATACAGGGGTTATATAGTCTAGAGATTTTATTAAAAGATATAGAGCAATTCGAATGTTTATTGTACCATGAGCTCGACATGACGACAATAAAAAATAAAGTATGCAATGAAATGTCATCTATTTAAAAGATATAATTCAAATTTAACTATTGCAGTGTTGACAACATTGGCAAACACATTCTGACCAAAATATGTTCTGTAATAAAGTGTAAGTATGTTTTTTAGTAAGATAAAAAAATTAATTTCCTAAATAAAAGAGGCAGATAAAAGAAGGCCCAAATAATAGAGAAAAATTCATAGAATAATAATAATATAACAGTTTAATTGTAAAATTGGGATTAAAGCCAGAAAAGTGGAATTTTAATACCGAAGCTTAAAATGATCTTGACACATGTGACTTTTTAGAAATAAATAATTCTTAAACAATAAAACTTTTCATGACTTAAAAGATTCTAAATTAATGAAACTATAACATATCAAAGCTTTGGGAAAATCTGATTAAAAATAGTGTTCTGAGAGAAACGGGAACTTTTGTGATTCAGAAAAGAATGGCGAATTACCATGGGAAATCACTGACAATTCAGAAATTTCCAGCCAGAGGTTATATAAAGTCACAATTTTCTTCGCCTCAAGAACAGTCATAATACAGCAGTCAGTTGGTACACATAAACTGTGTCAGCTGATGCCACATTTTTTATGTAAGAACTTGTGATATTTCAACTATGTAGCTGTGCATCGTATAAATTTCAGACCTTAAACAACATTCATACACCTTAATTATGTTAATGAAAGTGAACTTAAAATCTTATATCAGTTACATAAACTTTAATAATGTGCTGACAAGTAAATAACTGGAGTTTGAAACAGTTCTACCAAGCGCATTCAAAATGGAGTTGCAATTCAATTAAAAGTTGCAACAGTGAATGCTTTTATTCAGTATATGTGTTTCTTGAAAAATAATTCTCAGTCTTCTGATGTGTTTTCAAAGACTGATTCAATATGCAAAACATGTGAAGTGATAACAATTTAGCATCGAAGACTTGTAAAGAATGTACATATTTCTTAAATTTCATCTGTGACTTTTTTATGTGGTCAGTCACCTGTTTTTTTTTTTTTTTTTTTTTTTTTTTTTTTTTGGGGGGGGGGGGATTTGGTTCAACAGCTTGGATACTGCAAACAAGAATCCTTGCATCTTCAAGTTAGGTATCACAGACACATAAATACTATCATCTATGGAGATAATTTATGTGCAAATGTTGCAATACTCCAAGTAATATATAACCATTATTTAAATTGAAATTTGCAGAGGGAAAAAGTAGGTGGTTACAGTAAAGGGGAAAATGGGGCCATAGGAAATTTCGAGTGGCATGTGCATTGCATTGCAATTAAATTAAATTAAATGGCTGCTTCTTCCTTACCTATCTACTTAAAAATTTTATCCTTCAGTGAACTTACTAAATATTCTACCATACATGTTGTGTACCAATACATATGCTCCATTAGGATGTTGGATATATCAACAAGCAGCTCTCTACCAGGTAGTATGAAGAATAATTATCTTTGAAGAAGTGAGCTCTGGCTGAATGTATGAACTGCTGTGAACTTAACTGGGAATAACTTCATCAGCTAAGTTTTACCATTTAAATTAGTTTAAAGCTTTCAATTATAAAGTAAATAATTAGGATTATTGTTAGTGAGGCAAAATACAATATTTTCATTCAGAAACAGAGTTTCAAAAATAGCCTATTCTTAGTTGTTAATTTTTCTTCTCTATATTTCTTCTCTTTATTGATACAGAATTTAGCTGATAAATTGATAGTTACAAGGTGTGTAAATATGAATCCGGAATTTGCCAATAGATGGCTCTCGCTATCAAAGCAGTTACCATCAGATTGCATCATTGTCACCATTTTTTTTTTTTTTTTTTTTTTTTTTTGACATCTGACAGCCATTTTTAACCAACAACAATACAAGTTTCATATGACAGTGTAGTTTTCAATAATGTTGAACATTTTTAGTTTTGAGCCTTGAAACTACAATTTCCAGACATCATTGATTTTGTGTTACAATTTAAAGAAAGCTGATGCAGAATGGCATCAAATGCTTGTCGAACCTTATGGTGAGCGTCCTCTTGATAAATCACAGTGTTTTGAGTGGTTTAAAAAATTCAAAAGTGGTGATTTTCATGTGAGAAACGAAGACAGTGGAAGTCCTCCAAAGAAGTTTGATGACAGCGAGTTTCAAGCATTGTTGGATGAAGATGATGCTCAAATGCAAGAACAACTCACAGACCAACTAAATGTAACAAGGGAAGCTGTCTCCACATGTTTAAAAGCGATGGGAAAGATCCAGAAGATGGGGAAATTGGTTCCACATGAACTGACTGACAGACATCAAGAAAAACAAAAAATCACTTGTGAAATGCTGCTCGCCGGGTATTAAAGAAAGTCATTTCTCCATCGGATTATAACAGGCGACGAAAACTGGATATATTTCAAGAACCCTAAGTGTAAAAGATCATGGGTAACTCTAGCTGAACCATCAACGTTAAGGCCAATTTGCTGTGGAAGGTAGACAATGCTATGTGTTTGGTGAGAACAAAATGGTGTGATCTATTACGAGCTACTTAAAACCTGGTGAAACTGTTGATTCTGAACTTTATCAACAGCAAATGATCAATTTGAATAAAGAATTTCAGGAAAAATGACCAGAATACCAGAAAAGGCAACACAAAGTCATTTTGCTTCATGCAACTTACCATCACATACAGTAAAACTGGTCAAGGAAATGATTGAAGCGCTTAGTTGGGAGATACTGATGCATGAGGATTACTCACCTGACTAAGCTCCATCCAATAACTCTCTCTTTACATTGTGGGACATGCACTCGCTGAGCTGCACTTCACTTCTTATGAAAATGTACGAAAATGACTCAATGACTGGTTTGCATCAAAAGAGAGAAAAAAATTTTGGCGTGGCATTCATAAATTTCCATAGAGATAGGAAAAATGTATATCTAACAATGGGCAATACTTCAAATAAGGTAATTTGTACCATTTTCGCATGAGAAAGGTATATTTTTTATGAAAAATATCCGGTTTCATATTTACGCACCTGGTACATTAATTACAGCTAATTGTAGTTAAACTTTTTGGAATATCTAAGTTAATATCTTAAATATCTTGTATAACTAAAAAAAGTATCAAATATCTCAATTGTTGTAGAGTGTTGTTAAAACATATTGTAGACTTCTTCTGATAGAAATGCGAGTTATAGTATAGAGAGTGACCTGAGGAAGGTGGTGAAGGAGGCACAGCATACCAGGGTGGAGCTCATGCAGGTCCTAAGACGCCATGACCGGCCACAATTGAACTCCGCTGTGAGGCGTGTAAATGTGGAAACGGAAGTGCTACTTGGGAAAGGCATTAGTTCTGTGTTGGGGATTGTGCCTGTAAACACCATAGGTAGGTGGGGTTTCACTAGGCATGGCCTACACCTAAATAGAAGTGGGAAGGGAGTATCTTCTGAGTTGTTAGCTAAAGCAGTGAAGGAGCCCATTTCCAGTGATGATGGGGTCAGGACTGTGCCTTTTTTAGGTTAGGGGCTGCTGGTGAAGGGATGGAAATAGATGATGAGAGTGATACTGATTGTAGATCCACGACGAGAATGATCATAGATGTTAAAGAAATAAATGAAGTTGCTGAAACAATAACTGGCTGGGGTAAATCTGGGAAAGAGGAGTTAAATGCTGAAAATATAAAGCCGGTAATAAGGGTGTTAATAGTAAACTGTAGAAGTATAATGAACAAAGTAATCGAATTTGCAAAGTTAATAGAGATACACGAACCACAAATAATAATTAGGGTAGAGAGTTGGTTAAAAGAAGAAGTACTAGACAGTGAAGTTTTTCCTGATGGTTACAGAGTATACCGCAGAGATAGAGGAGCAATTGGTGGAGGAGTCTTCATACTAGTTAGCAAAAACTACCACAGTTCACTGGCATTCATAGATCAAGACCATGAGTTACTTGGGGTAGATTTCTGGGGTAATAAAAAAGAAAAAATTAGGGTGTGGGCTGCTTACCGCAGTGGAAGAATGACAGATGAAGATGAGGCTCTTGGGGAGAAATTAAATTCATACTCAGATTTCAGAAGTGAGAATAGAATGGTCATTATTGGTGGGGATTTAAATTTACCAGGTGTTAAACTGGGAAGGAAATAAGATTAATAACACACGGGAACAAAGATTTGCAAATACCTTAGTAAGGGAAGGAGGATTTACACAAGTGGTAGAGCAAAACACTAGGGGGCAAAATATTTTGGATATATTCCTAATAAAGCCCGATGATAACCTCGTGGGGTGTCAAGTCACGGAAGGAATAAGTGATCATGACGCAGTTCTGATGGATATTAGAGGATTCAGTGAACCAGCAGCAAAAACTGAAGGGGGAAATAGGTACAATTATGAAAAGGCACAGGTTTCAAATTTGAAGAGATATTTCAGAGAACGTTTCAGCAAATGGAAGGAAGGCACAAGTACAGTAGAGTCAAGGTGGGAAGAGTTCAAGGAGATAATAAGAAAGGGGGAAGAAAAATTCATTCCAAAGCAGAATATAAAGAGAAGCAGAGAACCTATGTACTATAATAGGGAAGTGAGGAGGTTGAAGTGATTGGTACGAAGAGAACATAAAAAAGTTAAGAGACAGCAGGGTAGTAGGGAATATTTAAAACAACTAAACAAGGACTTAATAACAGCAAAGAAAGTTGCTAAAGATGGGTTTATGAAGAGTATTGTCAGTGCAGGAGGACCAATGACTGATGCATCTAGAAATTTCTATGGCTATATCAGGAAACTGAGGGGAAGGGAGGGTGTAGAGATGCTCATAGATATGGATGGAGAAGTAGTTACTGAGGATTTGAAAAAGGCAGAGATTTTAAATAACTGGTTTAGTGAGAGCATTAGGGACAATGAATCAGAAACGGGAAGGTCTAATTCGGAGAACGAGCTTAACAATACGATTAGAAATGAAGATACTAAAAAATTTGAAATTCATCCTGAAGAAATCATGAAGGAAATAAAAATGCTGAAAAAACATAAGGGGGCTGGTACAGATAATATTACTACAGATATCTTAAAGATAGCAGGATGTGACATTGTACCTTAATTTAAATACTATTTAAATTGAGTCTGGATACTTGCTGCTTACCACAAGACTGGAAAAGTGTGATAGTAGGTACCGGTTATAAAGGAGGGGTGAGAAATAGAGTCGAAAACTACAGGCCAATCAGTTTGACTTCAGTGGTAGGTAAATTAATGGAAAGATTGATATGCAATCACATCAGAAATGTATGTGAGGAACGTAAGTGGTTTTCAAGTAGGAACCATGGGTTCAGGCAAGGATATTCATGCGAATCTCAGTTTGTGGGATATATGCAAGATATTTCAGATGAAATGGACAAGGGAGGCCAAATTGATAGTGTAGCGCTGGATCTTTCAAAGGCGTTTGACAGAGTAAGCCACAAAATGGTAGTAAATAAGGTAAAAACTATTGGAGAGGATGAGAAAGTGATTTGCTGGATAGAAGAATTTTTAAAAGGTAGAAAACAGAAAGTTAGGGTGGGAAATGCGGTATCAAAGGAAGTGGAAGTAAAAATGGGAGTGCCACAGGGTAGCGTATTGGGACCATTGCTATTCATTACTCTAATGAATAATTGTGTTGATTGTTTACTATCTGAAATTAGATTGTTTGCAGATGACATAATGCTGTATAAAAGGATCAAAACGATAGAGGACTGTAAACAGTTGCAGGGTGATCTGGACAGGATATCTAGTTGGGTTGGTAAACATGGGATGAAGATAAATGCAAAGAAGAGTCAGCTAATTAGATACACAAATAAAAAACAAAAGGTAAATTATGAATATAAGGTGGGGAAAGAATTGCTTACTGAAGACTTGAAATGTAAATATCTTGGCATTACATTTGATAACAAGCTTAACTGGGCAGGACACATTGGAACAGGTGGTAGGAAAAGGTTTCAAAATTCTGCACTTGTTGGAGAGAGTGATGAGGGGATGCACGAGAGAAGTAAAGGAATTGGGTTACAAAACTTTGGTAAGACCATTGCTCGAATATGGTAGTGTAGTATAGGACCCACATTTTGAGTATCAAATACAGGAGTTGGAGAAGGTGCAAAGAAGGGCTGCTACATTTGTTTCTGGAAATTATCGCAGAATGCAATCAGTGACAGATATGATAAAGGAGCTGGAATGGGATTCATTGCAAGACAGAAGGAGGATGAGGAGGGTCATGGGAGTGTACAGGGCGTATACTGGCGATGAGGCCTGGAAAGATATTGCAGTAGGTATGAAAAGTAGTTCATGGAAGGGAAAAGATGACCATGACCACATGCTGGCACTCGATTTCAGGCACAAGGGTGTGGGAAGATTTTCTTTTTTAGGTAAGGGTGTCAGGGATTGGAATGAGTTACCAAGGGGAATGATGAATAACCTACCGAAAACGTTAAAAGAATTTAAAGTTAAAATTTGTAGAGGGCAAATGTAGGTGAGTGTAGGATAGGGGGAAGTTGGGTGTGTAGGGAAATTGCCACTGGAGCGTGTGCTCCATTGCAATTAAATTAAATTAAATTAAAATATAATAGTAATAGTAAATATGTAACTTTTCCTGCCAATAGTAACAATCCTAACAAATTCAA
The DNA here is from genome assembly GCA_031002005.1 of Vandiemenella viatica. Lineage (NCBI taxonomy): Eukaryota > Metazoa > Arthropoda > Insecta > Orthoptera > Morabidae > Vandiemenella > Vandiemenella viatica. The sequence continues at coordinate 380,703,325 of JARYHS010008074.1, forward strand.
TTGTTGGTGTAACTTCCATGTATAATAAGATATATTTATTGATTATTTATTATTTATTGATTATTTTGGTTTTAAATAAAATTACTTTCTTATTTACTTACTTTCCAAAAATAGGCACTTATTAGTAAAAATATCATATTGAAAATATTTTTATCTACTTATTAATTGCAGTAACTTGATTAAAGATTTCAGCTCTAATCTAATTCAATAAAAATGTTAAGTACATAGTTTAAATTCTATTATACTACATTATCAAATAAATTTAAGGTTCCTTTAGAAGATACTAGAGGTATTTGGGAAAAACCATGACTGGAAAGTGTGGTGCCTGTCACAGGTACATGGCGAAGGGGCTGGGTTGTTGTTGATGTAAGATATGGTTTCATTGGGCATGTAGGGAAGAGGGAACATGGGAAATAAATGAGGCTCTCCTATTGTTTTATCATCTTTGTCTTAGGGATGAAAGGATGAGGGAAATTGGTGAAACAAGCAAGGAAATGTGTCAGGGTCAGAGTTCTTGAAGCTCGTCGAGTCAAGGCTCGTCAAGTAAAGGCTCTTACTACAGAGGTTGAAGGTAGGAATAATAGGTTGAAGCAGAATGAGAAGGATAGCTGGGTGCTGATAACAAGTCATAGGTGAAATATAGGTATAAGGATTAAGAAAACAGACTCTTCACAAATTGTGAGGAATAATAGGTTTGACCTGTTATTAGAGACAAGTGGGGAAGAGCCTCATGTAGATGAAGGATTAGATAAGATGCAGCAGGCCTTTAGGAATGGGGGTGTGGTACAGGGAAAGAATAGGAAGAAAAGGGTTCTGCTGCTAGGTATTAGCCATGGGAGAGGTGTAGACCCTCTTCTGCAGGATCAGTTAGGCATAGGTTACTAACTCACAAGCTTTTTCAAACCCATGGCAATATTAGGTAATGTAATAGAGAACATAAGTTCACCTTTTAAGGGTTTTACTAGGTGCTATGGAGTAGTGATAGAAGAAGGTGCTGGGAACAGTATTGATAGAAATGTGACCTGAGGAAGGTGTTAAAGGAGGCACAGCATACCAGGGTTGAAATCATACAGGTCCTAAGTAGCCATGGCCGGCCACAGTTGAGTTACACTATGAGGCATGTAAATGTGGAAACAGAGGCACCACTTGGGAAAGACATTAGTTCGGTCTTGGGGTTGTGCCTGTGAACACCACTGGCAGGAGATATTTCAGAAGGCATGGCTTACATCTAAAGGAGCAAGCAGATACTTTCTGAGTCGTTAGCTCAAGCTGTAAGGGAGCCAATTTCCAGTGATGATGGGGTCAGGACTGTGCCATTTTTAGGTTAGGGGCTACTGGTTTGGGGATGGAAATAGATTATCAAAATAATACTGTTTGTTAATGCATGATGGAAAGAATCACAAATGCCAATTAAATTGATAAAAACTGCTGAAAAATTAATTGACTGGGGTAGAAATGGAAATGAGGAGGTTGTAAGCACCTTAGAATTTTAGCAAATTCAAGTTTCTTAGCTTCAAGATTAAGGGAGGAAGTAAATTTAAAGTAAACAGATAGTTTCATTGGCTTACACAGGTTATGGCAGGAACGTTTTATGTATAAGCTGATACCCCAACCTAATTTACTAAATAAACCATTTTAAAAGAAGAAAAATTTAATAAAATCATGAAATAAACTTTCTATGAGAATAAGGAAACTTTATTTTAATCTGAAATATGATAATTCATAATAATTTAACTTTCAAACAATAGATTTCTGCTATGTGAGCATTTCACCATTTCTAAACCATTTCAAAAGCAGTAAAGACACACAACATTTAATAAAAGCACTAAACTAATTTTTTTTATAAGAGTAAGAAAATCTTATACTAACCTGAAGGGGGATAATCGATCTTTTGTTTTACTACCAAACAATAGATTTTTTATATATGACCATTTCACTATTTTTGAACACTTTGAAGTGAAATAAAGTAAATTTTAAATAATAATAATTCAAAAGGAAGTTAAATTCACTAAAATTCCTTAGTTTCTGACCGGGTATAATATAAATTAATTTTTAAACACTTCGATAAATGCACTTCACTTTTAACAATTTTTATCACAGATTCCTAGTAATTTTCCAAACTAAAAAGTAGATTTCCTGAAAGAACTAAAAATCTAGTTTAACATATTTAAATTTCAGAACATTTGATGCAGTAGAACAGATTTTATTTAAGTTTTTAAAATTATTTCATCACTTGACACACGTGGTCTACATAACATTTATTTATGACTTAATTCAAATACTTCCAGAGATAAAATAACTTATATAATTATGTAGTCTTTCTCGGCGTTGAGAATATAAATAATGTTCTCGGGTGACTAGCCGAGTTATAGGAGAACATTATTTATATAAAATAACTTTTAAAACACGTAATTTAATCCAAAGAAAACTCCACTAATTTTACCTTTCTGATATTAATAATACTTTAAGAGTTATTCACGAAAAACCAGATGACTTCTAAATAGTTAATTTACCAAATCTTGTCTAATCTGTAATTTCATTATCCTGCCACCAATCTCGGTATAATTTACATCATTAAACTCGGGAATTTTTGTAGAACATTTTGGCACTAATTTCATTTAAGTTAATTGTAACTCAGCAGAATATCGAAAAAACTGAATAAATTTAAATGTTTGGAGAAATACCCACTTGCTAAAAGACTTGGTATCACTACGCAAAATTAAACCAAAATTTAATCTAATAATTCGAAATTTCTCACTAAACTTCATTTGGACTTCTAGAAGATAAGTCTACACACTGTCAAAGTTTGGACATTTTTAATAATCTAGATCGTTTAGTAAAATATACACACTTTTTATTACGCGGAGACAAAAAGGTGTGGTACAGTTGCTTACGTCACTGTGTTGGGAGGTTTGTATAAAAGGCCGTTCCGCAACCTCGTGATGTCTTTATTCCGGGAGTGTTATGTGAAGGTAATCTGCGATAGTTTGTGTTGGAGCAGGAAGGCGGTTTGTCAGGGTCGAAGACGGTATACGGGGGTAGGTATCTGCTTCTTCACCTGAACCAGTCATCTTCCAAAATATTCTAAGTCCTAAAAAGTTCTGTTACCGTGTTTGACCAATGGAATGCTAACTGTTACAATTGACCACAGTCGCCACTTACAGTTTTAACCTACTGCAAGAAAGGTACTATTATAGAAATGAAAGTCACATGTTGAATCACTGAATTATATTCTCAAAATTTTTCACGTAAATAATACAAGTTCACAGTTAGCAAGGCAATCGGATATATCGTTCACCAAAGATCACAGATTAAGAAACAGAGCAAGATCCGCACGAAACCCCCAAAACTGAGTTGAAAATTAAAGTCACATTGCCAAAACTGTTCGTCTGAATGTTAGAGTTGTTGAATTTCCAACATGGCTGCCGTTAAGCGTGCCTGATACTTTGTAGACTCGCTTCCTACCTAACGCCAGCCCGCGCTGGCCGAGCCTAGCACGAGACGTGTTCACGCCTGCAAGTTTGAACCGAGACTGAAGAAACAAGCCTGTCCACATGCTCACTCTAGAGCCTATATAGCCGTGCATCACGTGATGCCGTACTACATCTGAGCGCCTCCATGCTGCTAAACATTCCCGTTATGTGAGTTTCGAGTTGCAGTGTTTAGTGTTAGAATATAGCGTTAATTGTATCTCTCCGAAGATTACCAAATATGGTCACGGTTACAATGCTTCTGAAGGTCTTACGTCACCACCAGGTTTTCAGAACTTTTTTAAATCGGCTTTAATTAAAAACATGAAATTAGGCTCAAACTGTTATCCCCATTTTTAGCCTCACAAAAATATAAACTTTATTTAGATCGGTCAGGAATTAATTGAGTTATTGTAAAAAACAGTGGTTTTCCAAAAACCGCCAAAATTATTATTTATGTTTTTATATGTAGTTCCGAAAGTATACTGATTATTAAACCGGAAAAATTACCAATGTGTAGCCTGAATTAAACTGCTTATTTTGAATGTTATTACATCTCTGTAGCTATTATATTATGGACACAATAAAATCGTTTGTTTATTCCACGTGGATTTGATGTCGAGTGAATTTAGAAAACCTATAACATCGGTTCTATGGCTTTAAATGTCTGGAAATTAATATGTACGAAACTAGAAGAATGGATTGTTAAAACAAACTACTCACTAACCCGGAATCTAAGTAGGCTTTTAAATGAAAAAAATGTTAAAGTTGGGTGGTCTATTTTACGTGTTCAGATCGCATTTAAAAATACTTAAACTGCCGGAAACTATCAGGTTTAGGTGAATTTAATTCGATTTAGGACTGTTTTAATTTATTATTTACTTTATATTGGATGACAGTGGTTAAAATCAGTGAAAAAGCATATTTTATGTGCGGTGCTTATGACAAGTTACTACGAAATTGGATTAACAGGCAGAAGGTCAGTAAAATGTCTTTTATTGGTTATAGAAAATTACTTATGTGTGTTTACTAACATTTACATGTTCTTAGCGCTTTTGAAATGGTTTAATTTTATCGGAATTAATTCTGAAAGACTCGAAAATTTAGTCGATTTACCGGCTTTCTGTTCTTTACTAATATTTCATATTTTACGGTTTAAAACTATTTGAAACCTATTAAAACTGAAAGATTAGATTATTTACTGCGTATTTATCTACTTTTTAAAACCTGAAACTATTTAAAAGGACTAAAATTGTTTATGTGAACTGTTTAGGAAAATGAGTGATCAAATTTCTTCATAATTACTTCTTATGAGTATTAAATGCTTGAAAACTATCAGAAACCTGTTAATTATCCTACTAAACCGTCTCAGGCATTATTCTATTTACTTTTAGAGCTTTAAAATGGTCAAATTCCATCACAATGTGATATCTTCATTCTGCTTCAGTTTACTATTCAATCATCTTGTTTATTTCTTTAAAATACCTGCTAAACTATATTTAACTGTACCGTTATGGTTATTGTGAGTCTAGGCTTGGCTATTATTAGTTCTTTACACTCTTTACTGTATGAAAATCACATCAGAAATACCAAAATCTGGTATATGCCAAAATTTATGGTTAGGTTTGATTTATATTGAAATTCTCTATTTATCTCTGAAATAACGCTTATTAATCATGATAAAAGGTTTATTTAGTGCCTGTATTTACTATTATTAACCGTATACTTCTTTTAAATCGGTTCTGAATGACTCGCTAACCAAATGTTAGGATCTGACAGTGGAAGTTTATTTTTATGTGGAATAACTTATTTCCTGCTGAAATATCATTGATTTATGCCTTTTATGGTTTATTTATGTTGGCTATGTGTTATATATTCCCTTTATTTTACTACAAGTGTTGTTAACTCGATTTAAACTGTGGTATCGTGTACTGAAGTTAACCTCAAACCTGTCCGGATCTAAACGAAATATTGAATATAGAACGAGGGATACCTTACAGGTTGGTGGAAACGTGCACTCAATGTCGGCCATGATGAGATTTCGGTACGATAGTATAGCAGCGACGGTTAACATGAACTGATAAATTTACAAAAGGGTTTATGTTCGGTATTATTTCTCTCCACAACCATCAATTTTCTGGAAACGAGTGTTGGATAGCCTGCTCAACTGTTTAATGCATTATTTTAGTAAATGTGACTTTAAAAATAAATTTAAAACTTTTCTTGAAGTGAACTGTTGTGATTTCGTAGTGAAACCTTTCCTCAGCTTTGGGTTATAAAGCTTTGTGGCAGCCATAAAGCATTTCAGTTGAGATTCCAAGTAGGCAACATGGTCATTCAAAATTATAAAATTCAGTAAGAACATTTTTGTCAGAGAACTTTTCATTTTTAAGATAACTGCTAGTTAAGGTACTAAGCAGATACTACAACCCTGGTCTCAGCTAAGGGTCTTACAAGGTTAATGCTGAAAATATGATTAAGCCAGTAATAATGGTGTTACTGGTGAACTGTAAAAGTATAATTTGCAAACTTAATAGAGATACACAAGTCACAAGTATTTATAGGGATAGAGACTTTGTTAAAAGTAGAAGGAGGTTTTTCCCTAAGGTTACAGAATGGATCACTGAGATAGAGGAGCATTTGTTGGATGGGTCTTCATACTGGTTAGCAAAAACTATTACAATTCACTGTTCATAGGATTTACTTGAGGCAGATTTCTGGGGTAGTAAAAAAGAAAAAATCTGGATGTTGCCTGCTTATGGTACTGGAAGAATGACTGATGAAGATGAGGCTCATGGGTAGAAATTAAATTAATTTTCAGAAGTGAGAATTGTATAGTCATTTTTGGTGGGGATTTAAATTTACCAGGAGTAAACTAGGTATGAAATAAGATTACTAAAAGAAGGGAGCAGAGGTTTGCAAATACTTTAATACGGGAAGGAGGGTTTACACAATTCATAGAGCAGAACACTAGGGAACAAAACATGTTAGATATTTTCCTAATAAAAGTGGATGATAACCTTGTGGGGTGTCAAGTAACTGAAGGAATAATTGATCATGAAGCAGTTCTGATGGATATTAGATGATCCTATTGGTCATATATCAAAATATGTTAAGTTAGATACTAGTAGCAACATTTGTTAAGTATAATCTGTGTACCATGTACATCTACAATATTATCTATGCTATGTTTGTGTGCTTCTATGATCTCTGCTTATTAAAAAAAAGTCAGTCATTCTTAAAACATGAAAACATGCATTACAGTTTTGTTTAAAACTTACAGGTTATGGGCCCAGAGTGCCTGATAGGTTAACAGATTATCTCACGAAAGTTTAAATAAGTTATTTTATTCGCAGTAGGAGAAGTAATCAGTAGCTAGCTTAGATGTTGTGTAGTTGTGCATGAACTGTTCTTGTGTTTGGTTGCCGCTGGTTTAAATTAAAAAAATGGCGACAACGAACTATATTGTAAATGTGCCTAAGTTACGTGGTAGAGAGAACTACAACGAGTGGGTGTTCGCCGCAGAGAACGTTTTAATAGTTGAAGGCATGATGAAGTTATCAAGCCCGAGAGAAATTAAAGTGGTGCTGAAATTATAGTGTCAGCCGTTGATGACGCGAAGACAATGGCGAAATTGATTCTTACAATAGACTCATCACTACATGTCCATGTAAAAACTGTCAAGACTACAAAAGAACTATGGGAAAAACTCAAATCACTCTTTGACAATTCCGGTTTTACAAGAAGGATAAGTCTTTTACGGCATTTGATATCCATTTGATTGGAGAGTAGCAGTTCAATGACCTCATATGTTATGCAGATAATTGAGATGGGTCAAAAGCTAAATGGAATAGGATTTGCGATAAATGATGAATGGATTGTTTCGTTGCTGCTAGCTGGACTACCTGAAAAATATGAGCCAATGATTATGGCCATCGAGCACTCAGGGATTCAAGTGACATCGGACGCTATTAAAAGCAAACTTTTAGACATGGAGACTGGAAAAGAAAGTAGTCATAATGAAGAGGGTGCATTCATTGTGTCAAAGAATAGCCAACATAAAAGGAAACAATTATATGGCAACAAAGATAACAAAGATGGCAGTTCAAATAAGTCAAGTAGTACCAATGTAAAGACTGTCAATGTCAAATGCTATAAGTGCAAACAGATTGGTCACTACAGAATGCAATGCCCAAACAACATGAAAACAAATGCGTTCTCAGCAGTGTTTTTGAGTGGAAGTTTCAATAAAAGAGACTGGTATATTGATTCTGGTGCTAGTGTTCATATAATGGCTAATCAGGACTGGATCACAAGTAAATATCGTGAAGTACAACAAGAAATAATGGTAGCAAATCAGGAAACTGTTTCAATTATGTGTGTTGGCGATGTGAAGATAGTAACCTCAGTTAAAGGCAGTGCAATCGATATAAACATTGAAGATGTGTTTTGTGTTCCAAACTTAACAACAAATCTGATATCAGTTAGCAAGTTAATTCAGAAAGGCAACAAAGTGATTTTCACAGAAAATGGTTGTGACATCTACAATAAATGTGGAGAATTAGTTGCAACTGCTTCTTTGACGAATGGTGTTTATAAATTAAACCTGCAAGAAAGGATGGTTGCAACTGTGACAACTACAGGTCTCACTTAGCATCGCAGACTAGGTCACGTGAACAGTGATTGCTTAATGAAAACTAAGAAGGCAGTAGAAGAAATGAAGTTTGATGATAAAGTCAATGTAAACAAATCATCTTGTAAGACTTGTTGTGAAGGAAAGCAATGTCGGCTACTTTTTGCAAGTAGTGGTACAAGAGGTACTGAATTATTACAAATCGTTCACAGTGATCTGTGTGGACCGATGGAGCAGCATTCACTAGGGGGTTCATCCTACTTTCTATTATTTGTAGATGACTTCAATAGGATGACATTTATCTATTTTTTGAAAAATAAAAATGAAGTATTAAAATACTTTAAAGAATTTAAGGCATTAGCTGAAAATCAAATTAATAGAAAAGTGAAAGGCTTCAGAAGTGATAATGGGAGAGAATTCTGCAATTCAGGTTTTGATAATTACTTAAAGGAGTTTGGAATAATACCCCAGACGACAAATCCATACACACCACAACAAAATGGGTTATGTGAGTGGATGAATAGGACAATTATTGAGAAGGCAAAATGTATGCTGTATGATGCTGACTTAAGTAAGAAGTTTTGGGCTGAGGCATGTAACACAGCTGTATACTTACATAATCATACTGTATCTTCAGTTCTGGATGGTAAAACACCATATGAGGTATGGATGGGAGTTAAGCCAGATTTAAGTAATTTGAGAATTTTTGGATCACCTGTTATGATTAATGTCAATAAAGAAAAAAGATCTAAGTGGGATAAAAAGTAAGTTGAGTATATACTTCTTGGATTTCCTGATAATATCACAGGATACAGAGTATATGATCCAATAAAAAGACAAATATTTACAAGCAGAGATGTGATCATTATGGAAAAGCCATCAGTAATGGTAGACATTGCATCTGCAGATAGTGAAAAGGAATGTGTAACTGAAGAGAACATGTCAGAAAATAAGACATTACTAGATTCAGTGGGGGACATCACAGACTTAACATTAACTGAAGAGTCACTGAAAGCTTCATCAGATTCTGATTTTGTTCCAACTGACTATGAAGAAAGACATGCACCAGACAGATATGGTTTTGGACGTATTTGTTATACAGAGAATAATTTAGACAATGTGACTGAACTTACATTTAAACAGGCATTGGAAGGACCTGAGAAAAATCAGTGGTTACAAGTGGTACAGGAGGAGTAAAAAAACTTTGAAGAAAATGATGCTTGGGAGATAGTAGAGCCTCCATGTAACTCTACTACAGTGCAGTGTAAGTGGGTGCTTAAGAAAAAGAATGAGTGCGACAATAAAGTGCATTTTCGAGCAAGGTTAATAGCTAAAGGTTTTACTCAACAACCTGGCATAGACTATAACAAAACATTTTCGCCTGTGGTAAGACATAGTAGTTTGCAATTACTATTTGCTTTGTCTGTGAAGCTTGGATTTGATAGTATGCATTTAGATGTAGTTACAGCATTCTTGAATGGTGATCTTAACGAGAATATTTACATGCAAATTCCTGAAGGATTTAACTGTTCAAATCCTGGTAAAGTTCTAAGAATGTGGCATGATAAGGTAAATACTTGTTTAATTCATATTGGATATTCAAAGTCCAAATATGAACTTTGTTTATATATTAAGAATAATGGTAAAAGTATAACCATAATTGCATTGTATGTTGATGTTTTTTTTTGTTTTTTCAAACAATTGTAATGAAACAAATAAGCTAAAATCTGCATTAGGATCTCAATTTAAAATTAAGGGTCTGGGGCAAATCAAGCAGTGTCTTGGTATGTCTGTCTGTTATGATAAACAAGAAAGAATTTTAACTTTGGATCAAAGTAATTATATTGATCACCTGTTACTCAAATTTGATTTAGTTAATTGTAAGTCTGTTGACACGCCAATGGAACCTGGATTAAAATTAACTAAAGATGAGAACTGTGATAAAAAAATTGCCTTATCAACAATTAATTGGCTGTCTAATGTATCTAGCAATACTTACCCGTCCAGATATTCATTCGCAGTTGTGTACTTGAATCAATATAATAATTGTTATAATAAAGAGCACTGGAATCATGCTAAGCATATATTAAGATATCTCAAAGGAACCATAAACTATTGTATTAAATATTGTGGGACAGATGTTAACAAAGAGATACCAGGTAGTTGGTTATGTAGATGCAGATTGGGCTAATGACATACTAGACAGGAAGTCCTACACGGGATTCTGTTTTAGTCTCTCAGGTGATGTGATATCTTGGGGGAGTAAAAAGCAAAATAATATTACATTATCAAGCAGTGAGGCTGAATATATAGGAATATCAGAATGTTGTAGGGAGGCCATTTATCTGAGAAATTTAAATAAGGAAATAAATGGTGATTTACAGTGTATTGTAATCTTTAATGACAATCAGACTGCTCATAAGTTATTGTATAATCCCCTTTTTCACAATAGATCAAAACATATTGACATAAAATACCATTTTGGATGAGAATGCATTAATAAGAATATTGTTAAAGTAGAATTCTTAGAAACAGTAAGTATGCCTGCAGACATACTCACAAAGTCTTTATGTCATGTAAGGCATTGTAAACTTTTTAAACTATTGGGAATACAAGAAAAGTAATGTTGTTAGTTTATTTTGATATAGTGGGGGTAATGGTCATATATCAAAACTAGCATTTGCCCGCTGCTTCACGCGCGCGTGCCTTGGCAGGTGTAGAAATTATTTACCGATTTTATTCTCTTATCAGACATTAACGTGGAAAGGCATGAACTGTTAATGTATTCTGAATAGTTTCGTTTATTTCGGTTAATACGTTAGGTTCGGTTTTCATACTGATGTCAGAGAGTTGTTTTATTCATATTTTAACGTGATGCAATTGATTCAATAGTAGAAAAGGTTACTGAAAAATTAACAGTAGTAATTCGTGGTTGTAATTATTGTGCGAAGTATAAACATTTATTGTTTAGAAAGGCTTTTATTTTTGCGTTATAAGTAAATAAAGCAATGCTTAAGAGAAATAATATACTATCTTCAACATACTTCGTAGGTCACTCATTGTAATGCCTCTGTGTAGACCACGTTTCTGGTCTGATTGTTCATTGTACATATGTACAGGCGTGATCTGCCACTCACCCTGGAGCAAGCAACGTATAGCTGGCCGTGCGAGAAACATGGGTTCCGAAGATCAATGCCTACGGTTCCTAGTGTCTGTCCCTGAGACTTGTTAATTGTCATGGCAAAACATAACGTTACGGGAAATTGTAGGCGCTTAAATTTGAACGGGAAGTTTGAAGGAACCAATGTAACGTTAAGAAAGCTGATATTATAATTATTATGTGTAATTTTTTTGGCGATTTTATGTGTAAACTTTGCCTGGGATTATATAGCTAGGTATAAGCTTTGTTAAGGATGTATCTGTGGATATAATGAAAAATATTGTTTCCATGATACTTAACTAAAAAAAGTTTATTTTTAAATGTGGATACCGAGGATTGCAACATAACCGCGGTGCCATAAATTTATGTAAATATAGCAGTAATCTACGACTTAGTCCTCTTGGAAATGTAAAAGCTAGAAATATAAAAATTCGTTACTAATAATCACAGCATCTCAATTTTTCTGATTTATTTATTTTTTGTTGTTTGGATATTGGTTTTATTTAATGTTGATACACCCTCAATTATTCCTGCTTTAAAATAGAAATTTACGTGAATTGGAGCTACTCTTGATTTCAAATCGTCGTATCATTACTGTCATTATTTCAGTCAGATATAATTAATCCAAAAATGTCGAGATGTGATCATGGTACAGTTTATGTAGTAACGTGCATGTAACTGAAACAATTTTTTCTGAGTGGCAACATTATGGCAAGTTGTGAATCGCTTGAAATGCAACCTGACAGCTGATATGATGCTTTGTTATAGGCCTAAGAGACGATGCCTGCAGCTTTATAATCTACGCGGTGTAGCATTAGGATATGAAACATTTTTAATTTAAGTTTCTTTCAATATAGCCGTATTTTCTATGTAATTATTTCAGTCGCATGTAAGTACATGGCGAAACAACAGCCTGGACCAGATGACAATTGACTCGTTTTGTTTAGCATCAGGCATAACGGGTTTAGTTTTAAAATTTACGCAGTGTAGAATAGAATTTTAGGATGCCTACCAATAATCACAGCATCTCAATTTTTTCTGATTTATTTATTTTTTGCTGTTTGGATATTGGTTTTTATTTTATGTTGATACACCATCAATTATTCCTGCTTTAAAATAGAAATTTACGTGAATTGGAGTTAATCTTGGTTTCAAATCGTTGTATCATTATTGTCATTATTTCAGTCAGATATAATTAATTCAAAAATGTCAAAATGGATCACGGTACAGTATATGTACTAATGTGCATGTAACTCAAGCAATTATTTCTGAGTGGCAAAATTATCACAAGTTGTAAATCAATTGAAATGCAACCTGGACAGTGATGACAGCTGATATGCTTTGTTATAGGCCAAAGGGACGATGCTTTTAGCTTTATAATTTACGCGGTGTAGCATTAGGATATGAAAATTTTTTTTATTTGAGATTCTTTCAATATATCCGTATTTTCTATGTAATTATTTGAGTCGCATGTACCTGAATTTTCTGATGCCTAGTTATATTTACACGTTATAGCCACGAGACATATTAATCGAATAAAGTACTTCCAAATATGTGCAATTCCGCACAAGTCATTATGAAAGAAGTATGTTTTATTACTTGCTGATATTTATAATAGCTGTTTTTCAGACATCGCTCTTAGATAAAAAAACTGAATTTCGTATTAAGTATTGGCTTATTGTGGCTGTATTGTACAGCGTTCACATAGCAATTTTGTTCCAGAGACAAACTGTATAACTGTCTACCAGAGACAATAAATGTCTTCAATATTAGTAATATAACTTTTTCGTAATTCAACAAACCTGTTACGATTCAATTAAATGCTGATAATACTTGATTCACGTATTCTTTTTATTTTGAAGTACTGCGGTCCAGAAAAATGAATCGCAGAAGTAAAAAAAAAAAAAAAGGAAATCCTAAATTTTGTCAGGTCTCTTTATGAAAGGAGTGACCGTCTGAATGTGTATAATTATCTGTGGTCTACAGTTTCACATTTCTGAAGTTTTTTACTGACTTGCTTCTTCCCATGGTACATATTAGTCATTAGCTACTTCTGCAGATGTTGATCAGCAACATTAGCTTTAAAAATTTGGAAACACCATGCAAATTGATGCGGTAGTTTATGCGTTATTAGAGATCAAGCCTCACTACAAACGCAGCTTGCTTACAGATTTATAATAGTATAGATATGTTGAATTAGATACTAGTAGCAACATTTGTTAAGTATAATCTGTGTTCCATGTACATTTACAATATTATCTATGCTATGTATGTGTGCTTCTGAGCGTTCTGGTAGCTCAAAAATGCTTTCAAAAATGTTCGCTGCTCCTGCCCCGGGCACGAATCCCGGCAGGCGCAAGAATTTTGAGAGTTGTGTTTAATCATATGAGCTATGCCAGGACACTCCGTGGTTCGGATTCCACGTTAAACTGTAGGTCCCAGAGGAAAGGAACTGGCTGTCCTACCTCTGACACTATGGCTTAGTATGCCTCCTTCAGGAGGATCCAACCAACCTTTGGGTTGTGGACTAAGTTAAGTTAATGTGTGCTTCTATGATCTCTGCTTATTAAAAAAAAGTCAGTCGTTCATAAAACATGAAAACGTGCACTACAGTTTTATTTAAAACTTACAGATTCAGTATCCAAAACTGAAGGGGGATATAGGTATAATTATAAAAAGGCACAGATTTGAACTTGAAGAGATATTTCAGGTAAAATTTCAGCAATTGGAAGGATGGCACAAGTACAGTAGAGTCAAGGACATAATAAGAAAGGGGGAAGAAATATTTATTCTATAACAGATAAAGTGAAAAACAGAAACTATGTACTGTAATAGGGAGGTGAGGAGGTTAAAGAGGTTGGTAAGAACTGAGTTAAGAGACAGCAGGGTAGTAGGGAAACAAAGAACTTAATAGCAAAGCAGGTTTGAGTTTATGAAGAGTATTGTCGGTGCAGGGGGACCTTTGACTAATGCATTTAGAAATATCTAAAGCTATGTTAGAAAACTGAGGGGAAGGAAGGGTGTTGAATTATTACAGATAGGACAGAGAAGAAGTTACTGAGGATTTTAAAAAGACAGAGATTTTAAGTAACTATTTTAGTGAGACCACTAGAGACAATGAATCAGAAACTGGAGGGTCTAAATCGGTGAATGAGCCCAACAACAAAATTTGAAATGAGCAGACTAAAGCTTTGAAATTCATCCTGAGAATATCATGAAGGGACTAAGAAAGCATAAAAAATATAAAGGGGCTGGTGCAGATAATATTATTACAGATGTCTTAAAGATAGAAGGATGTGATATTGTACATTATCTTGAAATATTATTTAAACTGAGTCTGGATACTTGCTGCTTAGTAAAGGACTGAAAAGTGTGACAGTAGTAGAAGTGCATAAAGGAGGGGTGAAAAATAGAGTTGTAAGTTACAGGCCAATCAGTTTGATATCAGTGGTATCTAAATTAAAGGAGAGATTGATATGCAATCACATCAGGAAAATATGTGAGGGGCATAAGTGGTTTTCAAGTTGGCAACATGGATTTAGGCAATGATATTTATGCAAATCTCAGTATATACGCAAGTTATTTCAGATGAAATGGGCAAGGACTGTCAGATTGATAGTGTTGCACTAAATCTTTCGAAGGTCTTTGACAGAATGAGCAACAAGATGGTGGTAAATAAGGTAAAAACTATAGGTAACAATTAAAGGAAAGAAATGCCATGAGGCAAAATATATATGGAAAGGACAGATGAAATACACCCACCACTCACCAAAGATGAAGGGAGGAGGGCAGTAGCAACACAAAATTAATCTTTCTTATGATTTATACTCGTGGTTATATTATTGTTGTTCCCCCCACCACCTCCAACGGTCTATTGCATTCTATGAGTGGCTGCATCGAACATAAGTCTTGCGCAAGCCCAGCCACTTACATCTGTAAACTTGAAAGAAGGTTTTACCTGAAATATTGTATTTTCTTTGTTTTTGTGTTGTTTTGTGTTGCTGCTGCCCTCTTCCCTTCAACTTTGGCGAGTGTTTGGTGTATTTCATCTGTTCTTTCCATGTAAAAATTATTGGAGTAGATGAGAAAGTGATATGGTGGATAGAAGAATCTTTAGACGATAGGAAGCAAAAAGTTAGGGTAGAAAATGCAGTATCAAAAGAAATAGAAATAAAGTGGGAGTGACACAGGGTAGCATATTTGGACAATTGCTGTTCATTATTCTAATGAATTGTTATGTTGATGATTTACTATCAGAATTAGATGGTTTACTATTAGAATTAGATTGTTTGCAGATGACATAATGCTATACAAAACAATCAAAATAGTAACAGCAGCAGGATGATCTGGACAATATATCTAGCAGGGTTGGTAAAAATGGGATGAAAAAAAAAAATGCAAAGAAAAATCAGCTTATTAGATGCACAGATAAAAAACTAAAGGTTGATTATGATTATAACATAGGGAAAGAATGATTGTTGAAGACTTGAAATATAAATATCTGGTGGAGTTTCCTTTATCTGCCAGCAGGATGAAGACATCATTCTGCTGTAACTCCCTAAGTGCTCTCCACTCCGCCACCAATATATTCTTCCTGTCGGGCTGAGCCTTATCGATATCCTGGTTTCACGTCTAATTTCTTCTGCCAGCAGATAAAGTAAACTCTATCACCCTCATGACAACAGAGGACTACAAGTGGAAAATATATACCATTTTGAAAGGTGAAGCATATGTTAGGCTAAGTACACACTTGTTTACAAAGTCGAGCGATCATCTTTAGACATGGTAGAAACTGTCTATAGGTATGTATATAGACTGTTAGAGACTTTGTCACACGTACACACTTGAAAGACTTGTTGCCCGTTAGTTGCTAAATATGGCTGACTTTGTTGGAATCGCTGCTTGCGAAGTTCTAATCGTGGACAATGAAAATAAGCGAAAAAAGAAGCGTTGGTGGAGACGTTGGAATTTTTTTACTAACACCGCATAGTAATATTTTATGTTAGTAGGTTGCTGTTAGTAATAACATCATCTGTATTTTAATAATATTGTTTTCTGTTCCATACCCATGCATAAAAATTAAATAAAAAAGATTTTTAATGTACTTACAATGTATTCTGTAGATCCTGATTCACTATTTTCATCTTCATTGCAGTCTGTTCTTCTGCTACCCCTTGATTCTAAACCTTGCAGTAGAGATAACAAGTGTTTGTATGCAAACCAAGCATTCTTTATAGGAGATACTCCTCTCCTCTTCGCCGGATTTATTTTTTATGGTCCTGATGAAAAGCTGTTTTCATATTTTGGCTTTTTTCCCCTACATCGCCTACAGACACTGCATATTTTTTTGTACCTCTTTAATAACCATTTTCTTCTTGGTTCAATTCTTACATTTGGGATTATTCGCTTCCCACAAATAAGATGTCAAGTGAAAATCTTCTATTAATGATAACACTTTCTTCTTAGGCTACATCTTGATAGTAAGAAACAAATATAAAGAAAATTGACCAAGTCTTCTCCAGTGTTTACCAACAATAACTGACAATAAAGTCTACCAAAATGTCCACACTATGAAATATTGCACAACATTCTCTAACAATTGTCTCATGTCTCCCATTTGAAATGGGAGACCAATTTTCTTCGATTTTGTTTAAAAAGCATGTCTATAGACATGAATTTGTCTTTCAATTGTCTATATACAATCACTCGATTTCTTATAGACATTGTCTAGATACAAGAATCGCTCAACTTTGTATACAAGTGTGTACAAAGCCTTAAACTGACTCACGATCCAACATTGTCAATAGTGAGGGCAACTATATGTTTGAAAGCTTTGGGTCTTCCACCGGAAACAATTAGAAAACTTCAACCCAAATCTCTGATACCTCCCAGGATATATGGTTTACCTAAGGTACATAAAGATGGAATTCCATTACGACCTATAGTGAGTGCCGTAGCCTCACCTACATATTCTTTGGCCAAATATCTAACTGGGATGCTAAGTTCAATAGTGGGTAAATGTGCTCACTATGTGCACAATTCAAATGAATTTATTGGTAGACTAAAAGAGTTAAGATTAGGTCTTAATGAAATCATGGTCTGTTTTGATGTGGTGTCCTTTTCATGAGGGTTCCTCTGCTGATACTTTGAAACTCCTGGGGCAGCATTTCGAACCACCGATGGTAGAATTTTTCCAGCATATTCTGACTTCAACGTACTTCTTATTTGAAGGGAATTATTTTGAACAACGTGACAGGGTGGCCATGGGTTCACCCATCTTCCCAGTGGTCGTCAACACGTTTATGGAATATTTTGAGGACACCGCTCTTGAGAGTGCAGAACTTTGACCAACTTAATTTTGCAGATACGTGGATGATACATTTGTGATATGGCCACACAGAAGAGAGAAACTGGATGAATTCCTTCAACATTTGAATGGAATTAATGATAATATCAGATTTACGATGGAGTTTGAACGAGACAGTTGCTTGCCTTTCCTGGATATTTTAATTACAAGGAATCCAGATGGCACTCTGGGCCATCGTGTTTTCAGAAAGCCTGCTCACTCTGAGTTATATCTTGGGGTGCAGAGCTACCACCATCCTGCTCAACACAGTTTGGTGTTGTCGTCCTTGGTGTATTGTGCCAGAGCCATCTGTGATGTGGACCGTCTTCCGGCTGAACTTGGCCATTTATGATGCACATTCCGTGTGAATGGATACAGTGAGGCAGAATTTAACAGAGCTTTTTGCAAGAAGGTGAAGAAGAGGATGGAGAAGCAGCAAGCAGACCAGTATGCATTTCTACCATATGCCGGGGCAGTTTCAGCCAAGATTGCCAGAATGTTAAACAAAGTCACGATTAAAACTTTCTTCCGCCCACCTAAGAAGGTAAGGGACCTACTATGCAAAATTAAGGCTTAAGGCATCCTGGCATATACTTGATTCCCTGTGAAGATGTGCAACGATATTTCAGATGGACCACACAGTCTGTATTCCAGCATTGTTCAGAACATGCAAGATGTGTACAGTTGGGACAGGTCACTAAGTCAGCCATGGCTTCGACTTTGAGGCGACAAAAATATTGTCTTTAGCCAGTCTTTGGAACAGTGTGATAAAGGAATCTGTGGAGATTTGCCTAACGGATGTAATTGTGAATAGGGATTCAGGATACTACCTTAGAACAGCATGGGATCCAGCGATAAATCATCTAAGGAGGCCGAGATCAAAGCTGTCAGATTATTATCGCCAGCCATTCCCGGCCCCACTACCCAGACACCTCACCAGGTCCTCCCCTGCCCCACCACCTGTGCACTGATTGACCCCAACGCACGTGACTGATGTCAACTGGCAGCCAAAGGCCTTTTAAGCGTGGACGCTTCTGAAAATCAGACACTTCACCGGAAGATGGAGCCAGAGGCAGGCATCGAAACATCGCCCTTCATTGACACGCCATCCCAGAGGAATGCTCGACAAGATTTTATGCAACTGACTCACCGATAAAGCTTACTTTCGTTCATCAAGAGCCCTAAAAGTCTTCCCTACTTGAAACCCATTGTTGATAATTATCTTAACAGCATATCCTAGACGAAAGACATTCAAATAACTTTAAAATATTACCCTGCCTCTTCCCAATACTATCATTGGATAACCAATTCATTATTTTGACAAAAAAACCTATAAATATTGAATAATTTTGCTATTTTAAACACCTGATATATATATATATATATTTAAATGGTTGAAGTTCTCTCCATCACCACCAACGCCAATACTCACGTTAGTACACAATGTTATTCATGTGTTGAACACTGCATATGTGTGAAGCTGCTATATGTCACAATTTCTCTCACACATCACAAAGTGCCATATGAAATAATATATATTTATGATTGTCTTTTGAATTGTCTCTGTCATATTGCCTTTAACATTATTATTCTCACCATTATTAGAATTCATATGGTCCTGTAGCATATTTCCTGTTAATTTTCGGCTGCAGTTAATAAACTTTACAATACATCATTTTGACAAACAGCTACTCACTGCTGATATATGAAATAGATGTTTTCAATTCTAAACAAGTAGGCATTCTGTGAGGGTTTTTTTTCCGGTAAAATGTGTCTCCACATCTCTCAGAAATCACCTACACCAGTGATTCCCAATTAGTGGTGCACATTGTAACATAGTAAGCCCTTAAAATAGAATAGCGAGAAATTGTTGAAAGAGATCGACACATTTGTATGGAAATACACTTTTAAAAATAATAGTCATAATATTAAGGGTGTAAATAATAGTATCAAATGTAAGTATAGTTAAGAAAATAAATATACATAGAATTAACAGGGAAAAGAGTAGAAGATGAGATAGTGGTAATTCTCTTAGATTCAGGTATTAAGCAATATGGTATCTTTTAGGAGAGTTATTGTTGGTAATGTTATGAATGGTGTTAAAGAAAAAAAGGCATTTTTGTTTGGGATTAAGTTACAATTGAATTTAATTCTAAAGGAGAGAAATATAGAGAGTGAAACTCATATAATTAAACAGTGGGGTTTAGATGTTTTGAATAACATCAGCTGAGATGAAAGTTAACTGATCTATCCTGCATGAAAAGTGTACCTTGTAATCTTTTGAATCAGTACACTGTCCAAATATATTTTAACATCTTAAGAATTTGTTGTTGGTATTCAGGGGAACCATTGTGAGAAGAAAAATATAAAGAACTAGCTGTTACCCATGACTTCATACATGTGGACTTAGAATTTCATTGCCAAAATTGGATACAGAAAGCTGTTAGTAGTATAAGATTTGTCCAAAAAAACACCGTGTCAGCATAATATGACAGGATAGCCATCACTATATCATTCTACCATCGAACCTATCTCATGAAGAGGATCAGTTTTCAACATACCTAAAAACAGAAAAATAATTGAAGGTGACGGGATCTGGGGAAGGTGGTAGGTTTAACTGAGGGCAACTTTATTTTAGCTTGGTCTTTTCTTCTTTCTTTAGCATGAGCATCAGATTCCTAGGTTCCAATAACTTTAGCTGCTCATGCTCTTCTAGGCGACACCTTAGGCCAGGGTTATGCCTGTAAGGCATGTCAGAAAAATAAACAGGTGCAAGAAACTTTTCGGCAGACACAAAGTAATAGTACAGTGCAGAGCTAATCAACATCTATACTAAATAATAAGTTTTGTCTCTAAAATAAATTTATTAAAAAAATCATACACTAACAGACTGCACAAGAAGCACAGCTTGAGCAACCAACATAACATTACAGACTCACACACCCATCAACATATGATGAGTTCCCAATACTTAGTGACTAAAGCTGTTATTAATATTTTAAAAAATGTCCTGTGTTCTTCCTACAGATACAAAATATTTCCTTGTCAAATTCCATCAATATCAGTATAGCCATTAAATCGACAAAACATAACAAACAGACAGAAATTTACTTTCGCTTATATAATATTATTAGTGCAGGTTACACACACACTTACTGCGAGAGAAACAACGGCTGAATGATCAATATAGTGTAAAACAATGTACACTTCCAGCTATGTTGGACCTCGTATGATTTGCCAAGGATTGCACCATTAAATTTATTGTATCTATAGCCTAACATGGATTCCAAAAAACTGACCGTCCAGATGTGGCTCATACAATCAAAAACGATTCATAAAAATGTTTGCCTCCATCAAGATTTGAACCAAATACCTTGGTCCAAACAATAGTAAGCAAGCGCATTAACCACTGAGCTACCAGCCCACAGTACTGTAATGTAATAAAGAGTCTTACACAACCCAAGCATCTGACTATCGTCGATTCGGTAATTTTTCAAAATTACATGATAATATGTACTATTTATACAGTAAAACGTATCTTTTGTCCATCCTAATACCAAATCACATCTCTTTGTCAAATGTCATCAAGATCAGATTAGCTGTGTAGCCCAAAAAATGTAACAAACAGACAGACAGAGAGACAGAGTTACTTTCGCATTTATAACATTAGCATAGATTAGTACAGATTACACACACACTGACTGCAAGAGAAACAATGGCTGAGTGATCAATATAGCAAAAAAACTGTACACAAACAGCATTGTTAGACCGCATACGATTTGCCAAGCATTGCATCCGTTAATTTGTTGTATCTACAGTTTAACATGGAATCCGAAAAACTGACAGCACAGGTGTGGCTCATACAATCAAAAACAATACATAAAAACCTTTGCCTCCATCAGGATTTGATCCAGAGAACATGGTCCAAACATTAGTAAGCAAGCACTTTAACCACTGAGCTTCCAGACTGCAATACAATGAGATATTACAGTCTTGCACACTGTAAGCACCTATCAATCATCATTTCAGTAATTTTTCAAAATTACAATACAATATATACTATTTATACAGAAAAAGTATCTTATGTCCATCATAATGCCAAATCACAACTCCTTATCAAGTTTCATCACAATCAGATTATCCGTTTAGCCCAAGAAATGTAACAAACAGACAGAGAGACAGAGTTACTTTCGAAATTATAACATAAGTATAAATTAGTGCAGATCACACACACACTGACTGCAAGATTAAGAACTCCTGAGGGATCAATATAACAAAAAAAAAGTGTACACCTACTGCATTGCTAGACTATCTATGATTTGCCTCGCATTGCACCCCTAAATTTGTGATATCTACAGTTTAACATGCAATCCAAACAACAAATGATACAGGCATGACTCATACAATCATAAACAATTTTTAAAATCCTTTTCTTCTACTGGGATTTGAACCAGAGAGCATGCTCCAAACATCAGTAACCAAGAACTTTAACCAATGAGCTACCAGACCACTATGTGCAAAGGTGGTACAGGGACTTACACATCCTACATGTCTGTCTCTCACCGTTCAGTAATTTTTCAAAATTATATGGTAACATGTACTATATATGCAGAAAAAAAGTATGCTATGTCCATCCAAATGCCAAATAGCATCTCCTCATCAAATTTCATCATGATCAGATTAGCCGCTTAGCCCAAGAAATGTAACAAACAAAGAGATAGATAGATGAAGTTACCTTTGCATTTATAATATTTGCATAGATACACAGCACACTTATAAAAATGATAATACACGAAAAATTCAAGAAACTCAGTTATGTCATAAACATAAACACATATGGCGTGGAATAGATTGTAGCATAAAGAAGCTGAAATACAATGCCATCTACTGTATGGTTACCCAACCTAGATAACCAAGTGTTGTGCCAATAAATTATCACATCACCATCTGTTTGAAACTTATGGAACAATAATAATAATTTCGTGTGACCTGTTGACAGAGTTTTTATTGGCTGCACATTCCGCCCCTGTCATAGCCACCTTAACCTAGCCCGCCAATCCTACCGGTTAAAGGTGAACTACCGTTTAACATACTTCACATTATGCAGCAAGCTACACCAGAGGTGAGCCACCTGACCACTCAAACTTACAGAACTTACAAATAATTACAAGCCATTGTCCTATGACACACATTTAATGAACATTTAATTCACAATAATAAATACTGAGGTCAATAATTGAGATAAAAACTATCCTATCTTTTAAGTTGGACCAAATTACACAGAGTAAGCCAAATTTCATCAAAATAAGTTAAGTAGTTTCAGAGTTTATCTCGGACAAACATCGTGACGAAAGATTTTTATATATATAAAATTACATTACAAGACATAAAAAGTTAATTCCTGTATAAAATCTGTAAGTATTACAGTGACAACCATTTTTTCTGGAAGTCTTTAACAAAACAGAAATATACTCCAATACCAAGAATCAATATTTGATTTAGATTTTAATCCCCTTGTAAGCTACAACAACAAGCAACATTGCAACAGCATACCCCAGGCATTGTGCTTCAAGAGGTATGTGTAGTAGGTAATCACTGAGATAATAAAAAAAAAAAAAATTACACGAACATTACTATAGACAGAATATATTTTTTGGACATCTATCAATGTTTTTTGACTCTTGTTATTGGATTAAAATTTAATACAACATGAAAAATATGTTTCTTTTTTTTTATCATTTCAGCTATAACAGGTATGCCAGGTTTAGGCGAAAATTAATTTGAAACCACTGACCTAGTTGATTAAAGTAAATTACCAAATACAAATTACTGAAATACTAACTATAACATATGGATCCATGCCAGTTGCTTGCCCCTAAGGTCAGAATTACTAGCTTTTAACATCCTTAACCTAAACAGATGATATAAGTTTCATTTATTGATTTTTGCTAGAATATTATGAAACATTTCGCAAATTAATTTATCTATTGATAGCAGTAGTAAGATTAAGGATATTTGTTCTATAAATGAAATAAACATGTTGCTGAGCATGGTGGGTGGTTGGTAATACTCTGGCCTTGCAGTCGAGAGGATGCAGGTTCAAATTCCCATCCAGCCATCCAGATTTTGGCTTTCTACAATTTTCCCAAATCACTACAGATGAACGCCAGGAACGTTCCTTCAAAAGCCATGCCATACTCCTTCCCATTTCTTGCCCCCAGTTCTATCCCATCTTTAATGACCTTTACTACGCAGGAAACACCTCACACCTCAGAATCCCCACACACCCACCTTATACCTTCTCCCCAAGATACACAATGCTGGCAATCCGGGACGACCTATAGTTGATGTAACTTCCTCGTACACCAATATTCCTCACCTTGAATGCCTCAGTTCCCCTTCAACATGGACATGTGCCCTCTGAAAAGTCTTCCTAGAACATCCTTTCTCATATTCCTAGCCAACTTTATCCTCTCTAACAACTACTTCTCCTTCAACTCCCAGATTTATCACCAGATACATGGCACTGCCATGGGTACCCGCGTGGCTCGTCCTATGACCTCCAGGGCCTTCTGGAGGAAAATTTTCTGAAGAACTGCTCCCTCAGTAACCTCGTGTGGTTTAGATGCGTAGATGATCTATTTATGATCTGGACCCATGGAGAAGATCACCTCCTGGAACTCCTCAACTCACTCAATAACAGTCACTCCATCAATTTCACCTTGTCATATTCTCACACCTGTGTCACCTTCCTTGACATAGATATCACCCTCCAACAGGGTGCCCTCCACACATCTGTACACATCAAACCTACTAACTTACAACAATACCTACAACTTGACAGTTGTCACCCTTTCCACACCAAACGTTCCCTCTTATACAGCCTTGCAATGCATGGCAGACGCATCTGTTCTGACCAAGAATCAATATCCAGTTACTCCCAAAAACTATCCCAAGCCCTCATTTCCCGCCAACACTCCCATGACCTTGTGGAAAAACAAATCTCCTGAGCCATCTCCAATAACCCTCATTCTGCATCTCCTAAAACTGTGTGTGGATCGACACTAGTCACGCAGTTCTTTCCTGGCTTGGAATCCATCAACCAGATTCTCCACCATGGGCATGACTTCCTACAGTCCATCCCTGAAATGTGTCTCCTTCTTCCCAAAATCCTACCCACTGCTCCCCGCAATTACTTCAGCAGACCATCCAATCTGAATAACATCCTGGTCAACAAGTATTTACCGTCTAACTCCTAGATCTCCACAGGGATCTTTCCTTTATAAAAGACCCCACTGTAAAACATGTAGCATGCACCCTGCCACCAACACTTACTCTAAACCTGTCACAGGAGAATCCTTTTCCATAATTGGATATGCTACGTGTTCTACCACTAACCTTATTTACCAACTCACCTGTCTCCATTGCAATGCTTCCTACATTGGCCTCACCACTCAACAACTATCCTACAGGATGAATGGCCACAGGCAAACAGTTTATACTTCCAACCCTGACCATCCAGTGGCAATTCATGTCAACTCACATGAATCGAACAACCTCAACACCTGTTTCACAGTTAGAGCTTCAGAACTCCGCAGATGGGAACTAGCCAACCAACATATCCATGACACCAGGCACACCACTGGCCTATACCTACATTAAACCTGTCACTTAATAACTTTGCATATATATATATATATATATATATATATATATACTATTTCATAATTTTTTTCTATTTTTTTCTCAAAAAAATTCATTTTTAAATTGTATATATTTCTGCCTTCATTTATTTACCCCTATAACTGATCCAAATCAAACTAATATTGTAATTTTTTTAAAAAATTGTTGAATAATGTTTTCAATAATAATTTCTAAACTGGTGCCACAGAGATTATATTGTTCCACTTCTAACCCTTCCCAACCCCCCCCCCCTCCCCCATCCCTGGCACTTCCACCCCCATCCTGTGTTTCAGCCTTTGTTTCATTCATGTGGCGGGTTGAGTTGTGATCACATCTTCACGACCCTCCCCCCCCCACCCCATCCCCTACCATATGTCTCGCCTCTCACATGAATAAGGTTTCTCACCCAAATATTGTGCAATTTGTTTTGATTTTGTGTTTTTTACGTGTTCATCTCGTCCTCCTGCCTTCATCTGTGGTGACAGCTCATCTTTCCCTTTCAAATCTTATTTTTAGTGCCCAATGGCAGTTGCTTTGTTTCCATTATTCATAAGCAGAAAACAAGACGAATACCACACTGTATTCCACTCATTTAAGGAAAGAAAGGGTTTTTCTGTTATTTTTCAACATTAATTGTTGATTTAGATGTTGTAGAGGTAATGACCGTGTTCCAAAGTTTATTATGACTATTGTAATTTAATTTAATTTAATTTAATTTCAATGAAGCACACGCTCCGGTGGCAATTTCCCTACACTCCCAACTTCCCCCTATCCTACACTCACCTACACTTGCCCTCGACAAATTTTAACTTTAAATTCTTTTAAAGTTTTCGGTATGTTATTAATCATTCCCCTTGGTAACTCATTCCAATCCCTGACACCCTTACCTAAAAAAGAAAATCTTCCCACACCCTTGTGCCTGAAATCGAGTGCCAGCTTGTGGTCATGGTCATCTTTTCCCTTCCATGAACTACTTTTCATACCTACTGCAATATCTTTCCATGCCTCATCGCCAGTATACGCCCTGTACACTCCCATTACCCTCCTCATCCTCCTCCTGTCTTGCAATGAATCCCATTCCAGCTCCTTTATCATATCTGTCACTGATTGCATTCTGCGATAATTTCCAGAAACAAATGTAGCAGCCCTTCTTTGCACCTTCTCCAACTCCTGTATTTGATACTCAAAATGTGGGTCCTATACTACACTACCATATTCGAGCAATGGTCTTACCAAAGTTTTGTAACCCAATTCCTTTACTTCTCTCGTGAATCCCCTCATCACTCTCTCCAACAAGTGCGGAATTTTGAAACCTTTTCCTACCACCAGTCCAATGTGTCCTGCCCAGTTAAGCTTGTTATCAAATGTAATGCCAAGATATTTACATTTCAAGTCTTCAGCAAGCAATTCTTTCCCCACCTTATACTCATAATTAACCTTTTGTGTTTTATTTGTGTATCTAATTAGCTGACTCTTCTTTGCATTTATCTTCATCCCATGTTTACCAACCCAACTAGATATCCTGTCCAGATCGTCCTGCAACTGTTTACAGTCCTCTATCGTTTTGATCCTTTTATACAGCATTATGTCATCTTCAAACAATCTAATTTCAGATAGTAAACAATAAACACAATTATTCATTAGAATAATCAATAGCAATGGTCCCAATATGCTATCCTGTGGCACTCCCATTTTTACTTCCACTTCCTTTGATACTGCATTTCCCACCCTAACTTTCTGTTTTCTACCTTTTAAAAATTCTTCTACCCAGCAAATCACTTTCTCATCCACTCCAATAGTTTTTACCTTATTTACTACCATTTTGTGGCTTACTCTGTCAAAGGACTTTGAAAGATCTAGTGCTACACTATCAATTTGGCCTCCCTTGTCCATTTCATCTGAAATATCTTGCATATATCCCACAAACTGAGATTCGCATGAATATCTTTGCCTGAACCCATGTTGCCTACTTGAAAACCACTTACGTTCCTCACATACATTTCTGATGTGATTGCATATCAATCTTTCCATTAATTTACCTACCACTGAAGTCAAACTGATTGGCCTGCAATTTTCGACTCTATTTCTCACCCCCCCTTTATGTACTGGTACTACTATCGCACTTTTCCAGTCTTGTGGTAAGCAGCAAGTATCCAGACTCAATTTAAATAATATTTCAAGATAAGATACAATGTCACATCTGACTATCTTTAAGATATCTGTAGTAATATTATCTTCACCAGCCCCCTTATGTTTTTTCAGCTTGCATATTTCCTTCATGATTTCTTCAGTATGAATTTCAAATTTTTTAGTATCTTCATTTCTAATCGTATTGTTAAGCTCGTTCTCCGAATTATACCTTCCCGTTTCTGATTCATTGTCCCTAATGCTCTCACCAAACCAGTTACTTAAAATTTCTGCCTTTTTCAAATCCTCAGTAACTACTTCTCCATCCATATCTATGAGCATCTCTACACCCTCCCTTCCCCTCAGTTTCCTGATATAGCAATAGAAATTTCTAGATGCATCAGTCAGTGGTCCTCCTGCACTAACAATACTCTTCATAAACCCATCTTTAGCCACTTTCTTTGCTGTTATTAAGAACTTGTTTAGTTGTTTCAAATATTCCCTACTACCGTGCTGTCTCTTAACTCTGTTATGTTCTCTTCGTACCAACCTCTTTAACTTTGTCACTTCCCTATTATAGTACACAGGTTCTCTACTTCTCTTTATATTCTGCTTTGGAATGAATTTTTCTTCCTCCTTTCTTATTATCTCCTTGAACTCTTCCCACCTTGACTCTACTGTACTTCTCTTCAAATTTGAAATCTGTGCCTTTTTATAATTGTACCTATTTCCCCCTTCAGTTTTGGCTGCTGGTTCACTGAATCCTCTAATATCCATCAGAACTGTGTCATGAGCACTTATTCCTTCCATTACTTGACACCCCACGAGGTTATCATCGGGCTTTATTAGGAATATATACAAAATATTTTGCCCCCTAGTGTTTTGCTCTACCACTTGTGTAAATCCTCCTTCCCTTATTAAGGTATTTGCAAATCTTTGTTCCCGTTTGTTATTAATCTTATTTCCTTCCCAGTTTACAACTGGTAAATTTAAATCCCCACCAATAATGACCATTCTATTCTCACCTCTTAAATCTGAGTAAGAATTTAATTGCTCCCCAAGAGCCTCATCTTCATCTGTCATTCTTCCATTGCGGTAAGCAGCCAACACTCTGATTTTTTCTATTTTACTACCCCAGAAATCTACCCCAAGTAACTCATGGTCTTGGCTATGAATGCCAGTGAACTGTGGTAGTTTTTTGCTAACTAGTATGAAGACTCCTACACCAATTGCTCCTCAGTCTCTGCGGTACACTCTGTAACCATCAGGAAAAACCTCACTGTCTAGTACGTCTTCTTTTAACCAACTCTCTACCCCAATTATTATTTGTGGTTCATGTATCTCTATTAAGTTTGCAAATTCGATTACTTTGTTCATTATACTTCTACAGTTTACCATTAACATCCTTATTACTGGCTTTATATTTTCAGCATTTATCTCCTCTTTCCCAGATTTACCCCAGCCAGTTATTGTTTCATCAACTTCATTTATTTATTTAACATCTATGATCAGTCTCGTTGTGGATCTACAATCAGTATCACCTTGATCATCTATTTCCATCCCTTCACCAGCAGCCGCTAACCTAAAAAAGGCACAGTCCTGACCCCATCATCACTGGAAATGGGCTCCCTCACTGCTTTAGCTAACAACTCAGAAAGTACTCCCTTCCCCTTCTATTTAGGTGTAGGCCATGCCTAGTGATACCCCACCTACCTATGGTGTTTACAGGCACAACCCCCAACACAGAACTAATGCCTTTCCCAAGTAGCACTTCCGTTTCGACATTTACACACTTCACAGCAGAGTTCAATTGTGGCTGGTCATGGTGTATTAGGACCTGCATGAGCTCCACCCTGGTATGCTGTGCCTCCTTCACCACCTTCCTCAGGTCACTCTCTATAATATAATTCACGTTTCTATCAATACTATTTTCCGCCCCTCCCACTATCACTACTCTATCGTCCTTAGTGAAACTCCTACAAAGTGAACCTATAACCTCTATTACCTGACCTAATGTTGCACTAGGTTTGAAAAAACTTGTGACCTGGTAACCTGTACCTAACTGATCCTGCAGAAGAGGGCCTACACCTCTCTGATGGCTACTACCTAGCAGCAGAACCCTTTTCTTCCTATTCTTGCCTTGCACGTCCTTATTCCTAAAGGCCTGCTGCATCTTACCTACTCCTACATCTACATGAGGCTCTTCTCCTCCTGACTCTGGCAACAGGTCAAACCTATTTTTCCCCACAATTACTGAAGTATCTGGCTTCTTCATCCTGTTAAATATATTTCTCCTACGACCTGTTACCAGCTCCCACCCATCCTTCTCAACTTCCTCCAACCCACTATCTCTACTTTCTGCCTCTATAGCTTGAGCCTCGACAAGCTCAGCCCCCACAGGCTGTGCCTGTGCAGTCTGAGCCCCCACAGGCTGAACTTCCAGAGGCGAGGCCACCACAGGCCACGCCTGCAGAGTCTGAGCCTCCACAGGACGAACCTTTCACGCAACTCCCTAATCATTTCGCCCATCTCACAAATCCGATCGTCCCTAAGACAAAGTGAACAAAACCATGGGAGAGCCTCATTTATTTCACCCGTTTCCTCTTCCCCACATGCCCAGTGAAACCACTTCTTACACCAACTACAACCCACCCCCTTCGCAACGTACCTATGGCAGGCGTCACAGTTTCCAGTCATGATTTTGCCAAATGCCTTCTAAACAAACCTTAAATTTATTTGATAAAGTAGTCTAATAAAGTTTATAGTATATTTTTAACGTTTTTTATTAAATATTATAGGCACTATACTCGACTAAACTGTTGATGTTCATGTTTTATATGGTTTCGTTCTATGGGGTAACTTTTATGGGGTCAAATAAGTGTTTATATAGCAGAAGGAAGTTATTAGATGTATTCAAAGTCTCATAAAACTGAACCCTGCAGATTTTTGATTGTTAAACTAGACATTATGACATTACATTGCCTGTTCGTGCTTCATTCAATGATATACACAAAGTAAAAATGGTTTAAGAAAAATGTTTTTATATCATAGCATAGCAGAAATTACTATCAAATTTATGCCTTACCAAATTTTTAGTTTCATAAATCTGTGACTATTGCAGTTTGTACCTGTTTAAAAATAGTTAAAATATAGTGGTGAATAATTTACCAAAAATTCTGAAGAAATTTAAAATTAAAATTCATAAATAGCATGGTAGATGGGTGAAGAAATTAATAACTTAAAATTTATAAGGTAATAATAAAAAATAAGAAAGGGATACTTGTACAACTATGTAAATTGCATTCCATCACAATTAAATCAAATTCAACAATATAAATATTTTTATTTTATTCTCAATTTTTATTGGTTGAAATATGAATTACTTACAATTTTTATTTGTGTTTTTTTATTTTTTATTCTGTGTTTTACTAAGGTAGATTATAAGCTTATAATTTAATCTCTGCAATTTACTAGGTAACAATCAGTTTCAGAAAGACTTAATTTTAATATACTGTTATAAGAACATCAAGGGCAGCAAAATTATTTTATAAAAAAGCAAAGTGTTTTTCTTGCAGTGTTAGAACCTAACCAAGTATTGTATTTTCATAGAATATTTCATTTATCAAATACTGTAGATGGTGATGAAGAGTGTAATTGCCAAAATATTTTCTGAAAACACAATGTTTCCTTGGGTGGTTTCCAGAGAACAGTATAGTAATCTCCAAAACCGAGAAAGGTTTCACTCTTATATAACATAATTTTATTGCCTTTGGGATTCTAAAGTTCTTTGATCTTATACTAAGATGTTCTCTAACTAACTAAAATTAGAATGAACTACTAATCAACGAGTTCTTTTGGAAAGTTATTGGTAATCGGAATGATAACATACACTTGTGTTTAATCTGAGAGTTGAATTCATGCAACACTCGTTTTCATCAAAGAAAAATTGAATTAATGGAACACTCTTCTTCACACAACATATCAATCATTATCATGTGAATCTGGCAACATCTTCCAACTAGTACACACTTCACATGGAATCAAGAGCATGTTGTAATGTTCATAACTTCTAACATACACTAACTTGTATAAGTTCTTAAATATCATCTTTTATAGAATACCTGAAATTCCTGGCAGCATTATTATCAGTTTCCTTACTCCCTTCCCTTCTCTTTATCCAGCAAGAGACATTTAAAGTCAAACCTTCACTGAACAAATTTTTTAAAATGTATGTTTTTCCTTTAATGCTGATGTGGAAACCTATCTAAACTACAACATTATATGGAAACCAATAGTATGTTTATTCACAAGTAATCCATTTTTTCAACTTTTCAGTATTAATTTTCGTATCTCTTAAGTATAAGTTCTTCAACACTTAGCAGAGTTATTGATTAAAATGACAGAGTTTTCTAAAGAAAAACAAATACAAGGATGAGTCAAATGAAGACCTTAAATCTTTTTAAGTGTTATTAGCCATGCATATGTGACACAAAGCTAATTCATTTTTTGACATAGTCCCGCACACAAGTCCTCAAGTGCTTACAAAGGACATGAGTTCATGATGTGTGAATGGAGACTGTCCCAGCGTATCGATGCAACAAAATCCTCCCGGGTGTCCAGCCGGATGGTGTTGTAAACGACAGAGTCAGCTGTCAAAACGTCATGTTTTTACAACACCATCCAGCTGGACATCCGAGAGGATTTTGTTGTGACATGAGTTCTTTTGACAGTCTGAGCGACCAGTTATGTATACTTCCCATACAATGTCCTATCTCCTGCAGCTTCTTTGAATGGTCCACCCATAGGAAAAACACTTGCTGTAAGGTCTGATGAGAAGCTGAATGAGGAAGCTTGTATGGATAGTAAGGATCTTTGCTTTACCATGTTATGAAAAGACAAATGTAGATGGCAATTGATTGGATTTGATTGCAGACTGAAGACAGTTTTTAAGGAGAGCTGAGTGTGATGCACTAGTAACAGACTTACAGTATTCACTTAGCTTGTTCTTCGCCATCCTACATCTCCAGCTACTGCAATGCTCTCTGAAGTCTGAACTTGATGGACTTAATATCAGATAAGATATTTATTAAGCCAATTAATCAATTTATAGGACAGGTGCACATTTGTGATTGGACAAATAGTGTTGGGAATATTATACATTAGTTACCAGTTATGTAAAAAAAATCATTTAAAATGGATGGAAAAAGTGCTCTGTTTGTAAAAAATCAGATACTGAAGGAAGCTCGAAGTTGTCCTTTAGAAATTAAGACAATTCAAGACTTAATTGTTCCAGATAAGCCTATTTTCATTCAACACTATGCCAACTATAAAGCTAACCCTTTAGCAAAAGTCTTTAATACACCTGTACAAACAAACTTTTCCTGAAGTATTCAAAACTGCTAAAGTAAAGCCGCTGTTAAAAAATGGTCCTTGATCAGTTACAAAATTATAAGCCTGCCTCCAGTTAAGTGGTATAAAAAAAATTGTTCCTTAATAGACTGCTCAAGTTTATCAATAAATACACGCCACTTTATACTGAGAAGCATGGATTCAGGAAAATAAATCTATTCATACAGCAATTTTTGAATTTTTAGACTCCTTGTTAAAAACTTTGGAGGGAAATGGAATGGCTACATGTATTTTATCGACCTCTCAAATACATTTGATGTAATAGCCCACAGAATTCTGTTAACTAAACTGGAAAAAATGGGTATAAGAGGGAATGCAAGAAACTGGATAAAATCATATCTTGAAAACCAAATACAAAAAGTAACTGTAGATCATGAAACAACATACCAGAGAAGTAATACAAGGGAAAAATTTACTTCTGATGAGCAGTTTGTGAAGTATGGCTCAGTGTTAGGACCTATTTTGTTTCTGATTTGTATAGATGATCTTACTAACAATGTTCTCTCAAAAGATGCAGTTCAGTTTATAGATGACACAAATAATTTACTCACCTACCCAAACATGAATAATTTAGAATTGATAGCAAATAAAATTATGAGCCAATTGAAAAACTAAGAACGAAGTTTTTCTCGGCGTTGAGAATTGATGTAGTCTTCGCGAGAGACTAGCAGAGTAATCAAGGTATTTCCACACAATATTTCGGTGATTTGTAACTCCGTCACCATCTTCTGGTGAAGGGCATTTCACCAGAAGATGGCGACAGAGTTACAGATTGCCAAAATATCGCATGGAAACATCTTGATTACTCGGCTAGTCTCCCGAGAATACATCAATTGAAAAACTTGTTTGATTGCTAATAACCTAATCTTGAATAAGGAAAATAATGTGTGTGAATTTTGATACTTGAGCTAGACAAGGAGAAACTTTATTTGAATTACACCATTCAAGAAATTCCTACTCCATTTGTATCACTGTACTGAAACTTCATTCTTCAATAAATTGCAATAGATTTTACACCTTCATTATGCATGGAAAGAACAATTGAATGCTATTATTTCCTGGTGCAAGGAGCAAGTGGGGTAACATCTGCTTACTGATACTGTGATGTTGTTTGCGCATTTATACTATGCTGCTACCTGTAGGCCAATCTGTGAGCTCTTTGCAGCATATTTCCAATCTATGGAATAATGGTGTGAAATTCTAATTGTTTGCTACAAATTAAAAATTTCATTCAACTCATCTTCATACTGTAAAAATATTCTGATAATTCACTGTTTGTCAAATCAGATTTTAAAAAATCCTCTCATGAGATAAAGTAACTTACCCTCTATTGGTTTAAAATGGGAACTCTCACTGGCAATAAGCAACAGCTTGTGATTGTCCACAGATACTTGAGCAGGACAGTACACTGCTGCATTAAACATAAGACGGAAACGGTATCTTCTTCCCTAAGTACAAAGAAAGGCAGTTAACAGTTACACTTCATTTTTTAACAACACAGAATGTGGCAGTCTTACTGAATCTAATATTTTCCATTAAAGGGTCTGTGGAGACAGGTTGATTTGAAAGTAAGTTTCTGTCCTAATAGCAATCAATGGCAGGAAGTAACATTAGATGATAACTTGTCTTCAACCAACTCATATTAGGTAATCTTTTGTTTCTAACATGTGTGCGAGGTACCACATAACATCTAGTGAACTACACCACAAATGTATTCAATATTAGTATTCACAATTCATGTAAATATTATGTACAAAGAATGTGTGTTTTGACAAATCACTATGTTTACAATCTAATAACTAAATATAATCATTAAAGCGTTACATTTTTGTAAATTTAACGCAAGTTAAAGTTAACTGTTAAAAGTTAACCATCCAAGAGTGGAACTGATGTTTATGTATTGCACTAGCTATTACTGAAAGCAATACCAAGGTGCTATATACCATGATGTGAATCAATAATACATTGGCAACTAAAAGGTTTGCAATACATTGGTCCACACCAGCTTAGAATACAATGGTACTGGTAGCTATAATGCAATTTTTTTTATTGACGTAAAATTTTATTAGCAGATGGCGATGAAAACAAATCAAATCCCCTGCTATCTATATCAGAAGAAGCCACAGAATGTTCTGAATTATTTTTATTTTTTCCTACGAGTTGGATCTTACTTTTACTTTTTCTTCGAATTGTTCATATTTGGATATATGCATCCTCTTCATATGTTGTTTAACATTATTAGGGCTAGACGCATAAGCCTTAATTGTAGAAAGTTTAGAAAAACACAATTTGAATTCATAAATCAACTGTTCTCCCAGTCTTGATATAAGTGCAACATAATAGCATAAATGTGTCCAGGGATTTTTAATATTCTGGTTGCTATTGATAGCAGGGTCATAGCTATTGGAGGGCTAGGTGGTGCCATGCACCAGGCCCCCCAAGGTCAGGGGGCCACAAGCACAGCAGAGGAGGCCCACCCAAGCTCAGAGCTCAGGGGGTGGGGGGGCCCTAATGCTCAGTAGCCCCTGCGAGCAAAACTTATGAGACTTGGAAGAGCTTTTATTTTAAAAAAAAAAAAAAAGAACAAGAAGAAGAAGAAAGATCATCCATCTGGGCTGAGGGCCCAAAATATTTTTGCAGAGGGGCCCTTGTTAATCTAGCAACGCCAATGATTGTTTGCATTGCTGCTTTCACTAATGAATTGAAGAGCTTCAGTTTTCATGATGAAATCATGTAACGAATGCCAGATTAACATATTCCACTAACGAACACAAAGCCAACACCAACTAAAAAGTGAAATATTCCTAACAGTAAAAAAGATAGATTATAAAAATATCAAAATCAATTGCCGATCGAATTAGAAATGAGCAATGAGCAGTGGTGTGAAGACGTAAAATAGAAACACTCCAAAACACTAGCTTTCCTACTCACACCCACACCATGCCAAGCATAACAATTGTATACGCATCACACTCGCACTTTTTATTAGCTATTATTTGTTCGCCATCTGCCTCGTCAAAAGTAGAAGCGTGGCGTTGCGTGCAATTCAAACATACCAAACAACATCAACTACAAATGTAATGGACTAAAGTTAATGATAATTCAATTTAACAGAAGTTAAGAAGACCATTAACGATTTTTTAGGTTAACTTAAAAGTTATTTTTTTGAAATTTTGTTAACTTCGTTAATTAACGATTAATGGATTAATGATTTTCTGCCCAGCTATGATTATAACTCTCTGTAATTGTCTTGTATCTTTCCTTTCTCAAAAATATTTATGAAAAATAGAGGAGATAAGAGATTCTAAGTAATGATCAATAGATTTACTTTATCATGTTTAAATTAAGATCAGTGAGACATTTCATAAAAATAACAAAGGTTATGGAAAATAATCCCCCCGTTACCAAAGATGAAGGCTGTTAGGCCAGAAGTACACAAAAAATCACACTTTACAATATTTAGCTTAAAAAAACTCACAGTTGAGGTCAGGCATGTGACAATGGGGAAGATGTATGTATTGTCTAGTTCTCCTGCCTTCATCTGTGGTAAGTAATGGGTTATTTTCCATTTCCTATTTTATTTTCTTTGCCTAATGGCAGAGTCATTGTCATTACCCAATTAGACTTCATATAAGCATTTTATTCAGTGCTTATAGCAGACAATTCATTTCACTAATGCCTTTTGTAAACAATTACTTATTATTAAATAACTAATATTATTGGATAGTAATAAGAATTAGTAGAAAGAATAAATGAATATTTGTTACAATTTAGAGTAAAAAAAAAAGGATTAACTGAGATACAGTCAATTAGACAGTAGGACAGGGGTGGCCAACCTAAATAATCTTGCGGGCCACTCTGGAAATGCATCATAATTCCGCGGGCCGCATATAAAATTATATAACCCCATATTAGATTTAGATTAAGTCACTTAAGAGTGAAACATAAAATCTGTTATATTACATGTTCCAAGAAGGGCGCATCATGTGTTCGCAGAATACAATTTAATTATTCTGTGAACTTATAACTGTAAATTCATCAATAAAACAGGCAATATCTCCGTCATATATTTGCAAGAATATTGTTTTAAAATCAAAGTTAATTTTTCCTCATAATTTCGAAAGTTAATCTTTTATTATATGGAAGAACAAATAATATATTTTTCATTACATTGGTTTTAGTTAATTTGGCCATTATAAAATAAATATATTTTGTAAAAATGTGATGAATCTCGTGGGCCAGAAAAATGTTCAAGGCGGGCATGCAACCCGCGGACCGTGGGTTGGTCACCCCTGCCATAGGATATCTTGTTTCATATCCACAATGACTGAATTGTTCAAATAACTCAACATACTGAAAGCTGAAAAACCAGTCTAATTGGTCAGAATTTGAAGCAGACTGAAGCCAAACTAAAGGAAGAAAATACTTTCGAAGTGTTGGGGAATCTATCTGAAGATATATTAGATACTACAATGTGAAAGTTTCATTGCAACAATGCTGTAAATGAGCAAAGAACATAAAAAGAAATCCAAGAAGATATTATTTCTTGCAAGTAACCATGATAAAGGATTAAATGTAATGTTATATTCAAGCTAGGGCTCTGATGTTGGGTGTGTATTACATTTAAGCCTAATATGGGGATGAAGAAGATGGACACACCAACTGAATGAGGATGTAGAGAGAAGAGGCTGGAATTGGGAATACATCACGGACAGAGAAACCTTTCTGGATAGGAGACAGTGGAAAACGATTGTCTATATCAACCAAGGCTCGTAAACCACAGCCAGGAAACTGGAGATGGTCCCCAATGATAATGATGATGATGGGGATGAAATGTCAAACTTGGTGAAACTAAATTGTAATTTATTATAGGAATGGGTCCTGGGAATAGTCTTTCCAGAAATATCAATTACTTTGTTGTAAAACATATTTACAGCATTATTAATAACATCTCT
Organism: Vandiemenella viatica; assembly: GCA_031002005.1. NCBI lineage: Eukaryota > Metazoa > Arthropoda > Insecta > Orthoptera > Morabidae > Vandiemenella > Vandiemenella viatica. The sequence continues at coordinate 380,741,108 of JARYHS010008074.1, forward strand.
GAAAGCAATGTGAGACTCTTCATAAATTATGATCAACCCTGGATGCATGGTGATACAAATATACAATGAACGCAGGCAGATCTGAAGCATCTGACAGCTGTTACTTGCATTTTGCGAAGTGACCATACCTCCCATGAACATTTTGACAAACAGAAGCTAACACAATTGATTACCAGTAGAATTATGAGAGGATGGTTGAATGTGCACCATATACCAGTGTTAAAGGCAGAACATAATCTGTTTTAAACCGAAAGGTTAGAGTAGGAAGAGCTATTCAAGCAATATATAAAGCAAAATTAATTTAAAAAAATAAAGAAAGTCTGTCTCAAATAGTTCTATTTAGTGAGAACCATAGAGGTATTTCAAGAGCAAAAATCATTTAATTTTAATATAAATATCTTATATCTGACAGAGCAACATTTAAAAAAATCTGAAATATCTCCTTCCCCTTCATGTATATAGTTTAGATTCATATTAATATAGGTCATAAATGAGAATGAGTGGTGCAACAACATATATAAGAGACAAGATGAAAACAGAAACCTTAAATTTGTGTAAATGTGTTCTACAACAGGAATTTGAATATTGAGCACTACAACTAGAATTAAATAAATTTATAGTGCTGACAGTAAAGCTCATAAATGAGCATAGCTTTTATCAGCATTGTGAAATTTAACTCTGTTAGTTTCCTGACAATTAATAAAAGTTTGCATAAAATTGTCATGAATTAAATGTGAAATTATACTCTGCAGTGAGTTTAAGATAAATTTTGCTGAAGAATGTTACCACAAAGTCTTATCTAGGAATAGATAGAACTTAACATTATTATTGAAACATTTTATTTAGGAAAATAAATTATAGAAATATGGAACAGTTCTAATGTCACACCACAATGCTCAAATAATTGGCCATTTGACTATTTTTTTTGAAAATGGCATTAAATAGTTTATTGATACACGTTATTTACCGAGTACTAATTATTTTTTGACAAAAGTTCTTATTTTACGTAAAATTCAATGTTAATATTTAGAGGATTTGAAAGCCCGCCAAAATGCTCCTGTGCTACCTGGCGCAGGCCAGAGTCACTCGTGACGTCACACGCCAGCAGGCGCCTACTCTTGTAGCAACCCTCGGCGTGTGTTCACCTCCTGAGCCTCATGACTCATTTTCTACATCACGATTAAGGTTTAACCGAAATATTGAGTTTATTTGTGTGTTTATATATGTTCTCCTCTCGTCGCTGCCGATAACTTTGGTGAGTGATGAGTCATTCTCCCTGTCCTTACAATTATACTACTCTACGTAAGTAATGTTTGGTTTGTTTCTCTGAATTTGTGTATAAATTGTTGGAAATGTGGTTTGTAAATAGTGTGTAGTACATTAATCTACAGCCACAACCGTAAAAACTCTCCAAATAAACGTAAGTGTCCCCCATTAGCTGAAATAGGAAAAAAATTGCTGCAACTTGCTCATAGAAACCCAGACGACATTGCGACTAAGTCTCATATCATTTACTGTAAATATAATTTGCACCATAATTTCTTTGAGATAATGTAATATGATGTTTAAGGCAAGTATCAGTAAAGTTAGGGTTCTTAGGTTCGATACTTGCTTTCAAATATGTTTTGTTATTTGTGAGCATTTTCTTTAGATACTAGTTGCTGTTGGTAGCACCGCATATTCTTTTTCTAAAATCCACCAAAACATTAATTTTTTTTCCAAATGTTTCAGAAATTTTTGGATAGCAAGAGTATTATAAACGTTTGAGACATAACCATAAAATACTTCAAAACTGAAACTGGACGTTACTTGCACACCGATAAAAAGTTTTTTAAAAAAAACTGAAAATTACTTGCACATTAAAAGTAAATACCACTTAAATAAATGCATTTGTGTCAGAAAGACAACATACAGTTGTATCGTCACGTGAAAATTCCAACAAAAAGTATTCAAAGCATTCCAGAATTGTTGCAAGATTAGCGTGCAATGTTATTGTCAAAATAAATTCACCGCCGAGTACTTGGGTTTTGATGCAATGATGATGTATCTCTGGTATGTTTCACAATTAAAAGCAGGATGTTATCTTTTTATAAATGTTTTCTTGTATGACAGCAATACATGTTTCAAATGGTTGCATGACGTTTTATACTTCTTCTAATAAAAATAAAGCAATAAACGGCAAACAGAAAAAAAATGTACACACGAAAATGATATTATCCTAATCAAGGTTTGAATAAAGGATCTTCAAATTCCTAAAGAATTCTTTAACCCTGCAGCTACCTGGACGTCATGGCATTGTTACTTTTCTTCTCGTTAATAGTGAACACTTAAACATCACAGTTTCTATGTGCGTTGAAGTGAACGCAGTCAGTAAATAAATAAGCAATAAATTCAGTTTCGTTGGAAAAAAAAATTATTATTTATCTATAATTATTTATCCGCAGTTAAGAAATATTGTCCATAACATCCAGTTATTTAACTGTTGTGCTTACCTTATACTGCACTTGCATTTTTCTCGTAAATATCTGCTAAAACAACTAACTTAATTTAAAATTTAAGTCATTCTTATGAAGGATTTCTGTTAATCTCTAACTTCCAGTTTAAACATAAATGATTCTCAAATTGAAGTTATTAAATTCTCAAGCTCCAGTAGAATAAAAGTCAGTGGTTGTTTCTATAGCTAGTCCGACAAATAATTTACGGTATTTTTTCTCTGTAGGCTTCTACAAATTGTTCTTGATTTTATATTCAACACAAAATCTCATTATTAACAAGAGATAACCAGCAACCAATAGTTGAAAACTTGGATAGACGGAAACACTCCATAAGCTATTTCATTCTGTCAACAACAAGTAAAGATCAATTCGCTAATAGTAGATATCAAAATATCTTTTTGGCATAAAAAGCAGGTAGACGTTAAAGAGACTAGTAATGTGCTTCTCAGAGTGATTGGAATCACTTATGGAGTTTAATTTTTGGCTATTGATGAGAAGATCACTATAGCGTATGGGAGAGAAAGGATTAGATTGGATGCAGCCCATGGAGGAGGAATCTAAGGGAGGGGAGGGACAGTATTAGTAATGTATTATTAACGTTCTGCCACAGACATTTAAGTCCTCATCAGTTGGCTTTACCTATCCCCATGAAACTTCTTTAAACTTACAGCCAACATAATTACCCCCAAAGAAGTGTCCATGAAGTATGGAATCCCTATATAGGTATCAATCTGAAAACATAAGACATCTAGGTGCTTATGAAAAATGTGCAATCAGGGAAGATAAATGTAGGAAGAAATGGAAAGCCAGGAAATGAAGCAATTTCTGATAGCAATGCAGGAACAAATGAGACTTTACAAATTTTGGGTTCAGTGAAATTTCTCAATGAAGGAGAGAAAACTGTGGGTGATTGATAATGAGCTATATGATGAAATTTGTGCTGTAAAATTAAGAATGATTATAACTTTAATGACACAAATGAAAGTGATCACAATCACATTAATGGCAACAAATTGTATTTTTTTCATCACATGCTCTCTCCTAGCAGGAGGCATTTCTCGGCTAAAATTCTCCCATTAGTTAGATCTGCCAGCATGGTGTAACTTCACTTGATTTCTGATAGCATTTCTGAAATTTCTTCCTGTATTTCCCTTCTCCTTCTTTTAATCATCCTTAGCTTCGCACCTTTCTTCGTTGTTGTGGTTACATTAGTTTATGTATTTGTTATTTGCTTCAAACAAGCCTTGCCACTATTCTATATCTATTCCATCTATCACACCTAGGAATTCTTCTATATTCTACCATTGTTTCAGTACCATTTCTCCTTGTATTCTCTTCGGTAGTTCTTGCCTGAAGCGTGTGGTGTTAAGTCGCGGCTTTTTTTAGGGTAAATAAAAAAAATGTATTAAGATGTCTAAAAGAAATTAACATCTCTCCTGATCAAAAATTATTGAAAATAGAAATTCCAATCAGTATGTTGTAGGATAACAGACAGATTATCCTAGAATGACATTACATATTTAAAGTATAATATATCTTTGAATTTTGGGGTTCCTTGGCAAGAGCCAGTTGGTTTTACTCTTGGAATGTTTCGATAGCAACAACTAGCAACAAATGGATTGCCTAGGTTGCTTGGCACATAAGGAGACCTTGTAAATAAGAAGACCGATTATGTAATTACCGTGGTGTGTTGTAGTTTATTAAAACTGATTTAAACTGTGCAGAGTATATGACTATTATTTCATTTACTTAGTTTAACCACACGTTTAGTAAACAAATAAAATAAATGATGCCAACCACAGCTAAAACCACGAATATTAATTATTAATTAAGAAGCTTAAAAGCACGATAAATACAACAAGAATCTTCAGAAATGCAACAATGTACTAATAAAGTAAACTATTCAAATTCATTTAATCAAATTTTTCAGACCACTATTCTTCATCAAAATATAAGGAAAATATTTAGTAAAACTGATGACATCACCTTATGCCAAGAAGAGATTCCAATTCCACATATTTCAATGTAGATGTTTTGTGCATATCTGAACATCATTTGTCTGACACAGGAATAACTCAGCTGTCCATCCCAAATTATAAACTAAGTTCTCATTTCTGTAGATGTAAAATGGAAAAAGGGGGAGTAGCCATTTTTGTTGAAAATAATATTCAATGCAACAGTATAGGTGTACGAAAGTATTGTATATAACAGCACTTTGAATCATGTGTTACTAAACTAGAATTTGGTAAAGAAGACCTCATAATAATAGCAATTTACAGGGCCCCTTCAGGAAATTTTAGACATTTTATTTCAGTTAGAGTCTTCCCTGCTATGTTTCACAATTAACAAACAAATAGTTTTATGTAGAGATTTTAATGTTGACTTTCTCAATCACAGAATTGAGAGGCTAGATATGGTAGCCTTCATGTTGTCTTTTAACTTAACAGCACTTGTAAATTTCCCTACTAGAATACAAAATAATATCAGGACTGCAATTGATAATTATTTTATGGATATTTCTCAGTCCAGTAATTACAACACACTTCCAGTAATAAATGGTCGTCAGATCATAATGCCCAGCTGTTACGTATCAAGTCCAGAAACACTATTAAAGAGAAAACAAAAAGCTGGCTATATAGAAGAAATATTAATTAAAACAATAACAAAAATTTCATAGATTCCTTAAATAATGAACAATGGTCAGAACTGTACAATGCATAGGGTGTTAATGCAAAACTTGATTCCTTTCTCAATATATTTGTAACACTTTTCGAAGGAAGTTTCAAAAAAAGGAAAGTTGTCAATACTCCAAACAATGGACTGGTTAAGAGATGGATAACAAAGGGAATTAGAGTATCTTGTAAAACAAAAAGGCTCCTGTACTTAAAAGTAAGAGAATCAGATAACTATACACTAAATGCTAATTATAAACTTTATTCTAAAATACTAAGAAATGCAATAAAAAAAAAGGCCAAAAACAGGTATATATCAGAGAAAATAGAGAATTCAGCAAATAAGATGAAAACTATTTGGAATATAATAAAAACTGAAACAGGAAAATCTGTAAATCACTCTAAAGACATAAAAATGGAACAATATGGATCCATTCATAGTGAAGTAGGGGAAGTTTATGAAATATTTAACAAACATTTTACTTCAGCTGTAGAGAAATTAGGCATAGAAAAGCAATCCCCACATAGTGCCTTAAGAGTTCATCAGACTGCTTTCCCAAATAGATTTGTGAAGATGCAATTGTCACCAGTAACAGTCTCAGAAATAAACAAACTCATGAAACGATTAAAACATAAGAATTCTTCCAGCTACGACAATATTTCAAGTAAATTACTGAAAAGATGTTCAGATTGTATCAGTCGTGTACTTGCTCACATTTGTAATGAATCCTTAAAACAAGGTGTTGTAACAGCCCTCATACCTGAACTTTAAGTAGAACTGTATTAAATTAAGTATTTGTAGTGAGCTAAAGTTTGCTTGAATATGACCTGGTATGTTTGTTTTGTAATTTCTTGTAAATCAGTGTATATAGACTTTGTTTTGTGAAAGGAAATTATTTAAAGGCCATTTAATATGTTTAAGAACCGAATTGTGCAAGAGAATTGCTTAAAAGTGTGTAATTTCAAGTATTAATGCAAGTTATGATCTACAGGACAATTTTCTACAGTTTAAAAATATTTCTGTAAATAATTTTGTTGTTAAGTCTCTTTAATTTCTATTTCTGACCAATGATGTTAAATGATTAAGTACTATTTCTGATTGTTTTTAATATGTTTGATTGTTTGAATAATTGTTAATGTTCGAGAAATATCTGGCGGACGCTTATGAAGAATTCCAGAAATTTCGATAGAGCCTATATAAAGAAATTAGTTTTGTTAGAGACTTTTTGGTGATTTCATGATGTTGGGACTTGCTACATTGTGGTGACAAATTATCAGCTGTAAAATGTAAACAGGCTGTTGTCATTAACAAGCAGACAGCAAGTGTGTAATTTGAAGTGAATAATTGTAACTTAAGGTGATGGCATTGAATGTTTGTTGTGTACAACAGTAAAAAAAAATAAAAATTATTGGATCTGTAAAAAGACAGTTATTGTAACCGAAATCAGTGTCATGAACTATGTATAGATGTTGTAAGTAAGGAAAGATTGTATAATTGTAAAAGTCATTATAGTTGATTGATTGTAATTTGTTCATGTTGGCATTATGTGTACATTCAACTTGCTTAGATTCATGACGGATTCAATCAATTTTAACTATGTAAAAATAAGTGAATCCTGGGAAGGTGTTGTAACAGCCCTCATACCTGAACTTTAAGTAGAACTGTTTTAAATTAAGTATCGTATTTGTAGTGAGCTAGAGTTTGCTTGAATATGAGCTGGTATGTTTGTTTCACAATTTCTTGTAAATCAGTGTATATAGACTTTATTTTATGAAAATAAATTATTTATATGCCATTTAATATGTTTAAGAACCGAATTGTGTAAGAGAATTGCTTAAAAGTGTGTAATTCCAAGTATTAATGCAAGTTATGATGTCTACAGGACAATTTTGCACGGTTTAAAATGATTTCTGTACATAATTTTGTGTTTAAGTATCTTTAAATTCTATTTCTGACCATTTTTTAATGATGTTAAATGATTAAGCACTATTTCTGATTGTTTTTAATATGTTTGATTGTTTGAATAATTGTTAGTGTTCGAGAAATATCTGGCGGAAGCTTTTGAAGAATTCCAGAAATTTCGATAGAGCCTATATAAAGAAATCAGCAGAAGGACAGAGTTAGTTTACAGCAGGTAATACAGATTCTCTTTGCAACAGCCAAGTATTGTGTCAGTAGTATCTCAGGATTGTATCTTTGCATGTAAACAAGATCGCTGACGTTGTTTTGGAAATAAACAAATCGTAAACAGAACCATATGGTGGACTACTTAATTAATTACTATATTAATTAAAACCACCAAAGCCCCTAACAGTGTGTTTTCGAAATAGACTAAAATAAGCAGTTGTATAACCATTGTTTAAAAATGGAGAAGCAACATGTTCAGATAACTATCATCCCATTTCATTACTTTCAGGATTCTCAAAGATTTTTGAAAAAGACATGTATTGTAGAGTAATAATATATGTTACACAAAATGATATTCTCACTAAATCACAATTTGGGTCCCAAAAAAGCATCATCTATAGAAATGGCTATATATTCATTTTTAAATAACACATTTGAGGAACTGAATAATAAAATGAGCCCTGTAGGAATATACTGTGATCTTGCAAAAGCATCTGACTATGTAAATCATAAATGGTTTAAATCATACATGGAAAGTCAAATGCAAAAAGTTTCCAATTTTGATTCTAAAATAAGTAAAGATGCTTCATGAGACTGGAAGAAAATAAAACATGGAATTCCACAAGATTCTGTCCTAGGACCCCCCTCTTTTTGTTGTACATTAATGACCTTCCTGGAAACTTATCTGAAAAAGTTAAGAGTATTTTATTTTCAGATGACACTAACCTAGACTATAATAAAAACACAAAACAGCAGTCTAGAATTTAATGTAAATGAAGTACTTAGTGAAGTATCAAATTGGTTTAAGGAAAAATCATTAAATTTTGAAAATACACATTATATTAGGTATTAAACAAAAAATTATGCAAAGCCAGATTTACAAGTAAGTTATAAAAATAACACAATCATAGAAACAAAGAGTATAAAATTCCTTGGTATTCAAATAGATGAGAAACTCTATTGGCACAAACATATCAGTTTACTACTGAAGAAGTTAAGTAGTGCCACCTTTGCAATATTAATACTTTCTCTAACAGCAGATCTAGAATTAACAAAACAGGTGTACTTGTCATATTTTCATTCAGTAATGTCATATGGCAGAATTTTTTGAGGAAACTCTTCACAAAGTAAAGAAGTTTTCTTAATATATAAAAGAGCCATTAGGATGTTGTGTAGCGTAAAACCAAGAACTTCTTGCAGACAACTTTTTAAAAAAACTCAGTGTTCTTACAATGAGTTCTCAGTATATATATTCTCTCATGTGCTTTGTCATAGATCATTGTAACCTGTTTACTTCTAATTCACAGGTACACAATCTCAATACAAGAAGCAGAAATAACTTGCACAAACCACAAACATCTCTGTCATTAGTACAAAGAGGAGTAAATTATTCTGGTATACATCTGTTTAATAAACTTCCCAAGGGTATAAAACAATTTGCAGAAAATAAATATATATTTAAAGAAAAACTGAGAGATTATCTTATTGGCAACTCCTTCTACTCCATTCAAGAATTTGAACAATACAATTAATGGTATTCAATATGACTTTTGCAAATCACAGTTGTAAAAATTTATGTTTATTTTATTGTCTTTATTTTTCTTTGTAACGTATAATTGTTTTTTACTATGATTATGACTGATATTGTATGTATGTATATTAACCATGACATGTTTCACATCCCAGAGGTGCTTCCTCAGCAGGAATCCATGAAACAAGATAAATAAATAAATTAAAATAATACAGTTGAAATAATGACATCAGTTATAAGGAGTCAATGAAAACATGGGAAATTAAAAATAATTGTTAGTGAACTTATGTGAAGATTAATTTTAATTTTAATCCACATAAATTTCTATTTTAAAGCAGAAACAATTGAATGAATCAGCATATCATGAAAAGAAAACAATTATCCAAACAAGAATTAATTCATCTTTGCATGTAAATATGGACAATTTGTCAGTGATCCAGTAAGAGCGTATTGAGAATCAACTGTCTATTTGGTGCGAAATTTGATGCAAATATCCCGAGGTATTAATATTTTACAAAATATGCATATAATAGCCACAAAATACTTACTAATGTAGTAAAATAGCTTGAAATGTGAGTAGATGTATAAAAGTTACCAAGCAAGAAATACATATTATTACATAAGGCGTAGGAATGTATTCATATAGTATTATGAAAACTTCTCAGCGATTTTACATTCATTTCTGCAGATGTTACCATTGTCAGCAAACGCCGACTGTACTGCCTACGCAATATGGCAACTTTCGTTTTTCTTATGTATAAGGTAAATTTATTTATGCTTTAATATGAAATTTATCGAAAGTGTGTTGCAAATTTCTGACCAAAGGAATAATTGCTTATCAGTACACTATCATTGGACCATTTCTGATAATGTTTCATTTGGTTTTAATTTCTTATATTTTGTATATTATATTGCATTAAAATATAAGTCTAACCAAAAAACTTTTGGATATTAGTATGAAAACTGAATCTGAGGTAATAACTAAAAGAAGTTAAAGTTTTTAAATGAAATTTCCAATTTTAGCTGCTTCACATTAATATTTGGTACTAGAATAAAAAGAGGATAAAGCATTTGTATACACACCAAGTTCCACGAGTGAAGCAGTCGGCAAATGCTATTGGATAAATAAAACAGTATATATAATAACCCCTGTGTATTGATGGAATGTATGTAGATAGTTAGCATAAGTACTTTAAATATTAAGTTACAGGTAGTTTCACTAAAAATTAATAAGTGTTTAATGTAAGTGATCAAAAAATTTTAAAACACATAAAGTAGACCTGTAGTAGTTTTCCAATGTTTGATTCACCTGTACTGAGTTAACAGCTGTTATTGACTCTCTCGTATTGAAAACCTACGATACCTAGTGATCAAAAAAATATACGCATATTGTAATAAGAAATAGTTTTGTATTGATATTCATACAGTTAATCAAATAATTACTTAGAAAAACAAAGAATGAGCAATTAAAACAAAATACTTTGTTTATAAGAATATATATGTTTGGTTTTCATGCGAGTTAAAAATGTGAGAATTTGTCATAGCAAATGTTAAATGCAATAACTGATTGGACATTGTAAACTGTATAGATCTAGTTTGTAATTTAAGACTATATTTTGTTTCAGTATGCCTTAACAGTTTCATGATGGCTTCACTGATTTGTTTGTGAGTAAAATTTTCTGAAACCTGAGAAGGGGCAGAACAACTCTAAGACTCAGTTTCCTCCTAATTAGAATCCTTTTAATTAATTATCCCTATGCCTGAGAGAGACATGCAAAATTAATTGCAAACTTTTATATTTTTTATATATGTGATTAATGTTTGAATCGATGATAATGGCTCAGAACAATATCAGAAATATTAGTTAAAACAGGTATAACCTATGATGTTTTAGATAGGTTTTAAATGTTTCATTTTCTCAGTTTGATGTCCAGTTCTTGTAAATATTTAGTTTTAATTTACAAATGATTCTTAATATTTCTCAGTGTTTTGTAAAAAAGTATACATCCAGAATAGGTGTGATTAGAAAGCTGTGGTTTCACAGGGTATAGTTCCTACCTGCCATCTTAAGGCAGCGCCACTAGTGTACAATGGATAAGTATGTGGTAGGAGCCCCTGCATTTGAAATACAGATTCAAATAACACTTGCCAACGTTGTATCTCAATAAGAAAGAACATCCAGCTATACCGTCTGTAATTTTCGCACATCATTTGCAGGCAAGCCGTGCAAATGACTCTCACATACGGTCAATAAAATACTTTCTAAATTCCCATGCTCAATTAAATCACCATATTCTTAATTCCCACGCGGAACCATGTTTTATTCATATCACAAGTGTATATTCATGATACACCATGTATTTCAGTAAATCTAAATAGCCAAATATACGGTCTGTAATTTTCGCACTTTTTCTGCAGTAGGACCGTGCAGACGCAACTCATACACAGTCAATAAAATCACCACATTCCCAATTCCCACGTAGAACCATGTTATATTCATATCACAAGTGTACATACATGATACACAATGTATTTCAGTAAATCTAAACAGCCAAATATATGGTCTGTAATTTTCGCACTTTTTCTGCAGTAGGGCCGTACAGATGCAACACATACACGGTCAATAAAATCACCACATTCCAAATTCCTACGTTGTAGTGGGTGCCTTGGTGGGCAAACTACGTTACAATTATCTTTCATACATTTATGATTAATAATTGTGGATTTTTAATTTTTATGAAGGAGTGAAAATTTATTAATTTTGCAAGAATCTCGATGTTAGATGGAATTTAGGAAAAATTGTCACAATATGACATTTCTTTTCTTATCATTGGCGATTACAAGTCTGAGCGAATTTACCATTAACATTAACACAAATTGGCAAAATCATAAAAGCAACACTCAGAGTTACAATTAGTCGTCATGAGCAAGCAAACAATTGTATATTTACTTTTAAATATATCTCAGAATCAAAATGCAAGAAGTAATGACAATTGGAAATAATGAAAAATATAAGTTATGACGACCTCAGACAAAGGTATCATAATACTGTGATTTACAGTTAAAAGGAAAATCATGGGCGCCACGAATGAACAATAGTTCTGGCGAATTATGCCGCTAGCTCAGGGGTTTTTACAATTACAAAGTGAGAACATGGATTTATCCTCTCAAAGTCGTTTAAGGATTCTTTTTCACGGAATGCACAATCAGATGGCTTGGTCGTAATAAGTTACCATTGTAGTTCTGTGTCTGATGTCTGCGGTGACCGGACATGAACCACGGTATGTGAGATTATCTCACACGGCGGCTACAGACACGTCCTGTCTGTTAATGCGCATCATCGCATTACTGGCGGTGTTGCCGTGATTAGCCTGCTCCAGCAAGGCAAGCTGGCAGCCAGAAATCGTACAACGGCAGTTGGCTAGAGAAGCCAACTTTCCAAGTCCACCTCAGACTAGACTCGACTAGAATCGAAGGTAGAATGTCCAGCTCCTCGCTCTTCGGTCCACGAGGAAAACTTCTTGCTCCGCCCCTTGTAGTCTCGAAGCTCACATATAACAGAAATTCCCAGGATTTTAAGTTATACGCTCATTTGTATTGGATCTTCAGGTCGGCACCTAATGTCACATGATATCCCCAATATCTGATTTGCCCGCTCATATCACAGAGGTCGGACATATTCGGCTAAGTTTGCCGGGGTGAGAGCACATTCGGGTGTCGGGCGGTAGGCAGGTGAGTGACCCTGTTGACCACCCATCCCCAGGGAGCAGAATGTGTGGTCCGGCAAAACCCCAGATCCGCGACGTCCTGTCGCCATGGTTCGGGAAGACCACAATTAGCTTCAAGCCTACGCAGCTCAATAACTCTTTAATAATCGCTTTACCAAGATACACTGTATGTTCACCATTTCATTACAGTCCTCACTTGGAATCTTGCGTACTTTATAAATTACAACAAAAATCTATTTAGGTGGTCTCCCAAGATTTATGTAAATTACTCCAACATTATGACATATATAATAAAAAAATGCACCTTGTAACATGGCGACAGCGTGTCATGTTACAACATGGAACCATGTTTTATTCATTTCACAAGTGTACATTATAGATTTATGCTGTATTTCAGTAAATTTAAACAGCCATATCCACAGTCTGCACTTATTCTGCAGGAGACTGTCCAGACATATCTCATACACGACCGATAAAATCATCACATTCTAAATTCCCACGTGGAACCATGTTTTATTCGTTTCACAGGGTTAGAGAACTATATGCAGGATGTGTTGGATGTTGGGATCCCAAACAACCATTGCTGTCCAACAAGCTATGGTGTTAGGTCATGATTGGAGGAAGAATCCTGCGAGTGTGGAATAAGGACACATTGTGTGCCACGATAAAGTACATGTCGAAAGGATTGCTTTGAATATTTTGTTGGACTCCATTTACTAGCATGAATTGGTGAGTGCATCCAATTGTATTTCTACATGAATGTCCTGTAAGTTGGACCCTGAACAAGTCTCTTTAGTTTACATGCAAGTTTAAACTTTAAATTTGTCACTTAGGACATAACACCATTATCATTGCTATTTTTATTGCAAGATCATCGGAAAAAAACAATCACGTTGTTGTTAGCAAAGAGACAATGGGCAGAGCCTCATATAAAGAGAAAAGAATAATATATTTCCAATGTAAACAAAACATCCACTATACATCTGCAATAAATATTACGGATGTGAAAGCGGATGTGGGATTTAACGCGAATTGCAGATGCAGAGATCCGTTACACCCCTAATGCAAACTCACAAGTGTAGCAGATTTGAGAATTTTTAAAATTTATTTATCAATCCTGTTTCATGGATCCCTGCTGAGGAAGGACCTCTGGGATGTTAAAAATGTCATGGTTAATACACATACATACAATATGAGTCATAATCATAGTAAAAACAATTATATGTTACAAAGACAAATAAAGAGAAAAAAATAAACATTACTTTTCAAACTGAATTTTGCAGAAGTCATATTGAATACAATTAATTATTTTGTTCAAATTCATGAATGGAATAGAAGGAGTTGCCAATAAGACAATCCCTCAGTTTTTCTTTAAACATATCTTTATTATTTGCAAACTGTTTTATACTCTTGTGAAGTTTATTAAACAGATGTATACCAAAATAATTAACTCTTCTTTGTACTAATGACAGTGCAAGTTATTTCTGTTTCTTGTATTGAAATTGTGTACACGTGAATTAAAAGTAAACAGGTTAAAATGATCTACGAAAAAGCACATGAGGGAATATATATACTGAGTATTGACTTTTTTTTAAAAAAAAAAAGTCGCCTGCAAGAAGTTCTTGGGTTTACCCTACACAACATCCTAAGTTTTTGATATATATAACATACATATATATGTTATTATTACTTATATTTCGGCAGTTAATAGTGTAGAACAGAAGCGTACTAAAATAAACTGTAAAGAACGCGTTATTGCGAACAGCAATTCTTTATTACACGTTTGCACGCCAATGCGCAATACAACGGACAACATAGACCAGCAAGATTACAGATAATGCAAAGAATAATTTAACGTCTGTGCATTTCACTCATAATCTCTACAATATACATAAATCACTGTTCATATTACAAGTCCATTTCATAGTTATTAGAATATGTAACAGAATTAGTAATTTATGCAGTATTAATAAATTCAAATAAGAGGCATTTAGTGGTACCTTAAAAGATCAAAAAGTGTTATGAAAGAATGAAGTCAGACATTCGGTAGTAAAATTATTGTAATCCAGTAGTTTGAATAAATCATTTCAATTAAAAATTACAGTAAAATAGTAACAATCAAATGTTGTGTAAATGATAACTGTTTACAATATTGAGAAGTGGAATGGGCTCCACCCAGTTATATTTTATGTTGTTCCCTGTCTCGAAGCACACCTTCCTTTGTTGTACTGAGACGTTTCCTAGGGCAAGGAGATAACTTATATCCAATTGTTCTAAGCCTTACCAGAGATTCTCTGATTCACTTATGAACTTCATACACCCGAAAAGGAGGTGATTTTGTATCAGCCTCCGACTCTCCATCGCAATGATGCAGTGGGGAGTTTGCTAAATATATTTTGTACAAATTGCTTCTGAATCCACCGTGCTTGAATTTTAACCGTGATATTATGGATAAAGGTTTTTTTGTGGCATATTTTTTAAGATATGTACCACTGTATTGTTGGTATTTGCAGATGTATCAAGCTACTACGTCCTCTACTGTGTTGATCAGTGAATTCTCACATATCGTTCCAAGCCTCGATTATTTTCTGGGGTGATTATTGGAATTATGTCACTTCCTATTAAAAGTTCCAATGGGTTGCCTGTTTGGGCTGTTAGTTTTCTAGTGAATCCACCCTTCTGTTATCAGAAAGTCCAACTTGTTGTTTTACCCAGATAAAGAGAATGTTTATTCCTTGTTTATTTATGGAGGTCAACAACTCCAATATGTCGTACAGAAGTGGTGTCCTCCCTATATCTTTCATCTCACCTCCCAACTTTTGGAGTGCCAATTTACAATCTGTTAGAACCAGGGACAGCCCTAACAAGATTTTCAGGTGGTGCGAGATCTCATTGTGGCGCCCCAAATGTACAACCACTTTTTCGTGATAACGGTGTCCATATAGATAGATTTAAAAAAACATACAGTTTTTACATCCTACTAATATCATAAATGTAATAGTTTGTTTGCTTGGATGTTTTTACTGTTTCACGTCGAAACAACTGAACTGCTTCGGATAAATTTGGAATAATGTATTGACCATCTACTTTTCCGTGTTATACGAATATGTATATGAATGTTTTATGAATTCCACTCGAGCAGAGCCGCGGGCAAAAGATATTTTTTTATATATTACAATAACTCAAACCTCGGAAAGATTAGTATAGGATAACAACGGTGTGAATGAGAAACAACAGTAAAGAGGAATACTATATGTTTGAAAAGATTTATTTTACAATTGTATCGATCATATGGTAAAACTCGTTCATTGTAAACAATTCTTCTGGATCTGTTGCTATCTCATTTACGGCTAACACTCAAAACATCTTTACTTTCATTGGCATCTGACTGGGTTAACAATAGGAAATATTCGAATCTCACAATTTCTCTTTCTGTCTGTTATCAGAACCGGTACTCTTTCTCAAATTTCCGAGCTGTCTTTCAGCTACTGTGAAGAGTTTCATAAATCCACTTGCTTACAATGTTTACTTGATACAATGTATTATACCAAGTCACTACTGTAGTATAATTATGAACTCAAATTGCTCCATGATCTGGATAAGTGACAAGGCATCTGTTGCTGCAACTGAATAATTCTTTTCAGAAGGACGTCACGAACTGAAGAGTAGTAATAACGAACTGTAGCGATGCTAGAAACTCTATTCTTGAAACGAGTTTCGCAAATTTTTTGGCGATTGTCCTTCTAAGTGCTTGAATACCACTTCCCATCGCTTTTTTGAACGAGAGAAAGAAAAACAAATATTCTTCAAAGAAATCCGGACAACGAAGCTGTTTTAACTGATGTTTTGGCGACACTTGCTATTACCAAATTTAATTACAGTTACATGGATTAAAAAATGCTCGATGATACTGGTTCAGAATTTTGCTTTGTTTCCTCCTGCCATATTGGATCCATTATCATTTCTTTCATATCCAAATGGAATTATTGCAAAGTATCAATGATAAACAGGGCAGCGATTACAACTCCCAGGTTCCAAAGAGTCACTTTCCAGATTGTAAGCACAGCGAAAAACTCACCCACTTAGACTTCATCATCATTAGTGTCAATGTCAAAGATAATTGTTCGATGTGACTTACCCTCAGGAGTTCAATTCAGTATCGTGGAAAAATATTTAGATGACTCAACCATAGTCAAAATTTTATTACAAACTTCATTCGTTTTGAATACATTTTCCAATATAATAAGACATTAGTCTTGTTATTAGCAATACGGCGGAGATGCTCCATCATCACAGGCTCATATTTTCCTAGCAGTGGCAATATACCCAGGATGTTACCATCATTAGAAGTATTTAGTATTTCAGATCCAAAGCTTCCTCTGTACAAGATATCATTGATTAGAGGATAGCAGCCCACTGTGATTTTTCGTCTTCAGTTTGTATTTACAAGTGTTTGTTTACTACATTAAAGTTATGGAATCAAAACTTCTATTCAACTGAGCATGGTGTGATTGTGATCTGAGGAAGTTTCGTTAGTTTTTAGACGCTCTGATTAGTAATTCCAATCATTTAATCCTTCTTTTCCCAAATAAAAATGAGACCCTCTATAGAATAAACAATATACTTTATCTGCAGATTTAGAATAAATAAGCTATCCACTTTTATAAGTTTCTCCATTTGATGTTACTCTTTGAAAATGAGTATTTGAAAAATGACGTCCATGATTTATCTCTTGGATTTTTTCGTTGCTCGAATAATTATTTCATCTCTGCCAGCAGAGCCAATGAGCGTCAATTTTGAAAATTTGTGTTTTGAAAAGGCGACGGTGTTGGTATATCTTGCATACCCATTTGTAATCTTTTGAACAGCAGACGATGTTCCGCCATAGCTAAATCTTCTCGCACATGCTGCTTTTTATCATGAGCCTTGTCTGAATAACTTCCATTCAAAGTTCTCTTCCGTCTCGTGTAGAACTAGTTCTGGTGACGATGATTCAGATGACTTCTAAAATAAAATTGCTAGCAATTTTGATGTCTTCTCAATTTCGTCTTGCTTTTGTTTTCTTTTTTAAATATTGTGCGCATTTTTTTTTTATTTTTTTTTTAAAATTAGCGACATGTCTTGTCTGTGAAGACAGATAAACTTTGTAAATATTTACGCTACCGACGTTAATTGTAATCACCAAGGATCTAATATGGTAGAAAGAGAAAAATAGGTTGAATCTCGCCCCATGCACATGTACCTGCATGCACCTACAGCCGAAAAGCCAGGAGACAGGTGCGGGAGGTGCGACGCGGCATCGGAGGGTGCTAACCTTGGAACGAGTTGTGATTTTCATAATTCGAGTAACTCGAACTGACTCGAGTAGCAACTCAAATTGACTCTAATGATAACATACGACTATGCATTAAGTTGAAACTCTTACTTTTATAAGCTATTCTGGATGATGTGTGTTAAAATAATATATGAACAGCAAGCTGGGTTATTATAGAATTTATTTTTCAATTTTTGCAAAAAAACGATCTCCCGCTACATTTTCGGCGCCCCCCATATGACGGCGCCCGGTGCGGTCGCACCGCTCGCACCGCCCTAGGGCCGCCACTGGTTAGAACTACAGTATTTGCCAGTCTATCACACATTCCAGTGCTTTAAGGATCGCTACCAGCTCAGCCATAATAGAGGACGTTTCTATTCGTAGCTTAACCTTAAACAACCTGGCCACTTCTTTAGTGTTATCAAAAAAGATGCTCCCAACCATGTTGTCAGTCTTGGACCCATCTGTGTAGATATGTGCGACTCGTCCCATACCACTTAGAAAATCACTTAGAAGATTATTGTTACTGAATATCTCAGATTTTCTATGATCTCGCACCCTATCGTAAGAGTTTCACAGTTAATATCATAACTTGCTAATCTAGAGAGAGAGAGAGCACTTGCGACTAATATTCACAAATGTCAGAGATTGCCACAGTTAGGGGTGGCCTGTTCCTATCCTGTTCCTATTTATCCAGTAATTGGAGAATGAAGTTGCATCGTGTAAAGCACGAAATTTTAGTGTAAGTGTATTTCCAGTTTTATGGAACTATATGACTGCAAAATGTTTGCTAAGATGTTGGACCTTCAATTCAAGAGGCATTTCCATGGTTTCAACCAATAGTTCATTAGTTGGAGTTGACAGAAATTCCTTTAAGCAAAACCAAAGAGCTCGGACTGACATTTATCCAGGCAGTTCAATAGTTCATTATATGCAGAGCCAGAAAGTACACAGCTATAATCAATGTGGGGTCATACAGTAACTTTGTAAAGGACTACTATAATTTTTGGATCCGCCCCCCACCAAGCTAAATTTGTAGCTCAGAGTAATTTATTACTTTCTCATATTTTTCAACTATTTGCTATATATGACGTGTCCATCTTAGCTATATGATGTGTCCAATGGACGTCATCTCAGCTCTTTGTCTAAACATAATCCTAGTTATTTGACACAATTCACTATTGGGAATGTGATGTGCTGAGTCTGATATCTTGAACTACTGGTTCCTTATGTGGGTAAAAGTAATAACAAACATACTGCATATTTTCTGGTGATATTTGGAGTCCGTTGTCTGCTAGCCATTTCAGTAGGTTCAGTCAATGTCTGGCTAAGGGAGACATAGGTGTATTGGAGATTACTGCAGGTTTTTTTTAGATACCGAGGTCATCCGCATATTTTACAATCCCAGTACTTTGTGACAGTACTGTACCTGTATCACTACAGTATATGACGAACAGGAATGTTGCAAGTATGGAACCTTGTGGGAAACCAAAACCTGTATGCCTGGGGAAATTATACCAGTTGGTGTCGTAATTAACAGGCTCTGCTCTGCAACGTATTCCAAAGGTTTAGTATTAATGTTTCTGACAAATTCATTAAACAAAGTTTTTGTACTTGAATTTATGTTATTTTGTAGTCATACACACCAGTCAGATCAGTATACACACAGGCTATGTAGTGGTGGGCTTTAAAACACTCTTGTACTTTAGTACAAACAAGCAAGAGCATCAAACTTTCCAAGGCCTCTACGAAACCAGTATTGAAAATAAAGGATTCCATTGAGTTTCATGTGCCATAATAGACTGATTCTGATCATGCACTCAAAAGTTTTATAGATACATGACATTAGAGAAATCGGTCAATTTGATGATGGATCACATTGACCCTTGTACGGTTTGAGGATAGGGACTATTCTTATAGCCTTCATAGATTCAATATGAACGTGTTTTCACCAAACGTCGTTCATTACTTTTAAAATAGCTAAATTGCTTTTTCTTGGCAGAAACTTGAGCATCGCATAATGGATGTTGTCTGGTCCAAGAAATGTTTTTGGGCCATTACTAAATGCCACTTCAGACTTTTCCACGTTGAATAGTTTGTAACAGCCCTCATTCCTGGACTTTAAATAGAATTGTATTTAATGAAGTATTTATAGTGAGCTAAAGTTTGCTTGAATATGATCTGGTATGTTTGTTTTGCAATTTCTTGTAAATCAGTGTATATAGACTTTATTTTATGAAAAGAAATTATTTAAAGGCCATTTAATATGTTTATGAACTGAATTGTGTAAGATAATTGCTTGAATGTGTGTAATTACAAGTATTAATGCATGTTACGATGTCTTAGGACAATTTTCAACAGTTTAAAATGATTTCTGTAAATATTCTGTGTTTAAGTATCTTTAATTTCCATTTCTGGCCGGTTTGAAATGATGTTAAGTAATTATGTATTATTACTGATTGTTTTTAATATGTTTAATTGTTTGAGTAATTGTTAATGTTTGAGAAATATCTGGCGGACGCTTTTGAAGAATTCCAGAAATTTCGAAAGAGCCTACATAAAGAAATCAGCAGAAGGACAGAGTTTAGTTTACAGTTAGTTGATACAGATTCACTTTGGAAGTGCATCAGTAGTATCTGTGGATTATATCTTTGCATGTAAACAATATCGCTGATGTTATTTTGAAAATAAACAAAAATCTTAAACTGAACTTTGATGGACTACTTCTTAATTACAGTATTAATTAAACCACCGCAGACCCTAATAAGTTGTAGTATCAGTTAGTTGGGTGTTTTATTTCGTAGGTGTATCTTATTGATGACTGAAGGGTGTCATTTTCTCCAGTATCTTCTCTAGTACCTCTTGTGTTGTCATATGAGTTGAATGATTACTTTAATCCTTACAGAATTTTTGGATCCCATTCCAAATATTACTTTGAGAGGTGTTTTGGTTGAGGTTTCCTTAGAAAGTTATCCATCTTTGACGATTTTTCCTTTTCAAGAAACGTTTAATCCTGGCCTGAGTCTTATTTAATAGAATAAAGTTTTACTCCATTGTCTGTTGTCGATAGATTTTTAAGGCTCGTTTATGTTCTTGCAATGTAGTAAGTAGTACATTCTCCATCCAACAAGACTGTTAACCTTCGTTGATTTAATTGGAATTGGCAGTTTGCCGGAATCGTGGCATGAGACGCTTGTTTTACAGCATTTAATGTATTTTCGTAGTCACGCTGCGTATCATCAGTCTGCTTGAAACTTGAGAATATGTTGCTTGCAGGTTCTTTGTATGCACTCCAGTCAATGCAATTGATTTCTTGCATTGTATCCTGTGTTATGACATTTATAACAGAATAAATGGGAAGGTATTCCGAATGACTAGCGTCCTTTATAGTCATTCATATACCTGTGTGGGAGAAGCAGGTCTATGCCAGCATAGTAACAACTGATTTCCGTTCACCTAGTTTTGATATCCTTGTATATGAGCCATTGTTAAGGACAACTAGTTCCTCTCCATCTGCTACCTCCATTATCAGTCATCCGACAGTGTCTTTTCTTTCACTCCTATAAACCAGATAACGGCCAGTTACGTCACCCATTATAATTATGGGATGTGGAGCTTGTTTCACAAAGGGGCTGATGATCTGCTTGCTTATTGCCACATTTGGAGGACGCTACACTATTACTAGTAAGGTCAACTTAATTATGTTAAAACAGGTTCTTATTGCACATCCTTCTATACCATTTATTACATTCCTCAATTTTAGGATACAAAAATGTATGTTTCTTCCAACTAGTAATGCCACTCCTCCATATACTTCTGATCTGTCAAGTCGCTCGATATTATAGCCAGCAATATTGAAGTGTTCCCTAAGTTAAAGCATGTTTCAGCAATTCCTGTTGATATGTCATACACATTTAGGAGATGGTGTAAACTTTCTTTGTTAGATCGTACCGAGTGTGTATTCCAGAATAGACGATTATTCACATGTCTATTCCCTGCCATTGTTGATTAATATGAAAATGTGATACATTGTTTAAGATTATATAGTAAATTTCCAGTGGTGGCAATACTAAATAATGATACTACCATCTCACAGATCTAATCTATCATGAATTTATTTATAGGCATTACTGGATGTCTATAGGGATTGCTGGTGATTGGTTCTGTTAACATTATAGTATAAATAAGAAGTTATGTTTTGCAGTGGGCTATGTTAACCAACCGACTGCAGATTCATCAGTCATTAACCCTTTGACTGCTGACAGCGGATCGTCTACCTGCCGCGCTGAGGCCGGCTACCTGTGCTAAGTAATTACTCCTGGGGACGGAGCGGCCCATGCTGTCTCCCACGCCCAGTGCTGGATGTTCCTGGCATAACCTCTCATGGCTGACACACAATAAATACTTGCACTACATAGTTTCTCTGCAAATAAATTACTGCAGAATCAAACAATCAGTAACCCTATTATTCATCACTAATAATTATATGTTGCTTGTAGTTTTTACTAGATTTTCGCAGCTTATGTCGAAAGCATCGTGATTCTTAAATTTACCTTAATAGTTTACTGTTCTTTCCTGCATACCCGTTTATAACAACTGCAATTTTCTATATGTTCCTTACTGTATCTGAATTGTATGGAGCGTAGATTCTAAGAAGATGCTAGAAATATTTTACTTCCACTTACATACCGCGTTCAGACCACGACTGTTAAATTAGAGATATTCGAACTTATACAGAGAGTTAAAGGTATCTGATTTTTCCTCGTGCTATTCACGAATATAAAAAGACACCTGAAAGTGATAATTGCACAAGCATTCTCCCCCACACACCGAAATTTGGCTTGCGGAATATCTTTGTAGATGTAGATTCCCAAAATATCTCGATGTTGACTGAAGTTTGCTGAGCTTTGTAATTACCCGATAATACATAATTTTGTTTCTTTGATAAAATTTGTTCCACATAAGTACTCAACAGATTTTTCAACATTTCAAAGTTGTGAAGTGTCTGTCCATTATTATGCGAGTTGAAATAGGGTGGGGGAGGGAGGGGGGGTGGTTCAGATAAATCTCACGAAACCTCACCAGAGTAACAAAAAGCGGTATCTGGATATAAGTTCAATAAGAATTGCGGTATTTAGAAGAACATCTCTGGTCCAATGTTAGCTAATTTTCAATTTTTTTCACGCAATGCATCAGAAGACAAATAGCTATGAAACAAAAAATTTCATCATATTCAGTATCTTTCCACTTTGATATTCAAGAATGCACTGATTCTGGAATATTCTCCATAGTGGTTATATATAACCGATTCTTTTCATCAGCTATTTATTTCATCAGTTCTTCTGTAAAAAAAAACAAACATGAAAACTGACAGAATATTTGGCACATTCCCTATTTGACACACATGTCCCAACAGCGTATCATCAAATGCGTGACTAACTGGATGAACATCATTTTCTTTCAAGTCAGATTAATGACTAAGACGTAATTTCTTCGTAAGTGTTTCCCTATCAATTTTTGATTCTTCATATTCAGAACAACTAACATCTCTTGTTGAAACATGAGACTGCATTGTCACCCCTGCTGACGAGTATGGTTTATGACTACAGCCTTCCAATTCTGTGGAAAAGCTATCACTTCCATCAAAATCAAGTAGTTCATCCTCGGTGTCACTCCTCGTAAGAATCTCCATGATTTCTTAATCAATGCACCCATGACATCTTGCCATTTTCTTCATAAAATACAGGACACAAAGAAGACTGATGTAATTTCTGTTGTATAGTGAACTGTAGAGCAACGCCTAGGCTCCCTACAGACAAACATTTGGACGATAAGCTAGCGACCAGACTGCAAAAGGCTATTGAGAAATGGGTCGTGAAGTCTGCTGTACGACTCAGGTAGTGGCGCATATATATTCGTCATCAGCACTCAGGTAGCGGCATGTGGGTGCGGCTTAACTCGTCAACAGCACTCAGGGGAAAACTGGCGGCTGTGTCTAAACTCGTCATTAGCACTCGGGGCCAGCGGGCAGCATGACGTGTATAACAGCAGTCAAAGGGTTAAGGAAGTGGATGCCAACAGCTCGTAAATCCTAGTCAGAGGTCGAGGAGGAGTCGTTAACTTCAAGAAAAAGTTAGGCTGTTGTGCAGACTGCAAAAGGCTATTGAGAAATGGGTCGTGAAGTCTGCTGTACGACTCAGGTAGTGACGCGTATATCACGGCGCAGGCAAATGCAGAAAATTTCTCAAAGCAGTCCTTCTTGGATAAGAGTTAGGTTTATTCAAGGGCTATTGCTTCATCCCATCAAATATTCTCATGGGCCATATGAAATTTAATTTCTTTCTGTTTAGAATATTCGGGGCAAATACAATCTGTTGATCGGTGGCTACCATCACATTGTACACAGGGTGGACTACCCTCATATGTACATTCTATGGTGTTGTGTCGTTCACCACAATTTGCACAGCAAGAAGCATGTAAGCACCTTAGAATTTGGATAAATTCTAGTTTTATTAGCTACCGAGCATAAGGGAAGGAGTAAGCTTCACAGTAAACATTAAATTTTTCAGTCTGCAACTAGAGGATGGGAGAAAACCGTTTCATGCAATAGCTGATACTGCAACCTAACTCAATATATACACCAATTTAAGAGCAATAAAGTCACTCAACATATAATATAAGCTCTAAATAAACATTTTATAATAGTAACTTTTAAACTAACCTGGAATCCATTATTATCCAACGTGTAAACAATAGATTTTGGTTCGTTGATAATTTCACTAATTCTTAGCACTTTTTGATGCAGTAAAGTACTTTAATAATAATAATAATTCAAAAGAAAGATAATTTCAGTAAAATTCAGTAGTTTCAGACCGTGTGAATATAGTAAATAAATTTTCAAACACTTCGATAGATACACTTTCACTTTCAACATTTGTAATCATATGTTTTCAGTAATTTTCCGAACTAAAAAGTAGATTTCCTGAAAGAACTAAAAATCCAGTATAACATATTAAAATTTCAGAACATTCCATGCAGTGGAACAGATATTAAACTAACTTTTAAAATTATTTTGTCATAATCCACACGTGGCAGTTTTCGAGATTTATTTAAAAGTAAACAAATCAACTTCCGTAAATAAAACAAAGATGAAAACATGTTACTAAATTCAAAGAAAAATCAGATAACTTCACTTTTTCGATATAAACAATTTAATAATTATGAACTTCAATCCAAGTGGCTTCTAAACAGTTTCAAAACCAATTTTTGACAAACTAATAACTTTGCTATTACACCGCCGATAATAATAAAATTTACATAATTGGAATCAGGAACAAACGTAGAACACGATAATAGTAATTTTATCATGACAGTTTGTAATTCAGCAGGGTCACCTAAAAAATTGCTTAAATTAAGAAATAAATCGGGGATTCACTAATTAATTTTAGGAAACTTTTTACCAATGCGCCACAAATTAAATTCATTTACAAGGAAGCTAATCATTTGAGAATTTTCACTAAATACTTTTCATAAAACTTGAAGGCCAGGCTATACATGGGTAAATTCTAAACATATTCTTTAATCACAACTTTTTACTCTATTTTTGATAAGCAGTAGAATACATCAAGCAGGCGGCTGGGGGTATAAAGCTAGCTGCTCAGACCATCTGGCTGTCTTTATTGTTTCATCTTTATCCCGGGAACATGGCGTATATTGGTCCTGTGTGAGGATGTGTTGGGTGTGTACTGAAGTGTTTGCCAGTTAGGTGGGACAAATTCCGGTTGATCGATGCACCGCCATATTGACGTTAAGTTAATAATAAAGACTATGAACTTGTAAAATGACTGTAAATGCTGTTTTTCCAAATGTAATATTTAATAAACTTTTAAAAAATTTCAACAAGTGAATTTTTCAATTGCCTTAGCTTTGAACAGTAACCTTTTCTAAGCTTTTGCTTCAAATAAGCTTGGTGGCGGCTGATAAGCTTTACAGTTAAATATTCCAGGCAGGCACATGGTCAATTTAAAAGTATAGAAGCAGATTCAGAGAACATTTTATTTCAAGTAGACATTCGGTTAAGGTATCTAAACCTATACTTCACCCCGGTATAGTAAATTGTAGTCCTTACAAGCACTATGAAACATTCAACTTGAATGACCAAAATACAGACATAATTACTTTCTAGTTCTTCATATTTGCTTTTTTAATTGTTAAGACATCTCTGAATTCTAGCAACAGCAACCTCGACTGCTGTTTACCTCGAGTGGCGTTATTCCATGCAGTCTGATCACCAACGTACAGTTCAGCACTGCAGTGAGTGCTAGGAATATATACAAGGTTCTGTAGCCTTTGACCAAGAAATATCACCTATACTAATTGCCATGATACTATTTCAGCGATTCCTTTCTGTAATACTTTATGCATGATCTGACAGCCTTGTATAATATCAGTATCACATTGGATTTCTTTCTTTAACTTGTCTTCCAAGACAGACGTATCCATATTATGTATAGTCCTTCCATTACAATGCAAAACCGTGGTATGTAGAACTTTATTTTTTGGGGATGGTTTCCGACATTAGCTAATCTATTTACCCATACTGGTGAGTTGAATTCTTTTCGACCTTTTCTTCTGATATTAAATATAGCAGATTTAATGCCAGATGTTGATTCTCAAAGTGTTTTTTTTACAAACATGGGATGTAACCGACCCCGATTCTGTTGATCACTATGAACTCAATCATATTCTGCAAAGACATAGAACAGGCCATTGTCTCTTTCTTTCAACATGTAGAACTTAGAATCATCATTGTCACATATGGCTGTGGTCTTTAAACTAGGATAATTACTTCCTAGTTCTTAATATTTGCTTCTCTAACTGTTAAGACATCTCTGGTTCCTGGCAACAGCAACTTCAATCACTGTTTACCTCGAGGAGCATTATCTCACACAGTCTGATTTGCAGCATCCACCTACTGGAGGGGGCCTGCTGCTGCATTAGCAAAAGATTATTTTCATGATATAGGATGCCGGAGACATCTTGCTGTTGACTGACATCACAATCACTCTCAACATGGAAATACTATCACGGGTAGTATTATGTAGCATAGGTTTATTAGTTTTACAAAAGGCAGTTTGCTTGCAAGCCAGTATAACGGTGTAAGACGACACCATTTTACCTGACGCCAGTGCCCAAGTTCTTTGGATTTTTATGCATATCAGTTATTCTTACCTAGACAGAGAAGTAATGAACCAATTGCCGAATGGGCTTCTCATGTTGATGTATTGGCAAGCCACTGTGAATGAAACAAAAGCTGCTGATGTAGAGGGAAGTTTTTCATTAATCGAAAATTGGGGAGGGCAAACTTTGTTCAAGGTTTGATAGACAAACGAATACAGACAATAGTGAGGGAACAAAGGAAAAAAAAATAACCCTCCCTATGGTCGTTGATTTAGCACTCGCTGAAGAATAAGCCAATTTGGCGCAAGACGAAAAATATTCACATAACAAAGCTGAAACTAAAGCCATGCCTTTCAGTCACAATAGGAGTACATTTCAAAAGTGTGATTCTTGTGGAAAGATTGGTTACTTAAGTAGGGAATGTCGAAGCACCATAACTTGTCAATTATGCAATGCTAAAGATTGCAGAAGTAATACGACATCAAAAGAGTCCAGTACATTACATGCAGTTACTGTCATAATATCAGGCACAAAGTAGCTGATTGTCAAACCAAGAGAAACAAATGTGTTGGGTGTAATCAAATATGCAATTTTCGATCTAAATGTAAAGCAAATCTTGGGGGAAAAACTCAATCAAACAAACAGGGAAACAGGGCTTGAGTGTGAGAGCAGACAACCATCTTAGCACTCGAAATTATCAGTTAGTATATGCAGTAGGTTGTCATTATGCTAGTGATTTAACAAAAATGCCTACTAGTTCAAAATATTCCATAGTTGTTTAATAGTGGGGCACAATTAAGCCTTATTAACCAGTCAACATTGAAACCAAATACACCCATAAACATACAACAGACATTTCAGATCAAAGGAATCTCACAACAACTAGTTAGAACTCGGGGGGCAGTGATACTGAAATTGTATTTGACTCAGAACCGTTATCTAACCCATAAATTTAATGTCGTACCCAGGAAGGTTGATATTAGCGAGCAATGATTATTAGGAAGAGATTTTATGCTCCAGCATGGAATTGTAATTAACTGTAAGAACAAAACAGGTGATATTAGAAGTCGTTGCATGCCCATGTTGTCAAGAATGGAAAAAAGTTTCACAGACCAGAAAACCCAGGTAATAAATTTAAATGTCCACCCAAAACACATTTATAAGGAGAGGAATTATCATATAAGAAATTCACAGACTCAAAGGAAACCAGGTTGGGACAAAAACAGCAGTTTCAGTCATCTAAAACATCAAATCGCCAGGAATTCACAAAAACCGTTTCACTCGACAGCTAACCAAACAACTGGCATCTACACAAGGAAATTCTTAACAGCAAACCACAAGCATGATTCCACAGAAAGCAACTCAGTGCCTAATCGGAGAGACACTAACAGAGAGAACAAAAGTCAAAACAAACAACAATTAGATCCAGGGCAATCTCACAATTCAAAACAAAACAGAGGAACAGTTAATCAATGTAAGTCCCAGAGAAGAGAGTATTTTGTGAGTAAAGGTTCAAGGTAAAAGAAACTCAGATGCAATAATAAGAAAAGAAGAACTAATTTCCGGTGTTCATGTACCTGAATCAATTGTGAAAGTAAGAAATGGGGAGTGTATTATTCCTATTTTGAATACCAGAGAGGAAGAAGTAGAATTTTATTATACAGCTTTGAAAACACAGCCATACTTTGAGTCGCCCAGTCCAATTTGCATATGCCATGTTGATAAGAAGTTGGGTCATATCACGCAATGACCAGCCAAAACAAAGCCACGTGCTAGCTTGCTTAAAAAGAACCTGAGACTCGATCATTTTAGCCCAGAGGAGAAACAGTCCATTACAAAATTATACCTACCATACAAGGATTTATTTTTACTTCTGGGTGATGAACTTACACATACAGATACTGTGAGACATGAAATCAAATTTAAAGTGGAAGCAGTAGGAACCATTATACAACATACATCATCATTATATACATTATACAAGGCGCCTGAAGCTTTAAACCCAATATTAGATGAAGAGATTAAGCACATGTTAGAGCAGAGAATTATTACGGAAGCAACCAGTCCTTGGAATTTTCCAATTTTATTAGTTCTCAAAAAAAGCTGACACAGTGGAAAGCAAAAATATAGAATGCTGGTGGACTTTACGAAACCAAATTAAATTACTGAGGGATCCACCTTTCCTATTCCTCTAATCTGAGAGATTTTGGACTTACAGATGCCATCTGGAATCTTCAACCACAGCTGACAATAACTAAGAGCTAGGAAGGACCCACAAGGTGAGGTAAATGTCGCAGCTCGCTCGGCTAATATGCAATAATATGTCCTCGGATCTTCACCAACAACGTAGCCAGTGTCATCTGTCTCCATTTCTCGCATTGCCTAACTGAGACTCAGTGACGCATTGGAACTACAGTGGTTACTACGATAACTCTTGATTTCTTTCCACTGAGGGAAACCAAAATAAAACTGAATTACTAAAAAGCTTTAAAAGGGCAATCTGTACATGGCATTAAACTGTTGCACTTACTATAATGAGAATACTAATCTGAATATGACGTTTCTAAAGCAGCAAAATACGAACCGTGTTGCTACGACACAAACTACCAGAGATAGACTAGGAGATTCTTTGGGTTGGTAAAATGCGAATTGGTAATGACAATTCCCAAAAAAAAAATTATTCATTTTAGGAGTCTCTGATTCACGTATTCTGATAATTTTTCTGTACAAAATTGAAGAACTAAGTAATCTAAGTCAAAAAACAAAATGGAATGATAATCTTTTATCAATATTTTTCCAAGGAGTGCTCATCTCAAATAAAGAGTGATCTGTGTGCATATTTATTTCAATTCGAAATTAATTTAATTTATTGCCCCGTTTATCGGTAAATATAAATCTTAGCTATTTCCGCAGATTCTAATCTGAACTGTCGGCTCTAAAAACTTGAAAAAACCATCTGAATTTCTTCGGTTGTTTTGCGTGATTCCTGTTGAAATGTTACTGTAAGTGCTGCTTGCTTAAAGATTTATAACAGTATAGATGGTGAACAGTGGTGGATCCAGAGGGGGGGGCTAGGGGTATGAAGCCCCCCCCCAAAAAAAAAACCACCAAGGTCACCACTGACGACATGGATTTTGCCACTGGCGGTGACCTTGTCCCAACAGATCCATTACTCACATTACGGTTTGAGGACTTCAACTTTACATACTCCTTTACTGTTTGAATGCATCAGTTCATAAGTATTAGTTCGTGGCATGAAAATCATTTCCTAATAACCATAAAAAAGTCATTTGATTCACGGATCTCTCAACTGTAGTCCAATGATTTACTGTGCATTATGACTTTCACTCTCTTAATATGTCTTTTTTCATATTTAAAAACACAATCTTTATTAGTCTGTCGGCAGACTTTCTAAAAATAACTCGGCATGGAGTTTACCAGTGGAATCACTAGGTATTGAATTAATCACATTTTCAGAATTTTCCACTTCATACATTAATTTACTACTCTCAACAATACGTCTGGAACCAATGTCCTATCTTTCTCATTATTTGAATTACTGGATTTCAAGCTGATTGACAAGGAAAGGTATGGACTACTTCAATGCCTTTCTGTTCAAGTTCCTGACCAAGTATTCCCAATAAATTGGGGGCATTGTCAGACAACATGTCATTTAGTTTATCTACCATCATACAGTATTCATCAACAATTTATTCAAGAATAGAGTTTGCAAATCTAATGCGCAGTGGGTTAACCAACTGTGAACCAAGTTATTCTTTAATAGAAATGAAAGTTCTTTATTATCTGTAAACACAACAGTCTTTCTCCCTAAAAATAGACACCTAAACTTGGTTAAACTCCACACAATGGACTAAGCTTCTCGTTTAGTAACTGTGTTTGCTGGTTTCAAATTCTAGCTGCAAAAGCAATAGTCTTAGACTCAAATTTCCTATCACATTCCACTCCCTGAAAGACCCAACCCGTAATCTAAACTATCTGTTGCTACACAGAAATCTAAATTCCTATCTGGATAATGCAGGATATTACCTTGATATAGTTCATCTTTGTTTTCCTGAAAATTCCTTTCACACTCTGCGAACCAAACCCATTTAGCATTCTTCTATAACAGCCCTCTTAAAAATAGGCTGTTTAAAGCTTGCCCCTTAATAAACTTCCTATAATATTCACTTCATCAAAAGAAACAACAGCTACTTCTTATTCCTACACTGCTGGAATTTCTTAACAGCCTTAATTTTATCATCATTAAACAGGATACCCCACGGCCAAGGTACCAAAAATTCTACCCCTCTTTTAAAAATTTACATTTCTATAATCTGGCAACTATGCCAAGTTTCCCAAGTGTTCTAAAATTTTCAGAAGCAGCACCCAGTGTTTCTTGAGAGTATCTGACATTAACAGAATAACATTTATATATAGTTCTATTTGTTTGGGCAATCTTATTTCGATCATAAATAAAAGTAGCTACAGAAATGTTCAAATGAATAGATAAACCTTTAAACTGATAGCATCATACAGATATTCAGTAAGTATAATTATGTGATTCATCTTAAAATTGAACTTCCAAATAGGATGCAGTGAAATTGATAGAATAAACATATTTTTTGCCTTTAAATGTATTTCTTAATTCACTTAAGTGCGTCTGTTTTCAGATGTTTGATTAAAGTGTACGCATCCAACTCGAGCCACACAATTAGACATCATCGGTATATGTAGGTGTGAGCCATCATGTATATGTGTGCCTGACATTTCTATTACACCTATCTGATTATAAGAGATGTTAAACTACCTTCTTGGTTATGTCTTATTTTGAGGGGAGAGATCACTATTGGTTTTGATTTTATCAATATGATGTTCTAAAACTAAATTAGAGATTAACTTAATACTAACTTTACAAGGGGCGTAACTAACAGGAGCACCTACATAAACACATTGTGGGGTCTACTAATGAAAGTAAGAGTCTTTTTTTTTGGGTCCTACACGTGACTGTTGAGGAGCTTAGCACTAATACTATTGGAGGATTGACGAGCCGCAGAGAATTGTAAGATATAATGGCAACTACTCATTGAATGTTGTAAGGACTCTTCGATCTTTTTGATAACACCTTACTGCAATATCCGATTCACTTCTTTATTTACTTAGTATCTCTTACCTAAGGGAATGGGATAAGGTTTAACAAAATATGGTTCCTCAGACAGTAAGTTTGGATTGGTAATATTTAATCAAGCCTGATTTATCAGAAAATACATCCTCATACTACCCAATCAGACTTTTCAATCCCTCTTGATGCTGCAATGGCTCATATTAGAAGGAAAATTTCGAACCCCCTTCTTCATCTATTTCGTGACTCGCAACATTTACACATCCAACCCGACCAATGATTTTATTACTCTGTCTTAGAATAAACATACAAATTTGAGGTAAAAGTTTCTCCCTATACATAACTACATGTACATTATTATACAGTACTTTACTTCCACTTATACTACTCACTTTCATGTGAGTAATTTCTTTAACCAATCATCTAACCATCTTTTCAAAATCAACCTGATATTCCCCACTATCTGATTATTAAGTTACCGAATCAACAATCTGTGATTATACATACTTTCTCTAACCAATCCATATCTACAGTGCAATGAACATGTAATTTTGGTACAATTAACATGTGTACCTCAACATTCACTACCCGTATTGTTCCATCCATCACCATCTCCTCCTTAATTCCCTTATTTCTAGAGCAGACTGCAGCAATGACCATCATTCCATTCACAGATAATACCTGTACTTGACATGTGATTTTAATTTCGTTAGTATCACTGCCAAGCAAGAAACTTAGGATCCTGTGTCAACAATAGCCTCTATTCGTTAGTAAAAGTGTGAAAATTTATCTAAAACTCATTTTATCCCATTTACCTCTTCCAATGAATCATCTCCGGAATCATTCATGAAAAATGCATTTACCATGTTGGTGTCAGTAACTGAACTTATGTTCAGTTTCCACCACTGTGGGGTTTGGTATCTAGTTTGACAAACCTCTGTTCAATACTTTCTTTTCCACCCTTGATTTTCTTCCATTCCCCCCATTCTTTCGACAATATCCACCTCGCCCCTTACCCCAAAATCTCCCATCATATGATCCCTCCTCCGAGGACTTCTGCACTCTCTCCATGATTAGAATATTGATCACTATACGATTCTTGGCATCCAGGTATCGTAAAACTCCAAAAAAATTTCTACATTAATTACCTACATAATTGTAACTAGGTTACTCCAATCTATACATCCTTCTTCTCCAAAAGGATGGTTAAAGTACTCAATTCATACCCAAACATGTGGAAGAAATCATGTTGTGATTTCCTTACTTCTATCGGGTCCACTAGTAATAGGTTCCCACTTCTCGTGAATTTGTCTAGTTTATAGACTAAAAATATTTTTTAAAAAATCTCTTTAAACAACTTATAAACATTTACCTCCTTAATCTGCCTGTTCTGGTATAAGACTTTGAAACTGAATTTTGAGCTGCACACAATAAGGAAATACTTTTCGTTCACTTTAAATTGATTAATTGCTATAGCCATCAACTGGATTTTCTTCTTCCGGATAGGGTAATGGATTTACAGGATGATAATCAAGGGTGAAACTAGTAATAACTTAGGACACAGTCAAGGTTACACAAACTTGAATATATTCAGTACATTTATTATCATAGAGAGGTCTTCCCCTTGGAGTCACCAACCAACTATTTATCGAAACATCTTCTCCTCAAATTGCAGAATAGGGTATTAAACCATTTTATAATTATGTGGCTTAATTTATCCTTTGGTAATAATAAGACACTAGAATTTTTATTTCAATTTTATAAAATCGATAAGTGCCTTAAAATGGCATTTAAATCTTACATTTGAAACTATTGTATGAAAATGCTAGCTGCCATGCCGTTTTGGTACGTGACATTACTAGATAGTAGTCAACTAACAATTGCCAACCATACGAGAGCAATTTTGAAAAGTAAATTATCTATATTTTAATATAAAATGCACCAAAGATAGAAGCAAGAGGAGTCCCATCGAAGGCTAACTTCGTAGCATTTAGAAGCTGCTATTCTTCCATATCAGAGTTATTGCAGTAAGCCACTTTTGTCTTGATCCCTGTATCTTTTTCAGTATTTTCTATGTTGCTCTTATGAAATACCAGTCAGAGTAGTGGAATATTATTTAGTTCAAAGTGTGAGGGAACAATCAGTATTCATCAGATAGTTTAAATAATTAACAAGAAATATTAATCAGCAGCAAGCATTTTTGTTGTAATCAATTAGATATATATGTGAAAGAATCAAAGAACCGTTTAATAAAACAAGAAGTCAAATTTATTTTTTGTGAGCCGTTATTTGTTCAGTAGCAACTGGTTATTTGATCAAACATTCGGGAAGTTATAATTAGTCTACAAATTATGAGAGAATGCTTTTTTCCGTAATAAATATCGACTCTTTTTGGGGCAAGTGAGACTGAGAATTAAAACCACATTACAAACTTTGCACTTTTATTTATTTTTCATTACCTTAATGTTCTTAATCACTAGTTTTAACTTCAAAATTTCATAAGTGGTTGTATCTTTTCATAAATTTGTTTATTTCTTCATTATACATTATGTTTTTCTCTTATATGTATGATTTAAATAAGACACCACATTATTCTGATTTTTCTTTTTCTATAAAATAGTTGTAGGAACAATAGGCGACAGTGGCATTATCATCACTTCACATGATGAAAAACTTGGTTAGAAGCCACAGCAGGAATGTTTATTAGAACAACGGTAACCGTGGCTAAAGGCACACAAGAGATTGTGTCGCTTAACAGTACTCTCAATTTGTGGTATTAGGTCACCTCAGGGTATCATACTTCCAGGCAATTCAAATTGAACATATTTAAATAAGAGTCAGGTCGTCTCGGTATTGCCCAGTGTGAAGAGGGCCTTAGTATTTGCTATAAGATGACGTCACGTAGGAAACCACTATGGCAGGTACCACAGACAAAAAATGGTTAAACTTTTAAATGAAATAATTTTTAAATTTGTATTTTTATTAATTAAAATTAACATATACCATGATAGCTTACAATGATAAGTATCTTATTTGTACATTTTTAGATTTTTTCTCAAGCATAGTAAAATACCCAATTCTTAGGCCTAAAACATGAGAAACAATATTAACTTGAGCGACTTAAATAAGTAGTGAAGAATGAGGTTTCAGAATGTCCCATTACTTCTAGCACAACACTCTTTTATAACGTGTGCATGACAAATATTTCTCGTCATACATCAGCACAAAATTCTGTGTCTCCCACTCTACTGAATATATAATACTAGAGTAAAGGCCATTACACCGACAGCGTTCGTGCCTAGTGACAAATGCATACTAATAACCACATCAGTAGTTGTCATAGAAGACACATTTCTTCATAGTAAAATCTCACTTTACCCTTCATGTTATCGCTGCTTCTTCCACAGCAGGTAATAGCAGATAAACAAAATACACATTGACTCAGACTTGCGGCATGAACATGAATCACGCATCTCCTCCTCACATTTTGATGGTTTAATTTTTGTTATAGTTCCTGTATCAGCCAGAAAAAATTATACAGATTCCAGATTATTAACTAGCTGAACAACTTCAAATAAATCAATTGTCAGAATAATCGACTCGGTAAAATTTTTGGCCTGATATCAACTTTAAATAACCTAATAACTTACTTACAGTGAACGTGAACAAAAACCATTAACGAACATGGTCAGTAAAATATGTAAAAAGCAAATAAACTTTGATCAAGCAGCAACAATACAGAAAGATTTAATTAAATTGAAATTTAGCCTAGGCCTGAATGAGATTTGACATTCATGATTATAGCAGAGACCATGAGAAATTTAAGTTTCTTAAATGTTACTTTCGTTCAGCCAAAACATTTTTTAACATTTTTTAAGAACAAAATACTACAAAAAAGCAAACCTTATGCCTGTATTATGGCTATTAATTTCATAACAGTTGCATATGTGT
This sequence comes from Vandiemenella viatica, assembly GCA_031002005.1. Classification (NCBI taxonomy): domain Eukaryota; kingdom Metazoa; phylum Arthropoda; class Insecta; order Orthoptera; family Morabidae; genus Vandiemenella; species Vandiemenella viatica. The sequence continues at coordinate 380,777,226 of JARYHS010008074.1, forward strand.
TAAACTGTGAAATAATTTCTGATATCTATGGTTACTGTTATTTTGCGGCAAGAATATCGTTGTTGAATTGCGATTAATAAATTGATTTTTTTTTTTTTTTTTTTTTTTTTTTTATTGTATTAACGTCTCTCAACATCGAGGTCTTTAGAGACGGGAAAGGATTGGGGGCAAGGATGGGGGCAAGGAATGGGAAGGAATGCGGCCATGGCCTTTTGAAGGAAGCATCCCGGCATTTGCCTGGAGTGATTTGGGAAACCATGGAAAACCCAAATCTGGATGCCCGGACGGGGATCGAACCGCCGTCCTCCCGAATGCGAGGCGAGAACGCTATCCGTTACACCGCCACGCTCGGTTAATAAATTGAGTTTCACACAGTGTATATATAGTCATATCCATGATGATTTAAATCTAAATAAAAAGGTAACTTAAATCTCATTTAATAGATAACACGTTTTTCAAAAAGTAATGGCATATCATTTAGTAGGAATTTGTTCTGGAAAAGCATGTAAGCGAATAAGAATAATTACTAATGATATCTTTTGTGCTTTAAGTACTTTACTCTGGTTAGATTTAGCTAGGATTTATTTAAATAAATGCCTTTTAATTTAAGTGACAGAGACTATAATTTTGAAAACAGATAACTTATTTATTTGACTGATATATTTCACGATTACGTGTGTTTCGTGTAAACTTTCTCTGAGTTTTTAATAGAATTCGTTGTTTATTATCTTCTGCTAAAGAATTTCTTAGGTTATGCTTTAACTTTGTTCTTATTACTGATATGAATAATATAGCGTACAAATCGAAAACCGTTCTCCTTACATGAATTTCTGCATCTAGTTGAAAATAAACAAAAAGCAACATGTAAATTTAAATGAAGGAACGTTTTTAACTTTATGGTGGCTGTTTATTCACAAGTGATGGTTGGCACATTGCCATTCTCTAGCATATCAAGGAGTGAACAGTCTAAGACAACGCATGTTATTTAAGAGGGCTAGAGTAAAGCCCATTACATGGGCAGCGTTTGTGGTTAGTGACAAATGCATACTGATAACCACATCATTAGTTGTGATAAAAAGTACCCTTCTACATAGCCAAATCCCACTTTACCCCTTGCTTTTTTACTGCTTCTTCCACAACAGGTAATGAATGGCAGGTAAACAAGAAAATGAACAACGCATCTCCTCCTTGCTTTTTAATGTTTTCTTTTTTTATATAAAAAATCACTGCCCTAAAGCATCACATTGTTTTTTTTTTATTATTATTATTATTAAATCTGGTGAAACATTTGTAAAGTAATCTTAGTCATAGTTTCTGTAACAGCTGGAAGAATTATTCAGATTCCAGATTTAAATAGCTGAACAACTTCGAAGAAATGAATTGTCAGAATACACGATTCAGCAACATTTTTGGCCTGATATCCACTTCAATTAACCTAATAACTTGCATACGGCGAACATGAATAAAGATCATTAACGAAAGTGGTAAGTAAAATATGTAAAAAGGAAATAAACTGTAATAAATAAACTTTGATCAAGTAGCAACATTAGTGAAGTTTTAATTAAATTGAAATTTAGCCTAGGCCAGAATGAGATTTGGCATTCATGGATATATCAGAGACCAAAAAAAAATTTAAGTTTCCTAATTGTTACTTTCATTAGCGAAATGTTATTGAAAAGTACTCGTAGTTTCACGGTTTTTCAGCTAAAATATTTTTCCACATTTTTTACAGAATAAAATGCTACGAAAAGCAAACTTTATAACTGTATTATGGCAATTATTTTCATAGCAGTTGCGTATGTATTTAACTGTGCACATAATCTCTAATTTCTATTATCTCTGGTCACTATTATTTTTGCGGCAAGTATATAGTTGTTGAATTGAGATTAATAAATTGAGTTTTTCATCATGTATGCATAGTCATATCCTTGATGATTTAAATCTACATAATAAGGTAAACTTAAATCCCATTTAATTGCTAACATGTGTATCAAAAACTAAGGGTATCATCTATGATGGTAGTAGGAATTTATTATAAAACTTGTAAGAAAAAATGAATAAGAATAATTTTTAATGATATCTTTCGTGGTATGAGTCCCTTATTCTGGTTGGATTATCAGAGTATTTGGCTAGGATTTTTAAAACAAATGCAGTTTGCTTTAAATTACAGAAAGTATAATTTCAAAAACGGATAACTGTTATTTATTTGACTTATACATTTTGCGATTATGTTCGTTTCATGTAAACTCTCTCTGAGTTTTAGTAAACTTAATTATTTCTTATCTTCTGCCAAAAAAATTCTTAGTGTTAATAAACTCTCTTGAAGTTGAAGAACTCAGAAATATTAATAGACATATTAAACACTGACAGGGAAAATACCACTATCATTTAATGGTTTCAAAGCCATATACTTGAAATTACTGAAATACACACTTGATTTGTATTTGACCCTAAAACTTCATTCTGCCGGAGAAATTAAACAGATTAAATAGCTGAACATCTTCGAAGAAATAAATTTTCAGAATATTCTATTCGGCAAGATTTTTGGCCTGAGATCCACTTTAAATAACCTAATAACTCTCGTATAGTGAACGTTAACAATGACCACTAAAGAAAGTGGTCCGTAAAATATGTAAAAAGCAAATAAACCGTAATAAATAAACTTTGATCAAACTGCAACATTAGCGAAAGTTTTAATTAAATTAAAATTTAGCATATGCCGGAATGAGATTTGGCATCGTGATTACCAATAGCAGAAACCATGACAAATTTAAGTTTCTTAAATGTTATTTTCATTAGCTGAAAAGCAGTTGCAGTTCCACTTTTTTTTCAGCTGAAATATTTTTTTCTATATTTTTTTAAGAATAAAATGCTTTGAAAAGCAATCTTTATAACTGTATTATGGACTTAATTTCATAGCAGTTGCATATGTATTAAACTGTCCACATAAATCTAATTTCTAATATCTCTGGTGGCTATTATTTTGTGGTAAGAATATTGTTGTTGAATTGCGATTAATAAATTGGGTTTTACATCGTATGTACATGGTCATATCCTTGATGATTTAAAAGTACATAATAAGGTAAACTTAAATCTTATTTAATTGCTAACATGTGTATCAGAAACTAAGGGTGTATCATTTAGAAGGAATTTATTCTGGAAAAGCTTGTAACGAAAAATGAATAAGAATCATTTTTAATTATATCTTTTGTGAAATTAGTTAGTTTATCAGAGCATTTGGCTAAGATTTTATTTAAATAAACACATTTAACCTCAACTGATGGAAACTATAATTTTGAAAATGGTTAACTGTTATTTATTTGAGTGATACATTTCACAATTACATACGTTTCATGTAAAGTTTCTTTGAGTTTTTATTAAACTTCATGGTTTCTCATCTTCTGCCAAAAAAAATTCTTAGGTTATACTTTAACCTAGTTCTTATAACTAGTACAGATAATATAACTTAATCATTGAATACCCTTCTCCTTACATGAACTTCTGTATGTAATTGTCGTAAATAAACAAAAACCAACAAGAGGGAATGATTGTAACTTTATGGTGGTTGATAGTTCGCAAGTGACCGTTCTCTAGCCAATAGCGATCCAGGTGCGCGCAGTCTCCAGACAACGCATTTTACATAAGAGAATTACTACTGGTTACCTTCTGTCCTCCTTCATGTCTTACTCGCAACCCCTATCTGCAACTTTATGGTACACGATCGGAGATGTGATTGTAACAACCTGGATTGCTTCGACTTCAAATGCTCAAGTTTTTGATTTCCCCATTACGCATATTGATCTCTCAAAATTAACAGTTAATTCCACAGTATACAACTTTCCAGTACCACCATAATATTAGAATTCTTTTTTTACACCAGCACTGACCACATGATTATTACCCAAGGGAATGACATTTTGAATTAGTTGAACGCGTTATTAGGTGTCTCGTGGTTTAATTATATTATGAAATAATTAGTCCATCATACCAATTAAAATTTGAACTGTTTTTTTTTATTTTTCGAAGACTTACACAACTTCAAAGATACTGGTCACAGGTATACACAAGCTCCATCAATTATATTCAACACTTCTTCCAACGACAATACATCCATACACTCTCACAGTACACAGAAAACTGTTCGCTCAAAACTCTGTCCATAAAAGTGTCACTGAGTCTCTGTCGCTCACTTTATATAAGCTTCACAGAAAGTTCTAGAACATTACAAAGGCTTCCGACAGATATTTCTTGAACTTAAACAATACTTAAGCAATTAAAACATATTAAAAACAATCAAAATCAATACATAATCATTTACAATCATTATGAAATGCTCAGAAATGAACACTGAAGATATTTAAAGACAAATTAAACACATATTATCCACAAAAATCATTTTAAACTGTCATAAATTCATCTTTTAAATATCGTAGCTCACCTTAATACTTGGAATTACAAACATAGTTCTGGCCTTAAACATATTAAATAGTATTTACATATTTTCTTTCCATAAAACCAAGTCCATTTACAATGATTTACATTAAATTGCAAGACAAACATACAAGTTCATATTCAAACAAACCTCTAGTTTGCTACAAATGCTTCAAAAACACAATTTTATTTAAAGTCTAGATTTGAGGGCTCTTACAGTGTGATCCGGTTAAACTTTTCTCCAATTGATTTATATTGCATTGCTTCTCCTTTAATCCCTGTGTAAGCTGTTCCTGTTTTATTGAAAACTGTCCGTATTCTTGTTGCAACTGTTCTTATCACAGTATTGATTTATTTTCACTTTTTACCAATCCATACACATTTTCTGCCAACTCTCCTATTGTATAACAAAATTTCTTATCACTAACTATGATTAAATCAATATACTCATCCCTCATCTTACCACAGTTTTTCTTTATATCTTTATCTATTCCTCATATTTACAATCCATCTGATTAATAAAATTTGCACATGCAACCTTATTCCCTTCACAAATTTGTCTTACCCTTTCAACTTACCCCTCACATTTGCTTAAGACCTTTCTATTTTTAACCAACTTCAAAAAAAGGAGGAGGTTCTCAATTCGTCTGTATTTTATTTTTTATTTTTATGTTTGTTCAGCAATATTATCGCCGACTTTGAACCAATTTAAATGAAATTTTTTTAGTGAATAGGGTATACCTCCAAAGTGGTCCCACATGAATTTCATTGCGAAACAACCCCTTCTACCCCCTTCCACCCCCTAAATTTTTATACAAGTCCACATTTTTTATTCGATCTCGATGAAACTTTGGACATATATAGCCAAAAATAAAGAGAAAAATACTATCAACTTTTGGTTTAAAAAAACCCATCTCCCCCTATCCACCCCGTTAATATTTGCCAGTTTTCTTTATTCAAAGCTACAGTTGACACCATTTAACTGATCTCCATTAAAGTTGGCAATTACATGTAGCTTTTCATGGAGAAGGTTTCTGACCAAAAAATAAAAAACCACCCCTCTCCCCTTTACACCCCTTAATTTTATAAAAACCTACATTTCCTATCTGACTTTTAATGAACTTTGCCCATGTACACTTTAAAACAAAGAGAAAAATCCTGCCAACATTTGGTCTGCCAAAGCTCAACCCCCTCCCTCCATCCACCCCTTTAATTATTGTCAATGTTCTTCATAAAAAGCTACACTCGACACCGTTTGACCGATTATCATCAAAGTTGGTATATAAATGTAATTTTTCATGGAGAATCTGACCAAAAAATAAATAAATAAAAAACCATCCCTCTCCCCTTTACACCCTTAATTTTTATACTACCCCACATTTTTTATCCGATTTCGATGAAACTTTGGACACGTAAAGTCAAAAATAAAAATAAAGATACTTTCAACTTTAGGTTTGAAAAAAACTGAAGCCCTCTCACCCTATCCACCCTCTAAATTTTTTCCAATGTTCTATACACAAAGCTACAGTCGACACCATTTAACTGGTCTCCATTAAAGTTGGCATATACAAGTAATTTATCATAGAGAAGGTTTCTGACCAAAAAAAAAATAGATAAATAAACCACCCCTTGACTCATCTTTACACTCCTTAATTTTATAGAAATCTACATTTCTTATCTGATTTTTGTTGAACTTTGCCCATGTATACTTTAAAACAAAGAGAAAAAATCCTGTCAACATTTAGTTTGCCAAAGCTCAACACCTTTCCCTCCTTCAACCCCATTAACTTTTGTCAATGTTCTTTATAAAAAGCTACAGTCGCAATTGTTTGACCGATTACCATGAAAGTTGGTGCTTATATGTATTTTTTCACGAAGAAGGTGTATGACCAAAAGATCTAAAAACCACCCCCTCTCCCCATTAAACCTGCTTAATTTTTATACACAACCACAGTTTAACAACTGGTTTAGACAGAACTTAGCAAATTTTTACAATAAAAATAATGCCAATTCTTGGTTTGCAAAAACTGAACCCCTCTCCCCATTTCCACGCCCTTGATATTTGTCAATTTCGTTTTAGAAAGCTACAGTCGACACCATTTGACCTATCTTTATGAAAGTTGGCACATATATATGTAATTTTTGATGGATAAGATTCCTGACCAAAAAATCAAAAATCTACCCTACCTCCCCTTCCCTTAATATTTGTACAAAAACCACATTTTAATCCGATTTGGTGGAACTTTGTATGCGTAGACTTTAAAACAAATAGAAAAAGAAAAATACTGTTCACATAACTTTCACAAAAACGCAAACCCTATCCCCCTTTCTACCCCTTTAATTACTGTTAATGTTCTTTATACAAAGCTACCATTTATTTCTGATTTTTAAGGAAGTATGCACATGTATACTGTAAAACAAACAGAAAAATACTGTCTACATTTGGTTTCGAGAGTCCAAACTCCACTCCTTCCTTTCCATCTTTTAATCTACAGTTTCTATCCAATTCTGAAGGAAATTTGCAAACGTATACTTTAAAACATACAGAACAATTGTGTTTAAATTAGATTGCAGAAGCCCAACCCCTCTTTCCTTCTACCCCCACCCCTCATAATTTCCAATCTTCTTTATAGTTACCCACAGTTTTATCAGATTTCCATGGAACACTGCACATGTATACTTAAAAACAAATAGATACATAGTGTCTACATTCTGTTTACAAAACCCTACCACTCACTCCCTTAACCCATTAAATTTTTGCAAATGTTCTTTACACAAAGCTACAGTTTTTATCTGGTTTCGATGGAAATTTGCACATGAATATTTTAAAATAAAGAGAAAAATACTGCCCACACTAGCTTTACAAAAACCAAACTATTCTTTGTTTCCACACCCCTTGATTGTTTTTTATACATACCTACAGTTTTATCGGATATCAATAGAAATTTACATACGTATACTTTAAATCAATCAGAAAAGGCAGTCTACGTTTGGTATACAAAAGAACAATCCCTCTTCCCCTTTACCCTCACCCCTTTTAATTTCCTGAGCTACCAGGAAGTCCACAAAATAGGAACTGCTGTGGCATATTTAAAATACAAAACAAACTATAATACCATTAAAAATTTTAAAATAAATTAATTGTTTAAAAAAACAACAACATGAAAACCGCCTTCGAAAAAAAAAAAGCACTAAAAATTATAAAATAACTTTATACCTTGCTTAGGAGAAAGTAAATCTAAATGGACAATATTTTACATTACTGTCATTGAAATTTTTAGATTAATTAGTTATTTTTGGAGTCAGTGCCAGAAAAAGCAAGAAAAGCAAAAAGATAAAAACAACGATGAATAACAATAAAACATAAACAAAACTATGATACACCGATATTATACTAACTGTAAATCATTTACTGCATTATGCAGCCTACCAACTGACACTGTAGCACCAGAGATATGCCTGGATGACCAATAAGGCTGAGCCACAGATTAAGATACTGTTAATTTGTTTCCCTAAGCTGTCTTCTGCAATAACACTATCTGCCTCACGCCATGATGTAAAATATTGGGAATTTTTGATTGTACTCCCCGTTTCACCTCTAACACCAAAAGAAGTTCAGCAATTCAATCTCCACGATGTGATAGCTGTCCATTGTCCATTTAGATTTACTTTCTCCTAAGCGAGGTATAAAGTTATTTTTAATTTTTTTTAAGGTGATTTTTATGTTTTATAAAACTATTATTTTCTATAATGCTCTTTGAAATATGGTAGACATTCTTGAACATCCTAAATGGGAATTTAAAATGTTAATATTACCTAAAATATTAGAACTAAAACCTTGAAGTCACTTATTAGCAATTTCATCAAAACTCTTACTTCTGAAAATTTATTATCAAATGATCAGCTAAATAAGAAAATATAGCATCATTATCTTTTTTCAATTCAGAAAAATTATTATTAAAATTACAAAATTGATTTATTTTCCGTGTCGATAGTGGAAACCACATCGATCATGATTCCGCTGAATTCTCATATCTTGGACCCAATAAATTACTGCTACTGGCCATTGTTGTTGCCTGGCTGGACTCACGTTACTGTTAAAACTACGCCCATTGTTTCCAAGCGTCGTTTCTTCAAATGTAGTCAGGGTATTGAGTAGTAGCCTGTTAAACAACTCCTCCAACCTCTTCAAACTGTGTCCAATCCCTGTGATAATTTCTCTTAGATAATTTTGGACAGTTGCCAGGTTAGCCATCTCCGAAAATTTGGATGTAATGTGCTTTAGCTGTAAATATCTTTATTGTTATAAAACCTGGAGACAGTCATCATATTAAACTACTTGGAACATGGTATTTTTATATTGGTTTGCAAAGATCTAGAGGTAATTTTTCAGGTCGCCAGATAATTTAAACTTTCACCAAAGTATTTAAATAAACTGCTTATACTTTTCAATTATAGATAGCTTCTTGAATAACAATAGCGTCGGTTAACTTTTAAGTTGTCTTTTATTGTGTCAAAACAATCAGGAAAACTTAGCTGACCAAAACACCAGACTTCTTCCAAAGGTTTAAATCATACTAGTAAACGAATGACATGGCACCATTCTGAGAGAGCTTGTCCACTAGCAATAAATTGGTAGGTTTGTAGACATTGCAGAAGTTTTGAGAGAACATTATAAGGGATGCCCAATGCTGACAAATTCTCTACCAGTAGAAATCGCGGGGGGTGGGGGGGGGGGGAATTCATGCAAAACTATATAGAAACATGAACAAACATTTTTTAATAAAAACATTAAGCTGAAAAAAAAGTAAACCATTTCAAACATTAAAAATTCCATTCAAAATTCAGTAGCTCATTCAACATCCTTGATTATAGTCTTAACTAACTTTACAGAAACTTTTCTGCTTTTAATGAAATTACAGCTCATTTAAACCATTTTTATCCATTAAAACAATACTCAATCATCGAATTTATACAAATTTACAAATAGACTTTCTCAGAATCAGGGATAATTAATTAAAAGAATTGTAATTCATTAAAAAATTGAATCTTAGGTTTGTTAAAAACTTTTAGGTTGTTATTTATCAATACTATAAAAGTTTGTCAATGACCTTAAATGGTATTTCAGTTGTTTTTAAGGTCACGAATATCATTTTAGAATAAATAAACGGTTTGAAATTTTTTAAATGGATTTAAAATATAGTATCCTCAGATGGCCCACTCTATAATGACTACTTAACTAAAAACACCGTATTAAAATCTATTAGTAATTCCTACAAAAATTTAAACATACTTTCAAAACATTTCACCTCACATTTTGACATCTTAAAGAAGTAATCTCGCAAAACCTTCAATAAATAAATCCTAATCTCTAGTTAGTAAAATGATTTAAAGGAATACCACCACAAGAAACAAGTTCACAGTTATGCTACAAATTTTAAGTCTATGAGCAAAATGCCTTGTTATGAGGTGGTTTGATTATAAACATCTTTAGTGACTCAGAAGCCATATATCTCTTTCAAAAGTGCTGTTTCCTCAATGGAACACAAAACACGAAATATGCCTCCACCCCTAATAGCATCATTGATGGAAAGATTGAACTGCATCTGCAGGCAAGCAGTTTCAATTAATGCAGTGTATTACAGATAAATAACTGTCCATATACAGAAATTTAGTAAATGCACTGATTTTGAACGTCCTCCAACACCCTGCGGCAACAATTTCTCTCATGACTTCAAAGTGTAGTCTTTATGTACCTCCAACAAATATGTAATAATCTTTTTCAGAGACTCCAGCAGTCAGCAGTTCTTTAAATAAGGATCAAGGTCGTGATTATGCTGGTCAAAACGTAATTTGTTTAAGATTTGTTCAGTATAAAAAAATTGTATGAATATTTTGTGATATATATTAAGTTGGTAGAGGTCACTCAGTCGGTTCCATCACTGAAAAAAAGTTATTGTTTGTTCTTAAAAAGTGCTTCTGTCCAGTCAATGGAATGCAGCAAAACTGGATCGATCGGATTAATAATTAAGTCAAAAAAGATGGGAGCACACATACCAATACATCGGTCTCTTGCTATCAATGTCTGACAGGAAACACATAACCATGACAGTCGTTTTTCAGACGTCCATCATCTTAGCCTGCCTGCCAGTTAGCAACCAACCCATGCTTAGTTATTTCTTCATCATTTGTGGTACCTTTTTGACTAAGTCTACTTTTCAAGGAATGTTTAGTCCAGTATCAAGTGTGGAAACTTCTTTTCGGCCTCATATCACCTTGACAAGTATACAATCTTCTTTCCCCAATAAATAATTTGCTACTACAACTCGCAATTCATACCACAATTAGATATTTTACCCACTCTACCCCATAGTAAATCACATTGGTGTCAGAGATTTATCCCTAAACAACACACACAGCAAGACAGAACACATAAAAAACAATAAAGACGTTACATCAAGCAGCTGAAATATACAGAGGTTGGACACATAATATGAATACCATGCGATAGTGTACAGGTTGTTGCATGTTGGAACCACTACTTCCATGTGAATACTGAGATGCTCATGTGCGGCATAGTTGATGTGGCAGGTCTTGTAGATTATGCGTCAGTGTATTACACGCTTTATTCTGTGACAGTTATAACAAGCAATTGGTGAAATGCGTGAGGGCAAATTGTTGGAGCTCGGTTAGCGGGAGTGTCTGTGACAAAAACAGCTGAACTGTTTAACGTCTCATGAGCTACGGTATCAATGGTAATGACAGCGTATACAAAACATGGTAAAACATTGTCGGTGAAGAGGAATAGTGGATGAAAACCAAAGTTAACCAACAAAGACCGACAAACATTAAAAAGGATTGTGGCCAGACAACATAAAACTACCGCAACAAAAGTGACAGCAGAACTCAACACACACCTGAGTAATACTGTTTCGACAAAAAGACTATGGCAGGAGCTCCACAAAGCTAACATTCATGAAAGGGCTGCAATTGCAAAACCTTTTATAATGGCTACCAAAGGTAAGCTGTGAAAACAAGTGGTGCCACGAGCATAAAAATTAGATACTTGATGATTGGAAGAATGTGGTAAGGTTCAATAAATCATCATTCACATTGTATCCTAGTAACTGCCAGGTTTATGTATGGAGAACACCAAAAGAAACCTACAATCTCGACTGCCTGCGTCCTACAGTCAAACATGGGGGAGGTTCCATTATGATTTGGGTGGCTATATCATGGTATTCAGCTGGTCCTCTCATTCACATCACTGGTCGGATGACTGCAAATGAATATCTCAACATCCTCAATGATGAAGTTCTTACTATGATATGACCGTACATCTACTGGTATGCGTATTATTTTGTTATGCAACTGTTTATCTGTAAATTGACAACTTTCCACATCACACAGAGCCAGTTTCTTACACTGGGATCAATGGAAAATGAATGTATTGTATTGTATAGAATACTGCTGCCAAACACTCCATGTTCTGAGAAGATAATGCGCCCATACACACAGGTTCAAGGGGCATCAGAATATCATCAAACATCTTCTCCGGATAGCACAATCACCAGATCTAAATATAACTGAACAGTTGTGCCGAGTTTTAGAGCAGAGAATAAGGAGCAGATTTCCACCTCCAACATCATTGAAGCAATTGGCGAATGTTTTGGTACAGGAATGGGACAACATTCTGCTGGAAACTAATCAGACACTCTACAAATTTATTCCTCGAAGAATTGCAGTTGTTCTACAAGCAAAAGGTGGCCCAACACCACATTAATAAATCAATAGTATGTAAATGTGAGGTATTCATATTATTTTGTCCAACCCCTGTAGCTCTGGTGTTTTTACCTAATCCCACATGTACGTAGCCTGACCACAAGCTGCTTCGACAGCTTCTATAGTCCTCAATATTTTTCATCTTAATCAGAAACATAATGTATGATGAAGAAAAATAAAAAGATAATTATAATCTAAACTATGCCTCCAAAATGAGACTGGAATGTCATTGGAACATAATGTTTTTGGCTAAATAGTCTAATTAAATAGTTAACTCACCGAACAGATAAGAATTGTTATATGAGTTACTGAAAAGTATTCCAGCAAACATATCATTTGCTAATGTTTCCAGAAAGTTTTACTCCATAACAGGAAGCAGGACTAATACAAGGAAAAAAAGTACCATGAACATTTCAGGCACAAATATCGGACAGGGAGCGAGGGACTGGATTAAATTACTGGGGGAATTTATGAACAATTTACTTCAAACACTGAGTGAGTTCTAATTAAAAATTCCTCTAACGAAAAAGTAGATGTAGGGAAAATTGACTACTATTCCATTTAAGCCAATTATTATTATTAAAGACATTTTATTATTACAATTCTCATGTACAGCATATGTTTGGAACAATTGAGTAACTTAACAGTATGACAAATACCCAGATCTTCACACATGACTTTAAAATTCCGTAGATTTCTCATTTTAATTGGGCAGATTATTATCCCCATAACTATCTATTCTTAATTCAATAAGTTACTTACCTTTGTAACATTAAAAAATTCTCTAGGCATTTGAGTTTTTTCATTGTTTCCTTTTCCATTAATAATGTAGCCATTTCCAAATAGACTTTCATTTCTATTTAATGCAGGTTTCACGACATCACTTGTAGCATCATTAAACCAATGCCAAAGAATTATTGTGTGCTGTGGTAAATCTTCATCATATGTGTTGTTATTTGGTTCTGTATTGCGAGGTCTCCGAACAGTCATTGCTCCAAAAACACCATCAGCTTCTTCAAATCCTGTAAGACACCAATGACTAGTACAGTCAGTTGCAGAGGTTGTTTTATTTTTATTATTATTATTATTGTCCATGCAGGAAAAAGTTGAGCACATGAGTAAGACCCATATTGTCACACAATTTTATTTTTATAAATGTTAAAGTGTCATCAACATTTGTAACCGATGTCTCTGCACATGTATCTTTAGTTCGCTGTGTTCTGTTGTGTTAATTGGCTGATGTAAAAATGTTCAAATAGGCTGACACTGAAACAACGCCCTTTTTTTTTTAAAAAAAAAAAAAAAAAAAAAAAATAGAGTAAACTTTCAGCCCCCATCTATTGTGGCAATTTTGTATGCTGTTGCATACTGGGAGGTGATAAGGGTATACGGTATTACATTAAATGTGCTACTGATTGTTAGGCTTGCAAGTTCTACTATGTCCAGAAATTATAAGAAGGTTTGTTTTAAAGTTCACTACAGTTTTATTCTCCCAATGCATACAAGTTTCCCAACACCATCACTTCTTAAATTATTTACTTTGACCATGGATAGGACTTACATACTTCTCTTACAATTGCAGATTCTGACCACGATTCAGTCCGACAACGTTACACACTCTGTTCAGACCAATAATTGCTAACAGCTATCAGTTCACCACAAAACACATGTCTAAAATACTAAAAGGACAGCATCAAATTGCTTTCTGTCCACTTTATACTTCATGAAAGGGAAGCATGGCTTGCATTACTATTACATACAGCGCGCTATAACTTTGCATCCATCTCTCGCAACCGCCGGCTTCAGACTACTTACATCTTACATCAAACACTTAATACAGTGTGTGCTTCCGCACTACAATGCATCATGGAACAACTGATCCTTTACCAATAATTAAACCTATTTCTTTCCCTGGCTATCTTATACTTCCACAATATTTCATTTATTCTAATTATTATCAAAATACATTAATTTACGACGGCCTATCAACTCTTTCTGCATATAGCTGACCGAATACTGTCTCACCACACTATAGTCCAGGTACGCCGATGGAGAGCATACATATTGCTCATTGCCTGATACCCTACATTCAAATGCTGATAAGCATGGAAAGACAAAAACATTTCTGTGGCACAGGAGGTAATGGAGATTAAAGCATTTTTTCCCCCTGGAGGAAAAGTAATCTCATCTAGAAACAACATGTCTTGGAGATCAAATACATTAAAGCAGAAGGAACAAATGTTATGAAGGATATGAAGACGAAGGTAAGTAATTATTTTAGGCTGATACAAGATAAGTAATAAAGGTGTTACCAGGGGAGGCTCTAGAGTGGTGCGACCGTACCAGGCGCCGACGTTTGGGGGGGCGGGGGGGGGGGGGGTGCTGAAAATACAGCGGTAGATCGTCTGCGCAAAAAAGGAAAAATCTGTTGTTGTAAGATGCTTATTTGGTCATGTTCTGTCATGCGGTGGCATCCCACTATGACATCACGTTATGACGTTACGCTATGACGTCACGCTTTTCGCCATCATTTCACAACTTACGGCCAGAGACGTTGTTCTTGGTTATACACGTTATTTAATAAGAGTTCTATTTAGCTAAGCATCAGTTGATAAATTAACTGTCAGAACACTGAAAGAAAAGTAAGTATGTATTATATTTAAATTGGCATCATAATTATCAGTTGCTTATATTTTAGTATTCGTTCGAAGTAAAAGTATTCGTTAAAATATTTGGTCACAGATAAAACCTTTTAATTTTCGATTATCAATGATTAGATTGTTATTATAACCAGTAATTGACTTTAAAGCAGAGAGAATGAGTAAATTAATTTAAAAAAATAATTTAAATTGTTTTCAAGAGTGTCCTATTACTTAAATCATTACTTCATTTGAACAAAAGTAGATCCACACTGATTGCAATCTATACACCCTACTCTACAATTAAATCTACTATTATCTAGCATGATTTAACTTGTTTCACTTTTGACATAATTCAGTCGTATGTAAATGCATTAGCCATTCAACCGTTGTAAAATTGATCTGAATCACGGATAACAAAAAGAGGAAGATGTAAGAACCTGAAGATTTTTTATTTAGTTTATATTGTATTTCATTATTGCCACTAAAATACGATACGGTACATGTATAAATATGCGTGTGTTCAAAGTATTGTTTCTCTGGCGGCAAGTTCAGCGCAGTATGTGGTTAGGTTGAAAAACAGCCCGGATGGCAACAGAAACCTTTTGTTACAGTGCAAGGCACTAGGAATTCATTGCATTGAGCTTTATTTTATAACAATTCTATTTATTTAAGCAATTGCTAAGAAGGAATTGCTAGAACAAAGGAATTGCTAGAACACAAAGAAAAGTATGTATTTCATTTAAATTGGCACATTAATCATCAGTTGATTTTTTAAATCTGAAATCATTACTTGGATTGAATGAAAGAAGTTCCAAACTGATCACGATCTATGTGTCCTAAACCACAATTAAAACTGATATTATGTGACATTATGTAAGTTAATATATTTTTCTCGGGCTTCCAGCCGTGTTAAGATGTCACATTTGTGGGACGTTTCGAAGGCATTCTTCTCTGCCTTCATTCTAAACCAAATGCCAGTTATTTACTGTTTGTTTATTCAGCCACTGCTATGGAAACGGTGGAAAACAAAAATCAACACAACGCAATTACGTCATCCGCTCTTCTGCTCGTTACCGACGCGAAACTGTTTCAGAATTTTAATAGCCGGGTTCCAGGTTGCACTGAGTTGATAACCAGTGTCCCTGTTGACTAATAAATCAGTTGATCTTTTTCTACAGCCTCTGTAATAATGCAGGCCCAAAAATCTTTGACCTGGGCTAAAATTGTTGTTTTTTCAAACTCAAAAGTGTGACCCTCTTGCACACTATGTTCGGCCACCGCAGATTTTTCTTCTTGCCCAAGACGAACATTTCTGGTGTGCTCTACACATCACAGCACAATGCATCACTGTGTCTGTCCGATGTAGCCGCGGCCACATTCACATGGTATATAATATACACCAGGGGTTCGTAAACCTAGGTCATCTTTAACGCTGCCGACCAACTTACTAATTTTAGTGGTCTATAAATTGTCTTGACTCCATGTTGTGATAGCAGTCTACCTATTTTGAAACTTAGGGCACCCACAAATGACAGAAACGAAAGGCCCTTGGTATCAATCTGATCTCTCCATTGATTTTACTTCTGTTTAAATGCACGAGTAATCTGTCCCTGATTATAACCATTATTTAAAAACGTTTTCCGGAGATAGTCCAATTCACCAGCCAGGCTACGTTTGTCACAAATTCTTTGTGCTCTGTGTACCAAGATAGTTAATACAGAGTTTCGTTGTACCGGATGATGACAACTGTTGGCGTTTAAATATAAGTCGGTATGGGTAAGCTTCCGATACACAGTGTGTCCCAGCGAACCAGCAGCACGTTTAATAACAAGCACATCAAGAAACGGCAGGCAACCGTCCTCCTCCAATTCCATTGTGAACTGAATATTTTCATGGATAGAATTGAGATGCACAAGGAATTGGTCAAGACTGTTTCTGCCATGGGGCCAAATCACAAAAGTATCATCGATATACCTATAAAAACACTTCGGCTGGAGTGTTGCATGGTTTAGTGCCTCTTCTTCAAAAAATTCCGAGAAGAAATCAGCAACCCGGCTATTAAAATTCTGAAACAGTTTCGCGTCGGTAACGAGCTGAAGAGCGGATGACGTAATCACGTTATGTTGGTTTTTGTTTTCCACCATTTCCATAGCAGCGGCTGAATAAACAAACAGTTAATCACTGACATTTGGTTGAGAATGAAGGCAGAGAAGTACAGCTTCGAAATGTCCCACAAATGTGACGTCTTAACACGGCTGGAAGCCCGAGAAAAATATATTAATATTCAACGCCGTGAAAAATTACGATCGTACATTATGTAAGTTGTTAAGATTTATTTTTAGCATCCTTCGTTTTCACTAGGGTCATTATTTCAGATGCATGTAAGCCGTGTCAGCCATTAAAACATCAATCTTCATGACATATAATAAGAAAGAAAGATGTAAGAACACGTGTAGATTTTAGATCAAGTTTATATCGTGATGCATGATGACATGGACATGCCATACAGGGAAAGTATTAATTCACGTGCGATTGAAGCTTTGATTTTCCAGCGGCATATTAGCGGATATTGTCATTAGATTGAAATGCAACCTGTACCAAGTTGTCAACTGAAGATTTTTGCTACAGCACTACAAATGAGAAATTGCACTGAGCTCTACTTCATAACAATTCTAATTAGTTATGAAATTCCAAAGAAGTTAATTGCCAAAACACTCCATTAAACCCGTCATTTTTTATCCCTAGATCCAACAATGTTCAATGCATGTGTTTTAGCATCAATACCATTAAGAATGCGCTGGTCACTCAATTTACACAACTATCCAAATTTAATGATACAGTGTTGTATCAAAACAATTCCTGAAAAGTCGAATTGGAATAGTCCTGTGCAGATTTAGAAATGAAGTATAACTGAGGAAGAAAAATGTGACATATCAGGTTGTGAATTGGTTGAGAAACTTAGTAACTGAAACCATTGTTAATGGGCCTTCAATCAGCAAGCCTGGATATAATGAAGGATAAAACAGGAAGGCACTCTAGAATGGCATAACTACGAAGTGTTCCAGAGTAGTTTGGACTGTGGGCATACACACAAAGAAGTGCACTGTGTCTAAATTTCTAAATTTAACTCTCTATCTCATGGGAATATTATTCTCTCGTTATCTATTTCCTTTAATGCTAATCCTTTGTTTCCATACTGATGTTTTGCAACCGCTATTATGTTTAAACCTTAATTTCCCTTTCAAAACTTAAATATTGTCGCAATCTTTAAGAAAATCACTCTAAGTGTTCAGTGAAAATTTATCTTTTTATTTAAATGTGTTTTCTAAACCCTCAGATCCATATCTCCGAAGAATGTCTGAATTTCAAATTCAGCAGAAAAAATACGTACTTATTCGTTATTGACTCTATCTTCTCATATGTTGCATTTATTTTATGACAAACATTTTGAGCTATGAATCTTTGGAATTTGTTTGCGCGCCCTTTCATGCGTGTTGTGGGGTAATAATTTGTGTTTTTGTAATTAAAAAAGTTAAATTTTATCTCGTAGGTTAGTTAAAATGTTGAAGAATATCATATTCTAGTAGTGTCAGTGTTAGTGATCCGCTTTATTTATTATAAATCCGTAAATTGTAGATCCAGTGTTCTGTGGCTTTTGTTTACATCAATTATTAACATCTAGTATCAGTATTATTGTTATAGTGTAATAGAATTACATTGTAAGTTTGTTTTGACTGCATTAGTTTTGGTTACCTGTGAAGTTATTAAGTGAAAGTGAACCATTTTTTACATTAGAGGTTAGGTCAGAATCAGTGATCTAGGGTGTCAAATTTCATTTTAATTGTTTAAAAAGTTCTTTGGATATCATTTGTTTGTTTTGTTGTAAGTCTTGTAGTTGCTAAGTATTTTAATTTACATTTGGGAAAAGTTTTGAGTGATTTACATAGTGTTTTTTAGCATTTTTCTTAGAATCCTACTTTTAATTTTCTTCGGCAACTGAAACACAAGTAGTTGATTAAAATTTCCTACTAGAATACAAAATAATCGCAGAACTGCAAATAATAAATACAATATACTTCCAGTAATAAATGGTATCCCAGATCATGATGCCCAGCTGTTATGTATCAAGTCCAGAAACACGATTAAAAAGATAAAGAAAAGTTGGGTATATGAATGAAAACAATTTCATAGATTCCTTAAATAATGCACAGGGTGTTAATGCAAAATTTTATTCCTTTCTCAATATATTTCTAACACTTTTTGAAGGAAGTTTCAAAAAAAAGGAAAGTTGTCAATAATCCAAACAATGAACTGGGTAAGGGATGGATAACAAAGGGTATCTTGTAAAACAAAAAGGGACCTGTACTTAAAAGTAAGAGAATCAGATAACTATACAAAGAAAGCTAATTATAAACTTTATTCTAAAATACTAAGAAATGTAATATGAAAGGCCAAGAACAGAGAAAACAGATCATTCAGGCAATAAGATGAAAACGATTTGGAATATAATAAAAACTGAAACAGGAAAATCACTCTAAAGACATAAAAGGAGAACAAAATGGATCTGTTCATAGTGAAGTAGGGGAAGTTTGTGAAATATTTAATAAACATTTTACTTCAGCTGTAGAGAAATTAGGCATAGAAAAGCAATCCCCACATAGTGCCCTAAGAGTTCTTCAGACTGCTTTCCCAAATAGATTTTTGGAGATGCAATTGTCACCAGTAACTGTCTCAGAAATAAATAAACTCATGAAACAATTAAAACCTAAAAATTCTTCCAGCTATGACAATAGTTCCGGTAAATTTCTGAAATTGTATCAATCGTGTACTTGCCCACATTTGTAATGAATCCTTAATGTAATGTGTGTTTTGAAATAGACTAAAATATGCAGTTGTAAAACTGTTGTTTAAAAAGGGAGAAGCAACATGTTCAGATAACTATCATCCCATTTCATTACTTTCAGGATTCTTAAAGATTTTTGAAGAAGTCATTTATTGTAGAGTAATAAAACATGTTACATGAAATAATATCCTCACTAAATCACAATTTTGTTCCAAAAAAGCATCATCTATAGAAATGGCTATATATTCATTTTTAAATAACATATTTGAGGAACTGAATAATAAAATGAGACCTGTAGGAATATTTTGTGATCTTGCAAAAGCATTTGACTGTGTAAATCATGAATTGTTTAAGAAAAAAATGGAATACTATGGTATTTATGGAAGCACAGGTAAATGGTTTAAATCATACATGGAAAGTCAAATGCAAAAAGTTTCCATTTTTGATTCTAAAATAAGTAAAGATGTTTCATCAGACTGGGAGAAAATAAAACATGGAATTCCACAAGGTTCTGTGCTAGAACCCCCCCTCTTTTTGTTGTACATTAATGACCTTCCTTGAAACTTATCTGATAAAGTTAAGAGTATTTTATTTGCAGATGATATTAACCTGACTGTGAGTAAAACACCAAGCAGCAGTCTAGAATTTAATGTAAATGAAGTACTTAGTGAAGTAGCGAATTGGTTTAGGACAAAATCATCAAAATTAAATTTTGAAAAAACACATTATATTAGGGTTTAAACCAAAAAATTGTACACAGCCATATTTACAAGTAAACTGTAAAAATAACACAATCCTAGAAACAGTGGGTATAAACTTCCTTCGTATTCAGATAGATGAGAAACTTTGTTGGAATTAACATGTCACTTCACTACTGAAGATGTTACATAGTGCCACCTTTGCAATATGAACACTTTCTCTAACAGCAGGTCTAGAATTAACAAAACAGGTGTACTCTTCATATTTTCATTCAGTGATGTCATATGGCATAATTTATTGGGGAAACTCTTCACAAAATAAAAAAGTTTTCTTAACACAGAAAAGAGCTATTAGGATGTTGTGTAGGGTAAAACCAAGAACTTGTTGCAGACAACTTTTTGAAAAACTCAATATTCTTACAATGACTTCTCAGTATATATATTCTCTCATGTGCTTTGTCATAGATCATTTTACCTGTTTACTTTTAATTCACAGGTACACAATTTCAATACAAGAAACAGAAATAACTTGCACAAAACACAAAAATCTCTGTCATTAGTACAAAGAGGAATTAATTATTCTGGTATACATCTGTTTAATAAACTTCCCAAAAGTATAAAACTGTTTACAGATCATAAAGATATATTTAAAGCAATACTGAGAGATTATCTCATTGGCAACTTCTTCTACTCCATTCAAGAATTTGAACAAAGTAATTAATTGTATTGAATATGACTTTTGCAAAATTCAGTTGTTAAAAGTAATGTTTATTTTTTTCTATTTATTTGTCTTTGTAACATATAATTGTTTTTACTATGATTATGACTCATATTGTATGTATGTGTATTACCCATGACATGTTTAACATCCAAGAGGTCCTTCCTCAGCAGGGATCCATGAATTAAGATTGATAAATAATTAAAACAAATTTACTTTCCCTTGAAAATTAAGTCTGCTAAGTTAAAACTGATTTGGTGCAATCTTTTCCGTGTGCTTGCGAGATCACTAAGTTCACGATATCCGCTTAAACATTTCTCTAGACCCAAGTGTTAGACATAACTTTAATTATAGTCTCATTTTACATCTCTGAAAATGAATGTGGCCAAACGGTTTTTAAAAAAGTTAACTCTCTTTTTAATACTTTTGGAAAGTTACAAAATATATTAAACTCTCCTTAATAACATGTTTTCTGACTCTCAAACTACTGGAAAGTGCTTCTAAAATGATTTGTTGTTGGTTTTAAGTGTTTTAAGGACCCTTTAAACTGTTTTTGAAGGTATACTGACAAAAGTAAGGTTATATGACACAGTGAAGATGAAGGTCTGAACTGTTGTAGGCTGGACTCAGTCTGGGTGCAATGCCTATTGTCTTTAGAGTTGTGGCAAAGGTCAACAGAGATAGCAGCAGAGAGCTAATGAATCCCAGATCAAAGAAACATGCTCGCCCAACTGAAGGGTTGGGAAGAATGTGAGTCCCTGGTATAGAACTGATATTTGAGGTTTTTGGAGGGGAGTGGAGGAAAGATAAATCACAGACTGTTGAGGTTTAACTGAAGAATGGACAAGGGCATTTGGGGCAGATAGTAGAAAGTTGGGGTGGGGAAGATTGAGAAGTTGAGAAAGGTATGGATTTTAAGAAACCAAGTGTGGAGTCATTGTGTGGTGTGCAGGTGTGAAATATTGGAAGGGGAAGAACTGACCTAGAGCGTAATAGCTTTTATGAAGAGCTGATAGATTGCACACATATTTTTGTGCATGTCAGGCCTGCATCTGTTTACATTGTGACTATATCTATTGAGCATGAATGAGCTGATGGGATGAAAGGCAGCTGATTTTGTGACAAGTTTGGTGGAATGTAGAATGTGAATATGTCACAGCACCAGCTGGGTGAGGGTAGGGACATGTGACACAGAAAGCATGCAGAGACAGGTAATGTGGGTGGCAACTGGAAACTGAAAATTATAAAGTTAAAGTGCTGGGATGAATATTTTACACCTGCAATATATATAATATTTTTGTCTTTTTCTGTGAGTTATTGTTAATTCACTTTACAATAGTTTACCCCCACCACCTTGACCTTCCATAACCTAATGTCTGTTGGGTAGCTCGTCATGTGGAAAGCCATGGTGTGTGTCCACCCTCCTTGCCAAATGGTCCAATCCTTACTATCATAAGTAAGGTTTTAAACCAAAATACCATAAAGGGTGTTCGTGTTTTCTCTTTGTTCGTCAGGCCCTCCTGTCTTCATTTGTGGTAAGTGATAGGTTATTTTCCACTTCCTTCCTTATTTTCTTTGTCTAATGGCACTTTTATCGTCACAATTATCCAATAATGTAGTAGATAGGAATCCTACTTTTATTTTCATTGTACTTTGGGTTTTGGAATAAAAAAAAACATTTCTCCCTCATATTTATTATATCTCTGAACTCTTTCCATTTTGTCTGTTTGGTACTTTTGCTTCTCTTGCACACACTGTACCTTCCCTTAAGATATCACTTCACCTCTGAGATCCTTACAATATAATTACACTTATATTCATGTCATTTCCTGGCCACTGGTTTAGTGAAACTTGTTAAAATTTATCACCATTGTTTCAAATGATCATTATTTTCCTCTGCAAACTGAAATCTCAAATAAGTGCCATCATGTTTGATTCTGGAAGATACCTAAGTGTTTAGTCTCTAATATGCACAGAGTTTCCTGCAAATTGCTGTCCTCTTTTATTAATATTCCTATTTTCTTCCCAGCAACACAGGTGTATTTAAGTCCCAACCTATTGTGACCACTCTATTCTCTTATTCGGTTTCATTCCATGGGCTTTATCTTGCTTTTTCATTCACCAGGTACAGTGGTCAGGCAAGACCTTTTCCTGTGTATTCCCCTTATATTTCTACCTATAAACAAATTCCAACCACAGTAGTCATTGCTAAACAGTACAAATATCTCACCACTAACTCCTCATTTATATCTGTGATAGACACTTTAACCATTGTAGTCTATTCTTCAAACTGCACAGCCACCTGTTGCTTGTGAACCTCTGCTATGATACCAGTATCTGTGTTACTAAAATGTAATCTTTCTGGATTCACCAATGGGTGACATTGTAGAAAGATGGGCTTTTGATGGCATATTCTGCCATCATATTCAGGTAATGTTGTATGCTTTAATAACAAGAACCACCCTGCTGGTGTTGAACCCACCAGGCTTATACTCATGACCCTCCTCATTTCATCAGCTGCCCTGATTCTCTGGGTGGCTGCAAGTCAGTTCACTGTAAGCAAGTTTATTTTCTGGCAGTGTCTCACTAACCCATCATTTGCAGCATTGCTCTCTAAAAGTTAATAACACCAATTTCCTGGTATCAGTAAACCAGCCCTCTATCTCTATTAATTATGCCATCATTCAACAGTTTCCTTGATGTCTGATTCACATTAGAACAAGCTTTTGGATAACACTACCACATTCATGAAGCCCATTTCAGAGATATTCTTGACATAATGTTTCGTGATGACACACCTTTTCATAGAGAAACAGCTGGATTCTATGTTCATGCTTAGCAAGTTGTTGATTTGTTTCAATGTCTGACACCCCTACCCACAAAAGAAAATTTTCTCTCTCCCTTGTGCATGAAATTGAGTGCCAGCTTGTGATCATGGTCATCTTTTCCCTTCCTTGCACTATTCCTAATTCTTTGACTGACATCCTTCAAATCCCATCACTAATAAATGCCTTGTAGACTCCCAGCACTCTCTTAATCCTTTCTAATCCCAATCCAGCCCCTTTATCATATCAGTTACTTACTGAGTGCTGCAAAAAATCTAGTGTCATATATTTGTAACTTCACAAAAAACATTTAGAAGGGGGCCTATTACATACAACTTGTGTAATAAATAATCTTGGTAACAATGGAAAGAAAGAACTGCTGTGAGGCAATATTTATATGGAAAGGGTAGCTATAGTATATAACTTTTATAAAATTATTCTTAATAATAAAGCACTTTTCAATGCAATTCGTAACTGTTCACACAGAGAAACATACGTTTTAGAAAGTTCAAATACTAATATTAATAGATTTTGCCCCATCCATTTCCAATAATAAAGAATAACATTATGATCAATTTGATGTGAAATATATATAGGTTTAAAATTTTAATGAAAGAGTTATTTCAATTTCAAGTAGCATTTTGCCATGTGCACGGGATCAAACAAAAGAAAATGTACCTCATCTAAAATTATCAATTAATGGGAATATAAATTAGACTATAACATATTGAGGTTTCAGGAAAATATAAGTAAAAATAGTGCAGTATGACAAAATGGGATTTTTGTAATTCACAAGAGAATGCACCGCAGGAATACACTGTTACTCTGGAACAACCCCACTCAAGATTGTTCAAGACTATAATTAGGTTATCTGCTCTTCCTCATGGCTTTGAGGTTCACATCTAAGTATGATTGCAAGAGTGTTTGCTTTTAATCAGTATTGTGCTTTGGAGGATAATCTACATCTTCATATGTAATTTCGAAGTTCGATACTCCCTTAAACATTTTTAACAGTGTAATATCATACTAGTATTAACTTCATAAGACTTTTAGAATGTATTTCAAATTTGTAACATTAGTGAATTTCTTTCATTTATGTTTGATCTGTTAGCTATTACAAGTTAAATTAATAGCTTGGTGGCCATTTAAAGAACTCAAGCAAGTTACACAGGCATCATGATCAAGTTAATACAAATGTTGCAGAACCTCTATGTACACCACCTGCTCTTCTTTGTATAGTCTCCAACTCTTGTATTTGATATGCAAAATGTGGGTCCCAAACTACACCACCCTATTCAACCAATGGTTTGACCAAAATTTTATAATCCAATTCTCTAGCTACTATATCCTCTCATCATCCTCTCTAATAAATGAATGATTTTATAATCTTTTCCTACCACCTGCTCAAAGTGCTCTGCCCAGTTGAGTTAACTGTCAAACGTAATGCCAAGATATTTACACTTGAAGCCTTCAACAAGCAATTCTAACCCCATACAAGAATCATAAATAACATTTTCTTTTTTATCTGTGTACCTAATAAGCTGACTCTTATTGAAATTTATCTTTATTCCATGCTGACCTGCCCATTTAGATATTCTACCCATATCACCCTGCAACTGTTCATAATCTTCTCCTGTTTTGATCCTATTATATACCATTACGTCATCTGCAAACAACCTAAATTCTGACCATAAACCATCAACACAATCATTAATTAGGGTAATGAACAGCAACAGTTCCAATACACTACCCTGTGGCACTCCCATATTTACTTCCACCCTTTTTAATAATATGTTTTCTAATCTAAAACTTTGTTTCCTGACTTTTAAGGATTCCTCTACCCAGCAAGTAACTTTTTCATCCACTCCAATAGTTTTCAAAATATTTAAAACCATTTTATGGTTCACTCTGTCAGATGCCTCAGAAAGATCTAGTACAACACTATCAACTGGGCTCCCTTGTACAATTCATCTGAAATATCTTATACATAGTCTGCTTTCTGAAATTCACGTGCATATCCTTATCTAAAGCCATGTTGTCGATATGAAAACCAGTTACTTTCCTCAAAGACATTTCTGCAATAGTTGCATATCACTCTCTCCATCATGTTGTACCTTCCCAATCCAGTGTGGTGGAACTTTAATGCATGCAGCCACACAGGCAAGTCCTATAGTAAACATTATGTCATTTGAAAACAACCTTCCTTCTGACTGTAAATCATTAAAACAGTCATTCATTATTATAATAAATAGCAATGGTTCCAATACAGTATCCTGTGGCATTCCACCTCTTTTTATACTGCATTCTTATCATAAACACTAGATAGAAAGTACTTACAAATCAGTTGAATACATCTTCAAGTTTAAAACTACACTAAAATATATAATGTGCATGAGCAATAATATATAAAGTGAATTATAGTAAATATATATTTATAAAAACTTATATTACTAGCAAATATAGTTATTTTAATATTTTGAAAATAATTAAACAATTTCGTACAGAATA
This sequence comes from Vandiemenella viatica, assembly GCA_031002005.1. NCBI lineage: Eukaryota > Metazoa > Arthropoda > Insecta > Orthoptera > Morabidae > Vandiemenella > Vandiemenella viatica. The sequence continues at coordinate 380,803,673 of JARYHS010008074.1, forward strand.
GAATTTACAACCTGCATTAAAAAGCCATCTGCAATAATTGGACAGCAAATCTACTTATTTAGGTATATATGTATGAATTTAAATTGTGAGCTAACTTTCCATCATAAACTGTAACTATAATATTTTGTACCAACCACCAAACTATTTATAAATAAATCACGTGTCTGGCCACCATGACCTATTCCAATCCAATCACATGGCAAATATTTTCCATCATTGGACATGTTATATGCACTACTTTGCAACTTATATACCAATTTATCCGCCTCCAGTGTACTAGTTCTCACCTAGACTTCATGACATGCCAGCACCCATTTATCTGCCTCCACTGTACTAGTTCTTACATAGGCTTCAGGACATGCCAGCTTTTAGTCAGAATGAATGGCAACAGGCAAACAGTCTGTCCTATTTCCCACAACTCTCACAACATCAGCAACTGTTTTATAGTTAGAATCAGAGTTTTCCCAGAAACTGCCATCGCTTTTGTACTTTGTAGATATTGGAACTAGCTTACCCACATATCCTGGACACCAGGCATACACCTGCTCTTAGCCTCCAATAAGATTCTATCAATACACCCACCAATTATTGTTTACTTATTTATTCTTTGAGTGTATTTCCATTATTGTTCCTTTATTGATGTATTTATTTATCATTATTATTTATATGTGACATTATTATTTATACTTGCTTCTCTTTGTGTTTTCTTCCTCCACGAATGATACTTTATTTTTCCATAGTTATCGATAGTTTATTCTGTTTCATTCAACCCTCTCCACACATACTTCTTAAACCCTTTCCTCCTGCCTTTTTTATTTAAATAAATTATTTTTTTGATAAGATGTGCACTTGCTTGAAACTGAGACAAGAATAAAGAAATATGTTTTCTTAATTTTAAGGAAGCACTGATCACATAAAAATGATTACAAATACAATTTCCCATCAAATCCTAAAAACCTTATTAACACATATTTTTTTAAACTAGTTTATTATATTAAATTGAGATTTATCAGATTTTTAAATATAGTTTATGCATAGACTAATTTGAACTTTTGGAAGAAGAGACTAATTAAGTACTTTTAATCATTTTTTTTACTTATTGCTCTATTGAAAAATATGTACAAATGACTTGGTTTTTCCAGTTTTTTTCCATGAGGAATATGAAACAAACAATTAAGATAACTTGCCTATGTGGGCATGCCACAGGTGTGTGCCTGGAATTTCAGCAACAAAACTATATTGAAAAGTATTATAAGGTTGAATTGGACACTGTGTTACATATGGAACACCATCCATGTATTGCCTCCCTCTTTGAGGCAAACCATGCCAATGTATTGTTGTTCCTTCATTATTCATTTCATTTAGCACATTCACAACAATTCTGTCATTAAGGCATACCTGTAAAATAAGATATCCATTGTCAGTTTGCTTAGGTAATTTAGTACCTAAGGCAAGTTTCAATACCAAGCATGGAAAAGAAAGATGATCATGGACACAATCTGTCACTAAATTTCATGCATAAGTGAGTGGAACTTTTTTTTCGAAATTTTTAAGGAGTGGAATAAATTACCAAGCAAAGTGATGGGCAACTTACCAAAAACTCTAAATAAATTTAAAATTATAATTTATAAACTTCAGAAGTAGATGGGAAGAGGAATATTAACACTCAAAACATATAAAAATTACTAAGAAATGTATAATTAGATGACTAGGGAAATAAAGAATATGCATACAATTCAAAAATATACATCTAATATTTTTATTTGGAAGCTTTATTATTTTAGAATTACCGCTATAACATTTTTCCTGTTATTTCACATTTATTCATTGATTTTAATTAATCAAAAGTGAAAAAAAAAATACAAGGGGAATGCAACGCTATTGGTCAAATTGAATCATGATGTCAGAGTACACATTCATATTGTAAACAAAGGCATAGTTACTGGGAATTTTTATAATTTTGTTATTGTGTTTAAGTTTTGTCATAATTTATCAGTATAATTGGTGAAATATTGCATTCTTACAAGAATACTCATACAATATAGTGATGGAAGCGGCATCTCCCAAAAAAAAAAAAAAAAAAAAAAAAAAAATGTTTTCATCATGACAACGTATTTTGCATCAAATCAGATTTCTACAGTCGCTGATGCCAGAGGAGAGAAAGCTGGAAAGTTATTAAGTATTGAATATTTGAGTTAGTTTTATATTTTTAAGCTTTAAGTTCATTAGTTGTGCTTTAGATACAGTTAACGTGAAGCTGGGGACACGCCAGAGTAACCATCAATGAAATTGCTGGCAGTGGGAGATATGCATTTAATTTAAATATAGGTCTAATATGATGTTAGTGGAGTTTGTGGTAAAGTTTAAATGCATCCCAGACCACAGTGACAACTGATAGTTTCTCTTACAGGTAAGACACAAGGAATTACACTTTGGGTTGTTTCATAACAATGTTGCTAAGTTAATCAAATGCAAAGAAATGACTTGTCAAAACTTACCATTCAGATCGTCATTTCTGATGAGCTTTGAAGCTAGTAACATAATAAACTAGCAGAAAAGCATTTTTCCAGAAAATTGTTGTTTTGAAATGAAATCCTCACGGGTGTACTGCTGGATTGTGTTCACAACACAATCTGGATGTACACCCATGAGGACTGCAATCATACACCAGGAAAGTCTACATTCTTAAATAATTTTTTAATAAGTTTATTGTTTTGGTGTTTATTTTTTAACTTTAAGTTTGTTTGTTTGTTTTTTTTTTTTTTTTTTTTTTTTTTTTTTTTTTACTTTATTTCATTTTCATCTTTTTATACTTGTAAGTCATCAAGAAAAATTTTAAACGAAATTTGTAGCATTGAGAAGATTATTTTTTTTTATTTTTTTTAATAATCAATATGTTTAATTCTGTGAAGTGTTTGGGTGTAAATGGTTGAAAATAAAATAATGTACATGACAAAAACAGATTTGCCTCCTAACAATCATTTAGATTTCTTTTTTGGTAGGTGCATTTGAAGAAATGACAGTACCACAGACATATCATTATCAGTCAGTTCAATCATTAAATGATGTGGCCTCTTAAAATCATGAATTCAGGTACACATATACCCCTCGATATATATTCAGGAGGTTGAAATCCACTTTTAAAATGTCTGACGGTCTCTTTTGTGGGTTTTAAAAGATTCATAGTTGCTTTGGATTATCAGACTTTTGTAAACTAAGTTATGATTAGAGTTTGAATAGGTAATAAATTGTGATGCTTTATAACAAATTTAACATAGCAACATTAAACGGTATGTACTTTCATTAAAATGATCTTCACAACAATATAAACAACTAGTTAAAGATTCTTTACATCTCACCATAGCTATACACCACTTTTTTCTTACATTCCTAACTCATGTGACATAATATTGCACTTTATCAGGTGCATTTCTTATCATATTTTTGCACATAGTTACAAAATAGTAATCATGAAATGGTTTTCGACTTCCTTCCGTATTGAAATTAGTTTTAAAACATAAAATTTTTGAGATATAACACTCCACACATACAATATGTCACTGTAGTTGTGTACAATGATGCCACAGTGCAACGCACCAAACTGGCAGTGTTTAAATCATGAGAACTGGATTGCAGTTTTAAAATATTTTTTTAAATGTTAAATTTTAATATTGCCATGTGCCATGCCTGGATTTCTAGCAATTTCGGCAGAGGAGAGGCAATGTCGAGGCAATTGTAGTGTTAGTGGGTCACATCAGCAGTGCCCGGGCCCGTACATTGGACTCCGAAGCCTCGCCACTGCCTCGCTCTCTGTTCTGCTCTGAACCCGTAAGCGTCTGTATCTACTGGGCGGTAGTACTGTTCTATTGTATATAGCCAAGACCATGTATCTTAATTAATGTTCCTTTCTATGAAAGGGTTGTATATATACTTCTGTATCTTCAACCGCTGTTTCTTTCATAGCAGTAATAGAAGCATGCACCTCCATACTATAGACCATAACAGCTGTTAGCTCCCTTTGAGTAGTCAAGCTACTTCACTAATTGTTCCAATAAGTACCTACCCTGTGACCCAAGCCACTTGGGGGATGGTAGATACTCCTTAATACCATTGGAAATTTTCTAAGCGCTTCTGTATAGCCTGTGGATGCATCTCCATGAATTCCAAGAGAACAGGAATGCGACAATATGTTATATTTCTGTGGTTATATAACAGTGTAAATAATTGATTTAAAATATAAAATAATGTATGCATATATCCTATTGCACTGGAGAATGTGCTCCATCAAAATTAGTTATTCAATACAAAAAAAAATCAGCAAAGATAACCAAAATAATTGATGTTTTAGAGATACATAGACAACTAAACTGTAGTAGTTTTTGATTGTGATACATGTATATACACTTAAATGAACACAACAGAGAACCTTCATTGATAGATTCAACATTGGGCCATATATTTAAGAACTGTTGAACTATTTAAAAATATTTGCTGCCCCCAATGATAGTTTCCTACAGATCATTTATTACCATTGCTGATCTGCATTATTTCAACTGTTACTGAGTCTTTTTCATATTCAAAGCCACTGTAGTCAAAGATCCAATTTTTTTTTTGTGCACTCGTGTTTCCTTCTGTACACAGATTGTGTATTAACTTGAATTCTCAAAAGAAATATTTCTGGTAATTAAAAAAAAATCAATAAAAAGTTGTTTTTAAATATAATTTATTACATGCTTTGCAAAATTGTCTATCAAGTGTCCAAGTGATGCATAAGTTTCTCTGGAATTTTCGACATTTTTGTGCAATGGCTATGACAGATACAGCTAAAATGATTACATTTATTGATAAAGTTTCTGGTGTTGCAGGTGCTTAATATATGCAATATACACCACTGGTAACACAACAGACATCAATGCAATATTGATTACACTGCTGGCCAATTTGTGTTGCAGCACACATCCAGCCAATTTTCTTGTACTTGGTGTACCACACATAGATTGTTCTGTCTGTGGTGGTTCAGTGTGATATTTTGTATGAAATTTCCATTGAATCATCATACTTGACTCTCATTTGGCAAATTATAAGACAAAAAAATTTCTGTTATCACTGAATGTTTCACTCTAGAGACTAAATCTGGCAATACACCAAGGTGTCTATTATAAACTAAAAGATGGAGAGATTTTTTATCTATAAATTTTTGCTGTATTAATCATAAGCATTGCACAATAAATGTCCAAAATCCTGGAAAGTCTTACATTGTTTTCTGACTTCAAAAACAGGAGCAGGAATATTCTGGTACATGCCTACAGTAAAATATATGCAGATGAAGCATATCTTTAGACACGCCTCCCATCTAACTGCAAAGTACACATTGCTTTATGAAACTAATTGTAGCTGAGGTGGTAGGTAGGTTGGCAAGCATGTGGGCGCATGGTTACAATTGTCTCAGTCTTGTTTATTACAATAAATACCAAATACAATACAACCTTACACAACAATATCAATAACTTCAAACATAAGATTTCCACACTATATCATGTAATAAGCTTAATTACCACGGTTACTTAAAATTCCCCCAAGATATACTTATATTAAATATCAACAATACTGGTTGGCCTTAATGATCCATGATGGCCCCAGAGTCCAAGGATTTACACACTTAAATTTACTTATGTCTAAACTACAATTTAATAATGGTAGAATATCCGGTGCTATAAGTTCCTAAACAGGATTTCCAAAGATCGAGCTTCAAGGCACTTATATCAGTTGAGCTCAACCAATACTGGTCTGTTTTAATGTTTCAGCACCCCTCAAGGGTACAGACAAACATACATACACTGTTTCCCTCATGTGAAAGAACAGCCATTAGTGACATAGATTGTCCCACGCAAGCACGAACCACAAACAGAAAATCTCCAATTGCACCGAGGAAGCAGAAAATACAACGAAGTTGAATTGTCTGAATACCACGAACTCTCTAACAGTCTATCCACTCGTGGAACATGAAGGCACAGGTTGCTCCAGAAGGTGCCAAAGCGCACACTTTACGAGGACACCCCAAACTGCCATATAGTCTGGGCATGTGAGGCGACTACACAGTTTACGGCCACTCAGAACTGCTTGTCAGACCAGGCACCGTCAATAACCCCTCGTCGACGGCCAAGTATCACGTTGCTCCACTTAACTGCTGCCCGTGCATGGAGCCCGTCGCCTTCTTCAACCGCCGCTTCCGACACCGCCACTTCCTCCTTAGACTGTTCACTTCCTAGCCGAGACTGAGCGCAGAGACTCCCCTCTTTCCTGACCGGGTCGCCCCTTAAATCCTCTCTACAGACCGATAGAGGGCACTCACATTCACAGCGCTCTCTATCGGCCGGCGAAAGATGACAATCGCCACCAGATGGCCGGAACCTGGTCGCCGCGCGCCCTAGCGGAGAAGTTAGCGATATGAAACAGCCGCCTAGCGACAGAGAGAGCCGCGCATGGCTCAGTAGCTTAAATGATAAACCAGATGTACAGAAATTCAAGGACAGTATTATAACAAACATTACTGAATGAAAAATGTTAATATATTTACAGATACACACAAGTGCTATTTTCCTTCAACTATTAATCTCTGCCTGATTTCATTTGTAATTCTTTCTATTCTTATAACATTCTCTTTGACTCTCATAAACTTCATCTCTGCCACCTATATCCGCTTATATCTTTCATTGTCAAAGTCCACAGATCCATAGGTTAATATTGGTTGACAATATACTTTAAAGAGTAAGATTTTTGCTTCCTTCCCTGACACCTCTTTTAATGGACCAGTGTTTCTTGACAGCTTCATTATTTTGATTCTTCCATATTCATGTGCAGGCCATGATGATGTACGCAGTTGCCCATTTTCCTAGTTCTCTTTCCAGATTCTCTTCTCTTTCCTTCCTTATCATTATATCTTCCACATTCACCATCACCTTCATCTCTGCTGCATTTTTGCATCCCTGAACTTCTGGAAAGACTTCATCTAAAACCAAATAATACAAAACAGTTGACAATGTACAAGAGTGGCCCAGAGACTACAGAGACCACATTTTTTTTCTCAGCCCCCAACAGTGGTACAAATGCGAAACTTTAGATATGAATTCTTTGAATTTTCCAGAGTGCACGCTCAAAGTTTCCGTTTCTTCCGACACATAACATACTTGCAGCAATGTTTCAACATGGCATGTGTGAGTGATGAATGTTATAAGCAGCATGTCATCATTGAATATCTCACTGCGGAGCAAGAAACGGTTGGAAACATACACAAACCTTTATGTGCAGTTTATGTAGCATCAGCAGTTGACAGAAGTATTGTTAGTCACTGAGCACAGAGGGTGAGGCCATCTGAAAATGGTTGTGCAGAGTTCCAAGATTTGCAGCGGTCTGGAAGGCCACCCATGGCTGTAACACCTGACAAGATGCAGCTTTCTCATTTGCAAGGACCAACACACAACTCAGCAGTTGGCATGGGAGCGATCAATCATCAAAGGAAATGTGGGTGTAATCGTCAGTGCTCTTGATTAAGCAAAAATGTGTCCAAGTATTCACGAAAAAAGTGTTCATGCACCATCTTATGGAGGAAAACAAAACACAGAAAAAAAACATTTCTTCTGAGTTGAGGCAACACTTTTTTGAAGCTGAGGGGGAAGCCTTCTTGTCCTGGATTGTGACAGCTGATGAAACCTGGGCTCACCATTTTGAGCCCGAAAAAGAATGGCAACCGATGGAATGGCACCATCCTGACTCTCCACAGAAGAAAAAACTTCAAAGCAACTGCTACCGCTGGTAAGGTCATGATAACAGTGTTTTGGGACTTTGGTGGTGTCATACTCATTGATGTGATGCCAAGAGGCACCATCATTAATTCTGAGGCATATGTGAACAAATTAACCAAACTCATGAAGTGCTTCCAGCGACTTGGATGCCATGACAACCCAGGTGATTGCTTGGTTCAACATGATACACATGCCCTCACAAAAGTTTAAGGTCGTTGGAACACATCACCAAACAGTGTTGTACAGTGTTACCCTCTCCACCCTATCGCCCTGACCTAGATCCCTCAGACTTTCACTTGTTTGAGCCATTGAAGAATGCCATTCATGGGAGACATTTTGAGAATGATGAAGAGGTGATTTGCACAGTGAAGAAATGGCTTCGTGAACAGAACAGTGAGTGGTACTGCCAGGGTATACAGGCTCTTGTGTCTTGCTGGAGGAAGGCCATAGAATGGGAAAGAGATTATGTGTGAAAAATAGGGAATGTAGAAGAAACATCATTCTTTGTTGTGAATAATTTTCATTGTATTCAATAAATAATTGTTGAGAGAAAAAAATGTGGTGCATTAGTTTCTGGGCTAACCTCATACTGCCTTGCCTGACTCTCCATTCCGTGTGAAACCAATCCGAGGATCTATTACCTATCTGTATGCAATTCTCTCACCTCTCATAAATGTTCCTTATTACTTCCTTGCCTATAAAAAGAGGATTACATGAAGATCTATTCCTCTTTTTATAGGCTTTGCTATGTGCTTTCCATATGTACTTTATCATATGCCTTTTTTATATCTATGAAAGCTATTATTGTTTCTTTGCCATATTCCCACTTTTCTCTATGATTTGTCTGATAATAAAATTGCGTCTACCATTGATCTTCATTTCAGAAATCAATATTGTTCTACTTGTCAGGGGTTTAGCCGCTTACTGGGGTGGGTATCGGCTTCAGCACCTGAACTAGAAGTCTTCCAAAAGTAGTCAGAGTTCTGAAAAGTTCTATTACCGTGTTAAACCATGTAGGGTGCTAACTGTTAAAAAGGACCACAGTCGCCACTTACAGCTATACCTCCTGTAAGAGAGGTGTTATTGTAGAAATGAAAGTCTGAAGTTGAATAACTGAATTATATTCTTGATAATTTTCACACAAGTTACAAAAGTTCACAGTTAGCAAAGGCAATCGGAGAGAAATCGTTCACCGAAAATCACAAATTATGAAACAGAGCAAGACCGCACTAACCCCAAGGAACTTTACATCTTCTATTTACACATGCCGAAAACTGTTAGTCTGAAGGTAGGTTGTACCGAACTTTGAAAATGGCGCCGGACAGACCAGTCGGCCATCATGCCATGACGTCAAACTTCCCACCATCCACTCCACTGCGCTCACCGAGAGATTACATCCTATCACTGCGAAATATTTCATCCAAGTGTGTAAAAAATGGCGGACTTGTCTCTTTTATCAAACTGACCTACTGGCCGAGACAATAGTCTATCTGGAAAAAGAACCTGTTAACTGTGTACTACCAGAATTTCACAGAATGAAGAGCGTAACGAGACAAGTGTCATGAAGTGTTTGGTTAAGGTTTTGGAGCTTCCAGACCAGTGAAAATGAATTTTTAAGTTTGGTTAATTTAAAAGCATATTTGAATCGCGTAATGTTGAACGACATACTACGTCATAGGAAAAATGGTTCACCTCGAGACCTTAAAATCTGAAGTTAATACTATTTTCAAATCGTTCCTCAGGACCTGCCGAGCTCAGTGGTGTAAAAATCTTTCAAATCGGTTAATTCTATCGGGAGTTATGGAATTTCTAAATTTCCCTGTTTTTCCGTTGTTCAACCAAATATTCTGCTTTTTATTTAAAGCCGGTTGAGTCCTGAAACTAAATTTAAATTGAATCTTTATTTATTTTAAGCATTTTAGAAAAGTTTTTAGTCTGTTAAACATGTTAGTTTATGAGTTATTAAATTTTAGAGTTTCGATTTTACGGCGCCATTACCGGTTGGCTGTTATTTACTTATTATTTCAATTTGTTAGTTGATGGTTACCGGAAACTTCAGGAATATTTACTGGCTGGCTATTTTACTTGTTTACATTTACTTTTAAAGCTTTGAAGTTGTTTAGATGTGGTGGAATTAAATGTTGAACTAACTCCCATGTGGATATGCATTAAACTTCATATTTACTGCTTTAAATTGGTCTGGAGCTGCGAGTTATTAGTGAATTTAATAGGTATCAAATGGTGAAATTCTAATTATGAAAGTGCTTTACAGTGTTTAATTTAGTGGAATATCAGGGTTATGGTGGTGTAAACAAACCTATGTTTTCTACTTCACGGATTACTACGGATTACACTCATTTAGGTAAGTTTATGGTTTATATTTTACTTGAAACTTCTTATTTATGGTTGCTATGTGCTATTTATTTACTTTACTGTACTCGAAGTGTTGTTATCTCGATTTTAACTGTGGTATCGTGTATTGATGTTAACCTCAAACTTTAACGGATTTTAACAGAATCTTGAAAATAGAGCGAAGGGTACCTTACATACTCTAGCTATTTCCTCTATTCTTCATTTGATTTGGGATAATATAATTTTTATAGTACTTTGTAACATATCTATAACCTTGATAAAACCATTTAGAAATAGGTTTATTACACAGAACCAGCACAGCACCTGCTGTTCTTAATAGTAAAATACATTTTAGTCCGATTTTGAAGCAGTTTTCATAAAAGATATAAATTTCAGTGAGTGTCATTTTTCAGGTATAATGGATTTAGTTGCCTCCATTTCACTATGAGAACTCATGATGGAGATCATTTTAAGGTATATTTTCTATTCACAGAAAAATTTAATTTGGAAAATATTTCGGTTTTGGTGTTGTATGACCACGCACTTAGAGGAAGCCAAACATAGGATTTTCAATAACTAGTTAACGCAAAAAGCTACAACAGACCTTTTATCATAAGCTGAAGTCAGCATGCATAAGGAAGTCCTGAGCATAAGTTTTGCTAATTTGAGAAAGTATAAGTATAATTTTTAATTAAGAGAAGAAATATTAAAACTGAAAATAAATAAGATGAAAGCAGAAAATTAACTTCAGGAGAAAGACAAAATCAAGCTGATTAAAATTATGTATTGGTTTCATGAACAGGTTAAGATCTTGACAACATAAATAAGATTTTTCTAACTGCATTATTGGAAGCATTATAGGCAGTGATGTGATAGAATTTATGTTCAATTTAATAGAAGCCTCTTTAAGGAATAAGTCAAGCAAAAACATATAGAATAAGTTGCATAAAGACACATGTGTTAATTGCAGCTCAAAAGATAAAGTGAGTAATTAGATACTGGATTTCAAAAGTACAAGCTGATATCAGAGACTCGAATGAATTGATAAATAGAGGTTAACCATCTTTACTTTTGGCCAGTCATTCGTGAGTTTTTCTGAGTAACAGTTTGCTGTATTATGTAGGACCAGTCTCTCTCTATATTTTCACAAAGCAAGTTGTGGTGTGTGAAACAATGCCTCTGTAATGTTAGGTGTTCGGAGCATGCATTAGTGTGCCTCGATAATATCCTTGTCCTAGAAACCGAGCGTGGCGGTGTAACGGTTAGCGTTCTCGCCTCAAATTTGGGAGGACGGCGGTTCGAATCCCCGTCCGGGCATCCAGATTTGGGTTTTCCATGGTTTCCCAAATCACACCAAGCAAATGCTGGGATGCTTCCTTTAAAAAGGCCATGGCCGAATTCCTTCCCATTCCTTGCCCCCATCCTTTCCCTTCTATAAGGCCTCGCTGTTGAGAGACGTAAAACAGTAAAAAAAAAAATTCTTAGAAAGTGGGCTAGGGTAAAAATTTGTCTTCTAGTGAATGTGCTTAACCTGCATTCTCCGTGTGGAATTCACAGTCTAATGTCTTATCCAACTTCTAAATACTGGCATCAGGATTTGTAAAGGAACTTTAAACAGAATATAACTTTTTATTAAACTGAAAACTTGTGGGTGGTATTTGTAATTTTAAAAACCTTTCACTGTTGAGGTACTGATTAACTATGTGGTGGCCAAAAAACTAAATCTTCTAAGTACCAGTTAAAAACACGGTCATTACTTCGTTCGAGACTAATTGATTGCCTACCCCTAAGCAAGCTGTAAGCTTTGACAACTTTCAGGCAGTGGCTCAGAAAAATGATACCCCTACAGTTCTCACATTTTGTTTTATTTCATTATTAATTATTGGCACTATGACTCCCTTCGTCCAGTCCTTTGGCATTTCCATAAAACTCTATACAATCATTGTGTTACTACTGCTCCTACTGCTTTTGCCATTCCGTATATAATTTCATCTATTCCTCACAATTTCCCATTTGGTAGTTCTTTCACTCTTATTTCTGGCTTCAGCATGATAAATTCTTCCATTTCCATTTCTAGTTTGTTGTTGTTGTTGGTTTTTTTTTTCCAATCCACCATTGTGTGATACTTTCTTATGTTCTTCTTGGGTATCACTCCATTTCTTCCAACAGATCTTTGAAGCACTCTTTCCATATTATCACTACTTATTCCTCTTTCTGTACACTTCACCTGATGTGTCCAGTACTTTGGTAAGAATGTCTTTTGTTTATTACTACCCCTAATTACTATTATTATTAATTGCAATGGAGCCAATACTCTGGTGACAATTTCCCTGGTCATCTAATGTTAAATTCCTGCCCCATTTACTATTCTGATATACATATTTTAATTTTAAATTCCTTAAGCATTTTTGGAAAATTATTCATCACTACACTTGGTAATTTGTTCTAATCCCTGACACCCTTACCAACAAAAGAAAATTTTCCCACTCCCTTATGCATGAAATTGAGTGTATGTCTAACTGCCTGGTAAAGTATTTTCTTTTTTCTTCTGCAGATCACCTTTAGTTTCTCAGAAAATCCTTAGAAAAATTTTTCCCTTGCTAATTTTATAATGTTTTCTATTATCTTTCACTCATCATTTCCCATCAGCTCTTTTATCTTCTGTTCTGTTTTGAAATTACGCTCTCCACACTCTATTCTTCCTTTAGTGGCTTCTTCCATATGCTCATTCCACATGGAAATTTCCTTTTTCTTCAGCTTCTTAGATGTTCTTCTACATTGCTTTCTGCTGCCTTTACTATTGTTGCTCTGAATCTTCTCCATTCTTCTACTGCTACTCTTAGTTCATTCTTGAGCAAATTAGCCTTCACATCTCCTAAAATACTTTCTTAGTGTCCCTACCTACCAGCTTCCAACACTTTCAATCCTTCTGTTGGCTGTTTTATACTTTCTTCAGTCTGCCAGAGCCAAAGTCTGATACAATATCCTATTAGGGAGTGTGCATAAAACAGGTAGCTCCATTCTGGCTTCCTTTGAACCCCCCCCCCCCCCTCCCCACACGTAGCCAGACATGGCTTTTGTCTCTACCCCCCCCCCCACGTTGCATGTAGCTTTTTCACACATTGTTTCCAAAAGACATTTTGTACTGTTTTCTGCTGTCAGACTATCGTAAATTACAAACAGGAATAATTAAATGACAGAAATGAATATTTACATGCTTCTGTATGTTCTGTATCTCATTTTAACTGTGACAAATAATATGAAAGAAAAGCTACGTGGGCTGTCTCGGTAAACCCCCCCCCCTCCCCCCATGTAGCCCAGCGTAGCTTTCCAACCAACCCCTACCCCCCCCCCTTCAGACCGAGCCACGTAGTTTATGCACAATCCCTTATATAAAATGCTAATCTGTGTACGTCGTCTATAGCTACTATAGCAATTGGTTAGAGAATGGTCACGTGCCAGCCTTCTCTCGCCAATCAACAGCCACAATATTACATTCACTCCATTATCTTGCTTTTCATTTATTTACAACTAGACGCCTAAATTTATGTAAAGAGAAGGGAATTCAATATTTATGCTGTTTTATCTGTATCACTTATAAGAACTAGGTTACACCATAACCTAAGACTTTTTTTTGGCAGACAATAAGAAACAATTAAATATATTAAAAACTCAGAGAAATATAAGTAATCGCGAAATGTATCAGAAAATAAAAAACAAATATTCGTTTTCGAAATAATAGTATCCGTCATTTAAAGTAAAATGCATTTATTTATGTAAAATCCTAACCAAATACTCTGATAATCTAACCAGAGTAATGTACTCATATAACATTAAAAATATCATTAAAAATAATTCTTATTCATTTATCCTTATAAGCTTTTCCATCATCTTACTGCTGTGGTCAAACGCAAGACTCCTCTGGAAATACTTTCCGAAGTACAGTACATTTAACTGTGTTATGCAGGTCTGGGTTGTATTACAACCTAATTTCTGCTGTATTAGAATGGAATTACTGCTTTAAAATAATATGTCTTGTGACTGATTACAGCAGTATTAAAGACGTCATTACTGAATGTTATTTTGGCAGAATCGGGATGTCCAGCAGACCCGATTGTTATTCGTTTTTCCTTACAAGCTTTTCTTGAATAAATTCCTACTATTACCACAGGTGAGCCTGTTGTTATTCATATGAGTGTAATAGAAGCTATGATTAAGGAACGCAATATTAGTGGATGTTGTGGTTAAGTTGACCAGAATCGCAACTGACACATTTAGTTACAGCATAATTCACTCTGAAATCAGTTTTACAAAACATTTAAACCGCTTTCATAAGCGCCATGTTATTGACAGTATTAATTAATGTGGGTGGAAGAAGTTCCAAATTTATCGGGCTGAATTGTGCCTGGACCAGGAATAAAACTGATATTACATGGATAGTAAAAGTTTTTGAGATTCCTAATTTGTTTTTAATTTCATTAGTTCTATACTTCTGTCGTCATTAATTCAGTAGAAGTTATGGGGATTTTACGATAAGTGTGGCACTGTAATTTGATGATGGATTCTTATGTAACTCGACGAGACATATTGAAAGTAAAGAGTAAATTTTTTTGATATCTCACTTAGTTCTCGAGATATTGTACCTTAAAATTGGCGTGGTTAGGTTGAAATGCGGCCTGGACCAGAAAAAAACTATCGCCGTATCCATATTTGGTGATGAATTCGGATGTAATTTAATGAGCAGGTAATTATTTTTAACTTGAATAACAAACTGTTTATTTCTACAGTCCTTAAATTTTAGTTGTTGTTCAAATAGGTTATATTTTCACATTCTATTTCAGTAATTGACATGAAAGATTTCAAAATCAAGAAATATACTTGTAGACATATTTACAAACAGAAACAAGTCCTATCTGAAATTTTAAAAACAGCATAGGTCAATGTTTAGAACTTTTTTGAAAAAAATAATACTTCATAAAACCTCATAGTTTCTGAGCTTACTTAGAAGATATTTTACTGTTAGTGGCCTATTTAATTTTGCTAGAAAAATCAGTGCATTCATAAATCAGAAGCTAACTGCTAATTATAAATAAATTGTTTGTTCTCTTCTGGCATACACCGCATTTCAACCTGCCAACATTTCCATTAATATTGCCGCTACAAAACCAAACTATGTAGACACATCTAAACACAAGAAATGCATCGCGAACTACATTTCGGACAACAAAGTTTATTTCATCACGTTTAGTAGTTCGCACAGCACAAATTATCACAATTAATTTCATCGTGCACTTTCAGTGTAAACTTAAACGTGAGTAATGCATGCAGAATACCATATTCACTGTGTCACGGTGTAAACATGACCCGCTTAAATTAAATTTCCAACATTTGTCTACAATAAGGCTAGCTTTTCAGGTGCAAAATAGTAACATATGCTAATTGTCTACACTACACCAACAAAAATTTGAGAATGGTATGATCCTATTGAGAGCAATGAATAAATTTATAGCGAATGGCACTAATGTTGCGGTTGCCTGTCAAATACTTCAAGAACGATAATTACAATGTGACTTACTTATGAAACGCTATTCCAGGTTTTTTCCTATCTCATCTGTTTGTGCAACCATATGCATCACAACTTGGCATTATAGAAAACTTTAGAATATTAGAAAATGAAATATTCTCAGCAGCTGACACAGTGCAAAACAGCCCAATGTTTTGGTACTCCTACGATGTCCGCCGTGCAAGCTCAGTTTTTTTCACGAGGTATCACGGATTTAGCCTTATCTCGTCTCCATATATTCCTTCCTCCATGACTGTTCCCAATATGGCTGCCCCATCTCTTTTATAATAACTCGGATAGGTTGTGCAAGATATCCATATATTGTGCAATGGTAAAACTTACTTTCTTTCTGATCTTGTTAAAAATTTTGTAGATGGTAGCACTTAGTTTGAAAGTTAAACCAATTGCTTGCAAATTTTCCCCTAACTATGCGTCATTTGTCTCAAAAAAATTCTTAAGTTCCAAAACTTAAATATCCTCTCATTTGAAAAGTCTTTAAGCGAACGCGTAAATGCTCCCTTTAAAATCATCTACAAATCCTCCTCTAACTTTTGATATATAAAAGAGCTTGCTTACAATTATATTTCTGAATGAAAACTGCTATTGTGTCGTTACTGAAAACCTTAGACATTTTTATCTCCAAAAGTACTGGTGCTGCAGTGCTAAAATGCATACCAAATGTTACAGAATCCAATTTTATATATGATAGTGATGTTTTCTATATGCACTCCTTAATAAAGATTTCTTTGTTGTCTTCAAACTTTGTGATTTCGGTTGATGACATCATCACGCCATTTGCTCGTTTAAATTTAAAATCTTCTTTTCCACTGTCTGGCCAAAATCTACCTGAATCTTTACAAAAATAACTAATCACGACATAAAAAAATCTACTTTGTTTTAAACATACCCACAAATCTGTAACTAACTCAATTCTGCAGTGTACATATCTCATATTTCGTTAAAAACCATTGTTTTCTTCTAAAACGTTTACTTACTTTACCTACCAATTCTACATGTATATATAATGCATTTCGAATTTTTTCGCATCTTTTGAGCAATGAAATGAAAAACTTGGAGCTGTGAAATTAATTAAACATTTTATCGGTTTTTTTCAACTTCAATCTCAAATATCTCTTTAGTACTATTTTATAAACCTAAAGTGTTATACCTTGTTTGCACACTGGTCACCTACTGCATTTATGTACATGAAGGGAAAGAATTCTATTCCAAAATAAGATATTCTCCTTATATAGCCAATGTTGACTAATCATTGTGATCGAAATTTATTATTTACTCCTACTTATTACCTGAAAACTACAAGAAAATGCTTTTAAACCTACTATAATGTTGAATTCTTATGAGCTCACAGCTCTTTTATGTAATTTTGATCATTTATTAGCAAAATTTGTGTTATATGACAAGTCCACCATGAATAAATGGTTGTTACAGTGCCCTTTACAAATTTATTTGTTGCTGCCTATGTTGTCAACATTCTGACTCATTCATATATTGTTCCATGACAGCTGAAAGGTTTCTCACCTCACTTTGCCTTCAAAAAGACATTCTAGGTAGCCTCTGGAGTCTGGTTCCTCCCTCTATGAAGTAGGACACTGATCTGGCTCTGAACTTGGCTGTTCCCCACACTGTGTAAATATTATGCGAATTATACTGTAATGCACATTTAACAGGTTTGACCATATCAGTCTTTTAATGAATAATGTAGGATGGTAATGACACTACACACTAAATTTTTCAAAGGTACTTAACAGAGTCTGCTAGAAATGGTATTAAATAAGGTGAAAACTATTGGAGTGGATGAAAAGTGGTGACGGTTAGAGGACTTCTTAAAAGATAGAATGAGGGTAGGAAATAGTGTTAAAGAGGTGAAAGTGAATATGACAGTACCACCGGTTAGTGTATTGGGACCACTGCTATTAATTATTCTAATGAATTCGGTGGCATAACAATAGGTGGCAGGAAGGTCAAAATGCCAAAGGTCCTCTGTCGGAAGGGCACCCTGCCTGAGAGGGCTGTGAGCAAAGGTGGTTAATAACATTTATTATTGCAAAATTAAGTAAAATTATTTAGTTTTGCATTCAATTAATTTAAGTTACCTGCTATAGTGCATACACAAATCAAACAACAAAAAAATGTGTCAAGATTTGAAAGTGTCTGTAAGAAAAAGATATTGCTCAGTTTTAGAACACATCTTTTACATAACAATAAAATCTTTGCCTCTGTTTTCTTCCTTTTTTAGTTCATATCTTTGTCACAGGGCTTCTTTCGTGGTGTGGACTCCAGTAATAGTGACGCTCAGGGAATCCCCACTTTCTGTTCTGTAAGTATGAGAAAGGCTCCACTATGCATACATACATCATTTGACTATTAGGAGAATTGGTTATTTGGCTTAGAATTTTTTTGATATCACACTTTTGTATCTGCAATCAGTTACAAAGTTGGTGGAAATCAGATAACAATATGCATAGTTCTAGAAAGTATCTCAGAGGAAGAGTATACCAGTGTTAGTATATGCAGCTTTGTCTGACCTATGACCGTAAATGTTGCCTTTGGAGTGGATTGTTACTGCTGTCTACCGCTCACCAGCTAGCTATTAACTAGCCAAGTTAGGTGGTACAATAAACGTTCACTGTAGCCTCAAAAATAAATTTAAAGTTCACTACATTCTTTAGAAAAATTGCAAAGTCCTTGAACAATCTGCAGGTGTCAGTACCTCCTTTTCAAAATAATGATTGCAAGTTCAGACAAGTAAATCAAGGCAAGGTCAACTCCCAGACTCCATAAATAATCCAGCTACATAAGAGTAGGGCGACTTCAGCATGCACTTTCAAATTTCAAAGATATCTGCTGAAACTTAAGCACTTCCCACTCGCATAGTAGCCTACCCTATACACAAGGCGCCAAAACCTTGACAAGCCCGACGTGGCCTCCTCTTCAAAAGCTAATAACAGACTGGCCGATTCCCCAATTCTGAGGCAGTTTTTTATAGGGGAGGCATGGGAACCTCGCGGCTTCCGCATTTTCCACGGAAGCACCGGGTCTTTTCGGAATAGAATTATCCCAATCAACTTGAAAATTTTACAGCATGTAGACCAAAGTCTGAACGTCAAAACTGATTCTAGTGGAAATATATATGTCTCTAATATTTCCCCCGTTTTAGTGCTCAATTTTGAAATGTCTCTCCCATTCAAAGTTTTTAAGCCATTGAGCTAAGACTGGTTTTAAAATGATCCATAGGACTATCTCTATCTTCTGATATATAAATTGGCCTTGTTACTAACCTCTAACGTTGTGTAATGAAAAATACGTAATTTAAAATATCGATATCTCCCAAAATATTGATGTTACAGATCGGAAACATGCTCCAAATGATTCTATGTCACATTTTCTATAAAGTCTGAAGTTGTGTAGCTGCTAACTAATTTTCTTCATGTATTTTGAAAACTTAACTAATCGCCTTTCTTCCTCCCAATAAAGCTCTTTTGTCGATTTTAAAACCCGAAAGTCTCCATTTCCGTGTGTTTATCATTTATTTACTTTTTCCAATTTAAGCCAAACTACTACATGGGTTTTAATAAAAATTAGTGAAAATTCTACTTTCCATTGGTTATAATCGCCCTTCTGTATTTAATCTCATTCATCTACCCAAAAAAATTTGTATCGATCACATGTTTTATGATTTTCATTAAATCTTCCAAAATCAATACTTACAATTTAGCTAAACTTTGGCACAAGGTGTACTAAAATTTTACGAATCTTTTAAGATTGTCTTATCTTTAAATCTGTGGCTTCAGGAATTTTTTGTCGTATTTTACGTCTAAAAGATATGAATGATTTAATTTTCAAAATCCGATATCTCCTCATTAAAATTTTATATCTGCTAAGTTACATATTTCGTTTTGCTTGTTATGGCCTATAGTGCCTATGAAAATGAATGCAGCATCTTCTAACACAAAATAAGCCAAAATGCATCATATGGCAATATTTACTTTACGTTAAAACTTCATATAACTGTTTACTTTTACTTAAACGTTGAAACTTATAAGAAATGAATTTAAACATATAATGCAATAGAACTGAAGCTAGCTTGATGTCCTTTGAATGAAGCCTGTTAATGAAATGACAAAATTTAGGTTATATTACACTGTAGAGTCCCAAGGTTTTTTTTTTTTTTTTTAGAGAATTATGGGGATATATAAGATTTCACAAAGAAGTACTGCTTGCTAGGTCAGTTACGACAGCAGAGGTAAACAGTTGCAGCACAAGGAATGTGTACATTCAGGAGGCAGTGACCTGCGGATTGAGTCACTAGTGTAAGCTTTTGCTTGCAAATCACGACGTAATTCTGCGAGGGATGACCACATCAGTGGACCCAGTGATTGGCTAGTAAATCTCCCCAGCAGGTACAATGGAGAGGGAGGAGTAAAACTGGACTGCAAAGAGTGGAGAGGGTAGAACCGGGTGGTCAAGGAGCAGTAGTGATCGATCTGGGGCTGCCCGGGCTCCGAGCGGCAGCGCAGCAGAAGATGGCCAGCAGTGAGCGACGGCAATGGTATCAAACTTCACTGTCAGCACAGCATGGCATCAACAAAGATAGAGGTGGGAATGATCCTGTTTAGACGCCGTTAGCTAATTGGGGATGGTTGAATACGATAGTAGCTCACGGGAAGTCAACCTCTAACATTAGTTGCTATGATTAGTGACCTGGCTAGAAGAATTAGAGAAAGCAAGGAGTAATTATAGGCTTGTTATGTACTGTTGTTAATAAATGTAAATATTGTACATACCCTACTGGAGTGCTATTCATTTGTTCTACTGCCCACATATTAATCTTCCTTTCGGGGGTGGCAGAACTTTTACCCACACCCGAAAGACCCAATAAATATAATACCCTATGAAAGCCATGTTTCAATCCTTCATTCCATCATGTAACAACTTCTCCAGCCCAGTTCGCATAAGATAAATCCATAGGTCTAAATCTAACAAAGATTGTCTGCTTGGCCAAATATGTTGCATGATATTCTGCTATAAAACGATAAGAATTATGATGATTAATCACAAAAGGATCATCACACTCAAACGATGGCGTTCGTTCTGCCCGTTTCCAAAGACGATGGTTAAAAGATAACATTCCTTCTGGAACATTGAAAATACAATCAACATCTTCCTTCATACAATACTTCACACAAGATTTCATAGAATAGCATGGTTGAAGATCAAATGAATGAAACATTGTTCTCAAATAAGAATTTAAGTCAGTCAACATTACGTCAATTGCAAATCTTATAAAACAGTGAACATGGGAATACTGTTGATGCACATAAGACCACTCAACTGCAACAACATAGGACTTTACCTCTACAAACATATTGAAAACATCAAGGAAGTCTGTTCTTATCTCATCATAGTATTCGTCAATGTGAATGGTAGCAAAAAACAATTTACCTGGCTTACTCCTATCAAGGGGCTGATGCAAAATAGGTTGAGCAGTAATAACAATAGGCTCGTCAGAGTCCGGCAAGCGACTGAAAATCCCAGCTACGCGCTCTGGTATATCTAGGATGCCCGCAAATACATGTGCAAATTCTAGCAAACTTAGATAAAAACTGTGGTTTAGAAATTAAGTTGTGTAAAGGGGGTGATGGGGTGGTTTCTTTATTTCTTTTGGTTATAACCTTCTTGATGAAAATATACATATCTGTGTCAACGTTCACAGTGATTAGTCAAACTGTGTCAACTATAACTTTTTATAAAGAACATTGGCAAAAATTAAGACGTTGGGAGAGGGGTGGGGTGTTTGCATAGCAAATATTGACAGTATTTTTCTGTATTTTTTAAAGTAAAAAATGTGTTTAGTTCAATCAAAATCAGATAAAACATTTGTATGAAAATTAACATGTGTAAAGGGAGAGAGGAGGCAGTTTTTGGATTTTTTTTGGTCAGAAAACTTATCTATGAAAAAATACATGTATGTGTCAACTTTCATGGGGATTGGTCAAATGATGTAGACTGAAACATTGTATAAAGAACGTTGACAAAAATTAATGGGATGGACTGGGGAAAAGGTGTTGGGTTTTTGCAAATCAAATTTTTACAAAACATTTTTCTTTATTTGAAAGTTTACATGTACATAGTTCCATTGAAATCGGATAATAAACGTGAGTATGTATAAAAAGTAAGTGTTGTAACAGGGGAAGGGGGGATGGTTGTTGGACTTTTTGTTCATAAACCTTCTCCATTAAAAATACTGTATTTGCCAACTTTTATAGAGGTCAATTAAATGATGTCAACGTCTATTAATCTTGCATATATCAACATCCAATTTCTGTATAAGATGCTTGTGTTATCCACAAAAAGGACAAATTTTCAGTTTTTACACAGGATGGATATATATATATTAAAAGCAATAGTGACCCCAATATAGAACTTGAGATACTCCACATCTGACAAATTCCTGCTTAGATAACTTTGAACCACATAAAACAACATTAAAATGTTCCACTTATTTTTTTTTTTTTTCAGTTTTCGATCCCAAAGGAAGAATTAAGTCATTTTTTAACAATGCCACCTGGAATTTAATATTTTAACATTTGATTTATAATCTCATGTTCAACACAGACTAGTCACAAAAAATTACCACCGGAAGTAATTTATAATTTATTCCTTCTAAAATATTGTTGGTGAATAAAAATATAGTTTTTTCTGTTAAATGGCCCTTTTGAAAATGAAATTGTGATTTAGTTATAATATTTTCTAAGGTGCTGATACATAGGCGTATCCAGTGAGGGGCAGGGGGGGCTGCTGCTCCCCCCCCCCCAGAACAAAAATTAAGTTGCTTTCAGTACGCTTCTACGAGTGAAGAACTGGCTCAGCAACACTTTGTGAGAGGAAAGATTGACTGGATTATGCCTGATGAATGCGCATCAAAATTTTGTGAAAGAACACCGTGCGATATTGAGAAACAAAGATATTGAAAAATTTTCTAAGAATCCGAGACGATTAATACTTACATTAACTATAACTAAGTTACGATCTTAATTTACTACATAGAGGGGCCTTAGATTAAGTGTTTGGATTACTACATTAATCTATAATAAAAATAGTTTCCTCAATAGGTTTGAGTTTCATCTTATAAGAAAGAAATCGTCATGTTTCAGTGCCCCACCTCACTTCCTCGAAACTCATATGAGTTGCCCCCCTCCCCCCTTCTAGCTCTGATCCTGGATACACCCTTGTCCTGATAGGTATCTTCATTTTGTAGAAATTTTCAAGAAGGATGTTAGTAATAAAGTTCAATTTGATTAAAAAGCAGAAAAATTATAAATTTTATTAAGAATGATGTTTGCATTGTATATAAATTATTTTTCTTTAATTCATGACTATGATATGAAAATAGAAGCCTGTTTTTCATTGCCTTCTACATTTAGTATCAGTAGAAAACACATTTCACTTTAAATAGTCATGAGTAAATCTGCTTGTTATCTTTATTACAACAGAACTATCCCTTTACATTAATTTTATCAATATTAGATATCTTTCCTGAAATTCAAGACTTAATCACATCATGCATTAATGGTCTAAGAAAAAGTGCAATAAAGCCACAGTTCCGTCTGACAAAACAATCAAAAATTACAGATAGCATAATAATAATATTTAATTAAATTGCAATGGAGCACACGCTCTAGTGGCAATTTCCCTAAACACCCATCTCCCCCCTTTTCTGCACCCACCTACATTTGCCCTTTACAAATTTTTAAATTCTTTCAATGTTTTTCGCAAATTATTAATCATTTCTCTTGCTAACTTATTCCAGTCCCTGATGCCCTTACCTAATAAAGAGAATCTTTCTACACCGTTGTGCCTGAAATCAAGTGCCAACTTGTGGCCATCATCATCTTTTCCCTTCCATGCATTACTTTCAATTCTTACACCAATATCTTTCAATGCCTCATCACAAATATTCACCCTCCTCCTGTCTTCCAATGAGTCCCATTCGAGCTCTTTTATCATATCTGTTACTGATTGGGTTCTGCGATAATTTCCAGAAACAAATCTAGCAGCCCTTTTTGCACCCTCTCAAACTCCTGTAATTGATACGCAAAATGTGGGTCCCATACTACATTACCATATTCAAGCAATGTATCACGAATAATTGCTTGCTTGGGGCTCAAACATTACTCGTTAACTTGATCGTGTTGCCTGTATAACTGATATCTTTTCTCGAAGATGCTGCAGTTCTTTAAACCGGTCACCAAGCTATTAGTTTACCCTGTAATAGCTAACAGGTCATACATAAATGAAAGAAAGTCACTTGTAGTTACGAATTTGAAATATATTCTGAACGTTTGCTGAAGTTAACACTGGTATCAGATTACACTTAAAAACTTTAAGGCAATATCGAACTTCGAATCACATAAGAAGATGCAGGTTATCCTTCAAGCCACAACACTGATGAAACATTCCCTCTTGTAAACATATTTTCTATTTGCAACCCCAAAATTAGAGTGAGCTTTAAGATAGTTCCCAAACACTGCTTCTGTTGACTTCTTAAACTAACGTAAAAAAGGGTCCTTCACTGAGTTTAGCTTAAAGTTTTCGTAAAGTGAACAAGACACTTGAAGTTTCAGTAGTTACATTTTGAAATTTACCCTCGTGGAGCAACGCTTACTGCTACTTCAAAACTACCTGCTTAAAAACTGTTTGGAAACTAACCAAGACTGCCTGAGCCGTAAAACTGTTTGAAAACTATTCCCGACTTCTCGTGCTGGTCGGCTTTTTATAGGCTAGGCTTATCTATTGCTGAATCACCGTGGAACACCAGTGTATTTGCTAATTCTTTAGTGAATTAGAAAAAGCCCCCACTCCTGGGGAACACTAATTTTGCTCGGATTTTCCCGAAATTTTACTAAGATCCGTCAGTTATTACGAACCCCCAAAGATTGTATAAATCTCGGGGCCCCTGGAGTGTATAAAATTCCTTGTGAGTGTGGCTCTTCCTATATAGGACAGACTTTGAGAACGATCGATGAAAGGCGCAAAGAGCATATAAGATACTTTAAGTTGGGGCAGAAAGAAAAATCGGCTATAGTAGAGCACGCCCTTGAAAACTGTCATGAGCCGTGCTTTGACAAGACGACACGCCTCTGCCATGCTAATAATTTTTGGGATAGTGTCGTGAAAGAGGCGATTGAAATCAGAGTTAATAACAATGTGATAAATCGGGATCAAGGACTTAACATAAGGCAAACATGGAGGCCAGTTATTAGACAATTACGAAACACACGGGAACGGACCATATTTGAGTATAACAACAACCGGAACATGACGTCACCAAGCAGACCCGCCCTCCGCGCGTGTTCCCCTCCTCTCCCGCCCGGTAGCCCTATATAAAAGACTACCGCTAGGCAGTTTTAGTTAGTTAAGCAGGGCTTGACAATGGGAGCAGTGCCGGCTCTCGAAACGTCGCCAGTCGACTTTTATTTGACGCGGCTAGAATCCGGAGAGTGTTATCTACAGTGCTGCTGCTGCAAAAACGTTCACAGTTATTTCACAGTTATTTACTATGTTATGGTTTAATTTATTCCCAATTCTTTTGTTGATGACAACTTTTCTCATAACTATTCTCGTTTAAGAGCTATTATTTTATAAAGGTCACACATGGTGATGCTATAACATGTCAACACTATAACTGAATTTTTCTCATTCGTTTAAGCATACTTTTATCTTTCTAGCTCTTTTTCTAAAAAGATCGAATTATTTTGTTTTGAAATATCTCCTTATATAAATTTTAAAAGCACACTAAAACCGCTTTACAGTGATTGTTATTCTCTGCTTTCTTAGTGGAAATGAATGCAACAAAATTCATCATAACTGATAAACAACCTTATTTGAGTATTATGTCTTTTACAAAAATGTTTTAGAATTGATTTAAAAAGTGCTTTCTTGTTAAGAAAATCGTTTTAAAAGTTCTTTACTATACAATTATATGATATTTGCCCCCTTTTAAATGGTTTTAGCAAGATAATGGACATATAACAAGGTTAAGTTCTGACATGTAAAATGCTTTACCATTGAAAGTTATTTGGTATATTCATTGATTTGATTTGATTTGATTTTTTATTGGTCCATTTGGTCAGTTTATAGTACAGGTGTACATACTGACATTAGACAAGTCATTTTAATGAATTGATGATACATATACTTATGAGATGATGGGATTTGTACAGGAATTTGTACAGATGATGGATAATATGATGACAAACAAGAATACATGCAGACAAGATACAAATTTAATATTCTTAGAATATTTTTTATGAGTCCATATATTCACAAATAGAGTAAAAACTGTGTCTCACTAGAAATGCCTTTAGTTTTATTTTAAATGAGTTACAGGAAGCATTTTTTACTTCCTCTGGGATTTTATTATAGAGTGCTATTCCAGAATTTAAAATACTTTTTTGATATGTTGTAGTCCTGCAAAATTTTTTGTGGATGTCTGAATGCCCTCTAGTGAAGTGATTATGTAGCATATTATTTTTTATTATTTTGTTGTTTTTTAAGAGATACTCTCTTGTGAAGATGATTATTTCGTAGATGTACAGGCATGGAACATTTAGTATGGCAAGGTTTATGAATGTATTCGACATGATTCTGATCTTTTTAGGCAACATATGGTTCTCATTGCTCGTTTTTGCATCCTAAATATATTAGTGCTTTGTGACGAGTTACCCCAGAAAATAATTCCATATCTTAACAGTGAGTGGAATTGGCCATAGTATGCTTGTATTACAGTATTTATACTGGTAGTATTCCTAAGGATTCTCAGTCCGTAACACACTGAAGACAGTCTTGTAGCCAATTTGCTTGTGTGTACATCCCAATTCATGTTTTGTTGTACCCATAAACCCAAGAATTTTGTTTCGTTTACATTCTTTAGATCTTTATCATTTATGGCTACCTGAATATTGTTTTTGCTAACTGAGTGGGGTAGAGAGAAATTCAAACATACTGTTTTTTCCTCATTTAAAATTAGGTTGTTTGTGTCAAACCAGTTTTTCAGCTCGCTCATGGTTTTTTTTGCTTTTAATTCTAAACTTTCTAAATTTTGTGAGGTGAGTAAAACACTTGTGTCATCTGCAAACTGAACTGTATCTTTTGAATGAACAGTTCTTGTGAGATCATCGATATAAATTAGAAATAATATAGGTCCTAGCACTGAGCCTTGGAGTACTCCATACTTTACAAACTGTTCATTTGAGGTAAATTTTTCTCTTGTATTATGTTTTTGGTATGTTGTTTCATGGTCTACAGTTACTATTTGTTTGCGATTTTCAAGATAAGATTTGATCCAGTTTTTTGCATTTCCTCTTATTCCCATTTTTTCTAGTTTAGTTAGCAGTATACTGTGATCTATTATATCAAATGCCTTTGATAGGTCCAGGAAAATACCTGTGGCCATATCATTTCCATCCAAAGCTTTTATAACAGATTCTAAGAATTCAAATATTGCAGTGTGTGTAGATTTATTTTTTCTGAATCCATGCTGTTGAGTAGAAAGTAATGTGTACTTGTTTATAAACTTAAGGAGTCTGTCAAGGAATAGTTTTTCTAATATTTTGGAGAAGACACTTAACTGGGATACAGGTCTATAATTTGTCACCTGTTCAGGAGAGCCTTTCTTTAATAGTGGAGTCACTATTGCGGTTTTGAGTATTTCTGGAAAAATTCCAGTTTGCACAGATATGTTAAATATTTTTGCAAGGGGGGTAGCTACATGGTTAGCACAGGTTTTCAAGATCAAATCTGGTACCTCATCCAACCCACATGAATAACTATTTTTTAATGTAATAGGTCACCTGTTGAATAGTTTAGGTAATATAATAGGTATATAACAAATGGTTTGACCAAATTTTTGTAACCCAATTCCTTTACTTCCTGTGTACATCCCCTCATCACTCTCTCCAACAAATACAGAATTTTGAAACCTTTTCCTACTACCTGTCCTTCGTGTTCCGTCCAACTAAGCTTGTCATCAAATGTAATGCTACTATATTTACGTTTCAAGTCTTCAATAAGCAATTCTTTCCCCACCTTATAATCATAATAAACCTTTAGTTTTTATTTGTATATCTAATAAGTTGACTCTCCTTTGCATTCATCTTCATCCCATGTTTACCAACCCAACTATATATCCTATGCAGATCACCCTGTAACTGTTTACAATCTTCTACTAATTTGAGCCTTTTATATAACATTATGTCATATACAAACAATCTAATTTCTGATAGTAAACAATCAACACAATTATTCATTAGAATAATCAACAGTAATGGTCCCAATACGCTACCCTGTGGCACTTCCATTTTTACCTAAACTTCTTTGATACTGCATTTCCTGCCTTAACTTTCTGTTTTCTACCTTTCAAAAATTCTTCTAGACAGCAAATCACTTTTTGATCGACTTCAATAGTTTTTACCTTATTTACTACCATTTTATGGCTCATCCTGTCGAAAGTCTTTGAAAGATCTAGTGCTACACTATCAATTTGACCTCCATTATTCATTTCATCCGAAATACCTTGCATATATCCCAACAACTGAGATTCATATGAATATCCTTGCCTAAAGCCATTTTGCCTACTTGAAAACCACTTACACTCCTCACATATATTTCTGATATGGTTGCATATCAATCTTTCCATTAATTTACCTACCACTGATGTCAAGCTAATTGGCCTATAATTTTGGATTCTATTTCTCACCCCTCCTTTATGTACAGGCACTACTATCGCACTTTTCCAAATCTCTGGTAAGCAGCAAGTATCAAGACTCAATTTAAATAATATTTCATGATAAGGTACAATGTCACATCCTGCCATCTTTAAGACATCTGTAGTAATATTATCTACCACAGCCCCATTATGTTTTTTCAGATTTCTTAGTTCCTTCATTATATCCTCAGGTTGTAACCTAAAACCCTTGGTGTCTTCGTAGATGGACAGTATTTTCTGAGCCATTTGAGGCAGAAGACATTTGCGGAGCCATTTACAAGCTACTCCGCATATTGATGCAAGGGCGGGCCCGTCGTAGATTTTAAATGAACCATGCCTGGTAATTTGACGATAGCCCACATTACGCAGAGTTTTAATAGGTAAAACTTGAAATTCCAATTACTGATGGGAAAACAGTCAAAAGAAAATTATCAAACAAAACACATCAACTTTCAACATTAATCACTGCGTATATTTTGTGGTCGGTTCTTTCTCACACTTTTACAATCGTCAGTCTTCAGACTGGTTTGACGCAATCCTCCATTCCTTCCTATACTGTGCTAACCTTTTCGTTTCTACATACCCCTTACAACCCACGTCCTCAATTATCTGCTTCATATATTCTAATCTCTGTCTACCTCTACAGTTCTTACCTTCGACTGTTCCCTCCACTAACAAATTAACCAATCCAGCATGTCTCAAAATATGACCTAAAAGCCTGTCTCTTCTTCCTGTAAGCTTCTTCCATAAACTTCTTTTCTCACCCATCATTTCCAAAACTCGTTCATTTCTTACTTTGTCTGTCCACCTAATTTTTAGCATTCTTCTGTAGCACCACATTTCAAATGCTTCAAGTTTCTTTCTTTCCGGTATTCCTAAAGTCCATGTTTCGCTACCATAAAGTGCTGTGCTCCACACATAGAGTTTTAAAAAGTTCTTTCTAATTCCTAGATCAATATTTGAAACTAAAAGGTTTCTCTTTTTCATGAAGGCTCTTTTTGCTAGTGCTATTCTGCTTTTAACATCATTCCTGCTTTGGCCATCTGTTGTAATTTTGCATCCCAAGTAACAGAACCCATTCACTTCTCCTATAGCATCCGATCCTATTTTTATATTTAATCTGCTACTATTGGTATCATTTCTGCTACATTTCATCACTTTTGTCTTACTTTGATTTATATTCAGTCCAAAATCTTCCTTCAGTATTTTGTTCATGCCATTCAATAACTTCTCAATATCCTCAGCCCTCTCTGCTAATAAGACAATGTCATCAGCAAATCATAGCATACTGATTTTTTCTCCCTGAAAACTTATGCCGCATGGACATTTTTCTTTGACTTTCTACATTGGTTCTTCTACATACAAGTTGAATATTAACGGTGATAGACTACAACCTTGTCTCACACCCTTTTTAATGGATGCATGTCTCTCGTGATTCTCTACTTTTATTACAGCCACTTGATTCTTATATAGTTTATAGAATATTCTTCTATCTCGATACTTTAGACCTGACTTCTTTAAAATTTTGAACATTTTGTCCCACCTAACATTATCAAAAGCTTTTTCTAAATCAACAAATGCCATAAAAGTATCTTTGTTTTTCTTGATCTGCCCTTCAAGTATTAATCTTAAAGACAGAATTGCTTCCCTTGTACCGCGATTTTTCCTAAACCCAAACTAATCTTCACCTACTATCTCTTCTACTACCATTTCCATCCTTCTGTATATTATTCTGGTCAGTAATTTTGAAGTATGTGATGTTAGAATAATGGTACGATAATTTTTCAGCTTGTGCTTTCTTTGGAAGTGTGAAGATGATATTTTTATTAAAATCAGTTGGAATTTCTCCTGTTTCATAACTTTTAGATATCAGCTTGAATAATCTTTCGATTCCTTCCTCTCCTAGAGATTTAAGAAGTTCTGCAGGGATCTCATCAATTCCAACTGCCTTATTTGCTTTCAAGTCATTCAGCGCTTTATTAAATTCTGTTCTCAAAACAGGCTCTCCTAAGTCATCAATGTCGACATCACCTTCCTTTTCCAATACACTATTGTTCAAGTCGTCCCCATCATACAGTTTCTCAATGTATTCCTTCCATTGGTTAGCTCTATCTTCTGAGCTTAAAAGAGGTTTCCCATCGGCAGCTTTAATGTTCATACCTCTTTTCTTCATTTCTGCAAAATTCTGTTTGATCTTTCTATATGCAACACCTACTTTTCCTACGACCATTTCCTTTTCTACTTCTTCACACTTTTCTTACAGCCATTTTTCTTTTGCTATTTTGCATTTCCTATTTATTTGATTTCTAAATTGCCTGTACTGCTCTCTTCCTGCTTCATCCTGAGCATTTTTGTACCTTCTCCTCTGATCCATCAGCTCCAAAATTTCTTCTGTGATCCAAGGTTTTCGGGCAGCTTGTTCCCTAAAGCCTAATGTTTCTTTGCCAGCTTTCATTATTTCGAACTTTAATGCATTCCATTCGTCCTCCGTTGAGCTCCTTTCACAGTTACTTCTTAGACCTAAGTCTGCCACTTCTGCAAATTTTTCTCTTGTGCTAGATTGTTTCAGCTTATTCACCGCCAGTCTGTTCTGCTTATGCTGCTTCCTTATTCGCTTGAATTTCAGCCTGCACTTCATTGCTATCAGAATATGGTCAGAGTCTATGTCTGCTCCTGGGTACGCTATACAGTCTAGAACTTGATTCCTGAATCTCTGTTTGACCATGATATAATGTAGCTGATATCTGCCTGTATCCCCAGGACGTTTCCAGGTGTATATTCTTCTTGCATGGTTCTTAAACAGTGTGTTCGCCACTACTAGCTTATATCTTTCACAAAATTCTAGCAACCTGCTTCCTCGCTCATTTCATTCTCCTAGACCAAAACTTCCTACAATATTCCCCTCTTTTCCTTCTCCCACTATTGCATTCCAATCACCCATGATTATTAGATTTTCCTCCCCTTTCACATATTGGATTAATTCTTCAATTTCAGCGTATACTTTTTCTATTTGTTCATTTGTGATGTTGGCATATATACTTGTACTAACGTGGTTGGGGCGGGCTTAGTTTCTAACCTCATCAAAATAATCCTGTCACTAAACTGTTCATAATAACTCACCCATTTCCCTACTTTCTTGTTCATTACAAATCCTACACCAGTGAATCCATTGACAACTTGTGTACTAATTATGCTGTGTTCCCCAGTCCAGAAATCCTGTGCATCCTTCCATTTAATCTCACTAATCCCAACAACATCTAACTTAAGTTGTTCCATCTCCCTTTTTAAGTTTTCTAACCTACCTGCCCTATTCAGACTTCTAACATTCCACACTCCGACACATAGAATGTTTCTATCCATTCTGATGACTCCTCCCTGAGCAGTCCCCACCCAGAGATCCGATTGGGAGACTATTTTACCTCCGGAATATTTTACCCAGGAAGAAGCCATCATGATATATGTAATTTGAGAGGATTTCATGTCCTCGGGATATCCTTTGGGTCTTTAATGCAGTGGTTTCCCGTTGCCTTCTGCATCCCCATGCCGTTGATCATTTCTGATTCATCCGCCTTTAGGGGCCATTTCCAACCCCAAGGGCAAGAGGGTTCCCTGAACCACTCCCCGCTCTTCCGCCCTCCTTTCGGAGGCCGTTGGCAAGCAGTGGGTGACTCCTTATACCGGGTCGCCAGAGCCTCGTCCGTGCAAACAGGGTGCACCACGTGAAGGAGAGGTTGACATTTGGTTGGAAAAGACTAGTATTGTCTCTCCCAAACCCTTACACCCCCTTACTTGCTTACTCACACTCTAACAACTACTGCCACATTACCAACCGCTAACATAAAATCATATATTGACAACTTAACAATCTACTCACCGTTGAGACCTTGTTTTACATAAGATACATACACAATACAAAAGATATAACGATATACATATATATCGGTAATAATGAAAGGAAAGAAATGACACCAGCCAATATTTACATGGAAAAGAAGGGAAAAATACACCCAACACTCACCAAAGAAGGGAGGAGGGCAGCAGAAACACAAAAAAACAACACATAAACAAAGAAAAAATTTCGGGTTGGACGCATAGTCTTGCGCAAGACTTGCTTTGGACGCAGCCACTCATAGAACGCGTAGATTGCATTCTATGAGTGGCTGCGTCCAACGCAAGTCTTGCGTAAGACCAGCCACCTCTCTGTTAACTTGGAAAAGGTATTTTCACCCGAAATATTGTTTTTTATTTGTTTGTGTGTTTTTTGTGTTTCTGCTGCCTTCCACCCTTCAACTTTGGTGAGTGTTGGGTGTATTTTCCCTTTCTTTTCCACGTATATATATATATATATATATATATGTATGTATGTATGTCCCCCATTTCGTCGAAGTTAAAGCTATTTTACAAAAATGGTTTCAATTGGGATGAAATCTTTAAATAACACAAAAATTAACACTGAAATGTCATTAGTCAGTCTTTACAAGGTATAACCCCCTTTTTTCGCTTCTTCCAGTTTCTTTCGGGTATTTCCTCTAGCAACAAGTCTTCTTCCGCCACTTTAGGAGGACGGCGGTTCGAATCCCCATCAGGTCATCCAGATTTGAGTTTTTCATTGTTTCCCAAATCACTCCAGTTGACAATTCACATTTTCAGATTTTTTGCTTTGCTCGGCTTTTGCCTCTCCCCCCCCCCCCCCCACATAGCACGTAGCTTTTTTTTCTATTTGATTCCAGAAGACATTTTGTACTGTTTTCTCTTGTCAGACTATTGTAAATTACATGCGGAGATAATTAACTGAGGGAAATAAATGTATACATGCTGTTGTGAGTTCTGTTCCTCATTTTAACCGTGAAAAATGTTATGGAAGGAAAGATAGGTGGCCTGGCTCAGAACCCACCCTCCCCCCCTCGTAGCCAAACGTAGCCTTCCAGCCAACTCCTCCCCCTCCCCTGGCCCGAGCCACGTAGTTTGTGCACAGTCCCTTACCAGGCTCTGCTAGCATTAACACTGCCCCTGTGGGTAATATTTCTTCTTCGTCGATTCTATCTTCTTTCTTTATGAAGAAAGACCTTGTTACTTCCAACTCTTCACACTCTGATTATCCTTCACTATTATCTTCTTCGCTGCAAACCGATGAAAAATAATCTTCTTCTTCTGCACTACAGTTTGCTGTCCACGTTTGACCAGTTTCATTTGTCATTTCATCTGATAGACTAACACGTTTTTATCTGTCAAAGGACTTATCTCCTCTTCATGACAGTTTTCTGCATCAAAACCCTTTTTTACTTCAATTTTCGCCAACTGAAATATTTCCTTTCCTCGCCAATCATAATTATTAGTTGCTTGAGCGCACTTTTTGACTTCTTCTTCAATGTCTTTTGAAAAAAAAAAGATTCTTCTTCACTTAAAAACTTCTCGCTTGTTTCATATCCCGGGCCATTGAGCTCTCTTGTTGTGTTATATCCGTCTTTCTTATCTGCTCTACTTTCACTTGTTATATATATGCTCCGACACGTAGGTCTTCTGTCTTCATTTTCTCTTCTTTTCATGTATGATGGCTCTATGTTAATTACACCCGCTCCTGTTCGAGCCCTTCCAGTCACGAATCTGTGTTTTCCGTCCTTCTCACGTCTTCATTTCTTTTGAAAAATCCCCCAGAACTGCTTTGCCGCTGATTCTCCTCTCTTCGATACCTCGAAGGTTGACTTCGATTGTTCTCGAAATTTTCTGACAGCAAATTCCATCTGTCTAATTTTTCCACTGCTTCCAGAAATTGGTCGATACTATCCCAACGTTGAATAAGTAACTTTTCATGAATTGCTCTCGGTAACTTCTGTTCCAGCACTTCAATTATTTCATCATATGCTAATGGTTCTTTTAATAACACTTCACAGAAATTACGTACCGTTCCATTACGCGTACTATAGCGCCTGGCGTTTTTGATAAATTATTCATCACTTGTCACTGACAGCTCAAGAAACAATTTTAAAACTCTGTGATGTAGAAGTGTTATTTTCTTTCTTTGTTTCAGTAATATATGCTCGAATATTCTCCAGAATTTCCACGGCTTTCTCAGCAGCACTGGCATTTTCCACCCATCGTGTTCCACAGAATGATTCCGGAAAGGATGAAGATTTAGTTATTTCCATATATTGTGCCTTTCGTGCAGGCGAGTCATAAAATAAATTATGAGATGCTCTCAAAAATGACACAATTTCCCACTTGATTTCAGATATGCCTGGTTTGAATGCGCCGTGGACAATGTGCAAACTACAGCTACCAACTTGCAAAAGCTGTAAGCCATCGAAGGATTCTTTCAGTTCCTTGTTAAAGTCATTAAAAAGTTTTAAATTTACATTTGGTCCATCCATGGACAGCTGCACAATTTTGTTAATATTTTCTAAACCAAATGAACCGGTTAAACCTTTAAGCAAGTCATTTGCCCTTGTGCGCTTTATAAAAACGGAATTGTAATATCGTGTCGATACTAATGATTTCTCATGGTCCCAAAATCGGATATGCACGTCCATTCAAGGGCGGATCCACCGTTGTGGGCACGATGGGCATGCCCACAACCTTAATAGACTTGTGACATCACACTTTTACGGTCTATTGAGATCGATAGGCTGATGATAATAACCGATATGCCTTAATAAAATTTTAAAGAACACAATGAATCATGAATCGTGCGTGATTCGGAACGCAGCAAAGAGCTGTAGACGATATGCTGACACTTTATGTCACATTTTTGACAACATATTATCTGTTACTTTTTTGGCACATGAATACTTGTATAAGGAAAAAGAGATGACTATGGGCCGGGTAAGCACACTCGCGCAGACATATCTACTAATTGAAAAGTAAGCTTGTGTTGTGTTGTATGCATGCACATGAACATTGTTAGCCGTGGCCCTGTTTAAGTATGAGAAATGTATCCGTACATTTGTAATTTACCTGTTTACTTCCCAATCCCGCATGTCTTAACATATGACCCAGCATCCCGTCTTTTCTTTCCGTGAGACTTTTCCTCAAATTTCTGTCCTCGCCCGTATTTCGAAAACACGCTCATTTTATACTTTATCTGTCCACTTAATTTTCAGTGTCCTTCTGTAGCATCACATTTCAAAGTTTCAATTTCATTTTTTGTAGTTTTCATTAAGACCGAAATTCATTACCAAAAAATACTTTTTCCCGTTCAGAGTGTTATAAAGAGTTCTTTCTGAGTCCTAGACTATAATAATTGAAACTTTTTCCATGGCTAGCTATTCCTCTTTCATCATTCCTGCTTCACCCCTCAGTTCCAATGCTGCTTTCCAAATAACAGAATTTATTTACGTGTCCTATTAGGTGTAAACCTGTTTTTTTATAATCATTACGTGACTAATTTTGGTACCTACTTTCGCACAGGAATGATGAATGGATAAATAATTTTTTCTAGCTGATTTATAATGTATGATTAAAATAGCTAGATCTGGCAATGATTAATTAAACTGTGATAAATTAAATTAACAACGATTGCATAATAATTTTGGAAACCATAAAAATATTACTCATATCAAACTGTTTTAATAGCGGTGTTTACAGGTTTTTGTAACATTGACTGTACGCAACTATGGTATCATATCTCAGTCCATCCTCAGTCATAGCTGGTTAGCCATTAATTTGAGGAAAAAGAAATACTCATCCTATTTTTCTATTTCATTTAAGTGATATAATGCTCATTGAAATATTTTGTTACGTTAAATTTAAGTAGGTTATGAAAAGGAATTATTGCATATAACAACGGTAAAACATCCATCAAAATAAATATTTAAATAAATGAAAGTTCAATAAATTTGTGCTTCATAATTATCGAGTAGTTATCACCTAATAAAGAAAGATTAAATGTCTGGAGGAGGGTCAGTTCTGTTATTTCTTCCCCGAATCTTTGGACATTTCATTTTTTAAAGAAAAAAGTATTCAATGTTAAAGTTTCATTTCTTTGTAAAAACCTTCCTTGGCGCACGGATCAAATGTTTAAATACTCCAGATATTCCAGAATTTGTGGTAATGGTTAGTGTTACCATTTTCTTCTGAATTTCTAAAGGAAAAAGTAAATAAAGCCAATATCTACTGTGTTCATTGAACACTCGATAATGATAAATAAAGTCTGGTATTAGAAAACTGCACAAAACATTTGGTAGAATTAGTACAAAAGAGCTACATGGCACCAGCGGGGGAGGGGGGGGGGGTAGAATCAAAAGCCACGTTGGGTCACGTGGGGGACGGGGGGGCAGCAGAGTCCAAAATGGAGATACGTGGTTTATGGACTATCCCTAACAGAACAGAAAATAGATTCAGTTCAGGTAGGTAATATGCCTACCTTTTACATAAGTCACAGCCCTACAGCTAATCTAAATTTTACCTAAACTAAAATAAATTTAAAAAAACCTGTCTTACTTCCCACCAATTCTTAAGATTTTTGAAAAGCTGGCTTGTGCATGGCATGTTGTTTTGAATTTTTCCTGCATTGTTTGTTTCACAGGGAGATGAGGTCGAGCGTATTATTGTGGAGAATAAGGGTGATGGTGGTGGTACAAGTGGCTCTAAGCGGAGTTATAATACTGCTTTAACGCGAAAGATTGACACATATTTCTTTAAAAAAAACTAGAGTTGAGGTTGAGCCGGGGGCACTGAGTACTGGTAGTGAAACTGATAGTCCTCCAGCTGAAGTGAATGATGATTTAGATATGGCTTCTTCTTCAGATCAGTCCACGTCTACAGCTTTAACAGCGTCATCATCATCAACCATATCTAGTGGCTTGTCGTTGAACTCTGAATTTGCTTCAGATATTGGAAACTATATTTCTAAAAAAAAAAAAACATGCATGAATTACCTGATGCAACTAAAGCTGCACTACTAGAAAAACATTGGGTGCCTTCACCTAACCATGATTTTCCACACCAAGTTTTGCAAAAACACGGAAAAACTTACAGAAAATATGTACAAAAATCACATCTTGAAAAATTCCATTGGCTTGTGCTGTCACATAAAGATCAGGGACTGTATTGCAAATATTGTGCCTTATTTACCACTCAATCTGCCACCGATTTCGTTAGATCAAACCCTGGACGTCTTGTGTCAAAACCATTGAAAGCCTTTAACAACTTACTAGGTGAAGGCGGGTTATTACTGCAACATCAACGTAATCATTACCATAAGATGGCCGTTGAAAGTGGGAAGAACTTTTTGGCGTATTATCATAAACCTGAAGTTGATAATGCTAACCAAATTTCTACTCAAAGAAAGAGTCAAGTGGCACAAAACAGAGATCGTTTACGACCAATTATAAAAACAATAATATTGTGTGGTCGTCAAAGTATACCATTACGTGGCCACTGAGACGATGGCCAGATTTTTAGCACGAACACCGTTCATAGAGAAATTTTCGAGCTTTGTTGAAATTTAGAATAGATGCAGGCGACTCAGTTCTCAAACGCCATTTATCATCAACAAGTTCTACAGCGACTTACATAAGCAAAACTGTAAAGAACATATTCAGGAAACTATTTTACAAAACGTGAAAAAAGCTAAGTTTTTCGCTATTCTTTTTGACGAGACTACAGATATTTCTCATACCGAACAGATGAGTCTATCATTCAGATATTTTAATGATGGTTTTATTAATGAAGATTTCTTATGTTTCTGCGACGCTTATGAAATGCTTCAATGTGAAGAAAGAGATAGCTCAGACGGCACAAAAGAATTACGGTTCACAGGCACCGCATTAGCGAAAATCGTGGAAAATCTTTGCTATAAATTTGATATAGATTTATCTTTTTGTGCAGGGATAGGAACTGACAGCTGTTCAGTAATGGCATGCGACGCAAAAGGTGCTGTTCAGGAACTCTCTAAAACAGCAATTCACGCAAAACGTTGTCCTTGTAGCAATCATGTTTTAAACAACTCCTTGGCCAAGTCATCAAACGTCGCTTCGTGTAGAAACACAACTGGGACAATAAAAAAAATCGTAGCGTTTGCTAACGCTTCTGCAAAACGCCATAGAGTATTTTCAGAAGAACTTGATGGTATGACAATTCAAAGTATATGCGAGACACGATGGGCTGAAAGACACGACGGCCATTTACAATTCCAGGGTGATAATATGGTTAAAATTTGTAACGCTCTGGAGAGAATAACGACATGGCAAGATGACACTTCAAGTGGCGCTCACTGTCTCTTACAAACACTACGCAGCTCTGATTTTATTATATCATCGATATGCCTAACCGATATTCTAGGTAAGAATACAAAACATTACAAAACGATTTATATGTAAGATTTTTTTTCTTTAAGAAAGGTTAAAAAATGATTTTTATATATATATTTCAGGAACTACAGTTTCGTTGAGCCGATTCCTGCAAACTGCTTCGGTCGACATCAAAAGAGCCACCGATGCAGTGATGGATGTCATGGAAGTATTACGATCGAAACGCCAAAACGCCGAGTGTGTATTCAAGCAATTATTTTCAGAGGCGACAGAGCAAGCAAAACAGTTGGATGTTACATTAAAATCCCCACGTACAGTTCAAAGGCAAACAAACAGGTCCAATTATGAGGCGAAATCGGTGGAAGAGTACTTTCGGAAATCAATCTACATACCTCTATTAGATTCCATTATTAATGATTGGAGGACAGATTGTCTCCGGAGGTACTCGACCTATTTCATTTGGGATGTTTTTCTACCTAACCCAAATTTTAGTGTCAGGGACTGCGATATCGATATCGAGACTGTGAAAGTGAAAAAAAATGGTCCAGATGTATCGCCTATTCATTAACGATAGTGAATCAACTGTTATAAATGAATACCGACTCTGGATGACCAAATGGAAAAGAGAATGTAAGAACAATTCGGTCATACCAGACTCGGTAGCTCATCTCATTGAAGCATGCGACCAAGATTTGTACCCTAACATAAAAATTTTCTTACAAATACTGGCAACTCTCCCGGTCAGCGTAGCTACCGCAGAGAGATCGTTTTCTACTCTTCGCAAAATAAAATCTTGGTTGCGTGCCTCAATGGCACAGGAAAGATTATCCGGGCTAGCTCTCTTAAATATACACAAAGATGTGAACCTGGAT
Source organism: Vandiemenella viatica (assembly GCA_031002005.1). NCBI lineage: Eukaryota > Metazoa > Arthropoda > Insecta > Orthoptera > Morabidae > Vandiemenella > Vandiemenella viatica. Next base: position 380,843,296 of record JARYHS010008074.1, read on the forward strand.
ATCGATAAAATTATCAACGTTTTCGCGAAAAAGAAACGTAAGCTTGAATTTGTAATTTAAGTAAGCACCTAAATAAAGTTATTTAATGTAAAATGTTTCCTAGCATTTAATTTAATTTGATATCCTTGGAAAATGTAAAGAAAAAAATATCAAAATCGGTTCAGTAGTTGTAATGGTATTGGTATCCTAATTAAGTCTCGTCTGGTGCATCTCACTTGCTGGTCACACTTACGACTCCTGAGACATCAAGATACCTATTTACCCAATCTAGTGTCCGTATATTGACTTACTGGCTTCTAGAAAAAAAAAAAATACAATTTATTGATTGAAATTGGTTTGGTATTTAATCGAACTGCTTAACTATTTTAATTGGACGAAATCGGGTTTGACTTCCTCCAATGATTAGTTCCATTCCTAAGGCAAAGTCCTGATGCGCGGACAAAAGGAAATAATCAAATTCAAAAGTGGTTCATGAGTTATGCATGATTGTTCATGAGCGAGTTCGTACTCCGACTCGCACTTCGCCGATTTTCGGGTAGCTGTGCCCACAACCTTTTTTGAGTGCTGGATCCGCGCCTGCGTCCATTTGAGTCGTTCTAGAAACAGTATTCATACTTTCATCGAATTCTAACACAACCAAATCACATTTTTCAATTAAATCAACAAGTTTACTCTTTAAGTATGGAGCAATCCCATAGACGATGCTGTAACAAATTTTCGATTTTTGTAATTGCATCTTACTTGCAATTTGACTGTCCGGAAATAATGAAGTAAATAACGCCGTACAATCCGCTGAACTCCGAATTTACGAGTACATGTGACTCCTAATGGTGCAAAAACACCACAGGATTTCAGTTCGTGTAACCTGTTCCGAGAGTAGGTATGACTGCATTACCGATTGCTTCTTCGGCTCGTTCTGTTGCTTATAGGATACTGTTCCGTTAAATACTGGAATCGCTATAAAAACAATAAATAACGTTTAGTAGCTAGTAAGCAATATACAATGAGAGAATAATAATGTTTATTTTAGGTTACAAATTGAGTACAATAGACACTCGGCTTCCACCGTCGGTACGGATGCGGGACTCTGTTGTGACCGAGCGGGGCGGTGTAACGGTTAGCGTTCTCGTCTCGCATTCGGGAGGACGGCGGTTCGAATCCCCGTCCGGGCATCCAGATTTGGGTTTTCCATGGTTTCCCCAAATCACTCCAGGCAAATGCCGGGATGCTTCCTTCAAAAGGCCCTGGCCGTATTCCTTAATTCCTTCCCATTCCTTGCCCCCATCCTTGCCCCCCATCCTTTCCCGTCTCTAAAGACCTCGATGTTAAAAAGAGACGTAAAGCAGTTAAAAAAAAAAAAAAAAAAAAAAAAAAAAAAAAAAAAAACCTCTGTTGTGACGGTTCTGTTGAAGGGTTTTAAAAGTTCACTATGCCGAATAATGATAGCAGTAATAATGAAACTTTAAGTAAAATATATGTGCGCATAAACTTTTTATATATTTTTAAATTTCAAATTTTGTATAACAAATTCTCATTAAAAAAACAAATAATGAAATATTGAAATACAATCTAAATTATATTTATGTTTATTTGTATCCTAATGAAAGTCGATTGATTCTGTTATTGTAAACAATAATTATATCTGAATGAATGTAATTTTTCTCGGCGTTGTTTATTTATAAACGTTTCTCGGGAAACAAACCAAGTAATATTGTTATCAATGCACAATATTTCGGCGACTGAAGATGGCGACGGAGCATAAAGTCGCCGAAATGTTGTGAATTAATAACAATATTATTCGGTTTGTTTCCCGAGAAACGTTTATAAATAATTATATAATTCTTTTTATAAACAATTAATTAAATTTTTTTCACAGAGATATAGGCACTTAGAGACAGAATAAAAACTGTACAACTTTAAAGCATTAACAATAGCGTACAGATAAATCAGAAAATACCTTGAACTGATCCATTGTTATTCGTGTCCAATTTCATCTTTGAAGTTCCAAACTTTTTCATAAATGCATCCAATGGTAACGTCTTCTGTGATTTTTCACTAAAACCTTTATATTTTTTACTCTCAGAGTGAATTTGTAATGCACTTTTTCCCATGCTCGAAACATTGATCGTTTTTTTGCACCAAATGCAAATAGCATTTGTATTGTCATTTGGATCAGGTGCTACCCACGGAAACAGATTCTCGTATCCCTTTTGAGATTTAGTTGTGCTTGGGTGCGATTTCGGCATTTTTTAAAATAAAATGTTTCAAATAAATTTTTGTTACAATTTGTACAGACTTGTTCATTCAACTTCGTTATACATTACTGCCAACCGTCCGGTTTTCGACCGTCCTGTCCTGATCTTGTCAGGTTCACTACATGCGACCGGGCACTAAACGTCCGGTTATTAAGAAATTTTAAAAATTACCAGTTGATGGTTTCTCAGATGTATAGGAAGTAAACAGGATCGCCACACCTCGCTCCTTATTCTCCCTTCGTTAAACATCATTCATCTGTTTTGCTCTGTGTTTAAACATTTATGGAAGTAAGTTGCATATCTCATTATTGTGAAGCGACTGGTTTATTGTTTCAGTTACCTACACTAAGTCGAAGACGGAACGTCGTGCTCGTTTTGTTCGTGGAGAATTAAAGAATGATTGGTGTTATTAATTTTGTACTTTTCAAACACATAATTGAGTAGCCTACCATAAAAAATCAGATACGTTCCTGTCGCTTCAGGGATAAGTGGTTGCCAAATGACTAGCTTAAAACTTGCTGCGTAAGAGAAACGATTGTACCGTATATCGTAAAATGTGTAAAATAACTTTTACTGTGAAATTTGATGACAAAGGCAGTGAAACACGATTTCTTCCGCACAGGTTTTTGTTATTTTTTAGTTCACGATTGTCGTAAAAATTATTTATAAAAATAAACAAGAATTGTCCTATAAATTTTACTTTTTACAACACACAACACTCCCCCCCCACCCCCCGGTCCGGTCGTGGATATATGAAAAGTCGGCATATTCGGCATTTGTCCGGTCGTTGAAATGTGAAAAGTTGGCAACCCTGCTGCCAACATTAACTACCAACATGTGTTCGTAAATATGGCAGTTTGGCAGTCTTGTACTTTAATTTTCTATCTTTAAGTAACTATTTGAAAACAAAAACACTCCCATATGAAATATTATATTTCACTATTACACATACTCGTATATAGGTTAGTTATGCCTATTTTAATTCGAATGGTAATATTGCGTCGATTTAAATTGAAACAAACAATGACAAATTTTTAACAATATAAAATGAATATATTGAAAATGATTAAAATTCCAGGTTGTAGGCTAAAATTCAAGGCTTCTCCCAGGTTTTTTTCCCGATTGTGTAAATTCAAGGCTTTTTCCCGGTTTTCAAGATTTCAAGGTCCGCTGGACACCCTGAGATGATAAGAATAAATTCAGGAAAAAATTGAAAGAATTTTTAATTGACAACAGAGAATTTATTTCTAAGGTATCTACAAAATAACTGCCAGCAGCTTGTTTAAATGTAGTTTACATAATTAATTTACCATGTTTGATATGACTGTACATCTCCTGGTGTATGTATTAATCTGTTATGCAATTGTTTATGGTACCATGTATGCTATGACTGTATATCTTCTGGTGTATGTATTATTTTGTTATGTAATTGTTTAATGTACCATATATGCTATGACCGTACATCTACTGGTGTGCGTATTATATTGTTATGCAACTGTTTATCTGTAAATTGACAACTTTCTACAACCCACAGAACCAGTCTCTTATATTGGGATCAATGGAAAATGAATGTATTGTATTGTATTGAGAGAGCAAAATTACAATTATTAGCAGTACCGCTTAGGAAGATAGTAATAATCAGTTTTTGCAGTGTACTCCCAGTTCTGAAGAACGTTCCTCTTGATGAGGAATGAACTGCAGCAAGTTTTCACTGATCAACATCTCCACACGCACCTTTTCCATGTTCATCGCCCTGGTACACTCAATGAAACACTCCAGTTCCATCTCCGACGCTTTGAACAATAGATTACTAACCACCTGAACCCAACGACGCTGCTCATTCCAACCCCAGTAAATAAATTTTGTAAGCCTTTGAAACGTGCCACAAAATACACGGTGTTGGTCGAGTTTAGTTTAGTTTGTAAAAAGTTTAAGAAATTATTGTTATTATTTTATGCAAATAGACCTATAAAGATCACACAAAACGAAATTACTATTATTATTTGTTTCTGGCTTTTTCGCCTCGTCGACGTCGAGGTTATTAGAGGCGGGAAGGTACTGGGTGTAAGGAACGGGAAGGAATACGGCCGTAGCATTTTGAAGGAACCATCTCACCATTCGCCTGGAGTGATCTGGATGGCCAGACGTGGATTTTTAGGTGGAATTCTCCCTATGAATTCCGTTCTTTTAACAGAGACTTAATCCAACACGAACGATTTCTACGATGCGTCTTCAGACAGGGACATTCCAAAAAATAAGTGGTCTCTGCATCCCTTTGACAAAATTATGAAACTCTTAAAATATTCGCCCCAAATCACTGGCACAACTGTTAGCCGCGAGAGACACGCTCGAGAACTGCTGCAACAATGATAGTCGCGCGACTCCGTCGGCTATAGTGGACGCCCTCAGTCGCTCCCTGTCGCCCCACTCAGAATCGTCTATAGTTGTTTGAGTTGTTAGCCGCTCAAATACTCTTGCAGTGGACGACCAGCCTCATTCTTGTAAGTTTAAACAAACACAACGGGGTGAACACCATTCCCTGTCGCGAATTTGATTTTCGGTAATTTATATTAGGCATATGGAACACTTTGACAACACACTGAAGCTCTGTTCCGTTGTAATATTTCTTTGACATCTTCTTTTATCTGCAGCCACTCTTCATCTATTTTCTTTCCTGAATTTCCCTCTATTTGTTCTTGTACTTGGTTAATTTGGATCGCTATTGCCTTTACGTCGCTCTCCAGAAGTATTATTCTCTGATTTACTGATTCGACGCCTTGTTTGCACACTATTTCGTTGTTCACAATCTTTTGTCCGAAATATTGGTTAATTTTTTCTTGTTCTTGCTTTGTTTCATTTGCACTATCCATTATTTCTTCTCTGAGATCGGTATATGTTTTATCCACATACAGGTAGACTGCCGAAATTTTTTCTTTCAAGCTTCCTTTGAAATAATTTAAATCTTGATGTAATAATTTTTGAAATTTTTAAAACTCCTGCACATTCTTTTCCATATTTTTCACGATATCGTGCTTAAATTCCTGCAGTTGTTGCATTATCATACCAAGCAGTTGGTTATTTTCCATTTGCCGTTCTCGAGTATGAACATTTTTGACAAGTTCAGATATGCTTTCTGCCATTTTATTCTCGCGTATTTCAACACATACACTACCGCTCACTTTAGAATCACTGTTTTCCACACAAAAGATATCCAGATTTTCCACTCGGATAAATTTCATTTTTAATTATCCCCTCACAATTTGCAGTCATTACTTACGCAGTTAATATCAGTCTGAAATACAAAGAAAATTATTTCGCCGCCACGACAAACAAAGACTTCATAAAACAACAGCCAAGAATGTATCACACACAACGTTGTTATTCTTCAACAAAATGAAACCACAAAAACAAGAGAACATTTTACAAAACATCTAGGCTCCGCTGAAAATTACGTATCACATGAAAATTCAACAAAATAATTCTAAAACATTCCGCAAAAATTATTTCAGGACCAAACAAAAAGATTTTATGATTTGTATATATAAATATAAAAAAAACTTAAATGCATTACCCCAACTTAAATTTTAACTAATTTTGTACTCTTTATTTCTTATCTATGAGGCTCGACGGCGCCTATTATTTCCTTCAAACAAAGATACAGTTACTGAAATTACTCTCATATTGCAAAACATAATATGATATTTTACATGAATCATCAAACTTAGTTCAAACTTTAGTTCCATAATTGTCTGTATTCTAAATTTATTTACAGTCAGTTTTTTACTATAAAACAGTTACTGTTGATTTCTTGTTTCCAAATCTTGAAATGATGCCCCCAAAATTCAATGAAGGTTTGTACTTTACCAAACTATGTCGTCACTTGAAGATTGCAGATTCTGTAAAATAGCTTATTAGCTATTTTGTAGTCCTGAAGAAAGGTCCCCCTTGCGGGATGGGAAAATAGTCGAAAGAAAATGATCAATCAAAAAACATCCACTTTCAACATTAATCACTGGGTATACACTTTTATAATCATAACCTTCCGGTAAACACTCTTTAAAATCCACAAAAAAAAAAAAATACCAAATACATTTCTGCAGTCGCATCTCATGGCGATACTGCCAACAATCACTCAGTCCTACGACACATTATCATCTCTCCCGCCTGCTTGCTTGCCGACTCTCGAACAACTACTGCCGCATTACCAACCGCTAACATAAAATCAGATATTGCCAACTTAACAATCTACTAACCGTGGAGACCTCGTTTTACATGAGATACATACACAATACAAAAGATATAACGATATATATATGTCGTTATCAGGATGATTTCAATTTTTATGGTCTGCTCATTTCTAATTGTTTTGTCAAGCTCGTAATCCAATTCAGAACCTCCTGTTTTTGATTCATTTTCCTAATGCTCTCACTAAACCAATTACTTAAAATCTCTGCCTTTTTCAAATCCTCTGTACACTGGTTTCTGAAAATTCTCCAAACAACCGAGCAATGCTCTCTTTGTTTGTTTAAGTGCACAATATATCCTAAGGCTGCCCATCCAATTTTGTAGATGGACCACAACTTCGATTCTAAGTTAACCTTTTTGCACATAATACGTACCTATAGTTACAACAGATATTTAAATATAACAAAGTAACACAATTTATTTACAATCAAACAGTAAAAACTATTAATTAGACATTTGCAAAAGCTTTATAAAGTATAATAATAATTTTTAAAAAATCACGAGATAGAATTTTTTGCTTTTCCACTAAAAAACAAAGGAAAAGTAAAAGGCCAGCTTGTATGAACGTGTGGTATGATGTACGAACATATTTGCATCTTGTGTTATCTTCGTTCTCCAGACATGCTGCATTCATTTATTAAAACTAACATATTAAAACCTAACATTCAGAGGACTCTGATGTAGTTGCAGTACAATGGCAAAAATTTTAGGTTTCAATAAATAAACAAGCCTCTACCCAGAGAATGAAGATAATGCAGGCAAAAACTGTGGAGTCTAAACAATCATATTTTAATCATGTTTTCATGCAGTATTGTATTCAATAATAATAAAGCAAGTTATTTATCTAAAACAATAAATATCAAGGTCAATTATAACAAATAAAGGGTACAGGAAGTCAATGAAAAGTACTTTTTGTGGCATACTATTTGTAATTATTTCATTTCTTGAACCACAGGTGTAATGTCAAAAAAGGTGATATCTGAAGTAGGCTACCCCCACTGGCCCCTTCTAGCTATGTCACTGCAAGAAAATATCGTAACGTGTGATCGATTGGCTGGTCTGTTGAGAGCTGCTCATCAAACTGCGATTTTGCATTCATCAGCTAAGTTTTTGTAGACTAAATTATTTATAAATCTTTAATTATCATCTAAACTCTTAGAATTATTGCTAGGAAGAAGAATTATTTAAGATTACACCATAAATAACAGTTTTTAAATTTCGCGTCATTGTTTTTAACGTTATTGCTAGTTATTGCACGTTTTACTGAATTAAATTTAGCATAAGCTAGATAGTTAGATTACTATAATACTATAGCACAGGTAAAAATCGGAGTTTAAGTTATTTTATAGTGTTAAATTTCTTATATACCGTAAAAAATAGTTCAAATCACTAGTTTGAATTTCGATTGTTAAAGCTTTCTGTATTGTCCTATATTAAGACTTTATTAGGTTTAAAATAACACAGTTTTTTAATTAATTAGTTCCGGAATAGTAATAAAATTAACTGGAAATAATAAAAATAAGTATTCATATATAGCATTTACTTACTCACATTATCGTTATTTTAAGTTCGACTATCGATATCGAAATCAAGTTTATGATAACAAAAACGTACCTTCTAATAAAACTGTTCTGTCTGAAATTTAATAGTGTTTAATTGCCATCTAATATATATATATATATATATTTATAAAAAAACTTTAATAAGTAATAAATTAGTTGTTATCCATCCACATTAGCACTAAATAGTATCGACCTTCCATCTTAAGTTTGTTTCGAAATCCATTAGCTTAAGTTTTATTCATTGGTTCTTAAGTAGTTTAGTTACCTAGTCATTTTTCATAAAACTTCAATCAAATTAAATATATATAACAATTCAACATTTAGTCGAGTATAGCGCCTAGTAAAAAACGTTAAAAAATATAGTATAAACTTTATAAGACTACTTTATCAAATAAATTTAAGGTTTGTGTAGAAGATAGTTGAAGTATTTGGGAAAAACATGACTGGAAACTGTGGCGCCTGTCGTGGGTACGTTGCGAAGGGGATGGGTTGTAGTTGGTGTAAGAAGTGGTTTCACTAGGCACGTGGGGAAGAGGAAACTGGGGAAATAAATGAGGCTCTCCCATGGTTTTGTTCACTTTGTCTTAAGGATGATAGGATTTGGGAGACGGGCGAAACGATTAGGGAGTTGCGTGAAAGGATCAGGGTTCTTGAGGTTCGTCCTGTGGAGGCTCAAACTCTGCAGGCGTGGCCTGTGTTGGCCTCGCCTGTGGAGGTTCAGCCTGTGGGGGCTCAGCCTGTGGAGGCTCAACCTGTGGAAGTCCAGCCTGTCGAGGCTCAGACGGCACAGGCACAGCCTGTGGGAGCTGAGCTTGTCGAGGCACAAGCTGTAGAGGCAGAAAGTGGAGATAGTGGGTTGGAGGAAGTTGATAGGGATGGGTGGGAGCTGGTAACAGGTCGTAGGAGAAACATGGTTAACGGGACGAACAAGCCAGACACTTCAGTAATTATGGGAAAAAATAGGTTTGACCTGTTGCCAGAGTCCGGAGGAGAAGAGCCTCATGTAGATGCAGCAGTAGGTAAGATGCAGCAGACCTTTAGGAATAAGGGCGTGCAGGGCAAGAATAGGAAAAAAAGGGTTCTGCTGCTAGATGGGAGAGGTGTAGGCCCTCTTCTGCAGGATCAGTTAGGTACAGGATATCAGGTCACAAGTTTTTTCAAACCTAGTGCAACATTAGGCCCGGTAATAGAGGATATAGGTTCTCTTTGTATGAGTTTCACTAAGGATGAAAGAATAGTGATAGTGGGAGGTGCGGGAAATAGTATTGATAGAAACGCGAGTTATAGTATAGAGAGTGACCTGAGGAAGGTAGTGAAGGAGGCACAGCATACCAGGGTGGAGCTCATGCAGGTCCTAAGTCGCCATGACCGGCCACAATTGAACTATGCTGTGAGGTGGGTTAATGTGGAAACGGAAGTGCTACTTGGGAAAGGCATTAGTTCTGTGTTGGGGGTTGTGCCTGTGAACACCATTGGTAGGTGGAGTTTCACTAGGCATGGCCTAAACCTAAATAGAAGGGGGAAGGGAGTACTTTCTGAGTTGTTAGCTAAAGCAGTGAGGGGGCCCATTTCCAGTGATGATGGGGTCAGGACTCTGCCTTTTTTAGGTTCGGCTCTGCTGGTGAAGGGACAAAAATAGATTATCAAAGTGATACTGATTGCAGATTCACGATGGGGAAAGTCACAGATGTTAAAGAAATAGATGAAGTGGCTGACACAATAACTGACTGTTGCAAAAGTGGGAAAGAGGAGATTATTTATTTATTTTTTTATTATTATTATTTTTATTCACAAAGGACAATGATACAGCTTTAATATATTTTATAGTACATAAGATGATTTTGTGAATCCCACATAAGGTAAAACTTGTGTGTGGGCTTCAGGATGCAGGTAGCTTGATTCTTATAATACAAATATTTACAGTGACTTAGGATCTAAGAGATATACTATACATGACTGTGCATGAATAACAATCATTGGAACATGTGAGTAATACAATCATTATAAAGATTAGTTCGATATGGTTTGACATAACAAAATTTATTTGTACATACATATATAAATATTGTTTATATCAGGTAATGGAAGTTTATTAGTACATTTAACGAGTCATGGTTGTCTAGAAGCCATGTAGTTATATGTTTCTTCATGGTTTCTTTCGGCTTATTGATAATATCTTCTGGTAATTTATTATAAATACGTGGACCAAGGCAGCTTGGATGTCTTTGCCCTAGTAGAGTGTTCCGGCGAGGGATGTATGCTCCACTTCTTTTTTGTAGTCTAGTGTGGTTGGTCACTAGAGCTGAAGATTTTTATGTTGGCATGTATGTACATGACTATTTTTTTAATAAACAGCTGGCGGACATTTAGCAATTGGCTTTGTTTGTACAACTCACAAGTTGGAGAAGTGTATGGCATTTTATACATCACTTTCAGAATGTAATTTTGACATCTGTTGACCTGAGTCAAGTGTGTATCTAGTATTCCTCCCCAGCTGTTTATACCATATTGTAAGTGTGTTTGAACTAGTGCAAAATAGAGAGTCTTAAGGCTTTTATTGGGAGAGTGTTTCTAATTCTAAAAAATATATAAACAAGCTTCTGCAGTTTGGTAACTAAGTTAGATGCATGGTGATTCCATCTCAAATTACAGTCTATTTCTATGCCTAGATACATAATGGTTTTTGTTTTCTGTAGTTTCACACAGTTACATTCTGTATGACTATAGCATGTAGGTTTGTGGAGTATCAGAGTTTGATGGTCCAGTGGTTGTGTAGCTACAGTGTGTGAAAAGCAGACGAATTTGGTTTTGCTTTCATTTATAGTTAGCAGATTATGGTTTAACCATTTCTGAACAGTGTTTAGAGCTTCCTGGGCTGCATTGAAGCTGTGTTCCCAAGTGTTACCTGTAGCCGTTATAACTGTGTCATCAGCATACGAAGTGATTTTTGCATTGAGATTTAGTTCACAGAGGTCATTTATGTAAACCAGGTACAGAATTGGGCCTAGTACCGTTCCTTGCGGAACACCTACTTTGACTTCTGCGGCTTCACTTATGGTATTTCCAATTCGTACCATCTGTATTCTATTACAGAGGAAACTATTAAAGAATTTTAGAGGAGTTCCTCGTATACCAACCTTTTCGAGTTTTGTGAGAAGTATAGTATGGTCAACAGTGTCAAATGCTTTTTTTAAGTCTAGAAATATTGAGATTGTCCTTTTGGAACTATCGACCATCTGGCACAAGTGATCTGTCAATGAGTATATAGCATCCTGAGTGCTTACATTTGGTCTGAAGCCAAACTGATTTTCTGAAAGTATATTAAATTCTTCCAAGTAATTCATTAATCTACTTTTGATACATTTTTCTAGTAATTTTGAGAGATGTGATGTTAGAGAAATTGGCCTATAGTTGCATACTTTTTTCCTATCACCTTGCTTATAGACTGGTATAATGATAGCTATTTTAAATGGATCTGGAAACTGTCCTTCTGTTAAAGATAGGTTAAAAATATATTTCAGTGGCTGCAGTATAAATTTATTCACAGTCTTCAGAGTTTTACTACTGATATTGTCATGTCCATTTGCAGATTCATTCTTTAGTGTTGCTATGTGACTTGCTATTTCTGCTTCTGTTATGGGAGGGAAGAAAACTGACTGCATCTGAGATTTTGGGATGTTACTGTACCTGATACTGTTTGTGGCTTTATCATTTGTACTTCTAATGTTTTCAGCGAGTTGTAGGCCTATATTGCTAAAGTATTCCATAAATTTTTTGCTATGTTGATGGGTTCTGATGTTTGCTGTGAATCATTAATGTAAATTTTTTCAATAGGTAACTTTTTATTTTTCTGTCTGCCTGTTATTTCATTGATGTTTTTCCACAATGTTTTTGTGTTACTAGGGTCCATCATAATGTTTTTGGTGTAGGATTTTTTCTTTTGTAATTTTGATTAGCCTGTTTATCCAGTTTCTGTATAGTTTATATTCTGAAAATGTAAAGCCAGTATTAAGGGTGTTAATGGTAAACTGTAGAAGTATAATGAACAATGTAATCGAATTTGCAAACTTAATAGAGATACACGAATCACAAGTAATAACTGGGGTAGAGAGTTTGTTAAAAGAAGAATTACAAGACAGTGAGGTTTTTCCAGATGGTTAAAGAGTGTACCGCAGGGATAGAGGAGCAATTGGTGGGGGAGTTTTCATACAAGTTAACAAAAACTACCAAAGTTCACTGGCATTCATAGATCAAGACCATGAGTTACTTGGTGTAGATTTCTGGGGTAATAAAAAAGAAAAATCAGAGTGTTGGCTGTTTACCGCAGTGGAAGAATAACAGAAGAGGATTAGGCTCTTGGGGAGAAATTAAATTCATACTTAGATTTCAGAGGTAAGAATAGAATGATCATCATTGGTGGGGATTTAAATTTACCAGGTATAAACTGGGAAGGAAATAAGATAAATAACACAAGGGAATACAGATTTGCAAATAACTTAATAAGGGAAAGAGGACTTACACAAGTGGTTGAGCAAATCACTAGGGGACAAAATACTTTGGATATATTTCTAATTAAGCCCGATGAAAACCTTTTGAGGTATCAAGTAACTGAAAGAATAAGTGATCATGAAGCAGTTCTGATGGATATTAGAGGATTCAGTAAACCAGCAGTCAAAATTGAAGGGGGAAATAGGTACAATTATAAAAAGGCACAGGTTTCAAATTTGAGGAGATATTTCAGAGAACAATTCAGCAAATGGAAGGAAGGCTCAAGTACAGTAGAGTCAAGGTGGGAAGGGTTCAAGGAGATAATAAGAAAGGGGGAAGAAAAATTTATTCCAAGGCAGAAAATAAAGAGAAGTAGAGAACCTATGTACTATAATAGGGAAGTGAGGAGGTTAAAAAGATTGGTAACATAAGAACATAACAGAGTTAAGAGACAGCAGGATAGTAGGCAATATTTAAAACAACTAAACAAGGACTTAATAACAGCAAAGAAAATGGCTAAAGATGGGTTTATGAAGAGTATAGTCAGTGCAGGAGGACCATTGACTGATGCATCTAGAAATTTCTATGGCTATATCAGGAAACTGAGGGGAAGGGAGGGTGCAGAGACACTTATAGATAAGGATGGGGAAGAAGTTACTAACGATTTGAAAAAGGCAGAGATTTTAAGTAACTGGTTCAGTGAAAGCATTAGGGGCAATGAATCAGAAACAGGAGGGTCTAATTCGGAAAACGAGCTTAAAAACACAATTAGAAATGATGATAGTAAAAAATTTGATATTCATCCTGAGGAAATCATAAAGGAAATAAGAAAGCAGAAAAAACATAAAGGGGCTGGTGAAGATAATATTACTACAGAAATCTTAGAGATAGCCGGATGTGACATTGTACCTTATCTTGAAATATTATTTAAATTGAGTCTGGATACTTGCTGCTTACCACAAGACTGGAAAAGTGCAATAGTAGTACCGGTACATAAAGGAGGGGTGAGAAATAGAGTTGAGGATTACAGGCCAATCAGTTTGAAATCAGTGGTAGGTAAATTAATGGAAAGATTGATATGCAACCACATCAGAAATATATGTGAGGAACGTAAGTGGTTTTCAAGCAGGCAACATGGGTTCAGGCAAGGATATTCATGCGAATCTCATTTGGTGGGATATATGCAAGATATTTCAGATGAAATGGACAAGGGAGGCCAAACTGATAGTGTAGCATTAGATCTGTCAAAGGCGTTTGACAGAGTAAGCCATAAAATGGCCGTAAATAAGGTAAAAACCATTGGAGTGGATGAGAAAGTGATTTGCTGGGTAGAAGAATTTTTAAAAGGTAGAAAACAGAAAGTTAGGGGATTGTAAACAGTTGCAGGGTGATCTGGACAAGATATCTAGTTGGGTTGGTAAACATGGGGTGAAGATAAATGCAAAGAAGAGTCAGCTTATTAGATACACAAATAAAAAACAAAAGATTAATTATGAATATAAGGTGGTGAAAGAATTGCTTATTGAAGACTTGAAATATAAATATCTTGGCATTACTTTTGATAACAAGCTTAACTGGGCTGGACACATTGGACAGGTGGTAGGAAAAGGTTTCAAAGTTCTGCACTTGTTGGAGAGAGTGATGAGGGGATGTACGGGAGAAGTAAAGGAATTAGGTTACAAAACTTTGGTGAGACCATTGCTCGAATTTGGAATTGTAGTATCGGACCCGCATTTTACGTATCAAATACAGGAGTTGGAGAGGGTGCAAAGAAGGGCTGCTAGATTTGTTTCTGAAAATTATCGCAGAATGCAATCAGTGATGGATATGATAAAGGAGCTGAAATGGGATTCATTGCAAGACAGGAGGAGGATGAGGAGGGTCATAGGAGTGTACAGGGCATATACTGGCGATGAGGCATGGAAAGATATTGCAATAGGTATAAAAAGTAGTGCATGGAAGGGAAAAGATGACCATGACCACAAGCTGGCACTCGATTTCAGGCACAAGGGTGTGGGAAATTCTCTTTTTTAGGTAAGGGTGTCAGGGATTGGAATGAGTTACCAAGAGAAATGATGAATAATTTACCGAAAACTTTGAAAGAATTTAAAGATAAAATTTGTAGAAGGCAAATGTAGGTGGGTGCAGGATAGGGGGAAGATGGGTGTGTAGGGAAATTGCCACTAGAGTCTGTGCTCCATTGCAATTAAAAAAAAATCAACTCAAATTTACCAAACATCAAAAAAAAAACATCATTCATGGTTGGACTAATGTACATTACTAAAATAGACGTTGAAAACGTTTACAGTTTTGATGATGAATGATTAATTAGTACACTAACCAGAAAAAACAAAAATAATATCAAGATAACACTAATTTCATTTCACTGTTTTATCAAAATTAACAATAAATCTAGTTTTCTCATTTTTTATGTATTAATGAGTCGTATTTGAAAGTTTTTGCATACAAGTTAGTCCACTAATCATCTGATAAATTAACATATTATTTGTAGTCCAAAACAAGTATCTTACAGACCTACCAGAATAGCTGGACCTGGTATCCGTTGGTTGACAACAGTTACTGATCTTACAATCCCATCACCAGTAACACAGCCTGGATTGTAACAATCTGTTTCAGTATTTGGACAATCACCACACTGAATGCTCATTGTTGTAAATAAACTAATGGTGAAATTATAATGACATATTATTGGTTCTTCTCCTTCAATACATTCCCTATAACATGGATGTTTAGCTCCACCTGTGTTAAATAAGAAATATTAATTAGATGCAGTTTGTAACAAATGTTAAATTCTGATGCTCTTTTAAGGTCAATGTGTTGGAACCCACCTAATGTATACTGTATGTATAGTACAGTAACTAGCTTTTGAGTAAACGAAACATTATAATCTACTTATCAAGTGCATATCAGTTGATAATTGTAAGAGCAAACTGAAATGAAACTACAAGAACGGAGACTTTCCCGGCGTATGCTTGAAATGAAGTCTTCACGGGTGTACCGCCGGATAGTGCTTTGAAAACACGATATTTCGACGATCAGCTCCATCGTCTTCATCAGGTGTCGAGACGTCTGCACAGGTCGGTTGACCGTCAGGTGCCGCACCTCGTTATATAGGCCAACGGCTCTCTCCGACTCACGCGCACGGCGGCTGGCAGTGAGTGGGCAAAGCTACAGGTATCTCGAGCCCCGCCCACTCACTTCCAGCCGCCGGGTGCGGGTGCCGGAGAGAGCCATTGGCCTATATAAGGTGGTACCGCACCTGGGCTGTCTAGAGAAGTACCTCGCATTCTGAGGCAAAGATCACGCAACTCTTTCCGCCCTGTGGAGCCGTCCACAGTAACCTCAATCATTCGGGCACTTGGCAATAAAAAATCCCCGGGTCCGGACTGCATCAAATCCACTCATCTCAAAAACCTACCACCATCTGCTATAGACCTGCTTACCCACATCTACAACTCATGCCTCAAGCTTTCCTACTTCCCATCCTCCTAGAAAATAGCTAAGATCATCACTCTTCCTAAGCCCAAAAAAACCCTCAAAACCAACGCCCTATATCCTTACTAAACGAATTTGTTAAAAATCCTTGAGATCTTTATAAACACCTCTCTCCAAAAATTCCTTAAAGGCAGTAATATCATCATCCCTGAACAGTTTGGCTTACGAGCGCAGCACAGTACCACCCACCAAGCTGTCGAGCTGGTTGAAAAGATCTGTAGGGCGCGCTCCATCAGATGCTGTGATGCTATATATTGAAAAAGCTTTTGACAAGGTTGGCCTGACGGATTCACATTTAAACTACATGCATATGGCTGTCCTGGACACCTACTAATAGTGATCAACAGTTACCTACGGTGCAGGAAGTTCTATGTCGTGGTCGAAGGAACTGCAAGCCATTTCAAATCAATTGAAGCAGGCGTACCCAAGGTTCGGTCATAGGTCCAATATTTTATACCATCTACACAACGACATTCCCCACCAACCATGCGGAGAATTAGGCCTTTATGCCGATGACACGACGGTTTACCGATCCTGCCGTAGTAAAAAATTCATAGCACGCAAACTCACACCTAGAGCTCATCACAGATTGGTGTAACAAATGGAAAATAAAAGTCAACGCTGACAAATCCCAAGCACTCATGTTTACTACAAAAAGATCTGCTCCCGACCAACATAAGTAAATCGGCGGCAAAGACCTCCCGTGGCGAGACGCAGTCAAATATCTAGGCATAAAAATTGAGAAAAAGTTGACTTGGAGCTACCACGTCCTAAACCTCTGCAATACCGCCACAGCTAGGCTCACCAAACTTTACCCCCTTCTTAAGGTAAACCGTCTTCAAATTTAAACCAAGATGCAGATCTACAAGCCAATAGTCCGACCAGCGCGATTACATGGGTCGGAAGTAGGCCTATATAGCATGGCAACAGACAATCAATCAAAAAAATCCAAACCATTCAAAATAAATATCTCAGAATTATAACTGACGCCCCACGGTACATGACAAACGCACAGATTCATCACGACTTACAAAAAGTGACAGACTATATTAAAGACAAGTCCGCAAAATTTTACAACCAAGCTCAAGCTTCATCCCACCAGTTAATGAAAAACCTAGGACAAGAAACTTTATATGCCGATAACTACAACAGACCACAACTAACGCTGACAAGAAACTACAGATACTAAACACACACACACGCACACAAAGAAAACCGACACTAACAAAGACATGACTTGACTAAGACAGCCAGCTCGTAAAACTCAAAACAGTCAGTATGTGACGGTCAGCCGACATGTACAGACGTCTCGACACCTAATAAAGACGACGGAGCTATTCGTCGAAATATCGTGTATTCAAAACACTATCCGGCGGTACACCCGTGAAGACTACATTTTATGAAATGAAACTGTCGCAATAACATACATAAGTAGTGCCCAATCACAGCTTGAAAAATCCATATAAGAAATATAGTTTCATACATTACAAATGATATGGCCTGATATTTTGTTTTTTGTCCTATTTTTCTCTTAGGTAATCTCTACATTTCAACATACACATTGAAAAATGTGTCCTCAGTTAGCTGCCATACATATTACAATTTTTTCCTTCCTCTACAGTTCTTATATTTAACTTCTCTTACCACTTTCAAATTAATTTATGATAAATATGTTACATTCTTCTCAAAAAAGCTGTCTCTATCCACCATATTTACAGTTTTTAATTTTCCACCTTGAGTTTATTTCCATCTCAAATGCTTCAATTTTTTCTTCTTTTCCGTTTATAAATAATTTTTGTTCCACATTTTCGGAATAGTGAAATTCTTTCTGACTCCTAAGTCAATGCCTTGTTATGAAGAAATGCTTGATTTGGATTCAAACATTCCTTTTAAACTATACCATGATGCCTGTTACGTGATATTTTTGATACCTTTTCTTGAAGATGATGTTCTGTTCAAGTAATATCTTTGGGTAACCAAACTGTTTGCTATTATTAGGTTACACAAACAAATAAAAATAGTCACTGCTGTTACTAATCTAACATATTCTTGAAAGTTTGATGAAGTTAATGCTGGTATCAGGTCACACATTAGAAATATAGTTGAAGGCTGAATCGGACATTCGAACTCTCATTTGAAGATGGCTGGTTATTTTTCAAGTCACAACAATGGCTAAAAGCATTCACGCTTGCAAACATACTTAGATTTGCACCCCAAATTACATTGAGCATGTTGAATTGTTTACACACTGCCATTGTTGACTTCTTAACCCATTGTGTAAAAAGGTTCTGTCATTGAATTTAGTTTAACATTTCCTTGAATAGAATGTTAAAGTCCACAAACTTATTCTGAATTAAACTTTTATCTGTTATATTTTAAAAATTTTATTGTTGCACGACACATAGAGTATGATCGTTAGATTGAGACTGTCAGCCACAAGGAAGAGCAGTCACTCTGTTTATAGTCTTGACTAACCTTGAGTTGGATTGATCTGGAAAATCGGTGTACATCCACTGGAAAATACTATTCTCTTGCAAATTACAAAAATCCCATTTTCTCACACTACACTATTTTTAATCAGATTCTCACAAAACTTTTATATATAATAGTCTGAGCTATTTAGAATATTTAGGCTATGTCAAATTTTCTCATAAGTTTACTTGTTCAAGAGTTTTTAATTTTTAATCGTCATACGTGGCGAAGTCACTTAATTTCAATACTAAGATTCCATTTTTCTCCCTTTCAGTTCCAAATTACTGTTAAACTGTCATGTTATTATTATTAAATGAATTTTTCTCTCTTATTTAAGCCTAGTTTTTTCTTCCAAGCACTTTTATTTGCAAAATTCAAATTCGTTACTTTACTAAAAAAAAAAACAAAAAAACAAAAAAAAACAGAATTTAGTTACAGACTTTATTTTCATGACTAAATGGGCGTCTTTTGCCGACAATATTCTGCCATAGTAAAATTTATCTCTGTTCATTAATTGATGATTTTATATTGAAGGCTTTTCCCTTTGTTCGCCCTCCACAGATGGCTAAATACCACTTGAAATATCCATTTAAATAAAATTCTTAAGCCAAAGAAATTACACATCAAAATAATCATAATTTCAAAATTTATTAATAGAAATGAGTGTAGCAAACGGAATTCAGTATCAGAAATTAACATTTTAAATCTTATGCCCTTTACGAAAATAGCGGCAAGCTGTAAAGTGCTTTACTATTAAGCAAAATGTTAATAAAAGTCATTTTCTGTGTCTGGTAGGACCCTTTCTAATTCTTTTCGATAATATTACTGGTATATGATAGTCTGAAACTGTAATATTTCTATTATATAAAAAGAATATCCATTCACAAAAGCTATACTTATGAATATTACTTGGGTCTATCATTAATTATGACTATACTTCCTTATTTAAAGATTACTTCTATTTCTTCTACTACCTCTGAGCTTAGTTCCATTCTACTTTAATGAAATAATTTCTACTACAATTTATAGATTTTGATTGGCTTCATTTGTATTCAGTACACATTTTAGCATAATGAATCCCAAAGAAAAATAAAACAGACTATAGGTAATACTGAGAAGAGTTCGTTGTCACGGTAACAACAGAGTAACAACAAAAAAACGAGCAAGCGAGGCATAACGTTAGTGTGCCTATGAATTGATGCTAGCCAGTAAGTTACTGCTAACAAAGGAACTCATATCTTCAGATACCTGACTTCAGAATGCAAATTGAATTAATGACAAGGAATCATATGAGTGTTTGTTATTATTCAAATATCAAAAATTAAGTTAATTAATTTGGAGGTTCAAGTTCTAACTGAATTTGATCCCTGGCTACCTAAAACATAAAGAAATACGAAGTCCAACAAGAATAAAATACAATGTGTGCGTGGAGACTTTCCCGGCGTACTGAAGCAATGTAGTCTTCACGGGTGTGCAGCCGGATGGTGTTTTGGAAACACAACGTTTCGACAACCAGGTCGGCTGTCTTCATCAGGTGTCCGGTGTCTACAGGCTGACGAAAGCTGGCAGTCACCGCGTGGACTGGCTTAGCCTCCCAGACGGACCTCCTTATATACCTGTCGGCGAGGTAGAGGATCCGCTCTGATTGGTCGGACCAATGTTATTTAGTACCCCAAAATTGTTCTATTGTTGGTAGTAAGTTACGGTGCAATTAATGGATATTATTTATTTTGTTTAAAATATATTTGGCTTTCTTATAATCTTAATAATTATAGTATAACTTTTTTATTACTTATATTATGGTCGATATTTATAAATTGAAAATTGCATTTTTCATGCTTTTTTCTACCTCTAAGTTTTTGGTATACGACAATTTTAAATCTTTATTCAAATACATATAAAAAATATTTTTTTTCGTTGCGAATGCAAGTTTTTCAGTGCAGAGAATAAAAATATAATTTTGATTTCATTTGTAAATATACTAACTGAAAATAAATTTTAACATGTGCTTGTAGACTTTTAGCCACAAATAATAGAAGAAAGTTTTCTTAGTCTATTGAGAGTGTATTTTTTTTTAAAATCATTCAATTATATTATTTTTTTATGCGCCGGTAATAGAATGATAATTAAATAACAGGTCTTTTGAATGCATCTTCACTTGCATAACTTTCTAATGAAATGACATACATCAATAATTTTTAACAAAAAAAATCATAAATTACTTAAAACACAGTACAAACTATTACTACAAGTAAAGAGGTGAATACAACTGTTAAATACATGGTTTGGCAACGGCACTTTTGAGGCCGCTCGTCACTTTGTTTGGCCACAGCTACAGTACTATCGTACACTATAACAATCACAACGCCGCGCCGCCAAAACGTACGGTACATGTTTTTCCAGTCATGTAGTCTCTGGCTAGCATTACGGTGCCAAAACGACTGCCATTATCAATTTTACCGTTGTGAAAGCCCGAAATACGTATCCACATGGACCATTACATGGTTTCATTGCATGCACTAAACCAAAGATATTAACCGACTTCAAAAAAGGAGGAGGTTCTCAATTCTTCTGTAATTTTTTTTTCTTTTTTTTTTTGTATATATGTTCAGCGATATCTTAACCAATTTAAATGAAATTTTTTTAGTTGATAGGATATACCACCAAAGTGGTCCCATATGAATTTCATTGAGAAACCACCTCTTCTACCCCTTTCCACGCCTTAATTTTTGTACAAACCCACATTGAGCTGGAATGGGATTCATTGCAAGACAGGAGGAGGATGAGGAGGGTCATGGGAGTGTACAGGGCGTATACTGGCGATGAGGCATAGAAAGATATTGCAGTAGGTATGAAAAGTAGTTCATGGAAGGAAAAAGATGACCATGACCACAAGCTGGCACTCGATTTCAGGCACAAGGGTGTGGGAAGATTTTCTTTTTTTAGGTAAGGGTGTCAGGGATTGGAATGAGTTACCAAGGAGAATGATGAAAAACCTACCGAAAACGTTAAAAGAATTTAAAGTTAAAATTTGTGGAGGGGAAATGTAGGTGAGTGAAGGATAGCGGGAAGTTGGGTGTGTAGGGAAATTGCCACCGGAGCGTGTGCTCCATTGCAATTAAATTAAATTAAATTAATTATTTATCAGATTTCGATGGAACTTTGGACATCTATAGTCAAAAATAAAGAGAAAAATACTATCAGCTTTTGGTTTGAAAAAATTGAAACCCTCTCCCCCCTACCCACCCCCTTAATTTATGCCAATGTTCTTTATAAATAGCTACAGTAGTCACTGTTTGACTGATTACCATTAAAGTAGGCATATACATGTAATTTTTCATGGAGAAGGTTTCTGACCAAAAAAATTTAAAAAAACACCCTCTCCCCATTTACACCCCAAAAGTTTAAACAAACCCACATATTTTTTTATTCGATTTCGAAGGAACTTTGGACATAAATAGTCAAAAATAAACAGAAAAATACTGTCAACTTTTGGTTTGAAAAAATTTAACCACTCTGCCCCTATCTACTCCCTTAATTTAAGCCATTGTTCTTTGTACAAAGCTACAGGCGACACCATTTAACTGGTATCCATTAAAGTTGGCATATACATGTAATTTTTCATGGAGAAGGGTTCTGACCAAAAGAATTAAAAAAAAAAAACCCTTCCCATTTACACCTCTTAATTTTTATACAAACTCACATTTTTACCGATTTCGATGGATCTTTGGACATGTATAGTCAAAAATAAAGAAAAAATACTGTCAGCTTTTGGTTTGAAAAACTTGAACTCCTCTCACCCTACTGTGGTATGACAGAGTCATCCCCCAATGAATATTAACTTAGTCATAATTAATATTAATTTTTTATTTGTTTATTTAAAAAATGTAAATTGTAGGGCTAATTGATGCGTAAATAATTATGTATTAAGCCTGCGCGGCCAAATTTATTATTATATAATTCAACTCCTTGCAACATTGCTGTTAAGAAAGTATTAAATGTGGAAATTGTTGGAAATGCAGTTTTATGCATTCGAATAGCTGGCAGTGCCCAGCGCTGGCGACAACCAGGCGCCTCATACACAATGGGCCAGGGACTGTAGGACGGAAGATGCCTTTCGGTGAGGGCGATGGCCCCCGACTCTCCGTTGAGGGGTGCAAGGTCAGGGAAAATGTGCGCGAAACGAGCGACGAATGCTAGCTACGGCACGAAACACGTGATTGTGAGCTACGTAGTTTCACCAATCGTGCTTGGCTATAGGGTCTACATTTTTTAATGAAAGGCTTTCTGTTCCATGTACTGGGAGAGGGAAGCTAGCTCTCCGTGGTTGGAGAAGAAGACACCATGAGGGAGGACTTGCTGTTGAGACGAGCTGAAGTGGAGACCTGTCATCTGACACACTCTCCTAGCTGTTAGTCCACGGTTGGAGCTAGAGGCTTTCTGGCTGAGATGTTGCTGGAACCAGAGTGTCTCAACTGGTAGAGGCCATCAATCAGCAGATGCATTAGCGCGGATGGGTCCATGAATTTGCATCCAACTGTGACACAGCGTGCCACACTTCATCAAGCAGATGCGGCCATGGTAAAGTACCAATGGAAAGGTCAATGGTTCCATAGGGTTTTAATGAGGCTTGAAAACCCGTAAGCGACTCCCGAGATTAGATTCTCCGCTCTCATCACGATAATATTTACTGAGCTAACCAACTTTCCATGTTCATTAACTTCGAACTTTTTAAGCATCTTGCTCATTATAATTAATTAAAATGATGCTTTTCATTTTGAATGGTAACCCTGGGATTTTTTTTGTAAATGTTAACTTTAATTTCTTGGCCTGCGACGCCACTTTATTGTATATTAACTTTGCAAACTCTTTGAAATATTTAAAATCTATTTATGTTTGCATTTATCCGGCAAATTGTAAACGCCGGGTATTGCTTGTTTATTTTCTTTGAATATATTGTGTAATGTAATGTTAAATATGCTCGGCCTTGTATAAGAAGACAGAATAAATTGAATATTTTTGTGTTACTTAAATTCTTGCAGCATTCAAGGTTCTAGTTCACAAATTAACCAAATTAGAAAATTAATATTCATATTTCCGATAAAATATCTACGTGATGGTATCCCACCCCCTCTCCGAACAAACCGGGTACCACAATATTGCGCCCAACTCCGGGGTCAGACGTTTGACATGTACATATATTGTTTAATTAATACCCCAAATTGAAATAAATTAACTGTCGGGAAATTTTTCTCAAGCCTTGCAAAATCCATGGATATGACCTTTGTCGATTATTTATTATTTTCTAGAATAGAAATTATGTGTTTTGCAACTTTACTTCGTCAATGCTTGATTTAAATTCAATTTCAAAATGTATGATTTTGTTGTTTGCAATCAATTAAAAATTTAAATTGTTGTATTAATGCTAAATTTCAAACAATTGTGTTCAAGTAAATATTTTGCTCACTTACAACAAGCAATGTTCAATTTTAAAACAGTAGGGTCAGTGTTTTGGATCTTAATGCATGGTAATAATTAAGAAATTCTTTGTGTTGATTTTGCCCGTGTGTTTGAGGTTTTTGATGTCGCATGCAACATCGTTGTGTTCTTTGTTGTCTTTTTGAATGGGGAATCATGAATTTTTGATGGAATTTATGCGCGAGAATTTGTGTTATGCCGAGTTTGCCGATATTAAATCGTGACAGTTGTATTTTGATATCAATTACTAAATCTTTGGTTGGAACTGGAATTTTGTATGTCATACGGTCGACTTATGAAGTTAAGATCACGTACTATGTTAATATGGGAGATCAATCAGTTATTCTCAGAGTTCCCCAGCAAATGAGTAAACTAAATCAAATACCGGAGCAACCCGAGATATCGCTGACGGACGCAGATTGCATAATGACCGTCGATACACCTAGTACGCGAAGCCTCCATTCCACTGCGACACTAGACGGGGAACAGGTGGATATTTTTCCGACCCCTGAAAGTGAAGAAACGCAATACCCACACACGCAACCCGATCGGGAAACACATTGTGCGTCACAAAACACAGCAGAAATGCCACAGCAGTCTTTGCAATGGCAAGACACACTGCTTGCCGCGATCAGTAGGCAATTTGAAGCACAAGCGATGGAACTAAATAAACGTTTTGATTCACAAAAAGAAGAATTAAAAATATTGAATCCAACCGCTCACTCCCTTACCCCATTTAATTTTACGGAATGTAGGTCATACTCGTGAGCTATATTATATTGTTCATAACGAATCCAACATGATGTGCAAAAGTGAGTTTGTTTCCCGTCTCTTCGTCGGTGAATTAATTTTTAATGTATGCCTGCTTCGATGAACGGAATTTATGGTTTTCCCTACCTTCGTCAGTGAATGAATTTTTAATGTCTGTCGGTTTCAATGAAAGGATTTCACCCATTGATGGGTTTTTGAGGCTACGAATTTTGAAAGGAATAACGTATGTGTGGTATTGCTATACTTTATCGCAAGTAATAACAATAATTTCGTGAAATCAACACAAAACAGGTACACATAGAATTCTTCCTCGATTTGATACCTTTCCAATTTGCTGAGTTTATGACTTTTTCCATTTCGACTATTAACGTATTTTAATGAAAAAATTTTATACTTTTCAATCGTCTATAATTTATTTTTAATTCAATTATAACAAGTCAAGCTAGCGCCATACTCTCTAGGTGTGGAAATAAAAATTTTGATTTTCGTTTTAAAATTACGTAATGTTGAGGAGTTGGAACGGCTTTTTCAATAATATCACAAAACACTTAAACACCCATGCCCGCGGCCGGACTCGAACCGGCGACCTTCGGCACTCGGAACTAGCACTTAGCCCCAACGCTACCTAGGTGGGTTTAATATCCAATAATGTGGACTTTTATTTGTTTTTAGTAAAAATCTCAATGGTTTACACTTAATCAAATGCAAGTATATTTCAAGAAATCACGACACAGAACCGAAGAAAATATTTTACTGTGCTGAAATATTTGCACCTTGTTGCCGATAGTGTGTACAGAGCTTTCGCAAGAGATAATGGGCTCTGCTTGTCGCTGGGCAAACGGAAATACCTTAATATTTCTGAACGCCGGGAATAACTCCATGGTTTCAAAACAGACAATGGATGGCCGAATACTTATCACATTAATATACCGCTAATAGCAGACAGACACCAGGCAGGAATACCAGAAATATTTCTCCTCCCTTGTCGATTACTAAAGTCTGCCAGCCAACTATGAGCGAAATAACGGGCCTGCTTTCATAATGGTGGATGAATAATGTGCTTCCTATCGCAAATACACACCAGCCAAGATGTTTCGCTCTGTAAATGGAGCCATTTCGTAACCTGTATTGCCTGTCGGACTCCCGGGCAAACAATATCCGCTCACGCGAGTGGCTTCGCAAACATTGACGGGGATACCGAAATATTTCACGGATGTTGGGACACCCCTGCCATCTAGCTCTGCCGTGTGTCGCACCCTAGCGACAGTTATACAAGTTACCGCGGCCAGGGTGTCACAAACAAGTACATACTTAACGGCTAGCTAGGAGTATCCCCGCATGGCACACATTTCGCGACGCCTAATGGAGAGCATACCAGAGCACGCATTCCAGAACAGAAATAGCCATAGCCTCAGCGGTTGGGTTTTCCCCAGCTAACTTTCTCTCTCCTGGTGGAGTGGAATGCCTGGGCCCAAAGAAATTAAGCGCTTATGAAGTGCTGCCATCTGGGTGGCCAGTCAAGGAACTAATGCATGCGGAAATTGAGGTTTGTGCTGCCACCTGGCTGCGCACCCTGAACGCTGATTGGTCCATTCGAATTTCCCGCCATGCAAAGAACTTAAAACTGTGACGTCACGCGATCGACTGGAGTCTCTTTGGGGTCGGCTTAAAATTTTTTTTGAACCAGCTCCATCCTTCCCCCACTACTTACATGTTCTTCCAGCACCTAATTAAACAGTTTTTGTAGTCTCCGGTTAGCATGTCGGTGTGAATACGACTGCCATTATCAGATTTACTACCGAGAGTGGTGAGTGAGCGGTTAGCGCTCTGGCCTCGCATTCGGGAGGATGACGGTTCGAATCCCTGCCCGGCATCCAGATTTGTGTATGTATCCAGGTGGACACTGCATGGTATCATTATAATCACTTATACACAACTTTATTCTACCAAACCTATTCAGCAACTGCAGTGTTTCGTGAATCGCACAGCCATAAGTGAATCGATTAACTGAATTGATACTAGGAATATCATCGATATATATACATACAACCATATATTACCAAAAACACTCACCTAATAGCAATTACGATGTTAAGCCACTCAATCCTCGGACAATATAGATGCGCCAGACTGTCGTAACATTACTTATCTATATATATAAAGATGAATGTATGTATGTTTGTATGTTTGTTTGTTTGTTTGTTCGTTTGATTGATTGTTTGTTTGTTTGTTCTTCATCCAAATCCACAGATTTCATCGGATCTCGATGAAACTTTTCAAATTTATCCTTTGAAACAAGGAGAAAAATACTGTCTACATTTGGTTGAAAAATTATCTGTATAAATGATACATGTTGTCTTATAATTTCGAAAAATTACTGGACGGCGATAGACAGACCCGTTGGATATGGAGGTCTCTGTTCTGTTTATTCGGGTAGCGGTTAGGTAGCTAAAAGGTTAAAGCGCTTGCTTACTAATGTTTGTGTCGTCATCTCCGGTTCAAATCTCTGTAATGGCTAAGATTTTTAAAAATTGTTTTTGATCGTATGAGTAACGCATGGGTCGTCGGTTATTCGGAATGAATATCACAAAGTTAGATATCAAAAAGTTAATTTAATTTAATTCAATTGCAATGGAGCACACGCTCCGGTGGCAATTTCCCTACACACCCTACTTCCCACTATCCTTCACTAACCTACATTTCCCCTCTACAAATTTTAACTTTAAATTCTTTTAACGTTTTCGGTAGGTTATTCATCATTCCCCTTGGTAACTCATTCCAATCCCTGACACCCTTACCTAAAAAAGAAAATCTTCCCACACCCTTGTGCCTGAAATCGAGTGCCAGCTTGTGGTCATAGTCATCTTTTCCCTTCCATGAACTACTTTTCAAACCTACTGCAATATCTTTCCATGCCTCATCGCCAGTATACACCCTGTACACTCTTATTACCCTCCTCATCCTCCTCTTCTCTTCCAATGAATCCCATTCCAGCTCGCGAGGCAAATCGTGGGTAGTCCCTCAGGGGTGGTTCACAGTCAGTGTGTGTGTGATCTGAAGTAATAATACTATAAATGCAAAAATAAGTCTCTGTCTTTTGTTACATTTTTACGGCTAAATGCCTATGCCGATATTGACGGAATTTGACAAGAAAATCTGTAGGGAGGGCACAGGACTTTTTTTTTCGGTATGATTAATAGTTGTAGTCACGAAGTTATGCGAACCTATCGAATGGTGACAGAGAGACAGATGTGTGTGTTAGTCTGTAATGTTAGGTCGCTTGCTCAAGCTATGCTCCTCACGCATTATGTTAGTGTATAATTTGTTAATAAATTTCGGTTAGAGAAAAAACGTATTATTATTTGGTATAGATATCGATTTTCTCTGTCCTATTAGTTTGTGGCTACTTAAATGTTTCTGGCACCATTTTATGTTGCCTTCTTTTTTGACATGCCTTGCGGGCGTAAACTGGCCATATTTGTAGCTCTCGCAGAGCACGAGCAGCTAAAGTTATTAGAACCCAAGAATCGGATGCTCATGCTGAAGTAAGAAGAAAAGACCAAGCTGAAATGAAGCTGCCCTTAGTAACCCCCCCCCCCCACATTCCTTCACCTACGTTTGTTTTTCTGTTTTTAAAATGTTGGAAATTAATTCTCTTAAAGAGACAGGTTCGATGGTAGAAGGATATAGCGAAGGCTTTCCGGTCATATTATGCCGACTCGGTGTTGTTTGGGACCAATCCTTCGCTACCAATAACTTTCTATATTCAATTCTTGCAAAGAAAAGCTTAATCCAAGCGTACGAAGTCGCGGGTATCAGCTAGTTATTATATATCAGAGAAAGTTAACCGATTCTGCAGGTATAATGTTTGATCTCCCATGTCTGCTAGCTGTACCAGCAAAGATAGAGATACAATTTTGCTGCACTGACACAGGGGCGGCCCTAGCAAGTATTTGAGGTTGTGCGAGATCTCATCATGACGCCCCAAATGTGTAGTCGCTTATTCGGGATTAAAGTGTCCCTATAGACAGACTGAAGATAACATAAATTTTTTACATCCCACTAATAATATAAACTAGCACATACCCGTTGCTTCACACACGCAGGTCTTGGCGTGTATGGAAGTACTCTCAGCTTCTTTAGTTTAGTATCAAATATTAACTTGCAGAAGCAAAAATGATAGATTTTATTTAAAGATTTTCCTTTCTTTTAGTTATTACCTTTGATTCAGTTTTCATACTATAGCTCGAAAAATTTTTGTTGTACTTATATTTTAACACAATATAATATTGAAAAATAATAAATTAAAGATACATGCAACATTATCACTAACGGTCAAATAAGGACGTACCGGGAATCAGTTGTCCTGGTCAGAAATTTGAGAGACATTTTCCGGAGGATATAAACTTCCTATTAAAGCAAAAAAAAAAAAAAATGTACCTCAGACATAAAGAAGACACGAATGTTACCGTCTGCAATAGTTTTGACAGTCCATTCAACTATGGAGGAAGGAATATATGGAGACGATGCAAGGGACCTTTACCACATACTGGAGTGAAACCGGGTGGAGAGAAGTGGGGAGGGGAGGCCGCCATATTGCTTCGCAGGAGTAACACGGGAAATAGGCACAAAAACCTCAAGGGAATCATAAGACAACCGTGGCACCGCAATTTGATGATGGATTATTATGTAACTCGACGAGACATCAAAAATGAAAAATACATTTTTTTGATATCGTGCTTAGTTCTCGAGATATACTGTCTCAAAAGAGTGGATTTTCTGGTTGAAATTAAGAAGAAATGTGTCCCCAAAGTCAAATTTGGTGATAGATTCTTTTGTAACACGACGATACAAATCGAAAATAAAGAATAAGGTTCTTCGATATCTCTCTTAGTTCGCAAGATATACTATCTCAAAAGTGAGATTGTTAGGTTATGAGGGGATTCAACGATAACCGTGGCGCCGCAATTTGATGACGAATTCTTATGTAACTCGATGAGAGAAACTGAAAGTAAAGAATGAAATGTTTTGATATCTCGCTTAGTTCGAGATATTGTACCTTAAAATTGACGTAGTTAGGTTGAAATGCGGCGTGGACCAGAAGAAAACTTTCGCTATATCCATATTTGATAATGAATTCGGACGTAACTTAATGAGCAGGTAATTCTTTTTAACTTGAATAACAAACTGTTTATTTCTACAGTCCTTAAATTTTAGTTGATGTTCAAATAGGTTATATTTTCACATTCTATTTCAGTAATTGATAAGAAAGATTTCAAAATCTAGAAATATCGTTGTAGACATATTTACAAAAGGAAACAAGTCATATCTGAAAGTTTAAAAATAGCATAAGTCAATGTTTAGAACTTTTAAAACACTTAACACTTCAAAAAACCTCATAGTTTCTGAGCTTACTTAGAAGATATTGTACTGTTAGTGACCTATATAATTTTGGTAGAAAATCAGTGCATTCATAAATCAGAAGCTAACAGCTAATAATAAATAAATTGTTTGTTCTCTTCTGGTAGACACAGCATTTTAACCTGCCAACATTTCAATTAATATTGCCGTTACAAAATGAAACTATGTAGACACATCTAAACACAAGAAATGAATCGCGAACTACATTTCGGACAACAAAGTTTATTTCATCACGTTTAGTAGTTCGCACAGCACAAATTATCACGATTAATTTCATAGTGCAATTTCAGTATAAACTTAAACGTGAGTAATGCATGCAAAATACCATATTCACTGTGTCGCGATGTAAACATGACCCGCTTAAATTAAATTTTTAACACTTGTCTACAATAAGGCTAGCTTATCAGGTGCAAAATAGTAACATATGCTAATTGTCTACACTACACCAACAAAAATTTGAGAACGATATGATACAATTGAGAGCAATGAATAAATTTATAGCGAATGACCCTAATGTTGCTGTTACCTGTCATATACTTCAAGAACGATAATTACAATGTGACTTACTTATGAAACTATATTCCAGGTTTTTTCCTATCTCGTCTGTTTGTGCAACCATATGCAGCACAACATGGAATTATAGAAAAACTTTAGAATATTAAAAAATGAAATATTCTCAGCAGCTGACACAGTGCAAACAGCCCAATGTTTTGGTACTCCTACAATGTCCGCCGCGCATGCGCTGTAGGAGAGCAGTTTTTTCATGAGGTTTCACGGGTTTAGCGTTATTTTGTCTCCTTATATTCCTTTCTCCATGCATTCAACGGCCATTTATAAATATATCTTTGCCACCAACGATAGCATTTACAACAACGAATCTAAAATTGCTGGCCAGTTTTCATATGCCATATATGTATAGTACATTCTCATGTCGTAGGTAATAAAATGTATCTTTTGCATATAACTTCTACGCATCTACCCGAACTTCAAGCCATCTTTCTTCATCGTATCTCAAAATCGAAATGGTTAGATTGAAATATGGCCTGGATCAGAAAAAAATATGTCGCCATTGCCACGCGGAAATTTAGGCTAGACATGCACAGCGGTTGGTTTGTTTTGGTGATCACTAACATTGCATTAATTAAAGCAGCTTATTAATTATTAACAATTGAATGCCTCATGCCTTTTGTTGTTCCATGAACATTCTTGTACAGGTTGCATTTCGACCTAACAACAATTTATACTGATATTGCAGCTTTGAAATCAAACGATGCAGATACCCTTAAACGCATGAAATGCATCGCTAAGTACATTTTTTGTAATGACAGGATTTCAGGATTCAAAGTACGCCCAGCATAAATTATAAGAATTAATTTCAAAATACAACTTCAGTTTGAACTGCGAGAGTACTAAAACACGCGAAATAATACATTGCTGTATCGCCATGTGGAGTGGTTAGGTTGAAATGCGGCTTCGAGCAGATTAAAAACGTCGCCAAAGGCACAAGGAACTGTACATATAATTGATTTTGACTTGCAATATCTCGAGAACTACCGCCAAAAGATATAATTGTTTCTCACTATCAAATTGCGGCGATACGGTATAGTGAAAATCCTGTCCTATCTATATTAAGCACAAAATTACTTACTGAAGATATTACGCTTCTATTACTCTTATTGAAGAGTTAATATATTATGTAGTGGTATTAGTAACGATTT
The DNA here is from genome assembly GCA_031002005.1 of Vandiemenella viatica. NCBI lineage: Eukaryota > Metazoa > Arthropoda > Insecta > Orthoptera > Morabidae > Vandiemenella > Vandiemenella viatica. Next base: position 380,875,222 of record JARYHS010008074.1, read on the forward strand.
CCTTTTAATTATACTCATCAAAATACATGAAACCGGGAATATATGGCCAAAGACAAATAAAATATAAACAATCCAGAGATCAGTATATTCGTCTCTGGTCAAACGCTTCAAATGCATCATTTTTAAAGTTAATGAAGTATTAGTAATGATTATTACATCTGATTCAAGTATTCAATTTATTTACTGTATTCAAGAAAACCGAAAACTAAATATTCGAAGTTAAAATGTTAAACAGAATTCTAAGTAGCGTGAATTTTTTTTAGTTTTTTGTGCAACGAGTGATCCACATCTCTTACTTTTATGTTTAGAAATGTATTTAATTATTTCCTCCATCCCTCAGTACATATAAGTCATCACCTATTTCCGCAGATATGAAAACCCCCTCCAAAATGCTGCGGTAGTATTTGCGGGGCTCCATTTCAAATAAAAGAGACACACACAGCTTGCTTACAGATTTTTAATAGTACCGATATAAAAGTTTGTATGCTTGCATGTTTTTGCTGTTTCACGTCGAAACGGCTGAACAGTTTATGATAAAATTTGGAATAATTTAATGTGTTTCTACTTGTATCCCGATCGAAAAAGTAGTTTCCGTGGAATTCAAATACGAATACGTGTATGAATGCGTTATTAATTCAATTCGAGCAAAGCCTCGGGCAGAAGATTTTATGTCTTTAAACGAGCAATTCTTGTGTATATATATATATATATTTCGGATCTCGGAAATGGCTGTGATGATTTTGATGAAATTTGATATATAGATAACGTTTTGACTTTTAAGATTACCTAAATGTTTGTCTTCCCTACAGAAAAGCGAGTTTACAAAATACGAACAATTTTTTCACACGGTAACTCGAAAATAGTACTAGCACCTTCTCGTAGACGTTTCAGGTAACAGTAAGCTGGGCTGATGTTAGTTAACTTCTCTGAGATCACAGCAAAGAACTCTTATAACTTTAAACGAATAATTTTTGTACACTAGCTGACCCGTGCGATTAGTAGCGTGGTCAATCATCGAATGGTTAATATAATAATGGGAAAATAACTAAATGTATGTATTTATTAATAAAATGTATTTTATTTTGAAGAGTAGTAACATTAATGTATCACTGATGTTCTCGTCTAAGTGAATTACGGAAGTTTTATCATTATAGTGGCGTCTCAATCTGATGATGAATTATTTAGAACTCGACGAAACAAATCAAAAATAAAGAATATATTTTTTTGATATCTCACTTGGTTTTCGAGATATAGCATGTCAAAAATCTGTTATAGGTATAGTTCCTTATGATTTTGGGGACGTTTCTTCTGGTCCAGGCCATATTTCAACCTAACAACAACCACTAGGAAGAAAATAAAACATCTATAGTGCATTTCCACCGTGTAGACATAGTGGTGTTGGTGAATTATTCAATTTTTTTTTTTTTTTTTTTTTTTTTTTTTTTCTGGTTCAAGCCAGATCTCACCCTAATCTCCTCACTTTTGAAATAAAATATCTCGAGAAGTAAGCGAGATATCAAAAAAATATATTATTTATTTTAGATTTGTCTCGACGAGTTACATACGAATTCATCATCAAATTTGGCTAAGACGAAATTTATCTTCTGGTCCAGGCCGCATTTCAACCTAATCACGTCAATTTTAAGATACGATATCTCGAGAAATAAGCAAAATATTTTTTACTTCGAATTTGTTACACAAAAATCAGAAAGGTTAGTAGTGTAGGCAGCAGCGGTATGAATGATAAACAACAACAGTAAAAGGAACACTGTATTTTATTAAGCTTCTATTGCATACATAATGATCACATCACGTATCCGTCAAATTCAAACAGGTTTTTAACAAACAAATGAGGAAATAAAATCATAACTAAAAAGCCAAGATTGCCATCTTCCTCGCTCTTGTCCTTGGGCAATATTATTTTCTACAGATGAAATTGCAAGATCTATAGTCTATTTAGAGTTTGCATTTACCGTAAATAAGTATTGATAAGTTTTAATTTACTGAAACGTTCTCCTTTAGCGACAGTTACAGGTATAATTATCAAAATTCGATATGCTGTCCACACATTCGGAGAAATATCCTGCCAACCATTTTATTTCATAAATTGAAATTTTATTGGTTCTGCTGATTCAAGTCCCATTGACAATAGTTGTAGTTAGAAAGTTCCTCAACCAATTCAAATTCAGATATGTCAAATTTCTCTTTATCAGTTAAACTTATCTCTAAATCTGCACAGTATTATTCCAATTCGGATTTTTTATGAATTGCTTTGATACAGTGTAAGAACGACATTGTATGAATAAATTAGGATAGTTGTGTAAACTGAGTGACCAAAACATTCTCAAATGTATCGATAATGTACTAAAACACGTTCATTGTAAAAAATTCTTCTGGATCTGTTACTATCTCATATACTGACTCATACTCAAAAAATCTCTACTTTCTTCGGTATCTGACTGACTTAATAACAGGATATGTCCCAGACGGAGAAGAATTTCTCCAGCTGTTCTCAAATTCCGAGCTGTCTTCCAACAATTGTAAAGCGTTTTATAGATCCACTTTCAGCCTGCAAAGCCTTGCTTGCAATATTTACTTCAAACAATGTGTTATACCAAATCACCATTGTAACTATGAATTCAAATTCCTCGATGGTATTGCCCAGGAACAAGGCCTCTGTTACTGCAACTGAATAAATCGTTTCCAGAAGGGCGTCGCGAACTGAAGAGTAGTGATAACGAACTGCAGCGAGGCTAGAAACTCAATTCTCCAAAAGAGTTTCGCATTTTTCTTGGCGATTGTCGTTCTAAGTGCTTCTAAATCTTTCTAAGTACCACTTCTCATTGCTCTGTTGATCGAGAGAATAGAACAAACATTCTTTTAAAAAATCCGAACATGAAACCGATTTAACTGATGTTTTGGCGGCAACTGCTATTACCAAATTTAGTGACAGCTACATGGATTAAAAATGCTCGAAGATATTGGTTCAGAGTTCCGCTTCGAACGCCTTTCTTTCTTGCTATCATATTGGATCCATTGTAATATCTTTTGCCTCGACAATCGTTCATATCCAAATCGAACATTTGAAAAGTATCATCGATAAACAGGCCAGTGCGTCCAGCTCCCATGACCAAAAGAGTCACTTTACAGCTTGTAAGCAAGGAAACACTCACGCACTTGTACTTCGTCTTCATTAGCGTCAATAAAAACAGTGTTAAAGATAATCGTTCGACATGACTGACATCAGGAGTTCAATTCAGTGTAGTGGAAATTTCATTTGTTTTGAATGCATTTGCCAAAATAATAAACATTAGTCTCCTTATTAGAAATACGCCAGAGATGCTCCATTATCACATGCTCATATTTTGTTAGCAGTTGCAATATACCCAATAACCTATCATTAATAGAAGTAATTTGTGTTTCCGTTCCAAAGCTCCCTATGAACAAGAAATTATTGCTTGTAAGACTTTGGACATCATTCATTCGAGAATAGCAACCCACCGTTATTTTTCGTCTTCAATCTGTATTTACAAATGCTTGTCTATTACACTGAAGTTCTTTAATCGAATCAACGCTTCTATCCAACTGAGCATGGTGTGCTGGTGATTTGAGGAAGTTTTGTAAGATTTGAGACACTCTGATAAGTAACTCCAGTCATCAAATCCTTCTTTTCCCAAATAAGAATGAGACATTCTTTTGAATAAACAAAAAATATATATATATACTTTATCTGTAGATTTAGAGTAAACAAGTCACCTTCCTTTATAAGTTTTTCCATCTGCCATTGCTCCTTGAAAATGCGTACCAGAAAAACGACGTCGATGTTTTTTTTTTTATTTTTTTTATTTTTTTTTTCGAATAATTATTTTATTTCTGTCTCTGGCTGCAGAGTCAATGAGCGACAATTTTGAAATATCATAATTTTTAATTTGAAAATGTGACGTTGGTGGTATGTTGTGTATACCCCATTCTGTAATATTATCAACTGTAGATGACGTTCCAAACATAGCTAAATGTTCTCGTACGTGCTGTTATTTATCATCATCAGCTTTGTCTGAAGAACGTTTCTTCCGTTGCGTGGTGAACTAGTTCTGGTGACAACGATTCAGCTGACTTCTCAACTCTATAAAATTTTGCAAGCAATTTTGAAGCTTTCTCAATTTCGACTTGGTTTAGTTTTCTTTTTAAGTATTTTGCGCATTATTCCTTTTTGAGGTAGCGACATGTATGTAAAAGATATGATTTGTAAATATTTACGATACCAACGTTAATTGCAATCATCTCAGGTCTAACATAGTAGAAATAGATAAGTAGCTTGATCCTTGCCCCATGATCATGCACCCACATGCGAATGAACTTCAAGACTACAGCTGAAATGACAGGAAACGGGTGCGGGAGGCGCGGCACCAGAGAGTGCTAGTTATGAGGCATGTAATTTTCTTGATTCGAGTAATTCGATTGTAACTGTAGATCTTAGCAAAAATTTCAGAACAGTATTTAGCTCGCCAAACAATAGGAAACAAAATCTCATTCTTGCATTTCACCATCTAACAAGAATAGCACATCTAAGTTTTTCATAAAAAAAAAAAATAAAAAAAAAATAAAAAAAAACATGTTTCCTGAACCAGAGGCAATTGATCATATTCAGCTTAAGGTCAACAACATACCTATTAACCTAGCCCAACCACTCTTTTAAGTTTTGCAAGTATTCTACAGCAGAAATCAAATTTACTGCCATTTTGTGAAAGCTTGTAGCAGAATAAATTTAGATTCAAGACAGCAGTGGGCATAGTGCAATATCAACACTTGGCATCCATGAACAGATCTACGAAGATTAAGAGCCCACAAATAAACTGCATGATATAATCTGGTCTAATAGGAATGGGAGGGTGTAAATTGGGGAACAAGCACATCCACACTAATAGAAATGAGCACATTAAGAAATCTGAAATTCATTTTGGGGCTATTATGAAGGAAATAAACAAGCTTTTTTTTTTTTTTTTTTTTTTTTTTTTTTTTTTTTTTTTTTAAAAAAAAGCATAAAGGGGCTGGAGTAGATAATATTACTATCGATATCTTAGAGATAGCACGATATGACATTGTACTGCCATGCTTATATGTACCCGAACGATCTGAATCGCTCATCGCTGTATTTACTCTCAAAATTTATTCAGCCATTCGTACTTATTTGGTTAAACATTCCTATACCCTGTAGACGGTATACTCACGTGAATATCCAAAATTGAGACTCACCCACTTCACAAAAAAACGAGATATATTTTAACATATTTCTTATACAAACGAAAATATGGATCATATTTCATTAACAAAAGAGTTGTACATACATTTAAAGCACTACATTTTATTTTTTTTAAATATTTAAGAGAAATTAGTGTCCATACAGAACATAAAAAGTTTTCAAACAAAACGTTAATTTGGAACAAACGCTAGGGTCAAAAGAAAGGAAGACCATATACCGATCATCTATCACTTAAAATAATTAGATATTAATCTATATATCTATAAATGAGAAATTGACAAAGTTCGGATGTGTGTTTGGATGTACTTCTGGAATCAACCACACCTTAATAACTCAACATATTTAAATGAAATTTGGCATGAAGTCAGTTAATTGTGTGCGAAGTGACATAGGATAGATTTTATCCCGCAAAAACGCATAGTTCTTTTAGAAATTGCCATAAATATCAATTCTCAAACAACAAAGAGTTTCCTACTTTATGGATAGCCGTGCCACGTTTACTCTTTGCTTTTTACATAAATCGCAAACACTACTTTTCATAAATAAAAGCAAAAACCTTCTTACATATGCAAGTTTGTGTTTAGTTTAAAAGCATAAAACCGACGCACTTGACAAATAATAGTTTGGAAGCAGGAAATATAAATCTGTACTTTACCTTAAATTTAAAAATAAGTAGGTACTGTTGTTAAGTTAGTAAGGAGATGTTTTAAATTAGTATGACATATCAAATTTTTAACCGACTTCAAAAAAAGGAGGAGGTTCTCAATTCGTCTTTTTTTTTTTTTTTTTTTTTTTTTTTGTATGTATGTTCAGCGATATCTTCGCCAATTTTGAACCGATTTAAATGAATTTTTTTTTAGTGGATATGGTACACCTCCAAAGTGGTCCCATTTGAATTTCATTGAGAAACCACCCCTTCTACCCCCTTCCACCCCTTAATTTTTTATACAAATCCACATTTTTTATTCGATCTCGATGAAACTTTGGACGTATATAGCAAAAAATAAAGAGAAAAATACTATCAACTTTTGGTTTAAAAAAACCCATCTCCCCCTATCCACCCCGTTAATATTTGCCAGTTTTCTTTATTCAAAGCTACAGTTGACACCATTTAACTGATCTCCATTAAAGTTGGCAATTACATGTAGCTTTTCATGGAGAAGGTTTCTGACCAAAAAAATAAAAATAAAAATAAAAAACCACCCCTCTCCCCTTTACAACCCTTAATTTTATAGAAACCTACATTTCTTATCTTATTTTTATTGAACTTGGCCCATGTAAACTTTAAAACAAAGAGAAAAATCCTGTCAAAATTTGGTCTGCCAAGCTCAACCCCCTCCCTCCTTCCACCCCTTTAATTATTGTCAATGTTCTTCATAAAAATCTACACTCGACACCTTTTCACCGATTATCATCAAAGTTGGCATACACATGTAATTTTTCATAGAGAATCTGACAATAAAATAAATAAATAAAAAACCACCACTCTCCCCTTTACACCCTTTAATTTTTATACAAACCCACATTTTTTATCCGATTTCAATGAAACGGTGGACATGTATAGTCAAAAATAAAGAGAAAAATACTGTCAACTTTTGGTTTGAAAAAACTGAAGCCCTCTCCCCCTATCCACCCCCTAAATTTTTACCAATATTCTTTATACAAAGCTACAGTCGACACCATTTAACTGGTCTCCATTAAAGTTGGCATATACATGTAATTTATCATGGAGAAGGTTTATGATCAATAAATAAATAAATAAATAAACCACCCCATGTCTCCATTTACACCCCTTAATTTTATAGAAATCTACATTTCTTATCTGATTTTTATTGATCTTTGCACATGTATACTTTAAAACAAAGAGAAATGTTTGATTTGCCAATGCTCAACCCATTTCCCTCCTTCAACCCCATTAACATTTGACAATGTTCTTTATAAAAAGCTACAGTCGCGATCGTTTAACCAATTACCATGAAAGTTGGTGCTTGTATGTATTTTTTCACGAAGAAGGTGTCTGACCAAAAGCTCTAAAAACTACCCCCTTTCCCCATTAAACCACTTAATTTTTATACACAACCACAGTTTTTGTCTTGTTTAGACAGACCTTAGCAAATTTTTACTATAAAACAAAGAGAAAAACAATGCCAACTCTTGGTTTGCAAAAACTGAACCCCTCTCCCCGTTTCCACCCCCTTGATTTTTGTCCATTTCTTTTTATAAAGCTACAGTCGACACCATTTGACCGATCTTTATGAAAGTTGGCACTTACGTATACATGTAATTTTTTGTGGATAAGATTTCTGACCAAAAAATCAAAAAAACTACCCTAACTCCCCTTCTCTTAATAGTTGTACAAAACCCACATTTTAATTAGATTCGGTGGAACTTCACATGAGTATACTTTAAAACAAATAGAAAAAGAAAAATACTGTTCACATAACTTTCACAAAAATGCAAACCCTATCCTTCTTTCTACTCCTTTAATAACTGTCAATGTTCTTTATACTATAGCTACCGTTCTTTCTGATTTTGAAGGAAGTATGCACATGTATACTACAAAACAAACAGAAAAACACTGTCTACATTTGGTTTCGTGAATCCAAACTCCACTCCTTCCTTTCCATCCTTTAATCAACAGTTTCTATCCAATTCTGAAGGAAATTTTGCACACATATACTTTAAAACATACAGAACAATTGTGTTTAAATTAGGTTGCAGAAGCTCAACTCCTTTTCCCTTCTACCACCACCCCTCCTAATTTCCAATGTTCTTTATAGATACCCACAGTTTTATCAGATTTCCATTGAACACTGCACATGTATACTTAAAAACAAAGAGAAACATAGTGTCTACATTCTGTTTACAAAACCCAACCACTCACTCCCTTACTCCATTTAATTTTTGCAAATGTTCTTTACACAAAGCTATAGTTTTTATCTGGTTTCGTTGGAAATTTGCAAATGTATACTTTAAATCAAAGAGAAAAATACTGCCCACACTAGCTTTACAAAAACCAAACTACTCTTCGTTTCCACACCCCTTAATTTTTTTTTTATACATACCTACAGTTTTATCTTATATCAATAGAAATTTACACATGTATACCTTAAATCAATCAGAAAAGGCAGTCTACATTTGGTATACAAAAGCCCAATCCCTCTTCCCCTTTACCCTCACCCCTTTTAATTTCCAATGTTCTTTACAAAAGTCCACAGTTTTAAATCTCGTCAAAATCAATTAAGCTATTTTTAAGTCATGGCATAATATTTATTAAATAAATGTGTCATAATGTCTCAAAATGTACTTCAGATTTCAACTTGGATCCCATACTTTCACGTTGTGAAAACCAATTAAAAATCTGTATTTTCTGTGTGATGCCGGATCAAACAGATATATTCCAGAGACAGATTTGTGTATGTGGTATGTATTAATGATCAGATGTTACATGTTTCGGTTATCGACCAGCAGCTTTAACAGATGTTATGATAAGATCGAAACATAGCCTGGACCAAAATGTGAACTGATATTCCTTAAGGGTACGAACAGAAAGGACGCAGGTAGCCTGCATACCTGCTGTCGGCGTGACCTTGGCCGGTCGCGGAAAGAATGTTTCCTTGTTAGCAAATGTGCACGTTCACAATAGCGACAGGTACCTGCTTGCAGGTGTTTGTAACCCGCGCCCACCTGCCCACCGGAATGAACAGATCATTCCGGTGGGCAGGTTGGCGCTGGCTGCACGCAAATATGGATATTGAAGTGTTAATTTCTGCAGTATTTGATAAGTCCCCGATATGGGATAAGAAGAATAAGTTGCACAGCAACAGATATGTCGTCGACAGATGCTGGAGGGAAATAAATGCAGAAATGAAAGAAGACGACGGTACGTGAAATTATTTGTATTTATTTATTTTTTTACATGTTTCATATTCTCTTTCGTTGAATTCATTTAATATGCAGTAAATGATTATATGAAAAGTATGATACATAAATATCTCTCACACTTTTCGCTGCATTACATGGTCGTCCTACAGCTTGTTGTTGCATTTTGTGGGTTGCGTTGAAGAGAAAAACGTAGTTGAATGACGCTCAAAACCTTCTCTCTCGATAATGGTATTATGTAAAATACATATACATTTATAATCTTTTCAACCAAATTTAAATCTGTTTCAATGCTTTTGGAAAGCAAACAGCCACTTTGAAAACAAAATTCCAAAAGCACATTCCACTGTTTTCCTTGCTCGGGATAAACGTTTATTAAAGCAAACTTGTTCGAGCGTTAAGTTATGTCCGCCAATAGGTTTTAAAAAATTAGTGAGAAGGGGAAATGCTTCATCTGCTATCAGTACAAATGGTGCTTTCACATGAGATCCAGGTAAAACATCAGGTTCTGGAATATCGAGTTGTGCATTATACAGAGAATGATAAAAATCTGAAGCCTTGAAAGTACCTCCATCACTCTGTTTGCCATAACCTCCAATGTCAACGGATATAAATTTATAATTAGCATCTACAACACCTTGCATCACGACTGAATAAAACTGTTTATAATTATAAAACATGGATCCACTGTTTTTTGGACACTGAACACGTACATGTTTGCTGTCGATTGCACCAATAACGTGAGGAAAGTTCCAATACTTAAGGAAATCACTGGCTATAGAATTAAATGTTTCCTTTGTCGGTACAGGCATGTACTGTTGATATAGCACTTCCCAGAGTACAGTAACTGTCTCGCAACAACTTCTCCCACTGTCGATGCTCCCATCCGAAAAGCAAATGCGAGAGTCTGTCGCCAAATATCTATTTAAAAAAAAAGTTAAAACTATTAGTTACAAAGCCCATTTAAAAATCTTATGAAAACTAATTTCGCCATTATTATTTACAGAAAAGACGCTGAGAAAGAAGTGGAAGTATCTACGAGACCAGTTTGCGGTGGAACTGGGTAAAATGCCTACTCCTCACTCAGGAGATGCTGCATATGCAAACTGTTCGAAATGGCTTTATTTTAATTCATTGCTTTTTTTGAGGGATGTTGTAACACCGAGGCGCTCAACTGGAAATCTTAGCTCTGTTTCAACACCCGAAGAAATATCTACAGGTGTTCTTTCCCCCAATGATTCACAAGCTACGATTTTGCTACCCCAACCATCAGAACAAGAACAGTGTAATACAAACAATGAGAATGTTGATCGTGGTGGTGAGGGATTACCGGTTCCATCAGAGTTTCTCTCGACACCAATTAAAAAAATAAAGAGGGTTCTAAGTACATTTAGTGAGGCTATGTTACAAATTGAGCACCAAAAGTTGCAATATTTAAAAGAAAAGTCGCTTCGAAGAGAAACCAAAGAAAAGAGCGATGATGAACATTTGAATTTTTTCAAAAGTCTACTTCCACATATGCGTAAAATTCCTAATAATAAATTACTTTCGTTTAGAAGTCGAATGCAAGAAGTAGTACAGCAGTTTGCATATCAGCATCAGTCAAGCTATTCTGTAACATAATCATCTCAAAGTTCGCCGTGTTCAGTTCAGAGCCCCGTCAGTAATAATCAAAGAGAGTATCAAGAATGTTCCGATGCGAACAATGCAGATGTCTCGCAATTGAATTATACATATTATTAAATGTATGAAATGCTTAATATATGTCTTTGTGAATACCTTATAATCAATAAGTAATTTCTTAATTTTTGTATTTATTTTATTAGTATAACTTTGCTCACCTGATAGTAATGACCAATCTCTCTTCTGGTAATATAGGCTGACGATGCCAATTACACCAGTTTTTCGCTATATGATGTACCACTTTACTTAATATGAAGTTAAAGGTTTCCAAAGTCATTCTAGTATATCGAAAAAATCTTTGTTCGTCTTTCTTCAATTCATTAAACAAATGATGATATTCACCATAACTTTACCTGCCACGATTTATTGGATGAATGCCAGTCTTCTTTCTTATTTTCAAGAAAGTGTTCTCCATGAGAAGAAAATCCTCGTCGGAAGAGCTCGACATCTTACCGTCAACTGGCAACTTTACGTGCTTTCTGTGTGTTCGCAATCTGCGCGAACCGGCGTCGGCTCGCAGGCTCGAAAAAGCACCGGCAGCAGGTATGCAGGCTACCTGCGTCCTTTCTGTTCGTACCCTAACACAACACCCAATTCACCCCTTTCTGGAAGTTGTTGTGGTATATTCTTTGAAAGCAAGTGCTTTAATCTCTGAGCTACCAGGAAGTTCGCAAAATAGGAACTGCTGCGGCATATTTAAAATTCAAAACAAACTATAATACCACTAAAAAATTTAAAAATAAAATAATTTTTTTAAAAAAAAAAACAACATAAAAACCGCCTTCAAAAAAATAAAAAAAGCACTAAAAATTTTAAAATAACTTTATACCTTGCTTAGGAAAAAGTAAATCTAAATGGATAATATTTTACATTACTGTCACTGAAATTTTTACATTAATTAGTTATTTTTGGAGTCGGTGCCAGCGAAAGCAAGAAAAACAAAAAGATAAATCAATAAGGAATAACAATAATACATAAATAATCATGTTACTGCTTACCTACAAATAATGCTGGAAACATGTTTCAACAAAATTGAAACAAATACAGATGATACGCCGATATTATACTAACTGTAAATCGTTTACTGCATGATGCAACCATGGAGGAAGGAATTATATGGAGGAGAAGTGACGTTAAATCGGTGAAGCAAGCACTAAACTCTCCCGCATGGTGGCAGCACCGGCAGCGACCATATGGCGCTTCCCAACAATTAAGGTGTTCACATTGTGGTAGATGCAGTGATTATTTCATTTAGTATTGTGTATAAGTGTTTGAAAATGCCAGCTTGTGTTGCGTACGGTTGCACAAATAGGCCAGACAGGAAAGAACCTGGAATATCATTTCATAAGTAAGTTGAATTGTAATTATCGTTGTTGAAGTGAGCGGTAGACACCGCAAACTTTGCAGCACGTCTATAAATATTTAGTCATAGCTCTCAATGGGATGACTTTGTTCTCAAATTTTTCTTGGTGTAGTGTAGAAAATCAGCAAACTTGCTATTTTGCACATAATAGACTAGCATTATTTTTTAACGAGTGTTTAAAATGAGATTTAAAGGGGCGTGTTTTACTTCGCGATTCAGTGTATTTACTATTACGATTTCTTTCGTCACGTTGCTGATTATACTGACAATCGATGATGAAATTAACTGTTATGTGAGAAGCTGTGAGTTTTCATTAATTTTTTAAATAGCTATTTCAGGCCATTGACTTAGGTTATTTTTAAAGCTTCATATAAGACTTGTTTCTGTTTGTAAATACGTCTATACCTATTTTTACCGATTTTGAAATCTTTCTCATCTATTTATGTCGAAACAGGTTCATGCAGAAATAAAAATGGGCTTCATAAATAAAGAAGTTATTGGCCTTTGAACAAAATCAGTTTGGGGAATGTGTTTCTAATTTAGTCTCTTTTTTTTTGTACAACATTCTCCCCCCCCCCCCCCCCGTATCTAAATCTAACTGAGAGATAATTTTTTTACAATTGTCCTAATAAGTAGGGCTGTGAAATTAGACAACACATCTTGATCAAGAGAATGTTCATTAAGGTGACTGAATAAACATTTTATTTCTGGTACCAGCCTACAAAATGTCTGGGTTGCTCATCCCTAGAGTGGGTCCTCTTACTTTTTTTCTGGTCTAGGACACATTTCAGACTAACCACAAGTGGTAGTAATAAAACTGAAATCCCCATTCTGCATGTCAACCATGTAATCATTGTGGCTTTGACAGAATTAATTTTTGGTCCAGCCTGCATCCAAACCTAAACCCCTCAATTTGGATGTTGTATATCCCCCAAACTAAGCAAGATATCGAAAACATTTATTCCTTATTATCGAGTTTTTTCGTCGTGTTACATAAGAATCCATCATTAAATTTGACTTTTGCGAAATTTTTCTTCTGCATTTCAACTCAAGACACCTCACTTTTGAGACAGTATATCTCGAGAACTAGGTGAAATATCGAAAAATTTTACTCTTTATTTTTTATTTGTCTCGTCTTTTTAAATAAAAATTCATCATAAAATTTGACTTTGAATAATTTTTTCTTCTGAATTTCAACCAAAACCATTTCACATTTGAGACAGAATATCTCGAAAACTAAGCAGGATATCAAAAAATTTTATTCTTCATTTTTTATTTGTCTCATCGATTTACATAATAATCCATCACCAGATTGCGGCGTCACGTTTATCCTAGAGTCCCCTTGAGGTGTTTGTACATATTCCCCGTGTTTGTTGGGAAGCGGTCAAGCCCCCACCACTCCGGCCATGCCCCCCCACTCCTCCGCCAGCCTGCTTCACTCCCATGCGTGGTAAAGGTCTCTTGCGTCGTCTCCATATTATTCCTTCCTCCATGGATGCAACCTACAAACTGACACTGCAGCGCCAGAGATATACCTGGATGACCAATAATGCTGAGCCACAGATTAAAATACTGTTAATTTGTTTCCCTAAGCTGTCTCCCGCAATAACACTATCTGCCTCACGACATGCTGTAAAATATTGGGAAGTATTGTTCGTACTCTCCGTTTCACCTCTAATACCAAAAGAAGTTCAATAATTCGATCTTCGCAATGTGATAGCTGGCACCGACTCCAAAAATAACTAACTAATGTAAAAATTTCAGTGACAGTAATGTAAAATATTGTCCATTTAGATTTACTTTTTCCTAAGCAAGGTATAAAGTTATTTTAAAATTTTTAGTGATCTTTTTTTGAAGGCGGTTTTATGTTTTTTTAATTATTTTATACACCATAATTTCGTTCGTAATATATGCGCCATAATAAATGTGTAAAATCAAAGCTTGGAAAAAAAAAACAATGTAAAATGCTATCAGTATACCAGCATGAAATCGGTTCAGTAAGAGTGTAAAATGGCCGTGCCGTATTTATAAAAATGTAACGGATTCCATTTTACCTCGGTTTAATTTATTTCCTGTGTGTCTTCCTTTTTTTTTTTATTAATATACAGTCTCTGTAATACTGCAAATTAGTTTTTCCAAAATTTAAATCTTAACTAACCCTTTTTTATTTTTTTTGTTCAAAATTTTAGTACAAATAGTAGACTATGATTCACGAAACTGATTTTTTACTTACTGTTCAATATTTTGCAATTATCTATTTAATCCTTCACTTAGTTCGAATGTATTTAATGGCCTTATCTAGAATCTTATTGTTTCATGAAGCAACATTGGAAGTTGTTTACAGCACAATACATCTCATTTACATGGAGCTTATGAAAGCTGCTTATTTATTACTAATAATTACTAAATTATTTCTCCCTTATGCTGTAACAAAAATCATTCTGGTCCAGGCATCATTTCAACCAGACTACTATCTCTGTTAATATTACCGCTACAAAGTCAAACTATACGAACACACCTCAACATATTAAACGCAACTATACACCTTACTAAATCACGAGCAGTAACAGTCACTTTATCGAGATGTTAACTTGACCAGCAATATTAACGAATGTTGTCTTAGAGTTGTAGGGAATTATGGACTTTCCGTTGCACACTAAGTTACAAGCATTTTAGTATAAATTTTTTAATTACGATACTCCAATAACTGTCATGATGCTGATGATATAGTTCATGTGGATGAATGTAGTTTCAGATGAATTCAGTATTTAATTTACTGCGTTTTTACGAGTGCCACATTGCCCACAACATTATCCGGGTTCATTTAGTATCGCGATCTGAAATAATGAGTCAAGTTTATTTCGCCATTCATAACGTCACTAACATACAATAGGCCCTATAGTGAATGTATTAATGCGCAACTGATAGAAGCCTTGATTTTCTAGCAGTAATATTAGCTGAGTTTGTGACTTGGTTGAAATGCAGCCGGGGCCAGAATGAAACATTATTAGTTATTTCAAGAGCGCCATTTTAGTGATGTCATGTGTTGTTTTGTTCCGATATTGTATCAAAAGATTTATAATAAGCTTGAATGATTTAGCAGAACACGTGGCGTTGACCGAAGTAAATTTTTAAAATTTATAAATGTTTTATTCAGATAGTGGATTGACAGAAAAGCGGAGTGGTAATTTGCTGGTAGACATTCAATTCAGTTGGCAGATTGAGAAACCAATTATGAAGAAAGAATCAATTACTACTTTAACATTGAAATTTGTATTTTAGCGCAGAATTAATAGATCGAAACGAATGAACTATAGTAAACTGGTCTACAGGCAATTCAGCTGTTTCCACACATAGAGAACCCATTACAAAAATACCACTGATCATTATGGATAAAAGAATCAATAACTACTATAATATGTAAATTTCTGTTGATGGAACCAATATATACTCAAAACAAAATAAATATTCAAAGAACAAATAAAGTTCTCTTTTTTTTAGATTTTTTTTCAGATATTCAATCCAAATCAAAATATTCATTTTTAGTATCGTAATTTTTTTTAACGTAAATGAACGTCCTTGGCCACTTAAGTATTTAATTGCTGTTTGGATGTTAGTATTTTTTTTGTTGATATTTAGTCGATTCCATCAATATATTGCTAATATTTTGACGTTTTGAGCTTCCATTAATTAAAACTATATTCATTTTTATTCGCGAGATGAAATTAGTAATTATAAGATATGCTGATAAACGAAATTCAAATCTTTCAAAGAAATGTAAGAAAACAAGGGCTATGAAAATAGTCAAAACCTAGGTGACAAATCCTCAATATTGTGTATACGGATATATTAAACTGAAAATACTCCTAACAAACAGAATACTTTTATTGTTTTAAAAATTCAATGAAGTAGTTGTGGAACATGAATAAATATTTTTTTTGCAACATTTATTACTACTATTATTAATTAGCTTTAAAATAAATTGTATGGTCGTACTGACCTGGTGATAAGGCTTCTTTACGTCTCCGCAATCAGCCCCTTTCGTAACCTCTTAACATAAGCCAGTAATCCTACCGGACATAGAGGACCCACAGTTCAACACGGAATGTGAACCAAGTGAGCATTCTGGTGTAATTCACATCACACAACAACCTATGCCAGAGGTGAAGGTTGAGCTAAGGACCTTTGAAAATCCTCACCGAGACTGGGATTCAAGTTGGGGACTTTTCCATCTCCAGTTGGACACCCTAACCACTGAGATACCAGACCTCTCAAGAAAATCTTATATTACAACACTCTTTAACGCGGACGAAGTCGCGGGTAACTGCTAGTTAATAATAAAATCAATAGTTGCGATGTGTAACTATCCTGGGTAAAAATAATTTTAAATAATTGCAGATTTTTGAAGTTAGTTAATTTGGCGGTGTCCTATTAAAACATGTTGTTCTTTTACTACTACATTTAAACATTAATTTTAGAAACATATGAAAAAAATTATAACTAAATTTCTGTTGGAAATTGTAATGGTAGTACCGGTTCATAGAGGAAGAGTGACAAATAGGATCGGAAACTACAGGCCAATTAGTTTAACATCAGTGATTGATAAATTAATGGCGATATTGACAAGCAACCATATCAGATGTGTCTGTAAGGAATGTAAGTGGTTTTCAAGTTGACAACGCAAATTCAGTTAGTAGGCAATGTGCAAGATACTTCCGATGAAATGGACAAGGGAGGTGAAATTGATATTATAGCACTAGATCTTATAAAGGCTTTTGATACGATGAGCCATATAATGGTGTTAAAAGGTAAAAACTATTGGAATGGATGAAAAGTTATATGCAGTGTAGAAGAATTATTAAAAGGTAGAAAACAAAACATTAGGGTAGGAAATGCAATATCAAAAGAAATGGCAGTGAAAATGGGAGCTTCAAATGGTAGGGTATTGGGACCATTACTATTTGTGATTCTAATGAATGATTGTATTGATTGATTACTATCAGAAGTTAGGTGTTTGCAGATGGCATAATGCTATATAGTAAGATCAAAATGATAGAAGACTCTGAACATTGGCAAGTGGCAAGAGTATTGATTGTTGAAGACTTGAAATGTAAATACCTTGGCATAACAATTGATTAATAATAAAAAAACTGAATTGGGCAGCACACACTTATTGAAGAGAGTGATGAGGGATGTACTAGAGAAGTATGTAAATTGGGTTAAAAAAGGGTGGTTAGACCATTACTTGACTATGGTAGCGTAGTATTGGGCCCATATTTTGGCTCTTATATGCAGCAATTGGAAAGAATGTTAAGAAGGGCTATTAGATTTGTCTCAGAAAATTACTTCAGAAGACAATCAGTAATTGATATGCTAAATACGCTGAAATGGCATTAATTGGAAGTTAGGAGGAAGTTGAAGAGAGCCTTGGGGGTGTATATATTGGTGATATTGCAATAAAAGATATTGATGGAAGAATTAGGATAGGTGTATGGAAGGGAAAAGATGAACAAGACCCAAACTGGTACTCAGGTTTAGGCGTAAGGGTGTGGGAAGGTTTTCTTTCCTAGTTAATTGGGTCAGGGATTGGAATGAATTGCCAAAAGAAATGAAGAATAATTTATCAAAAACACTAAAAGAATTTAATGCTGAAATTAATAGATGGAATTAGGTGAAAAAATGAAAGTGGACAAATGCGTGTGTAGGGAAATTCACTGGAGCAAATGTTCCATCACAATTAAATTAAAATATTAGCAGAAATTTTAATGTCACAGACTGTATATTATCCTTATCTGGTGTTACAATTCAAGCACTGACTGCTTTACATACCTGCAATTTCTGGGGCTTCATCCTGATCAGACTGAAAGCAAACAGAAATAAATAAATAATATTTCTACACAAAAATAAACTCATATATCATCTTTGCTTTTAAACATTTATCCAACTCGTAATGAGGCAAACATGGCACAGACATAACTGTTCACATCTATACAGCTATACACTCACATACACCGTCAGATAAACTAGAAAGTTCATGCATGTGAAAATGATTCAAAGTTTTTCAGGAAGGATAACTAAGCATGGAATTAATTTTACTAAAAGGGAAAGAATTTGATTGTTTATAAGAGCATCAGAGAAATAGATTTGCTGTGCATCTCATGAATGAAAACAAAAAAAAGAAGGCAAGGTCTACTTATTATACTAGGAGCTCGCAAACGATTATGAAAGGTTTATATATATATACTAGCTGACCCGGCAATGCTTCACTATTGCTGGACTTCAGTAGGCACATAGATTAAATGAAAAAATATTTACATATAAATTTTAAACTGCTGTTTCATTCATTTTCAGTTGGAAAGGGTGAGAGGGGATGCGCTTTGGAAAACATATGCAGGCAGTATTTTTCTGTTTGTTTCAAAGTATAAGTGTACAAATTGTTATCTAAATCGGATAAAATATGTGGTTTGCCTAAATTATGGGGTAAAAACGTAATGGAGTTAGAAAGGGGGAGAGGGGATGAATATTCGGAAACCATACGTAGGCAGTATTTTTCTGTTTGTTTTAAAATATAAGTATACAAATTCTTATCTAAATCGGATAAAAAATGTGGTTTGCCTAAATTATGGGGTAAAACGTAATGGGGTTGGAAAGGGGGAGAGGGGATGAATATTCAGAAACCATTCGTAAACAGTATTTTTCTGTTTGTTTAAAAGTATAATTGTGTACAAATTCTTATCTAAATCGGATAAAAAATATGGTTTGCCTAAATTATGGGGTAAAAACGTAATGGGGTTGGAAAGGGGGAGAGGGGATGAATATTCGGAAACCATTCGTAAACAGTATTTTTCTGTTTGTTTCAAAGTATAATTGTGTACAAATTCTTATCTAAATAGGATAAAAAATTTGGTTTGCCTAAATTATGGGGTAAAACGTAATGGGGGGTGGAAAGGGGGAGAGGGGATGAATATTCGGAAACCATACGTAGGCAGTATTTTTCTGTTTGTTTTAAAGTATAAGTGTACAAATTCTTATCTAAATCGGATAAAAAATGTAGTTTGCCTAAATTATGGGGTAAAAACGTAATGGGGTTAGAAAGGGGGAGACGGGATGAATATTCGGGAACCATGCGTAGGCAGTATTTTTCTGTTTGTTTTAAAGTATAAGTGTACAAATTCTTATCTAAATCGGATAAAAAATGTGGTTTGCCTAAATTATGGGGTAAAAACGTAATGGGGTTGAAAGGGGGAGAGGGGATGAATATTCGGAAACCATTCGTAAGCAGTATTTTTCTGTTTGTTTTAAAGTATAAGTGTACAAATTCTTATCTAAATCGGATAAAAAATGTGGTTTGCCTAAATTATGGGGTAAAAATGTAATGGGGTTCGAAAGGGGGAGAGGGGATGAATATTCGGAAACCATAGGTAGGCAGTATTTTTATGTTTGTTTTAAAGTATAAGTGTACAAATTCCTATCTAAATCGGATAAAAAATGTGGTATTGCCTAAATTATGGGGTGTTATGGGGAATAGGGGGTGATTTTTTGGAAATTTTTTTTCACAGGAACCTTCGCAGACGCACACTCGAAAACTCTCCAAAGTTTCATTGCAATCTGATAAATGGTATAGGAATGCATAGAAGACGAACAAACAAACATTGATTTTTATATATATAAGAGAAGATATAAGGATGAGAATTTACAAGTTTATAATAACCATTTTAGCAAGAATTACAACAATGATAATTTTTGCTAATTAATATTATAACTCTCCATAACATTACAATTGTTTAATTTGAGTACAAAAATTTGGTTTAGGTTCTCTTATCAGTATATACATAGCAAAATCAATTTCATTGTGAGACATATGTCGGAATAAAATTTAAATGTCTAATTCTCAGATTCCAGACTCCTTATTCTTGAACACTGTGGAATCCTTGTAGTCCCGATTCATTATTTTTACAGCCCTTCTTCAATTCAACTAATTCTGATGATGATGCACAAGAAAACTGTTCAGTGATTCTGACTCTTGTGATTCATACCATGCAGGTGAACCTATGTAGCATTAATAGCGACTCGAATATCTTAACATTTACTACCGCTATATCTTTTATCACCCAAGTCATAAAGAAATGTTTATTCTTTACTGATTTGATAAATTTTTGTGGCCAGTAGCATTTGCTAACTCTTGGTGCATGACTAATGCAGTACTGATTTCATACAGAAGTGATATATTAATGAGAATACTAGGGACAAGCAACCTGAATTCATTCTCCTAGAACTTATGATACAAAATAAAAAATTCTCTAGTTTGTAAGCCCCCAAATGTTGGGAATCTATTTAGATTCATTCTTTGCAGACTAATATAACAATATATGATGATCTTTGGTAGTAGCTGCAGCAAAGTTTTGGTCAGCTATATTTTAAATCAAATATAAACAATTGTGGAGTGAAATTTTGTGACAAGAGAACATATAGTATTGTAATTATTGTTGCACAAATTATGCAATGGTGATACGGAAAATCTGAAATTTTAAGTCTGTTCTGTGAACACCTGGAGTGCTTAGATTAATATTCAAAATTAAACAATTGTGTTCCTTTGTCACATTCAATATTTCCACTCAAAATAAAACAATAGATAGTGTTATAATATGATATCGAAATAAAATTGTCTTAGTCTAAGTATCTATGCTGTCTATGGATATTGTATATTCTCTGTGGTCAATAAAACAGAAAATATGCTGTTGCATTCTTGCTTAACCGTTAAACGGACGTGTTTTAATAGGTTATGGGCCCAGACTGTGACCCAGAGCTATTTTCTTCGCTATTCTGGTAAACAGAATACGGAAAAGTCGTTATCTTATAAATAATTAGTTACGCGCTTGAAGATGGCTTCGAATTTTGTAGTTAACGTGCCAAAGCTTAAAGGCAGAGACAACTACGATGCATGGGCTTTTGCAGCGGAGAATATGTTGGTGTTAGAAGGCATGTCCGGCTTAATACATGAGAAGGAAGTACTAGCACTGCAGCCGCAGATGATGCAAAGGCGAAAGCGAAGCTGATTCTTACAATTGATCCAGCGTTGTATGTGCACGTAAAGCAAGCTAAAACAACGAATGAGCTATGGGCGCAGCTTAAAACTATGTTTGACGATTCCGGGTTTACACGAAGAATAACCTTACTTCGTCATCTTATATCAATCAGGCTTGATAATTGTGATTCAATGACGTCGTATATGACAGATATTATTGAGACATCGCAAAGATTAGGTGAACTGGATTTGATATAAACGACGAATGGATTGGCTCGTTGTTACTGGCAGGTTTACCAGAACGATTTTCACCAATGATCATGGCGATTGAACATTCCGGCATTCCTATTACGGCGGATGTTATCAAGTCAAAATTGATCGATATGGAAATGTCAGATCCGAATGAATCAGAGACAAAAACAGCTTTCGCTTCCAAAGGTTGGCTGAACCTTAGAAGCAAGACTGCCAACAGACAAAACAAAAGCGGAAACTACGTCGCGGAAAAGTCAAATGTCAAATCGACAGGAGTTAAATCCATCACTTGTTACAGGTGTAAACGGAGTGAGCATTACAGGAATCAATGTCCATTGCTGGTGAAATCAGATGAACCTTAGCAATCCAATGTGTTTAGTGTTGTTTTTCTATCCGGCAAGTTTGGTAAACAAGATTGGTATATTGACTCCGGCGCAAGTTCTCATATGACGCCGAATGAACATTGGATAAAAAATGCATTTTATTCGTCAAGTGAACCAGAAGTTATTATCGCTGACAAAACCAAAGTACCTGTGCTGTGTACCGGCGATGTAGAAATAACTTCAGATTGTGGTTATGATATGACTGTGAAAAATGCATTATGTGTGCCAAGTCTGACGACTAACCTCTTATCAGTGAGTGAACTCATAAAGAACGGTAATAAAGTTCATTTCGATTCACAGAATTATTTCATACATAATATGAACGGTGAATTGGTGGCTATAGGAGAACTTATTTGTGGTGTTGACAAGTTGAAGTTAAAACATAAAATGAAAAGTGAGAACAGTTTATTGGCTGCTCCTGTGTTAACTGATGGTTATACGTGGCACCGAAGACTCGGTCATATAAATAGTGCAGATATGAATAAAATGAAGTCTCGCGTGGTTGATGGACTTAGTTATCCTGATAACTTTGAGACGGGAAAAAACAGTTGTATCCTGTGCTGTGAGGGAAAACAGTCAAGACTTTCCTTCAAAAATATTGAAGAAATAAGTGTTTCAGTGGGGGAGTCTGCTCAAGAAGGATAATTGACAGTAACAGACAAACCAGAATTACTGAAATCAGTTTCAGTGGGGGAGTCTGCTCAGGAAGAACAGTTGACAGTAACAGGCAAACCAGAATTACTGAAATCATCTCAATCAGACTATGCTGAAATGGAAGGTCAAGATAACTTGGAAGAAAGTACTGCAGCTGAGAGTGTGGAAATTAAGACATTGCCTAAAAGAATAAGGAAACCGCCTCAGAGATATGGTACAACTTTATTAAGTGTGGCCTGTAAAGAAGAAGACAGCTCTGTTCCAGATGATATCGTCAGAGTATTCCAGCAAGTGATCAGAAGATGAAGGCAGTTATGTTCAGACAGGAGAATCGCATCCAAGCCCTGGAGGCAAGGCTGATGGCTTGAACAGCAAGTGCAGTACAAGTGGGTGTTTGAATAAGAAAGGTTGAAACCGTGCTAGGTCAGTGTCTAAATGTTTTTGCCAAATAGCAGGTGTAGATTATCATGAAACCTTTTCATTGGTGGTTAGACACTTTACATTGTGACCTTTATTTGCAATTGGTGTTCAATTATGGTTAGATATCTAGAATTTAAATGTAACTTCAGACTTTGTTTTTTTTTAATGGGTATCTGAAGGAAGATATTTACATGCATTTACCTGAAGGTTACAAAGTACGTAATTGTGACAGCATGTTTTGAAACTGAAAAGGTAGAATTACAAGGATTTGTAGATGCTGACTGGGCAGCTAACGCTATAGACAGATGGTCTTATACAGGTTTCTGTTTTTTAATGTCTAGTTCTGCTATTTCATGGGAAAGTAGAAAACAAAAACTGTAGCTCTCTCAAGCACTGAAGCAGAAAATATATGGCTTTGTCAGATGCTTCTAGAGAGGCAGTATATTTAAGAAATCTGTTATTTGAAATCACGGGCTATTAGTGTATGATTACTATCTTTAGTGACAGTCAGAGTGCATTGAAGCTTACAAGTAATCAGCAAATTCAACAGAGGTCTAAACATATTGATGTCATTACCATTTTGTCCGCGATGCTGTATTAAATAAATACATTAAACTTGAATACATGGAAACTGCTGAAATACCAGCTGACTTGCTCACTAAAGCTCTTTGTGCCTCCAAACATTACAAACTTATGAACAAAATAGGATTATTAAGTAGTATATTGTAATGTTTTGCGAGGCTGTCACTTATTTCGATATAGTGGGGGTGTTATAATATGATATCGAAATAAAATTATCTTAGTCTAAGTATCTATGCTGTCTATGGATATCGTATATTCTCTGTGGTCAATAAAACAGAAGATGTGCTGTTGCATTCTTGCTTAACAGTTAAACGGACGTGTTTTAATAGATAGACTATTAATCATGCTGAAGCATGTGTAAATTTTCCCTAGGCGGTGAAAGTGAAATTCAAATAGACAGTAATCGGAAATCATTTAGTAAGTGACGATCTTAACCTTAAAGTGACAAGATGGGAGACATTAAATGTGGAAGGTGTAAGAAGAAAATAGCGGATGTTGATGGCTGTGTTGGGTGTGTTGGAGTCTGCAAAGGTTGGTTTCATCCTAAATGCGAAGGGCTATCAACTGCAGAAATGTCATTAATAAAAAAAAAATAATAATCAACTGAAGTGGATGTGTGTAACTCATAGTTCACAATATGTCGAGATGATTGATAATATCGTGAAGAAGACAGTAAATCAAATGAGCGATTCAACGATGACTGCAGAGGAAAAACTTATTATGGATAAAATTGGTGAGATAATAAAGAATAATGGGACAAATACAACCACAAAAATTGATATCTGAAAATAGGAACTGAAAACGTGAAAAAGATCAGAAATGAAGGCATCATTATAACTTGTAGTAGCAAAGAAGAGATTAAAAAGATGGATGCAGAGGCGAAGAATATATTAGGAAGTGACTATGTTGTAAAGATGCCAGAATGTAGAGATCCTAGGATTAGAATTTTAGGAGTTGAAGAAATGATGGAGGAGGAAGAACTGTTAAGGTGCATAAGGAATCAAAACCTGGAAGCAATTTTTGAAGAATCATGAATTGCAGTCAACGTGAATAAAAAGGTAAAAAATACCCACATGATTATGGTAGCATTGGATGCACAAAAATTTAGTAATGACTCAGAAAATATTAAATTTAAAGTGACAGAGGTGTCAAGATGTAGAATATTTAGGATTATTTAGATGTTTTAAATGCTATTCATATGACCACAAAAATGAAAATTGTAGTAATAGTACCAAATGTCTGAAATATGGAGAGGGTTATTTACGAAAAGATTTTTTTTTAAATAGTAGGCCTAACTGTAACAAGGCAAATATCAAGCTAAAGCTGAATTTAAATGTGAAGCATAGTGTGGTAAGCTGGGAGTGTCCAGTATACCAAAGGAGAATAAATTTAAAAAGGAGGTCAATCATGTATGAGTGTTTATAGCAAACAAAAAATGTGGAAAGTCTCCAAAATGCAGAAATTGTAGTAATAAATGTAAGTGGACTGATTGCAAAAATAGACATGATTGCCACATATGCACAGGAGACCACACCAAGTGTGATGATTGTGGTGGAATCACATGTCTCTGAATTAGATATAGAAACATTAATTGAAATCAAATGATATTATCATATAAGATGAGACTCAGAAAGTAAACACACCGGTGGAATAGTCATAAATGTTACTGAAAACCTTTCATATGGGGTGGTAAGGACTGATGTAAAACAAGGTGAATGATGGATGGTAGCTATCAAGTTGTACATCGATTCACATTTATGGGGGACAATTGTGGTATTTATAGATCACCTAGTAGTAGCAAAGGGATATTTATACATAGGTTATGAATGGTAATAGAGGAAATACTAGAAATCAGTCAAAACGATTGTATTATTGGGGGGAGATTTTAATATAGATTGGTCAAAGAAACAATAATTTGATATCAGAAAGCTCGTAGCACAAGTAACAGTGCTAGGAATGAAACAAATTGTTAATAAGATGACTAGGGCCACTTCCAATAGTAAAACGTTAGTCGATCTCATGATTACGGAAAATTTAAATCTGAAATGTTCGGTAGTGGACACACCTAGAATATCAGACCATAATATAATCATTATCACAGGGATATTTAATAATCATATTAAAGGTAGAGGCAATGTACTGGTAAGGGTAGGATTGATTACAACAAACTAATAAAAATAATGATGGATAAAATAGGTGACAGCAAAACTTGTGATAATATACATATAGAGGAAAAATATATTGAATTAAGAGAGAATATAATCCAGAGTATACAAGAAGCTAGAAAATCAGACTTATTGGTGAGGAATTTACAATTTCCTTGGTTTTCAAAGAAGTCAGGATTCATAAAAAGTTTCTCTTAGTAAAAGAAATTGAAGAAGCAACAGTAAATAGAGACGAGGCATGGAATGAGTATAAACAATATTGGAATATTTATAAATGTTTCCCGGGAAATAAACCGAGAAATATTATTATTGATACACAATATTTTGGCGACATAAAACTTCGTCGCCATCTTCAGGTGCAGTTGTAAGCCTTGAAGTTTGCCTTGCGCCCGTTGTTTAAAAACTGCCATGGCAACGACAGAGTTGTTACGTTGCATAGCAGCATCACAGACTTCACTAGACGTCCGAGGAACACAAAAAGCAGAGCGTTGATGACGACTAGCCTCAATAATAGGTATCCGCGCATCACTTAGCTGGAAACCAAAATCCCAGTTAACCAAATAAGACACGAGGCGAATTTCAAACGCTTCTGTAATGACACTGTCCCAGAAACCTCTGTGTAATTACATAAATCTACCTTTTTCTTTATATCTGTGTATCAAATATATTGCTTCTTATTCCCATTTACCATCATCATGTGCTGAATATCCTACTAAATACCTTGTCCAGGTTCCTCTGTGGGCGTACATAATTATCTCTCATTTTAATACAGTCTAGAGATGTGTCGTTCGCGAGGGAACCAGTTCTTTTGAATAGTTCTTCTGAAAGAGCGAGTGAGGTGTCGCTCTCTAAAAGTGAACGGTAGTTCTTCTTGGAGCCCCTGAGCCGTTTGTAAGGCCAAAGTGTAGAACGATGCGCTGTGTCATTTAAACTAACTTTAATCGTGTGAGCGCCAATAAGTTTCGTCTTTGTCAGCTACGCATTACCCGACTGCTGTCCCCTCCACCCATGTTCGTTTGTTATACACCACCTCACCGTTAAATAAAGTTAAAGTTAAAAGTAAGTCTAGTAATTTGATCTGAATGTCTGGTTTCAAAATTAAGACATAAAAATTAAAAATCTAATCAGATAGAAAACACTGTATTTCTTACTGAGCAAAGCAGCAGCTACGTGAAAGAATTCTACATAGACGACTTTGACGTGCATCGTCTGATTCTTCATCGCAAAAAGCTCTGAAATATTGCACGAGGAAAAAATGACAATCTGAGAGATTTGGCAGTCGTTGTTTCATATATAATTTGTCATTGCAAATCCAAAAAGATATGGTACCTGAATTCAACAAATTGTTAAAATCGTTTTAATATTTAAGTATCGACATACACGCCTGAAACGTCATTTTCAGCATTACAGTGGAGAAAAAGGAGCACTATGACAGCAGAGAACAAACGAACACGTGGTATTGCACGCAAACCGAGAAATAGCGGATGATTTTTACCTTGAAGAAATCGCTAATACATTCGTAAATACAGCTATATTTCGACAAAATACATTTGCATTTGCAAAAAAATAATTTCATTAAATTATAAAATAAAACATGCCTTCTCAAAAAGGTTTTTTTTTTAATGATTTTTGGTTCATTATACAATTCATAGAAAAATTGTGTACAATTAGTAGGAAATAATAAATATCTCCTGCTAATAAAAGTAATGTCAATAATAATATATAATAAATATAATATATTTCCATACTCCTCATACAATAATAATAACATTATTTTCATCTGCTATTAATTGCGAAAGTATTTCAATAATATTTTCACCAAACTGAGCGAATTTTGGTGCCTCATCAATACCGATTTTTTTTCAAGAATTCGACAAATCCTATTTCACTTGGTAAGGCTTTCATGTTTTGAGTAAAAGTAACTTTATGAAAATAAATTTATGCCAGCTCGTGACACAATTTTCAATTAAAAGTTGCAACTGATCTAAGTGCGACGACTGGTTAGATTTGCCAGAAATCACCATCAGAAGTATCGTCTTACCTCCAAATGGTTAATGTTTATCATTTTCATCTATAGATCCGGTAACCCCCCTTATAGTGCACACTGGGGTGTCCCGTCGATGTATGATAAAAAAAAAATTTCAAGCTACATTATCGCAAGAGGTATCAAAATTTTCGTAATTTAACACAGATTACGAAAAATGTAAAAAAAACTATAAATTCATGTCATCTTGAGGGCTCTACCACTCTTTGAAGTTTTGTAAATTTTTTGTTTTTACAGACTTAAACTGTATGCATAAAATAATACAAAAATCTAGTTTAGATGGTATTTTATTATTGAAATTAATTAAACAAATCACAAGAGTGCATAACCAATTGAAAAAGATGTTTGGCTCCGTCTTTAAAAGACATCTTTTGCTTGATTAAGAACCAAATCGGAGCGTATACTTTAATCACGTAGTTGAGTAACATTTTCAAATTTCAAATGACTTTTTTGCTTCCCTATTACCTCTTCAATTCGTCTCTGCTGCTATTTTATTAATCTAGCCGTTTCTTTCTTATCAACACCGCTTATAACCATTTTCCTGTCATTTCTTTGATCCAACAAAAAACTTATCTCATTGATGGCAACTTTCTTAGGTTCAAACACAAACAAGATTCAAATGAAGTGCATTTAGAAGCAGCAACGTCGAAACGTTTCTCAGATGACTCTAAAAAAACACTTCAGTTTGTTTTCAAAACTATAGTTTCGTTTGCTTTTGGGGTATCTTTCCAAATTTAAGTACTGTTCGAAATAGGATTTCAGTAATTGAATAACTCGTTCCTTAGTTAACATTGGAATCGAAGCTTTGGTCCAAATATGGTGATCTTTCCAGAAACAATCGCATATATACCTGAATTGAATGGATCCTTTTTCCATTATGCTTCAATTTCAGGTCGTTCTTGACAAATAAAATAAATTTAATGACGTCCCTTATAGTTGGTAGCTGCCGATCGTCACGTTCTCTGTAAGGTCCCGATATAGCACAAGTAGTCTCACTACGCCTCAATCTCATTCTTTAAAAATCACAAAATCCACTTATAATACTCTAACGATCGCAACTATACATAAAACTATAAAAATGCATTACTTTTAATGCTATAAAGCATTAAAGTTATTTTGGCTATGAAGAAAACACTTGCGAGTCAAGTCAACAATGTCATCGATACAAATTGAAACTTGACGGTATTTGCAGGGTGAAACCTAACAAATTCAAAGTCGCCGGTAACGTGTAATTGCATGCAAATCGAAACGTCGTGTTTTTATTACATCTAAATATAACAATAAAGTAAATATTTTTTTTATATTTAGTCCAGGAGCAGAAGTTAAGGATAGTGAAATACCACTATAAAAACATCAATTTTTCAAAATTTTGAAGATTGGCAGAACCCTAAAGACATAGTTTTACTTTATTTTCAAAATCATTTTGGTAATTTACGACCAATTACGCAAATTTTAAGAGGTTGTGCGTAAAGGAAAATATAAAAAAATATTTTCGGGACACCCTAGTGCACACATAGAAACTTCATCAATAATTATCAATCATGATGAATTTAGGTAACGTCGATAGCTAGTATTTAATTCGCTACAGATTTTTTTCTATATTGGGTATAGACCCGTGGCCTAGCTACTAAATTATCTAAAATATTGTGATAAAAAGGGAAAAAAACGTTATTTTGTTCAACTTCTCGTATCCTTTGCTGTCAAATCACTACTACGTTTATTGTTTTAAATATATATTTTTTTAAGTTGATCTGGCTCTTTTTCAGACCCAATAGAGTGCGGTTTCATTACAGTAGAGTCCAATTATTGCCGATACTGCGCGCTTAAACAAAGATCAACGCCCTGTGGCTATGACAATCACAGAAACCGCCATACTTGCAGTCTGTCACTGTTGTTTGATTTTTTATAAGCGGCGGTGGGTATAATGTAAGTTTTCTTCCGCAATTCATGTATGAAATGAGAGAGTTTTAAAATTAAAGGCTAGATATCTAAAATTTATAAATCAAGATAAATGGATGGTTAAATTGTAATTTCCTGTAATTATTTAAAGAAAATCTTGTATTTTCCTCCAAAACCAAATAAAAAACAGCCATGTTTAATTCGGAACACGTTTAGTCTAGGCATTCATTTCAATTGTCCAGCCCTGAACGGTTTTACATGTTTAGTAAAATTTTTATTATTATTATTATTACTTTTTTGTTTTACTTGTTTAGAATTCAATTAGCATTTAGACCAAGTACCTTGAAGTATTTTGTACAGATCGTAATTTTTAATTTATCATCTGACAAAAATTTTTAACTTGTCAACAATTGATAATCCTAACTTATCTGTCAAATGATAGGTAATACTTCTGCGTGCTCATGAATATGATTCTGAACGCTAATTGTTGATTGATCAATCAAAACGTAGATTTAAGGAAATTAAATCAAAAGAAGCTAAAATTGATGTGGTATAAAGCCTATCTAGATCCTTCTTCAAATATGTTACAAAAGCCATCATATGAAAATGATTTTCACCGTGATGCAAGGAATAAATAAAATGAAGTCAACTCATCTGCACGAAGCAAATAAGATGCTAAAGATACGATCTACAGTATGTTTAACACTGGAGTATACTTGTTCTTGATACTCTTCGCATAGAGATTATTAAAAAGGAAGCAATTATTTACAAAACAGGACCATTTAGCACTGTATATAGTGAAGGGTTTTAAATAGAAGACAGGTGTCGACACCCTTCAACGGAATGGTCTTTAAAGAGAGGCCTAGCGGTGAAAAATTCTGCGATCACGGATCATGGTGGCTATGATACTACAACGAGATCTTCTCTTATGACTGGATTTCAAAAGTGATGGAAACTAAAACCTTAATCGACAGACCGTGAAATTACAAAAGAACCTCTGGAAAATCTTGAAAAGTGGAAAACTTTAGAAATAAAGCTAAAATTCCACAAAACAATAGATGATGGAGGCTTGCAATTAACTAATACCGAAAAGCAGAATTGGAATGATCTTTTATTTAGATTAATAGAAGTAACTTTGTTTCTGTCTAAACAAAACCAAGCATTTCGTGAACACAATGAAGGACATGGTGCTCCAAACAATTGCAGTTTCCTAGAACTGATCCAACTAATTTCAAAATATGATGCAGTGATTAAAGAGCACATCTTGGACTTGTAAAATAATAAATATCTGCCGCCAAATACAAATAATGAATTCATTAGTGTCTATCTAACCACGTAAAATTTAAACTCGTTAATGAAATTAAATCGGTAAAATATTTCGATATTATGTTTCATAGAACACCCGACATTTCCAACATTCATCAAATTTGGGAATGAATGTGTTTTGTGAAAACTGGTAACAGCAAAAAGGTAAAAGTAAATATTCCTTTCTCTGAAATGGAAAGAAAGTCGTTGATCTTAGGAATGAAATTTTTGAGACGTTTTATAATGATGGTTCAGATTATGTAATGTGTCGTTCTAAGGGTTATGACTATGCACCTACTGTCGGAGACGTAGGTCGAGTATTAAGCCAAAAAAACATAAAACCGTTTCCGTTGGATGTACTGATCATTCAATTAGTTTATGTGGCCAACATTCATTTGCGTAAAATGCATCTTGTGCAACATTTTTCGTAACCGTAGAAAATATTTTTAAACTTTTCTTCGTGCCCACCAGCCGCTGGGAAGTGCTAACGAAACTGCAAATTATCTATTAAAAGACTCCAAAAAACACGTTGGAGTGCTTATTATAAAAGAAAGTAGAAAGTTTTTGTTGTGCCTACGATAAAAGAATTATGTTATCAAGAAAATATAGACACCAGAGGGGCTGCTCATAAACATATCCCTGCAGTATGTAATTTAACTTTTCTTTGTTATGTTTTCTTTTGAAATGATATGCTAAGGGAAGTAAATTGTCAGATTGGACTGCAAAATAAAAGCTTGAGCCTTGAACAATCAGTGATAAAAATGAAAGCAATTCATCTTTACATTTAAGAATAGTGGTGTCATATTGCGCGAGTGAAAATAGATCTTGCTATGAAAAATCATAAAACTACGACATTCCAAAAGAACGAAGTGTTCGTCTTAAAAAAATAAATAAAAACAACAACCAATAGCTGGCGAAGCAGCCACTGATGCAGTACTTACAATCAAAACAGAAAATCAGATGGATATATTGAAATATATTGGACCGGTTCAACACCGAACTCCAAACAACATCAAAATCCGTTCAAGATGTAGGATCCATTATTTGAGGTTGTACCGAAAAATAATTTGCTTACGGCTAACATGGAGGAATTAAAATTTACTGATTTTTATGATGAATTATTAGAATCAGAACTTCTGCAAATACCAAGATTGAGAAGGCATTTAAAAGCAGCGCATGTTACCATTTCAATAACATATAATTTGGTATCTGACTTCTTAAAAATGATCGTGGAATCTTATGGTCGCCTTTTACAGGACGATAATTTACGTATCAGTTGCTGCGTATGATAGAAGCATTAGTTGAGTTAAAAATAATCAGAAACTACTTTTGGTCAACTGTGAACAACACGAGTCTAAACAATGTTGCTAAATTTACTACTCAACATTAAGCAACTCAAAATGTAAGTTTTAAGGAAGTAATTTCCTAGTTAGACGCTGTTAAAGCTAGAAATAAGAGATTGTGAAAGCTATTGTTTTAAGTTAACTTATCTATCTTTTAAACGTTATTAATATAATATTTTATTAGTAAAAACTATTTGTAAATAACAATAAATGTATATTTAAATTCATTTCATTAAAATCGTACTTTACACTTATAGGATATTACATTTTACTTAACGTTGAATTTAAGTTTTCATGGGGTGACACCGTGGATACCGCCCCGGGTGTCACCCATACTACCTACGCCACTGGTATAGACAATTTAAAAACATTGCGTACAGTTCTACCTACAAGTAAGCTAAGTTACTGAAAGCTGTTGCAATGCAACGAAGATTAAGCGAATTTAGTTTGTGAATGATTGCCGATTGTGTGAACCTGCATGAGCAGTTAAACGAAAAAAATTAGATCCAGTATCATGATGGAAAACTTCACGAATCACACGATCAATTAGATTACGCTGTTCAATATTTGTAATTTCATAATGCTCACAAAACAGAACCTCTTGTTCTATTGGATCAATCAAAACTTCGTTTGTTCTCTATAAATACGTGGGAACTAGTAAACCATGTCATGACATGGTTAATTATAAACATTCAAAATGCCTTCAATTTCTAATAGAGCTCTATTAAAGGATACCTCATCGTTGTAATCACGCAAAAAATTTTCACTAAGAAATACTTTAGATCCATTCTATAACGTCGATGCATTGGCTGGCACATTTAATGCACAAATGTAACCAAATAAGTTTCGCACTTGTTTTGGTGAGTATAATTCATTCGAAGCAATGCCTTGAGCATGACACGCTTAACCAAAGTTTAATCTGTTAAATAATAATAAAAAAATTACACTTTCTTTAACTAGCAGTCCAATTTACTTTTTCTTTTGGGCAGAAACCATTAGGCGAGACTAAAGTCAATTCAAATTATCAGTTTGGATATCAAATTCTCTATGATGTAGAAAATATTCCTTTTCGAAATGTTGCTTTTATAAGTTCAAAGATTTACTCTACACTAATCGACTGTTTTGTTTGACCAAAGACCAGTCAGTATCTTAAAGTTAGTGCTGGGAATACACATCAGATAGTTGGCTCCAATCCGATTCGATTTCACGAACACCCAGGTTTAATTAGTGTATTTGTAACACATATTATATATACATTTCAGCTTTCTGCAATCCTTCTCTGTATAAAGTTTAGGTATGCTTATTAATATTTTCCTTTACTGTTTGACCAAAGATCACGGACTACCTTACAATGTAGACTTTGGCGTCGTTGCCATTAAAAACCAACTGAATGTAAACAATGAATTATTCGTTTTATTTAATTCAATGTATTTGTAACACATATTTTATATAAATTTTAGCTATCTGCACTTCTCTATATAAAGTTTAACTATGTCAAATCTCACACTCCTCCGTGCGCGCAATATTTTTAAAAAGGGATCCGAAGTTTTCGCTTCACATATTATATATAGATTTTTTTTTATTATTTGACAGGTATCTCTTCTTCATTGTTCGCCCTAGCATTTTTTTTTTTTTTACCCGTATATTTTCCTTCTCCTTTGTATCTCTGTACTAATTACTAGCGGACAAAAATCAGATGCAATAATTGATTTCTCCTAGTCATTTTTAGAAGTTTTCCTTTGGATTATTAATTCCTTTTTTAGTTGTTTTAAGTATTCCCTGTTCTCTTCTTACCAACCTTCTTAGCCTTCTAACGAGCCTATTGCAATCATCGATGAAGGAACATATGGAGACGACGAAAGGGACCTTCACAACGCACTGGAGTGAAACCGGGTAATGAGAAGTGAGGTGGGGAGGCCGCCATATTGGTCGGCCGTAGAAACACACGGAATAGGCACAAAAACCTCCAGGGAATCATAAGATAACCGTGGCACCACAATTTGATGATGGATTATTATGTATCTCGACGAGACAGATCAAAATTGAATAATAAAATTTTTTGATATCCTGCTTAGTTCTCGAGATATACTGTCTCAAAAGTGAGGAGTTTCGGATTGAAATTCAGAAGAAAAATTTCACCAAGGTCAAATTTGATGATAGATTCTTATGTAACACGACGATACAAATCGAAAGTGAAGAATAATGTTTATGTTTTTCGATATCTCGCTTAGTTCTCTAGATATGCTGTCTCCAAATTGTAATGGTTAGTTTAGATTAAGTCAATGTTTAGAACTTTTTTTTTTAAAAAAAAGTTGGTCATTTCAAAAGATCTCATAGCTTCTGGGCTTACTCAGAAAATAATGTACTGTTAGTGGCCTATGTTAATTCGCTATCAACATCGGTGCATTTATCTTCTTACCATACATCAAAAGTCAGGAGCTTAGATGGGAGTATTTTACATCGTGATACACGTTGTGTCACTAACATGGTGCTGATGGAAGTTACTAAAAACTAATAATAAATAAAAAAAATTGTACCCTTCTGGTACAGGCTGCCTTTCAATCTACCCATATTACCATTAATATTGCCGCTACAAAATCAAACTATGTGGACGGATCTAAACACATGAAATGCATCGCAAACTACATTTCGAGTAACAACGACGTTTGCTTCATTAAGTTTAGTAGTTCACACAGCACAAATTATCACCATTAATTTCATCGTACACTTTCAGTGTAAACTGAAACTGGACTAAAGCATGTACATTCACTGTATCGCGATGTAAACTTGATCCGCTTAAATTAGACTATCAACACTTGTTTACAATAAGGCTAGCCTTTTAGGTGCAAAGTAGTAACGCATGCTGATTGTCTACACTACATGAACAAATATTTGAAAACGACATTATCGTGTTGAGAGCAGTGAAAAAAATTATAACGATAGGCCCTAATATTGCAGTTACCTATCAAACACTTCAAGAACAATAATTACAATGTAATTTAGTTACGAAACATTATTCCATGTTGTTTCCTATCTTGTCTGTTTGTGCAACCGAATGCAATACAACTTGGCATTATAGAAAACTTCTAAATATTAGAAAATGAAATATTCTCATCAATAGACACAGTGCAAACAGCGCAATGTTTTGGGTCGATCCCTATGGCCGCCACGCATGCGCAGTAGCAGACGACTTTTTATATGAGGTTTCACCGATTTAGCGTTATTTCGCCTCCATATATTCCTTCTTCCATGACTGCAATGTGAAAGAGTGATGCTTTTTTATATCTTTTGTTTTGGAGTATGCCTGTATTCCCATATTCATATTAGCTCTTCGGAATTTTGCTGCTTCACTTCCAATGTAATGGCGCCATCCTTCCATACATTGAGACCTTCCATGAAATATCTGTTAAATAATAAAATCTATGCCTTCTCTAACTACATTAATTTTTAATATCTGGCCTTCTGGACACTCTTATTTTGATCACAAAAGCTACATTTCATCTGTACCATGTGACAGTCATCATCAGATTTTATTAGGAAGATATTCAATGTGCTTTTACCTATTGTTCTTTGTCCTACAACTAAAGTCCTTCCATTACTAATATTTTTAAAATTTGTGTGTATTATTCATTTTATTTATTTCCCAGAAATTTCAACTTTTAAAATTGTGTTTCCATAAATACCCTGGACCAAAATATTTAAAATCTATAGTTAATCGACCATGAACTGAACATCCAAAAATTTGTAAATGTCATATTAATCTTACCAACTTACTTCATATTAAATGTTTACAAACATAACCAAGACAACTTTGCATTCAGCATTTTTAACATTTCAATCAAGCGAAGAGAGTGTTGATTTTGTGGTTCTTTTCCTTTGATCTTAAAGTCATTATGTGTTTACCACACTTCACTTGATTGGTCAAATCATTTGTTCTGCTATATTCTATTTTAATATTACACCCACACACTATTAAAAAAAAAAAAAAAAAAATCCCACCTTTCTAGATTTTAACATGCACGGCAATTTCACGGAATATGGTTCTCTAAATTTCTGGTAATTCTGTCCATGATTATATCAGAGTTACACTGTGTACACAACTTTCAAAAATAGTATCAATATAAAATCAGACTACTGACTTAAGCAAAATATAGCATACCTTAGTGTAATCTTACAGTCAAATGAAAGAATCTATAACACACAAAAAAAGCACTTATATTTTTATGTCCACACAACTAATAATCAGTCTCTAATGTCCAGATAAGCATTTAGTTTCCTGTAAGGTCTTCTCTTTTTCATTATTTCACTGTGGTAAGCATTCAAGAACTTATAATTTCTCTCAGAGACTTTTCTGATGTGGTTGCATTTAGGTTGTTTGCAGATGACAAAAGAGTGTGTAATAGGGTCAAAATGGGAAAATACTGAACAGCTGCTGGGTGATGTGGATAGAATATGTAAATAGTGGATTGAAGATAAAAGCCAAGAAGAGTCAGCAAATTAGTTACACAGATATAAAACTAATGGTTGTTTAAGAGTTTAGGGTGGTGCAGAATAGCTTTATGAAGGCCTGAAGTGTAAATATCCTGGTATAACAATTGGTAATAAACTCAACTGGGCTGGACACTTTGGGCAGGTGGTAGGAAAAGATTACAAAATCCTTCATTTACTGGAGAGAGTGATGAGAGAATGTACCAGAGAAGCGAGTGAATTGGATTACAAAACTTTGGTAAGACCATTGTTTCAATATGGTAGTTTATTGTGGGACACACATTTTGGGTATCAAATACAGGAGTTGGAGAGATTGCAAATGAGAGCAGCTAGATTAGTTTGTAGAAATTATCGCTGGACCCAGTCAGTAAGCCAGTAATTTATATGGTACAGGAGCTGGATTGGGAGTCATTGGAAGTCAGGAGGAAGGCAAAGAAAGTGCTGGGAGAGTACAAGGTGTATATTGGAGATGGGGTTTAGAGGGATATTGGTAAAATCATAAGGGAGAAGTGTATGGAAAGAAAACAACATATATGATCACAAGCTGGCACTTGAAATTGTGCATAAGGGAGTAGGAAAATTTTCTTTTATGGGTAAGGGGAACAAGTTACCAAAGGAAGTGATAAATAATTTACCAAAAAAAAAAAAAAATACCAAATTTGTTCTTCTTCCATTTAATAAATCAGCCTGTTGACCCTGTGCTGGTTTCAGGGACTATTCCCATCTCTTGCATGGTTTAGCTATACTTCTTCTATCTTTAGGTGTATGTTGGTTTACTATTTTTGGTTAGTCATCCATTCTATACAGATGGTCTCTCTGGTTATTCCTGTGTTCCTCTCTCTTGTCATTCATACTATATATTTTTATCTCCTCTCTTATAGCCTCATTTCTTGTTAGATCTAGCCTTGTGCACGGAAGCCTCGGGATGGCCAGTATCATTGTTGTGCAACTACTAATCAATTTCTCCTACATCACATCACACATGACTGCACGCTATCACGTCTGCTAAATAAAAGGTAAAAATTATGGCCACCGCTTGTTCTTAAATAGAATCACCAAGTAAACCTTTAATCGGACCTAGCCAAATGTTATTTCATTTCTGATCATCTTGAAAATTTTATGTGTTCGAGCATCACTTAAATGTCTTTTTATGTTACAACAACTTTCCTTCTATGTGTCACGGTTTTTTAGGGCAATATTCAAAATTTGTAAATCCATCTTTATTCTTAAAGTTTTTAAGCCTGTTAGCTGATTATCCTATCAAAATAATCTGTACAAAATTCCTCAATATGATACAATACTGTCCTTGCCATATTTCAAGGTGAAAACCAAATTTTTCTTATATGATGAAAACTTTGATATTTAATTTCTCAGTGCTTACTGCTCCTATCAGGCTGAAATAACTTCCATTCTTACTCACAAAAATTCTATTTTTAAATATTATTTAAATGCAGTTCCTAAAGTATTGTCTTCTTGTACTATCCTGTATGTTATTAAAATCTAAATGTTGTCCGTTGTTTGGTTTCATCACCTCTCTTTTCAGCCATGTTTGAAAACTTTAAATTCACCTTTGAGACCTAAATATTCTTATAATCGATAAATAAAATAGTTCTGCCCAATCAGCAAAATTTCCTCTTTAATCTGAATATACTCACTATGGTCTCCAGTATGTATTAGTGCAAATTTTTAATTTTACTCAATCAATTAAAATCTATTTTTTCTTTCAAAAACACCTACTTCTATTTTAGCTATAGACTCTATTTTTTCATATGTTCTGTAACCCTTTATATCGAACATTTTGAGCTATTAATCTTTACTGCAACTTGAAAATTAGGAATTTTCTACGAGAAAAAGCTAATTCTGATGCCATGCTATCATGTGGTAATTTTATACTTAAATTCATCACATTTCCAGAGCCTAAATGTATGTTCTCATGTAAATCGTAATTCTTCTTTAAAAAAATATTTCCCTTTATAATTCTTTTTACAATTTATGAAATAGATTGAACTCTCCTAGTAACATGATTTCTAACTCTTGAAATGCTTGAAAAAACTTCTAAAAGTTGTTTGCTATAGGTTTTATATGTGTTTGTAGCTCTTTAAACCTAATTTTAATGATATGGAGGAAACCAGGTTATATTACGTGTGCCTCCAAAATAGAACTTATTCTGTGCAGCTGTAATGAGTCCCCACTTTTTCATTCTATCCTGGAAGTCTGCTTACACTCAATCATCATTCACTCTGTAAAATTCACAAAAGTCTCACTGTTCTCACTCAAAAAATTTTGGAATTTGAAAAATATAAAAATTGAAACACATAAAAATCCTAACTGAGTCCCTATCATCTGATACCGTCGCTAATACAAAATTACAGAATAACATTTGTCTCCTTGAATTGTTCTCACTTTGAATCCACTGTGCTTGTTTCTCCCTTCTCTGTACAAATCCTTCCCCTGAACCTCTTTATTTCAGAAATATGTGCCAATTTATAACTAACCCTATTGCCACCTTCAGTTTTGGCCACTAGTTTACTGAACCTTCCAATATCGATTCAGAACTACTTCCTGATCCACTACTTGAGACCAGTACCGGTTTAATCACGTAGCAGGAGGTAGCAACATGGGCTTCGCGGCGTCTTCTAGAGGGGCGACTTTTTTTTTTTTTTTTAGCTCTACAATTTTCCCCCAGACGGCAAAAAGTCTAGGGCCTCTTCTTCACATTTTCACATTTGATACGGGCCCCACG
Organism: Vandiemenella viatica; assembly: GCA_031002005.1. Taxonomy (NCBI): domain Eukaryota; kingdom Metazoa; phylum Arthropoda; class Insecta; order Orthoptera; family Morabidae; genus Vandiemenella; species Vandiemenella viatica. The sequence goes on from JARYHS010008074.1 coordinate 380,914,713, forward strand.
CTGTCTTAATCCGGCCCTACTTGAGACCCCACAAAATACCATCAGCCTTTATGGGGAACATGTTAAATGTTTTGGCTCCCATTGTAGTCTGCTCTGTCACATGTATGAAGTCGCCTCCCCTCACTAAATGTGTTTGGAAATTTCTGTTCCCTTGTATTAGTAATCTTAATTTAAATCCAGTTGACACTTGTGAACATTAAATCACCACCAATAATGACTCTTCTACACTAATCTCTAAAGACTAAATATTTACTAAGTTTCTCTACAAGGCCCTCATCTTCATTATTTATCCTACCTCTTTGATAAGCAGTCAATGGCCTTTTTTTTTTAATCACTCTTGGACAGCTAGCCCTTTTAACTAATGGCTATGATATATGAATACCAGTGAACTAAAGTAATCTTTGCTGACCAATGTGAATATCCTCTACCAATTGGTGCTATATCTCCGTGGTACACTCTGTAACCATTGGGGAAAACCTTATCATCAAAGAATTTTTTTTTACTTATCGGAATAATTAATGCTTCGTTGAACTAATGACAGTGGTGTTTTCGTTTTGTACACATTATTTTTGTTTCTTGCACTGAAATTGTTTACCTAAGAATTTGATGTAAACAAGTTAAAATGTTTTATGACAAAGTATAAGAGAACTCTTTTCTGCATTATGAAAGCTTTTATACATAGTGTAAAGTTCCCCCCCCCCCCCCAAAAAAAAAAAGAAGAAATGTCACATTACATGAACAAAAATAAAATAAGTGCACCTGTTTCATTAATTCCAGAACTGCTGTTAGATAAAGTGTTCTTAGGGAGCATCAATAAATTACATGCCTCAATCAAGGAAGAGTGGGAATGGGTTGGGTAGAAAGCTAGAAACCTATGCTTGGCTATGTGGAGATGGAAGCAGGTTCGAGACAAGCTACTTAACATCTTATTCATTTTATTTTTCACAGTTGAAATAGGGTACAGAATATACAACAGGTACAGAAAAGACAACAGCATATGGATATTTATTTCCATTAGTTAATTACATCAATAATTCAGATACACTACAGACTGACAGAGCCATGCATATGTTTAACTTGAAGTTGAAGAGTTCCGGAAACATGTGTCCAGTACATTTGAGCTAGCCATCATGTCACAGAGCAGAGCACACATAAAAACATTAGGGGTGGGGAAACTAGACTTAAATTTCCTTAAGCAGCCTATTCACAATCCAACTTGTAGGACCTAGCTGTGGAACCAATATTGGAAGTACTCATCCATTCACTCTCCAACAAAGGATCCAACATGTTCCAACATTCTTGTTGCACAGAAATTACCTCAGCATGCATTATTTCAAAGAGAAATGAAACAAGGCAGAACTGTGTCTTTTTTCCATAGCTTCAGAAAAAAAAGGATTGACAGATGGATCTAGAAATTTCAATGGCCACATTAGTAAACTGAGGAAAGGAAGGGTGTTCAGACAATTACAAATAAGGATGCAGAAGAAGTAACTGAGGATTGGAGGGAGAGGTCCAGAGATTTTAAGCAACTGGTTTAGTGAGACCATTAGTTACGATGATTCAGAAATGGGAGGGTTTGAATCAGAGAATGAGCTTATCTGCACAATTAGAAATGACCCAACTAAACAGTTTGAAATTCATGCTGAGGATATTATGAAGCATTTAGGAAAGCTGTAAAAGCATAATGGGACTGGAGTAGATAATATTATTACAGATGTCTTAAAGATAACAAGATGTGACATAATACCTTCCCTTGAAATGTTATTTACACTGAATCTCAATACTTACTGCTAACCAAAGGACTGAAAAAGTGCAATAGTAGGATGTTGGATGTGTTTAATTACAGTTTTTGACTTTATTTCTGGCCGCCGCTGAAAAATTCTATCACTCTTATTTTGCGCAATCTGGCATCAATGTCATCCCAGGCAATAGTAACGCAATACTGGCTCCACCTCCTCGCAATTTCATTGGTCGATATTTTATTCAGAGTCATCTATACTGCAGATTTTTTATTTCCTTAAGTCAATGCAGGAAACAATTGGCCAACAGGTAGGAATTAAGTTCCACCCACTGACGATTCTTATTGGCTGAACAGTTCATAATCCTACCATTACATTTCTATAATACTTTACCAAAATTCAGATCTTGAAACGTTTCCCAAAAGTTGTAGTTAACGGGATTGCATTAAAGTGAGGCAGGAAACAGGCTCAATGCTATATATTACTATGGTTGATTAGCATAAAACTATAACGATAAGATTGTTATACTCATTTTGATAACTCTTCAGATAATATTTCACTCATATATCTGGTCAGTCCACAAACCAAGGGATAATCATGTTCCATGAGGTAGAATTTTTAGTACTACGAAACTACAGAAACAAGAAATTATTTCGGAAGTGTCTCTCTCCAAGATGGATTGAACGAAACAGCCTTCCTTCGCTGCGTTGTATACGCCTATTCGAGGAAAGTAGCACCGAGCTTGTAGTGGTCCTATGGTCAGTGGTCGAGAGCGCGTCGAGTGAGCAGGTTGCAAACACTTCCGCCTGTTGCCACAGAACCGCGTGTGTCGAACATTCCTCAGTGTGGTGTTAGCTCTGGTCGGTGACACATCGGCCGCGTATAGTAGTCTTTGTTGTTGACTTAACTTGGCGGCGGTGTCTTCTGCCCGCGCCATGAAGTCTGTCGAGTCCTTCAAGTCTATTCCTCGTCGGGGTATGGTTCGTTTCAATTTTGACAAGAATACCCGTCGTGCTCAGCCCAGCTCTGTAGAAATTCATGATTGGTTGGTTGATGTGATTCATGTTACACCGGATCAGGTAGATACTGCTTACTTTGATTCTGAACTGTATGCATTTTTTGTGAAGTTCTATGATCCCTTCCAAGCAGAACGGCTTCTATCTCGAATTAGTTCAAATGTGATGTTTACACATCGTGACGGTTCCACTTCTCAGGTTGTTATTGAAAATGCGTCACTCGAGTATATACCGGTTAGAGTATATAATCTTCCTCCTGAGGTAGACGATTCCTTTCTTAAAGCAGCGTTGCTTCCGTTTGGAATTATACGAAACATCCGGTGGGAACGCTGGTCACCACAACATCGCTTCCAATGTTATAATGGTATTCGGACTGTGTTTATGAGTGTCAAAAAGAGTATTCCGTCACACGTGACAGTCTGTGGTTACCGAATCCATGTTACATATGAGGGGCAAGAGGGAACATGTTTTTACTGTAACGAAAGTGGTCATCTCAGATCGAATTGTCCGCGTCGTGTTACGATTTTGAAGTCGGCTTATCAAAAACGACATCAATTGACGTTAGCAGAATTAATGTCATTGCCTTCTGCTGATACTCAGTCTCCCGATTCAGGTGATGTAGGGGGCACATTGCCCCCAAAGCCTCACGAATTTCCGCCATTACCAGAGCGTACAGGTGCGATCGCTGCCCCCGCGGGGGCACTGGATTCAGTGTCACAAGCCAAACGCCGGCGGACTCATGACGATACGGACCTTGAAGACGCCCCTCCTCAGTCTCGTCCAAAAGAGGCAGCGTTGACTGAGGGTTCGTCTTCTTGCATTAATGAGATATCAAGTGATGTTAATTGTAATTCTAACATTATGAATGATCCCCCTTCTGCTTCTGTTGATGTTGATATGAGTGTGGTGTCCATGTCCTCCACTTCCGATGTTGATACAACTGTTACTGTGGGATCTGATGTCTCCTCGGAGACATCGAATACTGATCAGAAATTACAGTGTTCTGCTGTATTACCCTTACTCCACCACGTTGAAATGGAGAAGCAACAGGATACTTCGGGTACTTTGCTTACTGGTCAGGTATTAAAGCCCACCACTAGCGGTTCTTTATCTGCCTACACTGCAAATGACGACGGAAAACATTGTCCCGCGATATGTCCCCCGAATCCAACTGATAGGGGTGGAGAAGACCTTCCCTTTGAAGTTGAGTTAGACAAGCCTCCTACTCTTCCGAATCAAGAAGTCATGATGACAAGGAGTGGTATGAAACAACGTTTTCAACCTTCACGTGCAGCCTCGCGTAAAAAGAAAAAAAGTGAAGATTCTGCAACTTCAGGGGGGGAAGATTAACAAGTTTTTGCCTTCTCCATCGCGCAATAGTATAGAAGAGATGAGGAGATGATGTATAGATGCATTCAATCTGTCGGAAAAATTGTCTCACACTAGTTAGTTGAATGCAGGCATATAAATTTCTTACACTCAATGTTAATAGGATTACTTCCCCATTACGGCTTGCAGAATTGCGTCAATTCATTTATGATTCTCAGGCTGATATAGTGTGTTTACAAGAAGTGTTATTTGACGTGTTAAATCTTCCTGGATATTCCATGTATTTTAATATTGCCACTGAAATAACAACCGGTACGGCCTTGATCTATCGAGAAGGAATTCCGCTGTTGAACTTCGAAACTTTAGATGACGGTCGAGGTATAGGATGTACCGTTTACGATCTTGCCTTAATCTTTCTTTATGCTCCTTCTGGATCAGGACATTCATCCGACCGCGCGCGGTTTTATAAGGAAGATGTTGTGTATTTACTTCGACGGAATCCGCGGAAGATTTTGCTGGGAGGCGATTTCAACTGCGTCTTACGTCCTGTAGATCAGACTCCCAATTATAATTACTGTCGTGAACTAAATGATATGGTGACGTCGTTGCATTTGCGGGACGTATGGATTTGCAGATATCCAACACAGGTGCGATTTACGTATTTTACAGCAACTTCCAGTAGCCGTTTGGATCGCTTTTATCTATCTGCCCCAATATGTGACCAGCTTCTCTCAATTGATGTTATTCCTGCCAGCTTCACAGATCACTGTGCAGTTTCAATGACTTTTAACCACGTTCCCCAGCATGTTTATCTTTCACGCCCCCTATGGAAGCTTAACGTTTCACACCTAAACGACCCCTCTCTGGAAGACGTTATTGCTCACGTGTGGACGCAGGCGATTCGCTCACAAGCGCAGTATCCCACTCTTCTTCAATGGTGGGTTACCATTGCAAAACCAAGGCTTCGATCTGCGCTCAGGCGTTTTAGTGTTGAAAAGGCAGCTGAAATACGGCGGACTAGAGAATTTTATTATGCTGTCCTTCGTGATCTATATGATAGTGCTCGGACAGCACCTTTGAGGGTAACTGATGTACATCGTGTGAAGGCTAAACTCTTACAATTAAAACGAAGGGAACTGGATGGCGTTCGGTTGCGTGCCCAGCCTCGTTCAATCCTCCAGGATGAGTTAGCATCTATGTACCACCTTATTCGGCTTCACAAGCGATCTCAGAAGAAGTGCCTTACTGCAATTTATTCTCTTGACGGGAATGAGAGGTCTTCTCAATGTGATATCATGCGTGAAATTTATCACTACTTCTCCGAGCTTTACACTGCAGTTGATTCCGATGGCCTATCGTCTGCTGATTTTACTTCTCTCCTTAATAATATTGTTACAACTGCTCACCAAGAGGAGTTTCTTTCAATATTTCATCGTGAAGATATATTTAACATTGTGAATCATTCACCCTCCCACAAGGTCGCCTGGCGTCGATGGTATCCCAAAAGAATTTTATATTTCGCTTCTGGCCTCTGATAGGGGATACGATAACTTCTATAGTGAATGAAGTAATGCATGGGTGTCAAATTCCGCTTTCCTTTAAAGTTGCTAAGATTGTGTTAATTCCCAAAAAAGCGGGACGTTTGCGTGTTGATCAGTTTCGCCCTATATCACTCCTAAACTATGATTATAAAATAGTAGCGCGAGCGGTAAATAGTCGACTAGCGGCCTTGCTGCCTGACTTCATTGCGAGTCATCAAAGTTGTATTCCGGGTCGTACTCTCTTGACTACTGTTGTTGAATGCCGCGATCTAATCTCGATTGCTTCCACCGTCCAAATGACAGGTGCCTTGCTTTTTATTGATCTTCACCAGGCGTTCGATCGCGTTAATCATGAGTTTTTAATGAAAGTGTTAACGGCTGTTGGTTTTAACGATGATATACGTCGGATAATTACTTCCTTAATTACTGGTATTCAGGTGTCAATTGATGTAAATGGTCGTCTTACTTCCCCTATAGAGGTTTGTCAGGGTGTTCTGCAAGGGAGTCCCTTATCGATGTCGTTATTTGTTCTTTTTCTGGAACCGTTATTGCGACGTATAGCTTCTCGTCTGAGTGGCAGGTCGCTGCTTGGAGAAAATATTACAGTCCGCGCGTATGCGGACGATTGTCATGGTGCTTCTTCGCACTCCTGACGAAATACCGGTGCTTAAAGAAGTGTGGATGCCTTCTGTTATCTTACGGGTACACATATTAATGAACAAAAATGTTTCTTACTGAAATTGCGAGGATTTGAGGCGGTTGAGATTCCATGGGCCTCGACAGTATTTCGTCACCTATCGTTAGGCATTATAATCGACAAGTGTCCGTTGAAGATGGCCGCAATCAATTGGAAATCCGTTACGGATTAAGATTTCAGGGAACAATCAATGAACATGAATCCCGTTCTCTCCTCCCTCCTTCACGAAGTCCGTGTCCTGGAAACCTATGTGTTGAGTAAAGCTTACTTTGTAGCACAAATTTTTCCCCTTCCTGCGATGATGTTCCACAAGCTGAAAAGTTTATCTGGCAGATTATCTGGCGACACACCATATATAGAGTCCGTTATGAAGTTATGGCGCGCCCCCGACTGTTGGGAGGTTTGGGTCTTCCTGACATTCGGATCAAGGCTGCTGCATTATATATTCGTCGCACTATTCTAACTTGTTTACGTGCTCCTCGATCACTAACAGCACTCCTTTTCGACTGTCTCATGCCAGTAAGCTTAATACCTCCTGTATATATTGGTAGGATTCATTATAAATTAAGGCATGTTAGGATATTTTTTCTTGAAGTTAGCTATATAGGAAGGGACATCCTTTCCGAAAGGCACCTTTCCGTTAAGATGTTGATACGTCGTTGGCAGTTTCTGCATTGTGTTTCTTCTGTGGAATCCTTATCGCCAACAACAGATTGGAAGGTTGTCTGGTCAAACGTTAGTCTTCCTGTATTTCCGATGGAAGTGGCGTCCTCATGGTACCAGGTGGTTCATGATCTTATTCCTACAAATGTTCGACTTTTTCGTATTAGCCTTCATGAGAAAGACCGCTGCAATCGTTGCCATGAATTGGATATGTTATACCGCAGATTGACCCTCTGTAGTCATGGACATTGGAGCTGGCTTCGTAGGCAATTAGCTTTTCTCCTTCGTACGACGGAGGCTACAATTTCCGGTGAGATTCTCTTGCGTCCGGACTGTACATACTTTCCCAGGACGAAGAATAATACCATTATGTGGTTAGCCGGACATTATATTCATTATATGATAATAAGCGGGTTTGACGCTGATCCTCATGCCTTCTCTCACTATACGGCAACGGCACATTGGAAATGGCGTAGAATGCCACATTATCGTGAGCTGTTTGCAAATATGCTACATCTTGTTTTTAATCGACAAGGAGTTGGATGATTTGGTGAACTAAAATTTGTGTTGCAGCTTACTCCTGTTCTGTAAGCCAGTTGTCACGTACTATTAAAACATGATTCCAATATTATAAAAACATTTAGTGTTGTGTCGCTGCCACAACTGGAATTCAGCAAATGTAATTATATAATGTAAAAAAATAAAAAAAAGGGGTGGTGATGGCTCAACTGCGTAGTCACATTGATAAATAAAGTCTACCTTTTAGTTCAGCGTGTTGGCTAAATCTAATGGTACTATTATTGTAAAACTGTTAACATTACTCTGTAAAAGGATAATGGAAAATTGTACTAATGATATCATGTTTAAATTAAATTACTGATGTTATTCTGTAAATGGAAATATATTAATTGTAAGTACTTATATGTTAAAAATTATGAATTGGAAGGAAAAAAATTGTATTTATAACTTTGTAGGATTATATTATTGATGTTATTCTGTAAAATGAATATGGTCAGCAGTTAATAAAAAAAAAAAAAAAAAAAAAAAAAAAAAAAAAATGGTTAGCGTTCTGGGTTGCTGAGCGAGCGCTTCCGAGTTCAAATCCAAGTAGTCCTTATTTTTTTATTTAGAAATCTATCTTTACTTGTATTTTATTTTTAAGCGTACCGAAACTGCACTTTGCTTATAAGTATAAGGTATCCATGATTCTTTCCTAACTGCGTCAGGAAATAAGATAAATATCTGCAAAACTACCCAATGTTTCGTAACTAATAGCCGACGTAAGCATGAAAGATTTGCGGCAGCAGAACTGACGAAAATCTACACGGGTTTCAAGCCGCGCCGAAATCATATCATCTGTCCCTTTTCAAACGACACACATGTTTCCAATATATTTATTTCACAGTAGAACGATCATCGCGTTTCAGAAAGAAATAATTTACAAGAGGAATTATTGCTCTCTTTGTAGGTGGACGATAATGATTATGCACTATATAAATAAATGAGAGTTAATCGCGCAGAACTAAATATTAGCACCGCAACAAATCAAACGACCATTGTCACTAAAAAAATTACAACCAGATTATTATCGTAGGACAAAATAAATTATTTTATAACTGGTATAAGTAATTAAAGTTAATTGAGAATCGGGCTTAAAGACAGGGAGTTCTTAAATTACCGTTTTCTACAATGCTGTTAGTTGTTGACACTATTACTTCATGATCCTTACAGCATTGGGATTTATTAAATACTGGGGCTAAATGCTCATTACTTAACAAGGCGTGAAATTACCTTCGTTATTCTTTGTTTGGAATAATATAAATAAATACAAGCATTTGGCGAATGAGGATGTCGCCGTTCATGTGATTGTTCTTTAGTCTCCGGTATAAAGTGGAACGCTCAAGTTTTGTCACCCGTCATAATCGACTCCATAATCGCCAAGGCCTCAAGGATTCAAACAAACACAGTCTACCGGTAAAGTAAGGTTGATAATATCTAAAGACCGGAAGACCGAGCGTGGCGTGTGAGCGGTAACGTTCTGGCTCCAGGCAAATGCTGGGACGATTCTTATAGAAGGCCATGGCCGTTCCCTACTTTAATAACTTCAACATCGATGAAACGTAAAGCAATAAACAAAAAAATAAGGATAGGGAGAAGGTATTTGTAATCGATTTCAAGCCAGCTGCGAACCTCCTCAATAAATTTTAGCCAGCTCTTCTTCTTATGATTTACGCTTCGTCGACATAGAGGTGATTATTGGCTGGATAGTAGTGGCAAGGATTTCGGCCATGCCCTTGTAAAGAACCATTCCGGTATTCATATGGAGTGATTTGGGGAAACCTTGGAAACAACAAATCTGCATGGCCGAACTTGGATTCGAACCATTGTCATTCACAGCAACGACCAACGTGTGTTCCGAAATGGTAATGATGAAGAAAAATAGATATTTGTTCAACCTCTAAAAACTAATAAAGTAAAATAATTTGATTCATTATCAATGAATGCTTTGGAGACATTACTTTTTGTATTGCCCTCATGCAATTAACATGCCAGCTGTAAGTTGGATAATTCTGAAACCAACAAAAACTTTTGCCAAATGTGCTGCTCGTGTTAAATTATTACATGTATTATTTACGCGTTATAAAGGTGTTCTTCCTTCCCGAAGGAAGTAGGAAAGTTAAGACTTTTTCCTGGTAAGCGTTGCCATATTTACTTTTCTGCGATGTTGCCACGATGTTCTGCCTAGTAGTAACGCTGTAGCAATTACCCTATACCAGAAATAGTGTCTCATAGCTGGACACACACATAGGCGAAATGAAAAATTTTTTATGTTCCAGTCTCATCTAGAATATTTTCATTTAACTGATTACTTCTGTTGCAACAGTCCGATTCTGTATACAGATTACTATTCAATCACGGAATGTTGTATCTATATGTATATTTTTTCTTTGGTCATATAATTTATGAGGCACTAGATTCTGTGAGTCCAGGTGTCCGAGTGGTAACGCGCTGGGCTGTCAACGTGCTGGTTCTCGGTTCAAGCCCAGGTGCTGTCATTTTTTTCCATTCTTTATCTCCTTTTCACTTGTTGCAAAATACATATCATATAAGTAAGTTTATATATTATTTCGTGGTCAATTGGAACAGTGGAAAAGAATCATAAAATTGATGTTTGGCTGAAATGAAAAAGTGTCAACGCATCATGCGTGAGTAGGAACTGAAAGCCAGTTTTCCGATAAATTCCTATTCGTTTGCTGAATAGTAACGCAATCAAGATTTAATTTAGAACTACTGGTATCTTTATGTATTGACATATTAACCTGTTGTACGCGAAAGTAATGCTAAAGTCAAATACAATCCGTTTCAGAATACTGAAATGAGTAACAATCCAGTCTTACAGTACAAATCAGGATACTGGATGTAAATTCATTTAGCCAAAGTTTCAAGCAAGTAGTTTGTTTCCTCATAGTTGTAGAAGAACAATAGTCAGGATATGGACGTCATAACATCCACGAGGAAGAGGAGTGGTTTTATAAATATCCTACGTTTCAGTTATTCTAAGCTATCAGTTTCTAAATTTCTGAAAGATTTTGTCCCAAGCTAAAAATCATAAAATAGCAGATAGAAATAATGACACTTATTTTGCGTAGCGTTTTTGTAACAGATAAACTAATATGTTGTTAAGTAAAAATTACGTGTCAGCTGATAGATGAAGTTAGCACTATCTAGAGCCACACTTTTATTAATTATAAGGATTTATACTTTATCTCTGTTACACTATGCAAGTGATGTGTAGTAGAATAATCACGAGGAAGTCGGGCTGTTTACACACAGCGTTAAACGCGCAGCATTCCCTTGACCGTATAGTACGGAATATCCATTCGCAAGATATTCCGACTGATTTAAGAATTCATAATGATTAAACTTCTATCAATACTCGTTCGTTTTGTTATTATATATCTTAGCAGTATATTTCATGTTAATGTAGTAGGTTTTGCATTTCTCAGTAAATATTGTATAATGAAAGGAACATAGAAATCCAAACCGACTACATTAACATCAAAGAAACTGCTGGGACTCAATCAGATTGGATAGACGCAGATGAAAGAAAGAAAAAATAATTAAACTGTATGGTAGAAACGTAAGGAAGGTTGTACGTCAGTAAGAAAGTTATATACTCCTTTTGCTCTAGATTTATTTAAATGAAAGAAATATAAACGATCCAATCTACAAAAAACCTATCTGATATCAAGGACCGCGCTATTAGAGAGAGGTTAAGCAGATTAAATAATAATAATAAAAAAGACAAGTCACTTCACATTTCGTAATTACGAGATTCTTCAGTTCTGCTTTTCATTTTTTGTTTTAATGTTTCTTCATTCCACATACCACGTTGCTATAATAATACATTCAGGTAAAATGAAATCTGAATTATAAATTACTTCGGCAGCCTAGTGAAAGTCTCTTTGCTGTATATTAGTCTTGAGTCGTGGCTATACCGTGGGATCCAAATAACTGATCGTCCTTGACTACTGACATGAACAAAGTAAATTCAGTAAAAATTCATTTAGACAAAGTGATTTGAACCCATGATACTGTCATTTCTTTCAATCTGCCTTAACTATTAAGCACCTAGACTGCTACCCATAACTGTTAGAACAAAGGAATTATTATATCTCATTACAATTGATAAATAAAGAAGACACACTTCTAGAAGGTAGTACTGAAACCGACACTGATGGCGATATACAAAAGCATGCATATACAATAATGACCAAGAGTCCATTCATTTAGTAAACTGGAAGGAAAGATCGAAAGCAAGGCGAGTGCTTACCAATATTTCCGCCTTCTTATGCGGAAACAGGAAATTATGAACATCCTTCTTCTATAAATAACCTGTGTTTCACTTTCCTGATACTCTGCTATCAAGCATTAAGAGTAGGGATTGCAATCCAGCAAAGCGGGATCCAGCAATCCCGCGGGATCCCGCATCATTAGGCAGTCTGGCGGATCCCGCACAAAATTAAGCGTATCCGCAATCCGCAAAATGCGTGTCAGTGTGTGACTCGCTGCCCCACTCGGTCTCTATCGGATGTATTGCACTGTTTACCAGTACCCTTGCAGTTGGCATTTGACTCGTGTGTACAAACGTATGTTTTTATTAATCTCCATAATTCGTAAATAAATAGATACACCTTTACGTATTCATTAAAACTTACGTTTTGTTCTGAAGACACATTTCTAGAATTTGAGTGATGTTGTGTATTTAGTACGATTTTCTAACTATATAATAAGTTTTTTTATGTTTTGCACACGTCATCTGAACTACATAATTAAACCTTTTTATTCACGGTTTCATTATCCCCATTTTCTGTTTTTTCAGATAAAGTAATTGTGACAACTTCCTGTATTCGCGGCTGAAAATTTGATTAATCGTTGATATGAAACTAATGTTATCGTAATTTTAATCGCATACCTATTTATTTAGCAGCTATCAAAAGGCAATTGTATATCCTTTGACTTAGTGTTGTTTTGACCGCTGCCTCAATGTGTTTCTTTGACGAAAACCGCCTGTCTACATGTGCCGCTCAGGATTTCGATTAATCCCTCTTGTTATTATTTCGACTAAGGGCAAAAAAAGTTATAATGAAGTTTTCACGGGTGTATCGACGAATTGTGTTGTAGGAACACCATACTTCGACGGCTGCCACCGCCGTCTTCCTCACGTGTGAAATTTCGTGCTTTTATAATGAAATCCGGAGATACAACCTATGAAGACTTCACTGCAATCATTCGCCGAGAAAGTCTCCTTTCTTACTAAAAAGTAGTAATTTCCTCTCTAAAAACGTCGTTACGCCACATAAATAAACTGAAATACTTGACACATTAAGTGTTGGTGAGTAGTTTCTTTTAATCATCGAATCAACTGTAAGATCAATCAAGGAATCAGGATATATAATAATGAATCCCACAAAAACAATTATTGTAAAAAAAAAAAGGAAAAAAAAGGCCAAGTCTCTTGCTTGTGCAGTGACAAAAAGTTATGAGATCTCGTTATGAGCCAAGTTTACACTTTACAGAGTATATTGAAATGGAATGCTTTCTCTCGGTGTTATGGAACGTTTATTTAGAATTAAAAAAAACATCTCTGGTAACTTGGACATTAAGATAAACATGTTTTAAACTTATGTGATGTATTACAAGGCACATAATATGACCTAACACTGAACATTTTCCATTTTTTATTATTTATTTAAAAATTGGTTTAGATTAAAAAACAAAAATGTAAAACCTCGAAATATAACTCAAGACGTGCTAAAAAGTTTTAATGTCATTTTGCCAATTAAAATATTGTTAACTGTCAATTTTTATCATTTAACATTAAAATTTATTCATTAATTTAATTATTATTTAATTTATTAACGTTTTAAGTAGGCTAACTATGTTTTAAATATATGCGTTAAAAAAACTGTTTGCGCCAATCCCGCACGGATCCCGCGGGATTGACGCGAATCCCGCAAAAATCCCGCGGGATTGAAACATTGCGGGATTGCAATCCTTAATTAAGAGACACTTTATTTCACTCCAATATTCAACTATATTCTTAAATGAGAAACAAGTGCTGTAATGCTCTAACTCGTAGATTTTATAATACTGTCGTCTAGATTATTTATAAAATTCCTCCATTCATTCTATACGAACATTCATTGTGTTTCAGAAAATAAAAATTTACCCAAATTTCTTTTAATCTGGAAGCGTCAATTCTGCTGTGAATCCGAGCGAACGATGGACTGATAAAAGCTATAGCAGTTTAGCCGAACTGTCAGAATTTAACTATTCGAAGCGTTAAAGATCCTTGTAATTATTAGTTTACAGTGATATGGGTGGGCCGCGATCTCCAGCCAATGAATTTCAAACAAATCGGAGGATCTACCAAATAACGAATCTTCTGAAGTGGTGAGGTTGAAAATACAGTGTTTCAGAAAAACAATTGATGTCCAAGTTGATAGTGCAACATCACTTTACGCCCATATTTTAGCGAAATACAATAAAAAAAATTAGAATATTTCACAAATACAAATATACATATATACGTCTGTAAAAGATTATAATAGCATACTGACTTAGTTTCTTGTTATATTTATGCTGACGCTTTAATAACTAAAGCAATCGCTTCTTTTCCGTTACTTAACTTTTCACTTCTCCGTAGTAAGCCACTGCGGATTTTATTCGAGCTCTGGGTGTTGTAATTTTGATGTTACTGTCAACAGTAATATAATAACAAAACGTACGAGTATTGATAGAAGTTTAATCATTATGAATTCTTAAACCAGTCGGAATATCTTGCGAATGGATATTCCGTACAATCCGGTCAAGGGAATGCTGCACGTTTAACACTGTGTGTAAACAGCCCGACTTCATCGTGATTATTCTACTACACATCACTTGCAGTGTGTAACAGAGATAAAGAATAAATCCTTATAATTAATAACAGTGTGGCTCTAGATAGTGCTAACTTCATCTATCAGCTGACACGTAATTTTTACTTAACAACATAGTAGTTTATCTGTTACCAAAACGTTACGCAAAATAAGTGTCACTATTTCTATCGGCTATTTTATGATTTTTAACTTGGGACAAAATCTTTCAGAAATTTAGAAGCTGATAGCTTAGAATAACTGAAACGTAGGATATTTATAAAACCACTCCTCTTCCTCGTGGATGTTATGACGTCCATATCCTGACTATTGTTCTTCTATAACTATGAGGAAACAAACTACTTGCTTGAAACTTTGGCTAAATGAATTTACATCCAGTATCCTGATTTGTACTGTAAGACTGGATTGTTACTCATTTCAGTATTCTGAAACGGATTGTATTTGACTTTAGCATTACTTTCGCGTACAACAGGTTAATATGTCAATACATAAAGATACCAGTAGTTCAAAATTAAATCTTGATTGCGTTACTATTCAGCAAACGAATAGGAAATTAATCCAATAATATTTTGGTTGAATGATGGATCAGAAACTGTATTGTTTCATTGATGGGATTGTACGGATGCTTGACTGATCAATTAATAGCAAAAAATTTTCAACCTCACTTTTAAAAATGATTGTCAGTAATGTTTAGATGCAATTAAAAATCATATGTTTACATTAATTCATAGCCGAATGAATTGGATGAAGGGTAATGTTCATCAGTGACATTAGACAGTACTCAATTTTGCCCGCGGCCTGACTCGAACCGCGGAAACGCGAGACACCGCACTAGCTTCCGGGATATCAGCATGGCACCCGCGAATCTGAGCCACTTACAGTACCATTCTCTCTGGATTACCAGAGACAGAAGTTAAGGTAACAACAACTTATAACCAGACTGGCATTATCTTTCCTCCTTCCTCAAATTTCCTGTTTCTTTCTTGGAATTTCAGATTTCGAAAATAAGGTTATCATGTCATTATATTGAGGATATACATCAATTATATAATTGCTGATCACTAGTAGGAGCAGCATTTTGTTAAATACGGAATCTCCTATTAGCATGTTATTCGCCAATGTTAATTTTTTGTTTTCGTAAGAATAACTACTCACATTTTCAATTCTGATTTGCTTTCTAAAACCACTGTGTCCAATAGGAACATTAGCTACAAAAACCGCACATTAGTTTGACTTAGATCCTTGTTTGTTTTTAATAGCCATCATTACCGCAATCATCAATCTCCCGCCTTTGCCATAAGCACTAGAAAAAAATTGGTAAAGTTGAGTGGCACAAATCGTAATGGTTAAATTAAATTTATCGGAAAACTGGCTTTCAGTTCCTACTCACGCATGATGCGTTGACACTTTTTCATTTCAGCCAAACATCAATTTTATGATTCTTTTCCACTGTTCCAATTGACCACGAAATATATATAAACTTACTTATATGATATGTATTTTGCAACAAGTGAAAAGGAGATAAAGAATGGAAAAAAATGACAGCACCTGGGCTTGAACCGAGAACCAGCACGTTGACAGCCCAGCGCGTTACCACTCGGACACCTGGACTCACAGAATCTAGTGCCTCATAAATTATATGACCAAAGAAAAAATATACATATAGATACAACATTCCGTGATTGAATAGTAATCTGTATACAGAATCGGACTGTTGCAACAGAAGTAATCAGTTAAATGAAAATATTCTAGATGAGACTGGAACATAAATAATTTTTCATTTCGCCTATGTGTGTGTCCAGCTATGAGACACTATTTCTGGTATAGGGTAATTGCTACAGCGTTACTACTAGGCAGAACATCGTGGCAACATCGCAGAAAGTAAATATGGCAACGCTTACCAGGAAAAAGTCTTAACTTTCCTACTTCCTTCGGGAAGGAAGAACACCTTTATAACGCGTAAATAATACATGTAATATTTTAACACGAGCAGCACATTTGGCAAAAGTTTTTGTTGGTTTCAGAATTATCCAATTTACAGCTGGCATGTTAATTGCATGAGGGCAATACAAAAAGTAATGTCTCCAAAGCATTCATTGATAATGAATCAAATTATTTTACTTTATTAGTTTTAGAGGTTGAACAAATATCTATTTTTCTTCATCATTACCATTTCGGAACACACGTTGGTCGTTGCTGTGAATGACAATGGTTCGAATCCAAGTTCGGCCATGCAGATTTGTTGTTTCCAAGGTTTCCCCAAATCACTCCATATGAATACCGGAATGGGTTCTTTACAAGGGCATGGCCGAAATCCTTGCCACTACTATCCAGCCAATAATCACCTCTATGTCGACGAAGCGTAAAATCATAAGAAGAAGAGCTGGCTAAATTTATTGAGGAGGTCGCAGCTGGCTTGAAATCGATTAACAATACCTTCTCCCTATCCTTATTTTTTTGTTTATTGCTTTACGTTTCATCGATGTTGAAGTTATTAAAGTAGGGAACGGCCATGGCCTTCTATAAGAATCGTCCCAGCATTTGCCTGGAGCCAGAACGTTACCGCTCACACGCCACGCTCGGTCTTCCGGTCTTTAGACATTATCAACCTTACTTTACTGGTAGACTGTGTTTGTTTGAATCCTTGAGACCTTGGCGATTATGGAGTCGATTATGACGGGTGACAAAACTTGAGCTTTCCACTTTATACCGGAGACTAAAGAACAATCACATGAACGGCGACATCCTCATTCGCCAAATGCTTGTATTTATTTATGTTATTCCAAACAAAGAATAACGAAGGTAATTTCACGCCTTGTTAAGTAATGAGCATTTAGCCCCAGTATTTAATAAATCCCAATGCTGTAAGGATCATGAAGTAATAGTATCAACAACTAACAGCATTGTAGAAAACGGTAATTTAAGAAATCCATGTCTTTAAGCCCGATTCTCAATTAACTTTAATTACTTATACCAGTTATAAAATAATTTATTTTTGTCCTACGATAATAATCTGGTTGTAATTTTTTTAGTGACAATGGTCGTTTGATTTGTTGCGGTGCTAATATTTAGTTCTGCGCGATTAACTCTCATTTATTTATATAGTGCATAATCATTATCGTCCACCTACAAAGAGAGCAATAATTCCTCTTGTAAATTATTTCTTTCTGAAACGCGATGATCGTTCTACTGTGAAATAAATATATTGGAAACATGTGTGTCGTTTGAAAAGGGACAGATGATATGATTTCGGCGCGGCTTGAAACCCGTGTAGATTTTCGTCAGTTCTGCTGCCGCAAATCTTTTATGCTTACGTCGGCTATTAGTTACGAAACATTGGGTAGTTTTGCAGATGTTTATCTTATTTCCTGACGCAGTTAGGAAAGAATCATGGATACCTTATACTTGTAAGCAATGTGCAGTTTCGTTACGCTTAAAAATAAAATACAAGTAAAGATAGATTTCTAAATAAAAAAAATAAAATAAAAAAAATAAGGACTACTTGGATTTGAACTCGGAACCGCTCGCTCAGCAACCAAGAACGCTAACCATAGGACCACTACAAGCTCGGTGCTACTTTCCTCGAATAGGCGTATACAACGCAGCGAAGGAAGACTGTTTCATTCAATCCATCTTGGAGAGAGACACTTCCGAAATAATTTCTTGTTTCTGTAGTTTCGAAGTACTAAAAATTCTACCTCATGGAACATGATTATCCCTTGGTTAGTGGACTGACCAGATATATGAGTGAAACTATTATCCGAAGAGTTATCAAAATGAGTATAACAATCTTATCATTATAGTTTTATGCTAATCAACCGTAGTAATATATAGCATTGAGCCTGTTTCCTGCCTCACTTTAATGCAATCCCGTTAACTACAACTTTTGGGAAACGTTTCAAGACCTGAATTTTGGTAAAGGATTATAGAAATGTAATGGTAGGATGATGAACTGTTCAGCCAATAAGAATCGTCAGTGGGAGGAGCTTAATTCCTACCTGTTGGCCAATTGTTTCCTGCATTGACTTAAGGAAATGAAAAATCTGCAGTATAGATGGCTCTGAATAAAATATCGACCAATGAAATTGCGAGGAGGTGGAGCCAGTATTGCGTTAATGTTATCTGGGATGACATTGATGCCAGATTGTGCAAACTAAGAGTGATAGAATTTTTCAGCGGCGGCCAAAAATAAAGTCAAAGACTGTACACATATAGGCTAGTCTGGGAGACCAACAACCTCAAACATGTCCAACATGTAGTTCACACCTTATTCAAATCCCAACAAGAATCGTACATGTAAAATCATATCATCATAGGTTCTACTAGTTGGGCTGTGAATGGGCCACTTTGTAGATGTCAGACAGGTTTTTTGGTACTAATGGCAGTTCATGTTGTTTCGATGTTTTTAAACAAAAATGCTTGCCCTTGTGTCACAACCATTTGTTGATAAGGTAGTGCCATTTTTGTTCTGTGAAGTGAATTTTGCTATCATCATCATCTTCTTCATCCAACTCTAGTTTCCAAGTGTAAAAGCCCTTGCCACCTTTGTCCGTCCGAGTATGTTTCCTCTTCTTGGACTCTAAACCATGATACATCTTTCTCCAATTTCACAAGATCAAGCCATCTTCTCTTGTGCCAGACTCTTTGTCTTTTACCCTTCAGTTCATTTTGCACCCATATCATTGCTTTTCTCTTTGGGACCATCCACTTGACATTTCACAGCCATTGCAATCTTGCTTTGACAATTTTTTTGCAAAATGTTTCACTGACTGGGATCTCTTAATGGATCACTTCATTCTTGATCTTGTCACTTCTGGTTTCCTGTACCGTAAATTGCAGGAACTTCATCTTTGCCACCTGGAGTCTGTTTTCATTTCTATTGGTATTAGTACATATTTCCAGGCTATAGGTAGTAATTGGTAAGAAATATGCATTATGCAGTGATAGTTTGGCTGAATTGGAACAAGCTTGTCTCATAGAAGCTGCCTAACATGATGACAGAACTGGACTCCTTTTTTGTACCCTGTTGGTAATTTTGTTCTGGGATCGATTGTAAGAAGTCACTTTACTGACCAGGCACTAAAAATTATCAACCTGAATTTCACTATATCTTTAATATTGGTGATCCAATCTCACAGTTTTTACCCCTGCCCTGGCACAAAGTTCCTAGATCCATCACCATTTGATGGAAATATATGTCCAGTGAGTTTTCAAAATCTCAAACTGTGTCAAGCAGAACAAATAATCATTCCCTGGTAATGAAGAAAGAATGATGACAGAATTGCAGCAAACCATCTCAGTTCATTTTATTTTTTATTTTTATTGATATTCTAGTTTGTTCTGTTTTATAAATAAATAAATAATGAAGATAGAAATCAGGAAAATGTTTTTAGTAACATCTCAAGATAAAAAGGCTCCCTGGCTGTACCTGAGAAAGAGGTTTTTCCAATAATTGAATATTTGCAGGAGTGGCTAGTGTCACACTTGTATTGAGAATCATATTTATTATTTTTAAAAGGTGTTTTTTGGTGACAAGCCATCTTTTGCAATTCATACTTAATCAAAATCAATAAATGTGGTAAAATTTTGGATACATTTCTGGTAATAAAAAAGAAAAAATCTGCGTGTTGGCTGCTTAATATCGTGGAAGAATGAATGATAAAGATGAGGTTCTTGTGGAGAAACTAAATACATTCACAGAGTTAAGAGGTAAGAGTAGAATGGTCATTATTGATCGAGATTTAAATTTACCAGGTGTCAGCTTGGTAGGAAACAAGAGTAATAACACAAGAGAACAGAGATTTGAAAATACCTTGGTGATGGAAGGAGGCTTTACGCAAGTGGTAGAGTAGAACACAAGGGGTCCAAACATGTTACATATTTTCTTAAGAAAGCTTGATGATAACTGTGTGAAATGTCAAGGAACTGAAGAAGTAAGTGATCATAATGCAGTTCTGATGGGTATTGGAGGATTCAGTAAACCAGTTACAAAAATTGAAGGGGAAAATGGATACAGTTATAAAAAGGCAAACATTTCATAACTAAAGAGATATTTCAAGTAACATTTCAGCAAATGTAAGGAAGACAAAAGTCAAAGTGAGAAGAGCTAAAGGTCATAATAAAAATGGATGAAGAAATATTTATTCCATAACATAAAATTAAAAAAGCAGAGAACCTATGTTCTATAATTTGGAGGTCAGTTTATTAAAGAGTTTGGTGAAAAGAGAGCATAACAGACTTAAGAGACAGATAGACAGTAAGCAGTACTTGAAACAACTAAATCAGGAATTAATAATAGCAAAGAAGGTGAAAAACATTGGGTTTATGAAGAATATTATTGATGCAGAAAACTTATGGGAAGGAAGGGTGCTGAGACAGTTATAGACAAGGATGGAGGAGAAGTTACTGAAGTTTTGAAAGGCAGAGATTTTAAGTAACCGGTTTAGTGAGACTATGATTCAGGAATGGGAAGGGTTAAATCAGAGAACAATCTTGTCCACACATCGTGCAAGGTAAAAGTGAAAACTTCAAATGTTATTGTTACACGAGCAAAGTCTAGACAAAATAGTGCAATATCAGGCAGGGGCATAGCTACTATGGGGCTAGGCGGTGCAGTGCACTGGGGCCCCTACGCTCAGGGGGCTCCCAAGCCCAGTTTAGAGGGCCCACCAGCCATCTTGGCAAACTGGCGACCTTTTTTTTTTAGCTCTACCACCGTCTAAAGGGGGCCCCCAACCACTGCTCACGAGGCCCCTAAGGACAACTCAAGAGCCCCCATCCTCAGCTCAGGGGGCCTATACCAGCACACGAAGCAAAAAAAAAGGTCGCCCGTCTGGACTGAAGGCCCAAAATAATTTTTTTGCACCGGGGCCCTTGTTGACTTAGCTACGCCACTGATAGCAGGTCCATCAGCTAATGACCGCGATAATATTTGTATATGTGATAAACTAAGACTTGAATTAGTAATGAAAGAAGACATTATCAAATCGTTGAAGGAGAAGATTGATCAGATTTCAGAAGAAAATAACAAACTGAAGATTAGTGATGTTGAAAACCCAGAAATGTGGACACATGTTGTGAAAAATAGTGGCGAAACATCGTTTAGGCCTAGGCCTAAAATCGCGGTATCAACAGTTCCAGTAAAGAACGTATTTAGTGTTCTTAATGAAGTTCGTGATGATTATGAAGAAGAAACTGTAAAGAAAACCCAGATACAAGCAGAAAGAAACATGAAGCAGAAATCAAAAGCTGCTAACAGAAGTAAAATCGCAGGTGTTCAGGAACGCAAGTGTCTACAGTTACAAAGAAATGAGAAGAAAAAAGTGCTTCTACTGTCTGACAACCAAGGGAGGTACTGTGCCAACTTTTTAATCTCTCTTCTTGGGAATGGTTATCAAATAGAAAGTGTAATGAAGCCAAATGCGACAATTACAGAAGTTATCAGCAATATTGATGAGTGGACATGTAGTTATGGACTAAATGACACTGTTATAGTGATGGGGGGAACAAACGATATCGATATAGGATATAATAATGATATTTTCAAGAATATAGCAGGTAAACTGATAGATGCAAATAAAAAGACAAATGTCATCTTAAATCCAGTGCCATATAGATATGACAAAACAAATATGAACAGTCTAATTAGGAGTTTTAATGATAAGATGCTAAAAGAAATTAATAGTTCAAGTAGTGATAAGAAAAGATTAAGCTTAAACTTTGAAATAGAAAGGTTATGCCAAAACCATTACACCAGACATGGTCTACATTTAAATTATAATGGAAAAATGAAAATATGTGTTAGAATGGAAGATATAGTAAAAAATTCTGAAACTCAAAGTAAAAACCACATAAAGGTTCAAAAGAAGTTAACTTTCATGAACAAGTGGTTGCTAAGCAGTAAAAATGTTGGGGATGACAAGAAAGAAACAAACACATACAAAGAAACTAACAATAAAATTAAGAGTAGAATCACATTCCTAGACAAATGGTTAATGAAACATAATACAGCCAAGAACAAAACAGAGTCAAAAACAAGTAATTTTTTAGGGAAAGTAACTCAACATCTGACAATATTATAGTGGAGGAACAAAAGTATTCTATAGGTAAACATGAGATTAGCAAGAATGAAACTATAAAATCATACATCAAAATGTACAGTATATCAGAAGCAAAACAAATGAGCTAGAATTATTGATAGAAGAAACAAGTCCAAACATAATAATACTCACTGAACATGCATTAAAAAATGAATTAATTCCAGGACTGCACATTGAAGGGTATACTGTGGGAAATAGTTACAGTAGGGAAATGTATAAAGGAGGAGGAATCTTAATTTTAGTAAAACATGAACTAGATTTTAAAGTAGTAAATATAAATTCACAATTATTGTGTGAAAAAGATTTTGAAATGTGTGGTATTTCAATCTGTATAAAAAGCAAAATTTTGGCTGTAGTGGGTTTATACAGAGCACCGGCAGGAAACATTGAAATATTTTATAAAAACCTATACAAGGTTCTAGAGTCATTGTGTAGTAGTTATGACCATGTAATTCTAATGGGAGATTTTAATATTGATTTATTAAAGTGCAATAAGCTGTCAAAAGAACTTGAAGACATTTGTAGCTGTTTAGGACTTAAGATCTGTATAAAAAGCCCTACAATGGAAACTGCAACTTCAAAAACAGCAATAGATAATGTAATAACTAACTACCCAGAGGATGAATATGCAACAAAATTAATACACACATCAATATCAGATCACTATGGGCAAGAAATTAGTATAAAACAAGAAGCAGAACATGAGGTAACATGGCTCCGTGAAGAATATCGACCCTATACTAAACAAAATATTGAATTGTTTAAAAACCTTTTAATGAGAGAAACATGGACTGAAACAGTCAATTCTTACACAACAGATGAAAAATATGACTCATTCATAAACTTAGTTAATTATTACAAAGACATAGCTTTCCCAGTAAAAAACAAAAAGCAATCAAAGAATAAAACAACACACAATAAATGGGATACAGAAGACATTATACAACACAAGGACCATATAAAATGGGTTAGTAGACTGTGTAGGGAAGGGTATCCATCACTGAAAAAATATCTGAAAAAGTGTAAAAATGAATTAAAAAATATGAAATCAGATAACATTCAAAACATACTACACAGAAGTAGCAATAAGCAAAGAGCATTATGGAAAATTATTAATAGGGAGAGGGGGAAAAATCAGATTATGAACCAGGATAAAAGCATTGAACAGATTGTGTACAATGACGCTGTAGTACATGATTCTAGGCATATTGCATGTACATTAAATGAACATTATATAAATATAGCAGAAAAACTAACTAACAGTCACAGTAGCAAGTCAAAAGACAATGATTTAGTATTAAGGTGAACACAGATTAAGGTGAACACAGATTCAGTATTCCTTAGACCAACAACAGAAAAAGAAATAAGTAAAATTATAAAGTCCATAAAGACTAAAACGTCCATGGGAACTGACGAGATATCTAATATGCTTATAAAAGAATGCAATAGCTATCTCTTAAAACCATTAGTACACATAATAAATCATTCATTTATAAGTGGAACATTTCCAGATTCCTTACAGATTTCTAAAGTTATACCTGTTTTCAAGAAAGGGGAAAGGTCAGATGTAAACAATTATAGACCGTTGTCACTAATATCTAGAATATCAAAAAATTTTGAGAAAGCAATGGAACAGAGGCTTATTGACTTCCTAAACAAGCACAACATAATTACTGATTCTCAACATGGTTATAGGAAATACAGGTCTACAGAAACAGCAGTCACAATGTTTGTAGATTCGGTAAAGAAATCCTTGGATGATGGAGAGTATACAACAGCAGTACTTATAGATTTATCAAAAGCCTTTGACACAGTCAATCATCAGAGGTTACTTAACAAACTAGAAAAATGGGGAATAAGGGGTAAGGCCTATAAATGGATAGAATCATATCTGTCAAATAGAAAACAATTTACGATCATAAAAAGCAACACAGACTTTAAAAATGTAACATCAAACACCCTCACTATAAAAGCAGGAGTACCACAGGGCTCGGTGCTGGGGCCTCTGTTGTTCATCCTATACATAAATGATATCCCAAGACCAATAGGGGAGAATGATTCAATGGTTCTTTATGTAGATGATGCAACTATGAAGATTTCAAACATCAAACTATGTAATATAGAAACAATCCTTAATCTTTACTTCCAGAGACTAGCAAAATGGTTAGAAGATAATTATCTTGTAATCAACTTAAACAAAACCCAAATGATATCATTTCAGTCGAAAAGAACAAGGTACTCTGTAAATTTAGACATAAGCAGTGAGCAAATAAAGGAGACAGAATCAGCTAACTTGCTAGGGATTCAAATAGACAAATTCATGAATTGGGAAAAACAGGTGGATCAATTCTGTAAGAAACTAACCCCTATTGTAATTATGGTCAGCTACCTCCGAGAATTCTGTAGCAGGGATATTCTGATGACTATCTATTACTCCCTTTTTGAAAGCCAACTGAGATATGGTATATCAGCGTGGGGAAGGCCCACTGAAAATAACGTAATGAGAATATTAAAAATACAAAAACATATGATTAGTACAATACTAAAAGAAAAAAGAATGGTTTCATGTAGAAAATATTTTGTAGATTTGAAAATTCTGACATTTCCCTGTATATACATATATAAGACTATACTGCTCTCACTCACAAAGAAGGTTGTTAAAAAGAATGAGCAAGTGCACCAATATGAAACACGTAATAAAATTAATTTCAATTTACATGCTGTAACGATAAAGTGGCGTCTGCTAGGGGTTATAATGCACTAGCAGCTTGGTGTGGGGTAATTGTTGTTCGTCTGCAACTGTTTACAATCCTCTATCGTTTTGATTCTTTTATACAGCATTATGTCATCTGTAAACAATCTAATTTCAGATAGTAAACTGAGGCGTTGTTACTACTACTAACAGACAGTACTTATCCACAAGGATACAGTGGGAAGTGTGTGGGAACATGGTTAGCAGTTCAAGCCTTGTTTAAACATTGGTTTATTACAATTATTAATGATAATGCTGAAACTTACAGAAAATGTTACAACTATAATATCTAATACCACCAATCCTGGTCTTGCAAACGAAGATATGAATAATCTTGTTATCACAAAACGATATATTATGGACCAAACCTTGGTCTTGCAAGTTATACCTTGAATAACCCTTATAATTACAAACAATCCTACTTATACCAAATTATAGAATATAACCAACATGGCTCTTAATAAACTACTAGCCAAATACAATTTTATATTTGAGCCAGACCGCTAACGACGAGGTAGAAAGCGACACACTGGTAGTAGTAATTGACAGAGAAAATGACTCATATAATGTCAAATAACACCGGCCGACAATTCCACGTAGACTAAAAACAGAAATAACAAGACCGGCTCGTTCTCGTCTACCAGCATCAAACACTCGGCCAGTAAGACCAAACACAATTTATGGCTGAGGCACACCGCTAACGACGAGGCAGAAGGCGACACTTGTGGTTGCAGTTGACGGCCACTACCTCCAATACCGTCCCAGGGCGAGAAGGCAGGTTTCAGCTCGAAAGGTACCACCCGGGTTGATCGCCATGGTGTTCCCCAAGCTTCGGGACAGCACTCTCGGCAAAGTGTGTATCGGAGAAATTCCCTCTCTGCAGGTGGTCGAAGCACGGTCGCGAGGGACCCACCAATTCACCAGAAGTATAATCCACGGGTGGCCCGGTCAAACCATCAAGCTGAGTCACGGCCACTGCGAGAAATACCAGGCATAACTAATCGACTGTTGGCTGCCTCACTGACTGCTTCCTCCTTAGTCACGCAACGCTATCACTCCAGGAAACATTAGCGGAATGCCGATCGCATGCCTCCAACTACACGGCCACTCAGCGCCGACCGACTGACTGCCTCCCTAAGCAGTGAGCAAAATAAAGGAGACAGAATCAGCTAACTTGCTAGGGATTCAAATAGACAAATTCATGAATTGGGAAAAAACAGGTGGATCAATTCTGTAAGAAACTAACCCCTATTGTAATTATGGTCAGCTACCTCCGAGAATTCTGTAGCAGGGATATTCTGATGACTATCTATTACTCCCTTTTTGAAAGCCAACTGAGATATGGTATATCAGCGTGGGGAAGGCCCACTGAAAATAACGTAATGAGAATATTAAAAATACAAAAACATATGATTAGTACAATACTAAAAGAAAAAAGAATGGTTTCATGTAGAAAATATTTTGTAGATTTGAAAATTCTGACATTTCCCTGTATATACATATATAAGACTATACTGCTCTCACTCACAAAGAAGGTTGTTAAAAAGAATGAGCAAGTGCACCAATATGAAACACGTAATAAAATTAATTTCAATTTACATGCTGTAACGATAAAGTGGCGTCTGCTAGGGGTTATAATGCACTAGCAGCTTGGTGTGGGGTAATTGTTGTTCGTCTGCAACTGTTTACAATCCTCTATCGTTTTGATTCTTTTATACAGCATTATGTCATCTGTAAACAATCTAATTTCAGATAGTAAACTGAGGCGTTGTTACTACTACTAACAGACAGTACTTATCCACAAGGATACAGTGGGAAGTGTGTGGGAACATGGTTAGCAGTTCAAGCCTTGTTTAAACATTGGTTTATTACAATTATTAATGATAATGCTGAAACTTACAGAAAATGTTACAACTATAATATCTAATACCACCAATCCTGGTCTTGCAAACGAAGATATGAATAATCTTGTTATCACAAAACGATATATTATGGACCAAACCTTGGTCTTGCAAGTTATACCTTGAATAACCCTTATAATTACAAACAATCCTACTTATACCAAATTATAGAATATAACCAACATG
This sequence comes from Vandiemenella viatica, assembly GCA_031002005.1. Classification (NCBI taxonomy): domain Eukaryota; kingdom Metazoa; phylum Arthropoda; class Insecta; order Orthoptera; family Morabidae; genus Vandiemenella; species Vandiemenella viatica. The sequence continues at coordinate 380,942,075 of JARYHS010008074.1, forward strand.
GCTCTTAATAAACTACTAGCCAAATACAATTTTATATTTGAGCCAGACCGCTAACGACGAGGTAGAAAGCGACACACTGGTAGTAGTAATTGACAGAGAAAATGACTCATATAATGTCAAATAACACCGGCCGACAATTCCACGTAGACTAAAAACAGAAATAACAAGACCGGCTCGTTCTCGTCTACCAGCATCAAACACTCGGCCAGTAAGACCAAACACAATTTATGGCTGAGGCACACCGCTAACGACGAGGCAGAAGGCGACACTTGTGGTTGCAGTTGACGGCCACTACCTCCAATACCGTCCCAGGGCGAGAAGGCAGGTTTCAGCTCGAAAGGTACCACCCGGGTTGATCGCCATGGTGTTCCCCAAGCTTCGGGACAGCACTCTCGGCAAAGTGTGTATCGGAGAAATTCCCTCTCTGCAGGTGGTCGAAGCACGGTCGCGAGGGACCCACCAATTCACCAGAAGTATAATCCACGGGTGGCCCGGTCAAACCATCAAGCTGAGTCACGGCCACTGCGAGAAATACCAGGCATAACTAATCGACTGTTGGCTGCCTCACTGACTGCTTCCTCCTTAGTCACGCAACGCTATCACTCCAGGAAACATTAGCGGAATGCCGATCGCATGCCTCCAACTACACGGCCACTCAGCGCCGACCGACTGACTGCCTCCCTGGCCGCCCGGTCCAAGCCGGACCCCGCAGCCCCACCGGACCTCCAGCCTCACGGCGACACAGGGAAGCACTCCGCTTCCGACGGACTGACTGGCTGGCAGACTGACCAAGACTAACTCCGACTAACTGCCCGTCCGGTTCCGTGTCCCACATATATACCACTATCGCCAGGAGCCCCAGCGCTCTCTAGCGGGGGAATACCAAAGAGGAAACAATCGCGAGCGGAAGAGAAGGCAAAGATACAACAAGAGCCGAGCACGGCTCATAAACAATCAACACAATTATTCATTAGAATAATGAATAGCAATGGTCCCAATATGCCACCCTGTGGCACAACCCATTTTTACTTCAACTTCTTTTGATACTACATTTCCTACCCTAACTTTCTGTTTTCTACCTTTTAAAAATTCTTCTACCCAGCAAATGACTTTCTTATCCACTCCCATGGTTTTTACCTTATTTACTACCATTTTATGGCTTACTCTGTCAGACGCCTTAGACAGATCTAGTGCTACACTATCAATTTGGCCTCCCTCGCCCATTTCATCTGAAATATCTTGCATATATCCCACCAACTGAGATTCGCATGAATATCCTTGCCTGAAACCATGTTGCCTGCTTGAAAACCACTTACGTTCCTCACATATATTTCTGATGTGGTTGCATATCAATCTTCCATTAATTTACCTACCACTGATGTCAAACTGATTGGCCTGTAATTCTCAACTCTATTTCTGACCACTCCCTTATGTACCGGTACTACTATTGCACTTTTCCAGTCCTGTGGTAAGCAGCAAGTGTCTAGACTCAATTTAAATAATATTTCAGGATAAGATACAATGTCACATCCGGCTATCTTTAAGATATCTGTAGTAATATTATCTTCACCAGCCCCTTTATTTATTTTTTTCAGCTTTCTTATTTCCTTCATGATTTCCTCAGGATGGATATCAAATTTTTTACTATCGTCATTTCTAATTGTGTTGTTAAGCTCAAAGGGAGAACAGTTCAAACATAAGCTTAAAGAGTATTTATGTGGTAAAGCCTTCTACTCAATCAAAGAGTATTTAACTGATGAATGAGGGAAGGAAAGGCAGAATAAAAAATTGTTTGTAGTAGTAGTTTGTACTTATATAGGATATTACAGCACATATTTGTTAATAACATGTAAAAAAAATTTAAAAAAAATGTATTAAACGATTTATAGTTAACTTAAGGCATAAAATTGTTAATTGAGATAAGAATAATATTGAATATACTGTACCTTGACTTGTTCTAATTCATTATACAAGTTGTATGTAAATGATGTATAGGACCAAATAAAATGAATGCATGAATGAATGAAAGCTAAAAAAGTGTAAGGTGCCAGTGTAGACAATTTTACAACAGATGTCAAAGTTAGCAGAATGCGACATTGTAACTTATCTTGAAATGATATGTAAATTGAGTCTTGATAAATTTATGTTTACTTGTGAACAGCTGCAGGGTGATCTGGACAGGATATGCAGTTGGGTAAGATAACATGGGATGAAGATAAATTCAAAGAAGAGTCAGCTTATTAGGTATACAGATTAAAAAAAAACTAAAGATTGATTATGATTGTAAGGCAGAGCAAAGAATTGATCACTGAGGACTTGAAATTTAAACACCTTGGCATAATATTTGATAATGAACTCAGCTGGGCAGGACTCATTAATGAGGTATGAGTGGTCTGGTGGCTCAGTGGTTAACACATCAGACTGGAGATCGAAAGGTCCCCGGTTTGAATCCCTGTCTTGGCAGAGATTTTCAAAGGTGCTTAATCCAACCTTCACCTCTGACACAGCTTGCTGCGTAATGTGAAGTATGCTAGAACGCTTCCATGGTTCAGATTCCACATTAAACTGTAGGTGCCCTGTACCCGGCAGGATTGTCGGGTTAGGGGCGGAATAAACAGCCAATAAAAACCCTATCTCCATGTCATTACGGCCACATGGAATTATTATTATTATTATTATTAGTGTGATACTAGAACAAAGGTTTAAAAATCCTTCACTAGTATGAGGCAGTGATTAGGGGATACTAGAAAAGTAAGGGAATTGGGTTCCAAAATGTTGGCCAGACCAGTGCTTGAATATGGCAGTGTAGTATCGGATCCATATTTTGCTACCAAATACAGAAGTTGGAGGGTGTGCAAAGAAGGACTGCTAGATTTGTTTCTAGAAATTACTGGAGATATATGATAAAGGATTTATTGCAAGACAGGAGAAGTGTGAAGAGAATCATGGGAATATACAAGGCATAATGATGAGGAGGTGTGGAAAGATATTGGAGGAAGAATTAAGAGAGTTGCATGGAAGGAAAAAGATGAACATGATCACAAATTAGCACTCGATTTCAGGCATAAGGAATGTGGGAAGATTTCTTTTGTAGTTAGGTGGGTCAGGGATTGGAATAAATTACCAAGAGAAATAATAAATCAGTACCTGGGTGACCGATCTTCGCTCGGTATCTTTTGATTTCTGTTCAATATCCAAGATTTCGAGTAAAGTTTGATTAAAGTAAAAGGCTTGAAGGCTTCCTAGGCGTTTTGAGGTGCACAGTTAACCAAAGAGAAGCTTAACTAACATCAGTAGTCGTACTGGTACCTGAACCTTCTACGTAATGAGGTTAGAGCCGTTTTCGAGAAAACAAATACAAATGTGCTCCTTTCTTTTTTATAAAAAAAAAAAAATCGTGTTAAAAAACTTGAAAAGCAAAACGTTATCTACATGTGAAATTTCATCCAAATCGCTAGATCCATTTGCGAGACCGCCTCACATATTACTTTTAAAAAAATGCTTTTACTATGTAAAATAGAAATCTTAATGCCAGTTTGATAGGCCCTATTAATTAATGGTGCGAGATTTGTGGTATTTCAGAGGATTTTACGATAACCCTTGATGATGGATTCTTATGTAACTCGAAGAGAAAAATTGAAAGTAAAAATATTTTTTTATATATATCTCACTTAGTTCTCGAGATATCGTATCTCAAAATTTACGCGGTTGGTTGAAATGCGACCTGAACCAGAAGACATATTTCGCCATAGCCAAGTTTGATGGTGAATTCGTATGAAACTCGTCGAGACAAATCGAAAAAAAAAGGAATTTTTCTGATATCTTGCTTAGTTCTCGGGATATTATATCTCAAAAGTGAAGAGGTTAGGATTAGCTCCAGCCTGGACCAGAAAAAAAAAATCCACCAACATGACCATGTCTATATGGTGGAAATGTACTTTCAATGTTTTATTTTGTACCTAGTGGTTGTTGTTAGGTTGAAATACAGCCTGGACCAGAAGAAACGTCGCCAAAGCACAAGGAACTATACCTATAAATGATTTTTGACATGCTATATCTCGAAAACCAAGAACATTTATTCTTTATTTTCAATATGTTTCATCGAGTTCTATAAGAATTCATCATCGGGTTGTGACGTTAATAGAACATCATCTGTGCTAAATTTATTCATTCTGATAAAACTATGCTCATACCTCGCAGTAATCTCACATCTTCTGATCAGCATTTCAAAATGATAATAAAACAATTCCCATAAGAAGTAACCTTCGTTATAAACATTAATAAAGCACAAGGTCAGATGATTCAAAAGGTAAGATTCTATTTATCAGAACCCTTTTTTCGTATGTGCACTCGCACGCGGCTTTTTACTTTATTATCAAACTCTACTCGAAATCTTGTACATTGAACAGAAATCGAAAGATGTTTTATAATTAAGGAAGTAGTATTTAATGACTAACTAACAACCACTTTTTACGGTCAAAAAGTAAACGACGATTACTTTATAAAGAAGTTTCTGATAAAACCATTGATAAATTTTTAATTATCTTCCTTTTTAATTTTTTTACAATTGAACTTGCAGTGTTAATATTTCCACGGTTCAGCCAGTATATCGTTTAATTATTCTTTGAAATCAAAGATAATATATTTGTAGGCTTTCTGGTACCTGAATTGTCTACAAGAAGGCGCTAGTGCCGTTTTCGATATACGGAGTGACAAAATTGTTCGTATTTTGTAAACTCTCTTTTCTGTAGGGAGGAAAACTATTTAGGTAACCTTAAAAGTCAAAACGTTATCTAAATACCAAATTTCATCCAAATCATCACAGGCCGTTTCCGAGATCCGAAATATATATATATATACACAAGAATTGCTCGTTTAAAGATATAAGATTTACCAAAAATGCTGAAAGAATTTGAAGCAGAGTGGAAAAAGAAAAGGAAAAAATTGCCACTGGAGCAAACACTCCATTCTAATTAAATAAAATTTTAAAGATTAAGTTCTCCACTTTCCACAGATTTTCATTAATTATGAAGAAAATTCAGCTCATAAATGACAAAATTATGGATATTCAAGGTAACGGGTATGTGATAATTCAGATTCAAGCTGCCAGGAATTGTGGCGTTGATAAGTAATCATGTTATCTATCTATATCTATGAAACGAAAACCGGATATATTGGTGATAGAAAAACTCAACAACTACTGTGCAGATTTTGCTGGGGTTTTCACCATTTTAAAGATTAGAATCTCAATTGAATGGTTTGGTATTTATTATGTTTCAGTGTAACACTAGAGCAGTAAATGAAATTCTGAACATATGGTGACAAATACCAAAGACGGAATGACTAGAAGTTGTATACTCTGCACTAAACACACAACTACAGTGTCTCTGATCATAGCCTTTGATGAAAGCAATAAAATCAGTTTACAATAATAACTATTTCGTACACTAAACAAAACTTGATATATTCTTTCCTTTAATTTTGGATGTTCAGTTTTTAAATGCCATAGATGACCGTATTGAATTTGAGAAACTAATAACGCAAAAAACCACAGAGATTTTCTTTGTTCACAATCTCTGTCAGCACAACTACAATGCCACTGGCTATCATCTTTGGCATTCTGTTTACAATAAAATGGTGCCACAATTTGTAACTCCCTCAAACAAATTATATATATATATATATATCGCTTATTTCTGAATGCTTCATTTACAATTCTGAATACCTGATTTTCAACTGTACAGTTATAGAATATATTTTAATTTGGAGCTCCAGGGCCAGATGAAGAAACATAAGGAGAAAAATTTAGCTCCAGTGACAGATGAGTGAGCATAATGAGACACGTCTAATGTTTCATACTGTGAAAACTTGGTCAAAATTGATTCAACAGATTTTCAGGTAGTGCTAAATTATTCATAAAATAAATGTGTTATAAGATCTTAACACATAGTTTAAATTTTAACTTTGAATCCAAGCTTTCAAATTCTGAAAATCAATTCAAAAATTGTATTTTCTGCGTGTTGCTGGAATAAATAGACACATTCCTGATATATTTTTATGTATGTGGTATGCATTACTGTGCACATGATCCATGTTTCGATTTTAGAGCAGCAATATTATCATATGTAATTAGATAGAAATATAACCTGGACTAAAATAAAAACCGATATTCCATATTAAAGCATCCAAACCCACTCATCTTTTCAGATGAATAAAAATAGTGTATTGGTAAATCAACTTCAAAACATTCCTTTCTTGTTAATGTGTGTGGGTGGGGGGGGGGGGATCTAGGTTTGCTTTAATTCTCGAAATGGACAAATTGAATTGTATGATACTTGGTAAATGGTTATCATCTTATCTTATCTTATATATACATAAAAATAGACGTATGTTTCCCAATATTTCACTTTTCAGCCACCACTACTTAGCTTAGATCACTGGTGTATTTGTGTGGAAGTAGCATGGAGTATCCTGTCATGCAAAATGTTGGCCGAATGCCGATAACTGTGAGGATGTGGAAGATATGATGGTTAAAAGTAGTTGATGCAGGGCATTTTTATATTTCGACCAGAGACTTGTGTATCCTTATACTTTTCTTTCCTGCCACAACTACATAAGAGTGACCATTGATGTTTGTGTGTGGTATAACATCAAATCTCCCATCGAGCACTATGGTGGTTAGATGTCGGTAGCTATGGAAGTGTGTGAGATATGGTGGTTGAAAGTGGTCGACCTGTGCCACTTTCATATTTCTACCAAAGATGTATGTGGCATGGTGTATCATGTTTCAGCCAAAACTATCTAGTGCAGATCACTAGTGTTTGTGTTTGGTAGTAACACAGAGTCACCCGTCGATCACAACATTGGCCAAATTTCAGGAACTGTGGGAGATATGGTGGTTGAAAGGGGCAGATCAAGGATATTTTTGTATTTCAACCAAACACACATGTCTCCGTATATGTCACTTTGCTGCCACAACTACATAGCGTAAACCATTGGAGTTTGTGTGTGGTTAGTAGTATCGTGTATTCCGATGTGCACTATGGTGGATAGATGCCTGTAGCTGTGGAGATATGGTGGGGTGGAGGAGATATGTTGGCTGAAAGTGGTCGACCTGCCATTCTTTCATAATTCTACAAAAGACACATGTGTCCCGGTGTATCACTTTTCAGCCAAAACTATCTAGCGCACATCAATGGTGTTTGTGTGTGGTAGTAGTCTGGTGTCTTCCATTGTGCACTGTTGTCCCTATATTTCACTCCACAGCCAAAACAAAGTAGCTCAATCCACCAGAGATTGTGTGTGGAATTAATCTCAAGTATCCCACCATGCACTATGGTGGTTTCATGTTGTTAGCTATCAGGGTGTAGGAGATATAGTGGTTGAAAATTGACCGACAGATGGCAATTTCATATTTCGACAAATGACATGTGAGTCCCTATATTTCACTTTTAAGCCATAAATACCCTGTGCATATCACTGATGTTTGTATGTAATATCAGCCTTGAGTCTCCCATCGTGTCCTATGGTGGTTACATGTCGGTAGCTGTCAATCATAATTCATAACAATCAAGAATGTAGTCGTGGGCATCAGCAAGAATATACATAAAAATAGACGTTTGTTTCCCTATATTTCACTTTTCAGCCACCACTACCTAACACAGATCACTGGTGTTTGTGTTTTGAAGAAGCATGGAGTTTCCCGTCATGTACCATTGGCCGAATGCTGATAGCTTTGGGGATGTGGGAGATGTGATGGTTAAAAGTGGTCGATGCAGGGCATTTTCGTATTTCGACCAAAGACATGTGTCTCCGTACATGTTACCCTGCTGCCACAACTACATAGCATAGTCCATTGGTGTTTGTGTGTGGTAGTGGTATCGTATCTCCTATTCTTTACTATGGTGGTTAGATGTCAGTAGCTATAGGAGTGTGGGAAATATGGTGGTTGAAAGTGTTCGACCTGTGGCACTTTCATATTTACTTTTATTTTATAATTTATATATAATCTTGCTGCATGAATAATTTTTTTAGCCTAATGTAATGTGTTTTATCAAAATTTAATTTTTACAAATTTGCTACTTTACTGAGTACTTCTTTTGTATTCAATTCCAAATTGTTCTTAGGTGTTTCTTTTTTACAGTAAGATTATTGTTTTCTACAAATAAAATGCTCTTAGCTTTGTCATGTAAGATTCCAGAATATCATTGATACATAATAAAAACAGTTGGGTCCTAGAGCCAGAGCCTTGTGGAATGAAATGGCATTTTCTCACAGTTGGGTGAAGGATCTGCATTGCTTTTTTAACTAAAAAGATATATTTTTGCATTCATCTTTCCATTGTGGTAGGTGCTTGGTTGGGAGGGAGGAAAGGGTGAAAACTATCTAACTCCTCTTTTTATCGTCAAATAAAACCCTATGTTGATTATTTATTTTGCTCTCGTATGGTGTACAGACTGAGTCTCATTTACCTTTAATATTAATAAATTCAGTCTTAAAAAGGACTCAAGCAAAGCCTCACCTTACAATTGCCCAAATGTGCAAATAAACAACATATTAAAGCTCTACTAATTAACACATGATTGCAAAACAAATGCAACATCTTTAAATTGTCATTAGGATAACAGATGCTCCACATCTGGCTTTAATGAAAGGTTCCCTTTAAAAACAATCAGAAACCAAGCTAAAGAAAATCAAAAGCAATATTAACAAGAATTGCAAGTTGTTGGGGAAACAGGATAATTATAAATTACTCACCAGATGTGGAGATATCAACTCACTAAGTCGATTATCCTACCAGGATTCAAATAAAGTTATCTTGCGGCTTTAAAAGTCACTAGCTCAAGAACTGTCAGAGGCGAGAACTCCCAGTCATTCAAAGTTTCCTTCGAAGGGTCATTACAGGGTTCTACTCAATGACTGTAGGCCAACCTCGGATTACAAGTACAACCTTCAACTCTAAGGGTTGAATGTGAAGTCCCCCTCCACAGTTCTGCAGCATCCATCCCTCCATGGAGTCCGTGGTAGCCATGCTCTTTGCCAGGATGTTTTTAACATGTGAGGAAATTCACAAGAATTAGAAATGTGAGTAGAATTATCCACTGTTGATTGGCTGCTGCTAGAGGTTCCACCTGATGTAGCTAAACGATTGGCCAAATCGACTTTGGGAGACGCGTGTGATCTCGGACCCAGTTGGCAAAGTCCTGGAAATTGTCTTCACAACATCGGGTGGCATATAGGTCAACAATAGTTCATTCACCTGAGGCCGGAGAATTCCCCTAAGCTGGCGGTCTTCTGTCTGGGTGAACCCGTTATCCCTACACAAGGGAGGCTCTGTACATAGTATGTGACCGCCTGACTGTCGCCACTGTGGCTCGCCTGATTTTTGGGTGGTCCGGCCAAAGCTGCCAAACCTTTCTTAGGATTATTCTAAATATAAACATGTATGGAATGACCCATTTTTGTCATTCTGCCATACCATATATGAGTTAAATCATTTACATGCAGTTCCATGTGTACCACTGTATTCCATGTTTTCAATATTAAATCATGGTTTTCACAGATTTGCAAGATCACAAAAGAGAGAGAGAGAGAAAGGAAGAAGTAATCCTACAAAGTACATTTTACTATTCACTTCCTCAAATGTGTGTTCTTCTTTTTAAAAAAATTTAAAAAATAAAATAAAAAAGGAGAAGAAGAAGAATATATAGCCAACCCGTTTTTGTAATCCAAACTGAAGCAGTAAGGATATGTATCATCCTGTCTGCATGTATGAGCATGCTAATCCTGAAATTACTTCAGCATTGATATAGGCTGGAAGCCAAGGGAGAGTTGTAGGCACTCATCTGCAGGATAAGTTACACACAAGCTACCAAGTCTCAATTTTTTCAAACTAAGTGCAACTTTAGGTCAGTTAGTAGAGGATACAAGAGGTACCGAAAAATAACCAGAATAGCATTGCCCTGGGTGTTTCTCTCACTAGGTGTTTATAGTGCAACTCATAGTCAGTTGAGTGGTGCCTGTGTTGTCATCGTGCCTTTGTGGCACTACAATTGAGGTTTGTTTTTAGAATGGGGACCTGAAATTATGCATGTGGTTATGTGATACTGATTGTTAAGCTTACAGGTTCTACTAGGTCCAGAAACTATATCACGGTTCACTTTAAAGTTCCTCGAGGCTTATTCACATAACACATACAACTTATCCACCACCAACACTAGTTAGATTATTTTCTTTGACCGTTGATAAGGCTTAGCATACTTCTTCTCTTACAATTTCAGATTCTGACCACACTTCAGTCCCACTAAGTTACACACTGCGTTCAGACCTCTAAATTCCACTGGCTCGCCGTTCTCCACGAAACACTTGTCGAAAATATTTAAAGGACAGCATCATATTGCTTTTTTGTCCATTCTATACTTAATAAAAGGAAGCATGCCATGCTATAACTTTGCCTCCATCCCTCACAACAGCTTCAGACTACACACAACAATCACTTTACTGCACTGTGTGCCTCCGTGCTCAACAATGCTTTGGGGAACAACTGAGCCTTTGCAAATAATTAATTATCTTTATTTCCATAATTATTTTATACTTCCAAATTATTTTATTAATCCTCAATATCATCCAAATACATTAAATTTACACCTGCCTATCCACTCTTTCTGCACTTAGCTTGCCTAATACTGTCTAGCCACAGCTTGTTCTGTTAATCTGCAGTGATTGTTTTTGCTAGCATTGTTTTGTTATTGTTTCATTTTGATGATTGCAAGTTTAAGTGAACAATGTGCTGCAGCTGTGAAATTTTGTTTCCTACTCAGAAATAAGGCTGCTGAAACTGTTTTAATGTTGAAAACAGCTTACAAAGATGACGCTATGGGAAAAACTCAAGTGTACGAGCGACATGTCATTTGATGACAAACATTGTTCTTGACGTCCATCAATTGCCTGAATTGACGAAAATTTTGAAAAAAATTGAGAGCTTGTGATCTCAGACCATCAACAGACAATTGATGAACTGTTAGAGATTAGTGGGTTATCTTGGAGCTCAGTTCAGCGAATTTTCACCAAAGATTTGGGAATGAAAAGGATTGCTACCAAGTTTCTTCCTCAGGCTCTGACTGACAGTCAAAAAGAACGTCAAGTTAAACATGTTGTGCTTTGAAACAACAGCTTGAAATTGATCCACATTTTCTGTAAAAGGTCATTACTGTGATGAGTCATGGTGCTATGGTTATGATCTAGAAACAAAGCAACAGTCAAGCCAATGGAAGACGTCATTGTCACCCCACAGGTAAAAAATGTCGTCAAAGCAAATCAAACATCAAAACAATGCTATTTTGCTTTTTTGATGCCAAGTGCATAGTTCATTCAGAGTTTGTTCCCCCACATCAGACCATCAATCAAACCTTTTGTTTGGAAGTTTTAAGTAGATTATGTAACAGTGTTTGTCAAAAAAGACCCGATTTGTGGCAGACATGAGACTTATTCTTCCATCACGATAAGGCACCTGCACACACAGCTATCTCTGTTAGGCAGTTTTTGGCTAAAAATGGCATGGTTCCACTGCCCTACACACCTTACTCACCTGACCTGGCTCCATGTGACTTTCTTATTTCCACGCATGAAAAGGGGCATTAAAGTGCACCAATTTGACAACATTGAAGAGGTCAGGAAAAAAAAGAGGGACGAGCTGTCAGCTATTTCTAAAGATGACTACAGAAAATGTTTCGAATGTATTAATTGTAATGGATAGTATTGAAGGGGATAAGGTTGTTTTGTAAAAAATTTGTAAATACCAGCTTTTAATATAGCTTGGAAAAAGTGATTTATTTTTTTGTTTCCCCCTCATATATGTTCATTTTTAGGGTTTCCACTAAGGAGGATAAAGCAGCAAAAGTTGAGATATGGGGAGTAGAATTGATATAGTTATAGTATAGAGAGTGACCTGAAGGTGCAGCATTCAAGAGTTGAGATCATGCAGGTCTTCAGTCGCCATGACTGGATGCATACACAGCAGGTAAACGTTGAAGTGGAGGTGCTCCTTGAGAAAGGCAATAGTTCTGTTTTGGGTGTTGTGCCTGTGGACTCCATTGGTAGGTGGGCTTAACAAAACATATAAATAGAAGAGGCAAGAAGGTACTTTCTGAATTTTTACCTGAAGCTGTAAGGAAGCCCACTTCCAGTGTTGTGTGTTTTTTTAGGTTAGGAGATAATGGTGAGGGGATAAAAATAGATGATCAAAGGGATACTAATATTAGAACTATGAAATGTATTAGAGATATGGGTTTTTTAATAGCTTTACGCCTTATTGATATTGGAGTCATTAGAGGCAGGAAAGTATATGGGGCAAGGAATATGAAGAATTCAAACACAGCCATTTTTAAATGACACATCCCAGCATTTTTTTGGAGTGATTTGGGGAAATCGTGGAAAACTAGAGATACAGAAACCACAAGCAATCAGGGGTAAAGTCTTGGTTAAAAGAAGGACTACAGTCAATGAGATTTTCTGGGTGCAGATTGTACCACAGAGATAGAGGAGCAATTGGTGGAGGGTTATTCATACTGGTTAGCAAAGGCTGCTTCCATCCACTGGAACCTGAGTTAATTGGGGTAGACTTCTGGGGAAAAAATCAAGGTGTTGGATGGTGAATTATGAATCAGAGGCTTTTGGGGAGAAACTAAATTTATATTCATAATTCAGAGGTGAGCATAGAATGGTCATTATTGCAGGGGATTAAAAGTTACCTGTTGTCAACTGGTCAAGGAATAAATTTGATAACACAAGGGAACAGAGATTGGCAAACACCGTAGTAACAGTAAGGAGTTTTACACAAGTATTAGAGACAACCAAACATGTTGGATATCTTCTTAACAAAGCCTGGTGATAACCTTGTGGGATCTCAAGTAACTGAAGGCATTAGTAATTACAACACAGTTCTAATGAATATTATGGTATTCAGTAAACCAGTGTACAAAATCGAAGTGGGGCATTATTGAAAGGATCAAATTTGAGGATTGAAGTGATATTTCAGAAAAACTTTCTGCAAATGCAAGGATGGCAGAAGTACAGAGGAATTAAAGTGGAATGAGTTCAAGGAGATAATAAAAAAAAGGTGAAGAAATATTTATTCTAAAACACAAAATAAAGATAAGTACAGAAATTACATACTTTAATAGGGAAGTAAAAGAGGTTGGTAAGAAGAGAACATAACAGAAAAGAGACAGAAGGCAGTAGGGAATACTTTAAACAACTAAACAAAGAAAATTATAAGGGAAAAAAGGGTGGCTAAAGATGGGTTTATGAAGAACCACTGACGAATGCTTCTAGCAATTTCTATGGCTATATCAGAAAACTGAGGGGAAATGAGGTATTTGAGACAATTACGGATATAAATGAAGCTGAAGTTACTAAGGATTTCAAAAAGGTAGAGATATTAAGTAACTGGTTTAATGAGACATTATTGACTATGATTCAGGAATGGGAGGATGTAAATTGGAGAACGAGCTTACCCACAAAATTAGAAATGAACAAAATTACAAATTTGAAATTAATTCTGATGCTGGGCCCATACTAATGTTAATGTGTAATGTCCATTTATTGCAATAACTAGCTGGTGCCCACAACTTCGTTCGTGTTTGTAAAGAATTTGGATTGACATTTACCGACATCTAACCACCATAGTACATGATGAGAGACTTGATGCTATTACCGCACACAAACGCCAGTCATCTGCGCTATGTAGTTCAGGCAGCAAAGTAAAATATACGGACACACATGTCTTTGGTCAAAATATGAAAATATCCTCAATCGACCAATTTCAACCACCATATTTCCCACACTCGCACAGTTACCGAAATTCGGTCAACGTTGTGATCGACGGGTGACTCTGTGCTACCACCACACACAAACACCAGTGATCTGTGCAAGATAGTTTTGGCTGAAAAGTGATATACCATGACACATTCGTTTTTGGTAGAAATATGAAAGTGCCGCAGGTCGACCACTTTCAACCACCATACCTCCCACACCCCCATAACTAATGCCATCTAACCACCATAGTACATGATAGGAGACACGATGCCACTACCACACACAAACACCAATGGTCTATGCTATGTAGTTGTGGGAACAGAGTGACATACACGGAGACACAAGTCTTTGGTTGAAATACCCTTGATCAGCTTCTTTCAACCACCATATCTCTCACACTCACACAGTTACCGAAATTCAGTCAACGTTGTGATCGACGGGTGACTCTGTGCTACTACCACACACAAACACCAGTGATCTGTGATAGATAGTTTTGGCTGAAAAGTGATACATCATGACACATACGTTTTTGGTAGAAATATGAAAGTGCCACAGGTCAACCACTTTCAACCACCATATCTCCCACACTCCTATAGCTACCGACATCTAACCACCATAGTAAACGATAGGAGATATGATACCACTACCACACACAAACACCAATGGTCTATACTATGTAGTTGTGGCAGCAGAGTGACATATACGAAAACACATGTCTTTGGTCGAAATACGAAAATGCCCTGCATCGACTACTTTTAACCATCATATCTCCCACATCCCCACAGCTATCGGCAATCGGCCAACATTTGGCACAACAGGAAACTCCATACTACTTACACACACAAACACTAGCAATCTGTGCTAGGTAGTGGTGGCTGAAAAGTGAAATATAGGAAAACACATGTCTATTTTTATATACACAGACGGAAAAAAAAATCCCAACACCAAGAAAAAATTATTGTAGAGTAATGAAATTTGGACAATGCATTTGTCAAGTTAACATGTTTAATTGATTAAATTTTCAAGATCACAGGTTAATTTAAGCTGAAGAAAATGCATTTCAAATGTGAAATACTGTTAAATTAATAGCCGGTGTAACCTCCAGAATTTTGAATGCAAGCCTGCAAACGTGAATGCATTGTGTCATACAGGTTTCGAATGTCACTTTGTGGTATGGAGTTCCATGCTTGTTGTACTTGTGCTGTCAATACTGGGACGGTCAGTGCTGGCTGTGGATGATGCTGGAGTTGTCGTCCAATGATATCCCATACGTGTTCAATTGGAGACAGATCTGGTGATCTCGCAGGCCAAGGTAACATGTCGACACTCTGTAGAGCACGTTGCGAGACAACAGCGGTATGAGGGCGAGCGTTATCCTGTTGAAAAACTCCCCCTTGAATGCTGTTCATGAATGGCAGCACTACAGGTTGAATTACCAGACTGACGTACAAATTTGCAGTCAGTGTGTTTGGTATAACCACAAGAGTGCTCCTGCTGTCATAGGAAATTGCTCCCCAGACCATGACTCCAGGTGTAGGTCCAGTGTGTCTAGGCCGCAGACAGTTTGGTTGCAGGCGTTCCCCTGGCCTCCTTCTGACCAACACTCGGCCATCACTGGCACCAAGGCAGAACCTGCTTTCATCAGAAAACACAACAGATCTCCACTCCGTCCTCCAATGAGCTCTGGCTTGACACCACTGGAGTCGCAAACGGCGATGGCTTGTAGTCAGTGGAATGCACGCTACAGGGCGCCTGGCTCGGAGCTGTCCTTGAAGTAACCGATTTCTAACAGTTCGTTGTGTCACTGTGGTACCAACTGCAGCTCGAATTTCTGTAGTGCTGCCATTCATGAACAGCATTCAAGGGGGAGTTTTTCAACAGGATAACGCTCGCCCTCATACCGCTGTTGTCTCGCAACGTGCTCTACAGAGTGTCGACATGTTACCTTGGCCTGCGAGATCACCAGATCTGTCTCCAATTGAACACGTATGGGATATCATTGGACGACAACTCCAGCATCATCCACAGCCAGCACTGACCGTCCCAGTATTGACAGCACAAGTACAACAAGCATGGAACTCCATACCACAAAGTGACATTCGAAACCTGTATGACACAATGCATTCACGTTTGCAGGCTTGCATTCAAAATTCTGGAGGTTACACCGGCTATTAATTTAACAGTATTTCACATTTGAAATGCATTTTCTTGAGCTTAAATTAACCTGTGATCTTGAAAATTTAATCAATTAAACATGTTAACTTGACAAATGCATTGTCCAAATTTCATTACTCTACAATAATTTTTTCTTGGTGTTGGGATTTTTTTTCCGTCTGTGTATATAAGATAAGATTAATGTACCAAAATGTCAGATTAAAACACCATTGAGAAGGGTGGCTTTATTTAACATTTAACATTCAAGATTGAGATTCACATTATAAACAACACATTATTTCAAGATGTATTACATGTGTGCGATATGAATGTTTTATAAATTTTAGAAACATACTTCTGTGCTCAAAGTGGTGTCACCTGCATTTATAGGTTGGAGGAAGCTATGCTTATTGTCATATGCAAACCAATGAGTGAGTATGTATCACTTGACCCCACACCTTATTTTATAGATTCTTATACAGGGTGCAGCAGAAAGAATGACCCATTTTAAATTGAGTGCTATAGTTTGACATGGCTTCCTAGACAGTTGATGTTGGTACCAGTGTGTAGTGCAATTGAAAGCATTACTAGCCAATATGGAGCATTGGTCAAATGCACATCGTGCTTTTGTTATTGAAACATTTTTAAAATGTGGTGATAGTGTGATATGAATTCAGCATTCGTTTTGGCAACAGTTTAACATTGGTCGGAATGATAAAGTTCCGTCCCGGAAGATGATTATGAGATGGGTCCAATAATTTAGAGCAACAGCATCTGTAGCAAACAAGAGGCCCCTGGTAGGCCACATATGGTTCGCACCCCAGACAAAATTGCGTGAGTAACAGCTGCTTTAGACGGTAGTCCAGTGCATTCAGTTCGTCGGCATTTGCAAGTCCTTAACATCTCAGACAGAAGTGTGCGACGGATGTTGCATCTGGATATGAAGTTCCATCCATACAAGCTCCAAGTGGTGCAACAATTATCGCACAGAGATCAGCAGGCACTTCAAGCTTTCTGTACACAGCTCCTGGAGATGATCAACACTCTACCTGATTTCCTCGACAATTTCATGACGTCAGACCAGGCCCATTTTCATCTATTGGACTATGTGAACAAGCAGAACTTTAGGTATTGGTCACCTAGAAATCCCAACCAGATTCATGAAAAACCACTTCATAGTGAAAAAGTTACTGTGTGGTGTGGCGTTTCTGCGCAGGGTATTCTTGGTCCTTATTTTTTTGAAAATGATGCAGGTCATTGTGTCACTGTAACATCAAATCAATATGTTGTTATGTTGCAAGAGTTCATAGTGCAGGAAATGTGCAGTAAAAACATCCATGTGCAGTCGTTGTGGTTCCAGCAGGATGGCACAACAGTGCACACAGCCAGAAGATCCATGACAGTCTTGTGCAAAATGTTTCCACAGCATCTTGTTTCTCGCTTTGGTGATGTCCACTGGCCAGCCCGATAACCTGATTTATCGGCATGTGATTATTATCTGTGGGGATTCCTGAAATCCAAACTGTATGAAAACAGGCCAAGAACTATTCAGGAATTGAAACACAACATTCAAGCCAAAATCGAGGCAATAACAGGCGACACCCTCCATAAGGTTATGGCGAATCAGCGTCTTCGTGTCGAAGCTTTCATTGCCAACAACAGTGGACACCTGCAGGATGTAATTTACAAAAAGTGACATGTGTAATAAATTGTATGAAGTGTTCTTCAAAATGGTACACACTAATAATGTGTAAGTGTATTTATTCATACTTAAATAATATGTGTAAACTGGGTCATTGTTTCTGACACACCCTGTATTTATTTAAATGCATACTATAGTAACCCATAACAGTCTCCATTTTCTTTATCAAATCTTCTTTAGTTGTTGAAAATGACCTTTCTTGCATTACCTGGAGCCAATCATATGCCCAAAAACCAAGATTTTTTAACGTCTTCTGTCGAGGATCCCATAAACAAGGTTCTATTCAAAACATTTCTAAACCACTCCATTCTGCTTTTCTGTCATTAATTGTATTCAAAAACTAGTATTTTCTGCATTAAAACATGAAATGATTGTGTTGCCTCAACAATGCCATGAGCAATGCACTAAATCTCTATGATGTGACAACTGAGACCACCGCCCAAGCTATCCCCTGATGTCATTATTAATGGTGTTAACAAATTAGTGCATTAAGTCCCAACTACACCTGCATGTAAAGCCGAATAATGTGATAATTATTGGACATTAAGCGTTAGTGTGGCCCCAGCATGAGGATATCAGTAACGAACTAAGAAATCTATAAATATTTAAAGGGGCTGGTGTAGATATGATAGAGGGGAGTGAAATCATATCATATCTTGAAATGTTATTTAAAATGAATCTGGATAGTTGCTTCTTACCAGATGACTGGAAATGTGCAATAGTAGTGGAGGTGGTGGTAATATGAAACAGGGTTGTAATATGAAACACCATAGTATTTTCAGACTATGAATGCCATCTGGCAGCAGCTTCAATTATGTCAATCCTAATGTTCTATTTCCACCATTAGAGGTAACAGAGATTGGTATAACATTGTTTTATGGTTGTGAAAAGACTCACGTTGTTTTACAAGCTCCAAAACTTTTTGTAAGTTTAGATTCAAGTATTTTTTATGCTACCTTTATTTACAAATTAGTATAATGTTTCTACTTTATGATTTAGTAACAGAATTAAACCTACAAATGATAATTTTAGTTCCTTGAAATTGTTTATCAAAAGTCTAGTTTTATTGATTAGTTTCAAAAATGGTGATGGGTGGAAATGTGAAACACTTTGTTCCATATTACAACCCCTCATTTGTTTTGTAGGTGTTGCCATGCCAAGAAGCAGGTTATGGCCTGAAAAAAGGAGGTTGCAACAGAAATGGTGCCCTGAGGATATAATTCAAGCAATAATGGCCATCAGTTATAAAACTAAAACTCTAAATGAAGCAGCAAGATGTTTCAAAATACCAATAACTACACTCTTTGAAAGATGGCTGCAAAGGATATAGATGTAAATGCTTTAACACATGACAAATTAGGAAGGAAACCTGTTCTTCCAAAAGAAATTGAAAAGAACCTTGTTAGGTATTGTCTATTGACGGAAAAGAAAATTTATAGTCTCACTATTAATGACATCAGGCAAATGGCTTATCAGCTGGCAGTAAGAAATGGAATTTGCAATCCATTCAGTGATGATATGACTAAAAGGACATGGTTCAATCATGTCATGAATAGACGCAAGAGTCAGCTTTCAGTAGAAATGCCTGAAAGAACATCACTTGCTCGAACCACCGGCTTAAATCAAGAGAGGGTCGTGAAAATTTCTAATCTTCTGGAAGCCGAATACACAAAACATTGTTATTCTCCTGACCGGATCTTCAATGTTGATGAGTCTGGTATTAGTGTAGTGCAAAGTTTATTTTACTTATTGCTTTACGTCTTGTCGATGGCTAAGATCATTAGAGGCGGGAAGGGACTGGGGACAAGGAATGGGAAGGAATTTGGCCATGACCTTTTTGAAGGAAGCAACCCGGCATTCACCTGGAGTGATATGGAGAAACCATGGAAAACCCAAATCTGGATGCCTGGACGGGGATTCGAACCCGTGTCCACCTGAATGCGAGGCTAGAAAAATAACAGTTGACCCACCACGCTCGGTGTAGTGCAAACAAAAGTTCCACATGTAATTGGCATGAAGGGAAGAAAACAGGTAGGAACCCTTACTCCTACAGAAAGAGATAGTCTGAAGACGATCATCGCGTGCATGAGTGCAGGTGGCAACATCGTGCCACCGATGATGATTTTCCCACACACCAGTTGGACAAACAAATTGATGAAAGATATTCCTCCTGGAACTATTGGAAAATTCCATCCTTCAGACTGGGTGCAGTCCTATCTATTCACTGAATGGTTTACTCACTTCATTGAACATAAAAAACCTATAGCTGATTCCCCAGTTATGCTCATATTGGACGGAACTTATTTTCATACCAGGAATATAGATGTCATAGTTAAACCAAAACACATGTGATCATCCTCTGCCTTCCATCTAATACTATACATGTACTACGACGACTTTTGTTCATGAAGAACTATAAACTGGGAGATGTAATTGTGGTTTATAACTCATAAAAACAGCTTTATTACAAAGCGACGTTTCGGAACTCTACATTCTTTCAACTTTACTGCAAGTTACGCTGTAAATTGTGATTTTCTACCAGGTAAGGTCAAAATATGATTTAATAATTCCATCAATAAAAATGTAAACTGTTTTACAATTTATTTTAAATCTGTTTCATATTACCACCCCATTTCAAAGTGCTAATAATTTACAGCAAGTTAAAAAATCTATTTTAATTATTGAAAACATTTACTTTTCATAACAATTATTATTGATACTTTATAATAGATATATAAACTAATACAGGTGACATTTTTTATGGAACAGCCACATTTTAAATTCAGTATTTTGTTTTAAATGAAAAAGTGTTCCATATTACCACCACTTCTCCTAGTATTAGTTCATAAAGGAGGGGTGACAAATAGAGACGAAAATTACAGGAATCACAGGCCAATCAGTTCATCATTAATGGTAGGTAAAATAATGGAGAGGTGTCTCTGAGAAATTTAATTGGTATTCAAGGTGGGAATATGGCTTTATGCAAAAATATTCATGCAAATCTCAGGTAGTAGGCTATATGCAATTTATTTCAGTTGAAATGGATAACAGAGACCAAATTATTATTGTAGCGCTATATCTTTCAAAGGCTTTTGACAAAGTGTGTCATAAAATGGTACTAAATAAGGTAAAAATTAGTGCAGTGGATGAAATAGTTTTTCTGCTGAGCATTTTTTAAAAGCTAGGAAGTAAACAATTAGGGTATGAAAGGCAGTATAGATATAATGGAAGTGAATGTGGGTGTACTGCAGGGTGTCATTTTGGAACAATGTTGTTCATTTTTCTAATGAAAGATTGTGTTGATGGTTTACTATCAGAAGTTTGATTATTAGACAATTATGTCTTTAAACAAGCAATTCTTGTGTACATATATGTATAATTGGTATCTCAGAAACGGCTAGAACAACTTGGTTGAAATTTCATATTTAGATAATTTTTTCCTTAATGTTTACCTAAATAGGTGTCTTCCCTGCAATAACATGATTTTACAACAACAACAAAAAAAAAGAATCAATTCTTGTATTTTGTATCTCAGAAATGGCTCTAACGCCATCTCATAGATGTTTCTGGTGCCAATAAGCCCACGGATGTTAGTTACGTTTCTCTTTGGTTTGAGTAAGGAACTCTTATATCTTTAAATGATCAATTCTAATCAAATCTAATCTAGCTAATCCATGTGAATATTTTGCACAGTGTCATGATCAGTTAATGAATGGTAATATATTACTGTTGGAATAAATAAATGCAAGTATTTATTAATGAAAGTTACTTATAAAATCACTTTTTCTGTAAAAAGTCATTATCATTAAATACTACATGTTTAATTGTACAACATTTAAAAAGTAAATATTTAAAAAATATTCGCTTTGTCAGGAATTGTTTTTTCAAGCTTCTTTACTTTAAAAAAACATCTTTTAAAACAATATTAGCAGTTATAATGTGTTAATCATTAACTTTTTGATCATACTTGTCTTTAACACAAAAATAAATATTAATGAATCTACAGACTCATGAAAAAGCCTGCCTTTTGAAGTGTCTGACCTGGTGCTTTATTAATATTCAGAGCAAATTTTACTTTAGTTGGGAATTGTTTTCTTATCATTTGGAAAGGCATGGTTCGTGGTGTGAGGTAAATGCGAGGTAAGAACATAGTTTTATCAGAGTGAATTAATTTAGTACTGATGGTATGCTCATCTAAGAGAATTACCACTAATCTTGCACATTAATTAATACCTGATTAGCTTTAGATTTGTATTTAACATAATATGAGGGGGATCAAATATAAATGGGATTGTTGTTCCTGAACATCAACAATTGGCAGGACTGGCTCCGCGCTTCTGCTATGCTTAGGCGGGACCATTAGGAGTTGGGAGAGCCTGCTGTCAGATATTTTCCACCATTTAGTCAGTAATGCTCATGACGTAGGAGCAACAGGTGCACCCCTCCACTGCGCAACACATTATTATAAAATTTCTTGCTCTTGAAGGAGTTACAGCGTCGGAAATTTGCCAGAGATTGACTGCATATTTCAGTGCTCAAACATTGTCAAGGATACATGTATTTTCTGGGATAAAAAGTTCAAGGAAGGACAAGAACGTGTGGAAAATCAGCAATACGATTGCCGTCCTTGGACCAGTGGAACAGACGAAAACATTCATGCGGTTAAAGACATTATTGACTACGGTCGATGGACAAGAGTATCAGAAATTGCAGAACAAGTCGGAATCAGTTATGGGAGCTGTCAAGCAATCATCACAAAACACCTACAGTTCTGTAAAGTGTGTTCCAGATGGGTCCCTTGCCTTTTGAACGAAAATCTGAAGTTGAGACGTTTGGAAGTCTGTCAGAGGCTTACGGCAAGGTTTGCAGAAGAAGGTGATGCATTTTTGAGTCAGATCATCACCTGCATTGAAACATGGGTTCACCACTACACTCCAGACTCCAAAGAAGCCAGTAAGGAGTGGCAGAGGAAAGGGGAGGCAGCACCAGTGAAAGCCTAGACGCGACTGTCAGCTGGCAAGGTTCTTTCAACCATTTTTTTTTTTTCGATCGGTGAGGCATTTTGCTGATTGATTTTTTGCATGAGCAACGCACAATCAATGCTGCTTACTACTGTGAGCTGTTGAACAAGGTGAGAGTTGCATATCACCACAAAAGAAGAGACCAACCGTTTCGACAGGTCATTCTCCTCCAAGACAATGTGCTACCCCATACTGCTTATCTGTCTCTAAGCTACAGGAAATGTACTGGATAAACTTGATCACCCTTCTTGCAGTCCAGACTTATTGCCCTGTGATTTCCATTTGTTCGGACCTCTTAAAGAAGCTCTAGAAGGGCAACAATTTGAAGAGGATAAAGTGTGGAAGACTTCGTGCGCAATTGGCTGGTGATACGACCTTGTTCTTTTTATGATGAGGACATCAAAAAGCTGCCCATACACTGGGACTAATGCATTTCCAAAGCAGGAAATTATGTGGAAAAATAAATTGTAACTACCCTGTGATTTTCAATAAATGAATTTAAATAAAAAATAAAATCCCATTTATATTTGATCTCCCCTCATGATAGCATTTTTCTTTAAAAGCAATTTATGAGGCAGTAAACCAGACAATCTTGGAAATGGCTCTAGTGATTTGGATGTAGGTAACATGTTTCTTTTAAGGTTTGTAACATGATTTTTCAACAACAAAAAAGATTTGGTATCTCGGAAGCGGCTCTAAACTCGTCTTGTATTATTCAGGTATCAGTAAGCTAAATGATGAGATCTTCAAACAAACCTAATGATGTTAGTTAAGCTTATCTTTGCATGGAACTGTGGTCTTAAAATGCCAAGGAAACCTTCAAGAAAAATGTTTAACTTTAATCAAACTTTATTCAAATTATTGCATACTGAACAGAAATCAAAAGAAGCCAAGCAAAGATCGGTCTCCCAGGTACTAAAATTATATGATAGGATCAAAATACTAGAAGACTGTAAGCTGCTGCAAGGTGGTCTGAACAGGATATCTAGCTGGATGGGTCAAGATGGGATGAAGATAAATGCAAAGAAGAGTCAGCTTACTAGGTGCACAGACAAAAAATGAAAGGTTGATTATGATTATAAAGTATAGAAGCAATTGCAAGCTTAAGAGCCAGAATGTAAATACCTTGGCATAACATGTGATAAAATCAATTGGACAGTACACACTGGACAGATAGTAGAATGGTTCAAAATTCTTCACTTGTTGGAAAGAGTGATGAAAGAAAAGAAGTGAGAGAACAGGGTTACAAACCTTT
This sequence comes from Vandiemenella viatica, assembly GCA_031002005.1. Lineage (NCBI taxonomy): Eukaryota > Metazoa > Arthropoda > Insecta > Orthoptera > Morabidae > Vandiemenella > Vandiemenella viatica. The sequence continues at coordinate 380,966,022 of JARYHS010008074.1, forward strand.
GGTCAGACCATTACCTGAATATGACAGTGTAGTTCGGGACCCACATTTTGGATACCAAATACATGTGTTGGAGGGGGGCAAAGATTTGTCTTTATAAATTATCACAGAACACAATCAGTAACGGATATGATAAAGGAGCTCGAATTGGATTCATTGGAAGACAAGGGGTGGGGGAACAGAGTCATGGAAGTGTGTGATGAGCCATGATAAATGATAGTGGAAGAATTAAGAGAGGTGCATGGATGTAAAAGATGACTCTGACCACAAGATGGCACTCGATTTCAGTCATAAGGATGTGGGATGATTTCGTTTCTTAAATAAGGGGGTCAGTGATTAGAATAAGTTACCAAGAAAAATGTTGTATTACTTTCTTAAAACGCTGAAAGAATTTAAAGTTGAAATTAATAAATGGCAAACGTAGGTAGAAAAAGGAAAGGGAACAAATGGGTGTGTAGGGAAATTGCAACTGCAGCATGCACTACATTGTAATTAAATTAAATTACTATTAAAATGTTTGTAGTGATGTTTTAGTGTATACCTAAGTGATTTTCTACCTTTTTTAAAAAAAAAAAAAAGATCCCTCTTTTAATAAAAACTTAAATACCTTTGTAATCCACCCATTCTTTAGTTCATTGTATGGAACATTGAAAATCTTCTTTTAAAAAACATTTGTCAAAAAGTATTAAAAGAAGTATTTAGAAAATAATCAAATTTTTTGTTTAAAAAATATGAAGTGTTTACTTCTGACCAGTTCTCACTATTTAAGCTGTCTAATTTTCTAAATTGTTGTGATTAATATTTCTTTTACATATTCATCTTTCATTTTTGTCTATATTGTAGTGCTTTTGCCTTGATACAAAATAGATGTACATTATGATCAGTGATATTATTTATCACTAATGGTAAATTTTAACTGTATTAATAAGAGATATCCACAAGGAATTATCAATTGCAGTTGTGCTATTACTCTGTATTCTTTTCATGGAAATTACAATTGCATTTGGGTTACAAGACAGCATCAAGGCTACCATTCTAGTCTCTCACTACTGTGACTGAGAAAGCCAACAATGAAATCTCCAGTATTTGTTCATTATTTGGAAAATTTACTAGCAATGAATCTAAGTGATGAAAACAATGTAAATAAATGCCATAACTTTTAAGTTATATTACCTTATTTAACTGAAACTGTACTCAAACTATAAAATTTAGTTACAATATAATAACTATTTACTGCAAAATTACAACAACAAAATTAGCTTTGATATAAAGATAAAAAAAAATAAACTTCACATGCAGCAGCTCCATAAACGGATAGTATTATTTTTTCCATGTATAATTATGTGAATAAAAATGTTCACTAGCAATAACCGTAGAAAATTATCTTATGATTTTAAGTTTCAATTACTTGATCTGACAAAATTTATTTTCTAGTGTAATGATTTAACATATTGCAGAAAATGTCAACCACAGACTTCACTGAGACATTAAATACTGCTACTTTAGGTAGTTATTCATGTTAAATGTGGAAATAATTTGCAGACAGAATTAGTGAGAGAAAAAATAAACATAACAAGAAATTAAAATTACTTTAAAATGAAATGAATAGAACCGCTGACATTTTTTTGAATTTTTTAAAATTACTATAGTTAAATTACATAATTCTCTTTTAAAATTATCTTAGTCTCTTCTTTTTTAATTTGCAAAGTTTCTAGAAAAATTTTGAAATTAAATTTTTAATTGTACTTGTGATCAGAAATATGAGTCATACTCACAGCACACAAAGCACTTGAATAAAGGCTTAAAAAAATTATATGTGATGCAACTGTAAATTTGAGATGAAGCATGGCCCTTTATTTTTCAATACTTTTGCAACCTCTATTTCCAAGAGTGGAATTGCACCAATATCAATGCTTATATAATAATCATTGCATCAGAACTGACTCTTGTAGATATGACAGTGAATATTATCTATCAGCTGATTAAAACTATCTTTGAAATTAACTCATAACTCCACATTAAAAGTTATATAATAATGGTCAAGTGTTATTACACTAATCAAAATCTACATTTTATTCAAGTGGTAACATGTTTATCAAGTATTTGTAGACATACCAAACTCCTAAACAGATTTCTGATAAAAGAAAGTCACAGCTTGTAGACTATGGTATTAAAAAATAAATTTTTCTTAGTTGACATTAAAATATAATTACAGTACACAGTTTTCAGATTTACCAGCAACAAGTGAATAAGTGAGAAATTTCTGATTAACAAAAACAATTCAGCTTAATTATATATTAATTTTTTAATTTTCACAAGGTGAAATTAAAAATTGAATATAAAATTTAACATTTTAATAACAAACAGTGGCGTAGTAGCTAGGTCAACAAGGGCCCTGGTGCAAAAAATTTATTTTGGGCCCTCAGGCCAGATGGGCGACCATTTTTTTTAGCTTTGTGTTGCTGGTAGGGGTTCCATGAGCGGAGGCTGGAGCCCCCTGAGGTGAGACGGGGGCTCCTCAGTTGCGCTTGGGGGATCCCTAAGCAGCAAGGGCTTCTTAGTGAGGGGGCTCCCTGTGTCTCAGGGGCCCCCTTAGACGACTCTAAAAAAAAAGGTCTCCAGTTTGCCGTGAAGGAATGTGGGCCCTCTGAACTGTGCTTGGAGGTCCCCAGAGGTGCGCTTGGGGCACCCTGAGGTATCCCCCATAGTAGCCAGGCCCCTGATTAAACCATCATTTTTGAAGAGGGTGAAAGTTGGTGCAGGACTTCCAAACACAATTATTTTGCAAATCTGTAATGTTTTGTAGAAATGTTGACCAAAATTTATTGAGTCAACCTCTCTCTCCAAACTCAATATATTGTTATATTTTGTAGAAAAAATTGTTACCTCATTCATATGATAAAAAAAATTACTACCATAATTAATTCCAATAGTAAATATATAGTAAATAATAGTAATATTGAATCACTATTATTCTTTTTTTTCTGCTATTTATTATTCTAATTCGATAGATCCATGTTGAGGAAGCACTTCCATGATATGGAACATATGATAGTTAAAGTACATACATATAAGGGGCATAGTAATCACACTGAAAAATGATTAAATGCTACAAACAAAAATATTTCAACATTAAAATTTATAATGTAATTTTGCTATTAATTCCTTTGTATAGATGCTTGGCTGGACTGGAAGTAATTAACATTCTTTCAGGTTTTATCTATATTCATCTTTTTTTTATCTACGACCTATTCTATTCTATTGTTTTATAAAGTGATAAAAATTAATTTCAGTAGCAAACGATGATGTGTGCTGAATCACAGTGGGTTTTTTTTTTTGGTTTTTTTACTTATTATTCTAATTTGATAGATCCTTATTAAAGAAACAATTCATGCTGAAGAGCCAAAAAAACTGTTTTTTTTTCCTGCCTATCTTGTGCTAACTTCTTCATCTTCTTCATCTCTATATATCCCTTACAAACCACATCCTTGATTATCTGCTTTATATTCTAATCTCTGTCTTTCTCTACAGTTCTTAACTTCGACTGTTCCCTTCACCAGCAAATTAACCAATCCAGCATGTCTCAATATATGACCTACCATTCTGTCTCTTCTTTCTGTAAGCTTCTTCCACAAACTTCTTTCCTCACCCATCATTTCCAGAACTCGTTCATTTCTTAATTTTGTCTGTCCACTTAATTTTCAGCATTCTTCTGTAGCACCACATTTCAAATGCTTCCATTTTCTTTCTTTCCGGTATTCCTAAAGTTCATGTTTCACTACCGTAAAGTGCCGTGCTCCACACACAGAGTTTTAAAAAGTTCTTTCAAATTCCTAAATCAATATTTGAAATTAAAAGATTACTTTTTTTTCATTAAGGCTTTTTTGCTAGTGCTATTCTGCTTTTAACATCATTCCTGCTTCGGTCATTGGTTGTAATCTTGCTTCCCAAGTAACAGAATTCATTTACTTCTCCTATTGCATCAAATCCTATTTTTATATTTAATCTACTGGTATTGTTATCATTTCTGCTACATTTCATCACTTTAGTCTTACTTTGATTCATATTCAGTCCAAAATCTTCCTTCAGTATTTTGTTCATGCCATTCAATAACTTCTCAATACCCTTAGCCCTTTCTGCTAACAAGACGTCATCAACAAATCATAGCATACTGATTTTTTCTCCTCTTCTTATGCCACATGGAAATTTTTCTTTGATTTTCTTTATTGTTTCTTCTACATACACGGTGAATTTTAAAGGGGATAAACTACAACCTTGTCTCCCACCCTTTTTAACCAGTGCATGTCTCTCATGATTCTCTACTTTAAATGTAGCCACTTGATTCTTATATAGTTTATAAAGTATTCTTCTATCTCGATACTTTAGACTTGCCTTCTTAAAACACTTTGAACATCTTGTCCCACCTAACATTATCAAAAGCTTTTTCTAAATTAACAAATGCCATAAAAGTATCTTTGATTTTCTTGATCCGCCCTCAAGTATTAATCTTAAAGCCAGAATTGCTACCCTTGTGCTGCGATTTTTGCTAAACCCAATCTGATCTTCACATACTATCTCTTCTACTACCCTTTCCATCCTTCTGCATATTATTCTGGTCAGTAATTTTGAAGCATGGGATTTTAGACTAATGGTGCGATAATTCTCACATTTGTCGGATTGTGCTTTCTTTGGAAGTGTGAAGATGATATTTTTATTAAAATCAGTTGGAATTTCTCCTGTTTCATAACTTTTTGATATCATCTTGAATAATCTTTCGATTCCTTCCTCTCCTAGGGTTTAAGAAGCTCTGCTGGGATCTCATCAATTCCAACTGCCTTATTTGCTTTCAAGTTATTCAGAGCTTTATTAAATTCTGTCCTCAAAACAGGATCTCCTAAGTCATCAGTGTTGACATCGCCTTCCTTTTCCATTTTGCTGTTGTTCAAGTTGTCCCCATCATACAGTTTCTCAATGTATTCCTTCCACTGGTTAGCTCTGTTGTCTGAACTTAAAAGAGGTTTCCCATTGGCAGGTTTAATGTTCACACCTCTTTTCTTCAATTCTCCAAAATTCTGTTTGATCTTCCTATATGCAACACCTGCTTTACCTAAGATCATTTCCTTTCCTACTTCTTCACACTTTTCTTCTAACCATTTTTTTTTGCATTTTCTGTTTATTTTATTCTAAATTGCCTGTATTGGTCTCTTCCAGCTTCTTCGTGAGCATTTTTGTACCTTCTCCTCTGATCTATTAGCTCCAAAATTTCTTCCATGATCCAAGGTTTTCAGGCAACTTCTTCCCTAATGCCTAATGTTTCTTTACCTGCTTTCATTATTTCAGTCTTTAATGCATTCCATTTGTCATCAGTTGAGCTCCTTTCAGTGTTACTTTTTTGACCTAAGTCTACCATTTCTGCAAATTTTTCTTTCATACTAGATTGTTTCATTTTATTCACTTCCAGTCTGTTCTGCTTATACTGCTTCCTTATTCGCTTGAATTTCAGCCTGCACACACCTGCCTAATATTGTGTAGGGCCCCCTGGGCACGCAAAAGTGAGACAACATGACATGGCATGGACACGACAAATGTCTGAAGTAATGCTCAAGTGATTTGACACCATCCATCCTGCAGGGCTGTCCATAAATCCGTAAGAGTATGAGGGGGTGGAGATCTGTTCAGAACAGAACGTTGCAAGGCATCCCAGATATGCTTAATGATGTTCATGTCTGGGGAGTTTGGTGGCCAGCGGATGAGTTTAAACTCAGAAGAGTGTTCCTGGAACCAATTTGTAGCAATTCTGGATGTGTGGGGTGTTGCATTGTTCTGCTGGAATTGCCCAGGAGCAGTAACCGATCTAACGCCTGCGCCAGACACCTGGTGTTTTATATAGGCATTACCGACCACAGCGCTCTGAATGTTTACATATCTTTGTGTTTGCATACGCATGCCTATACCAGTTTCTTTGGCTCATATCAAAATTATAATTTCAATGCATTAAATCTAAATCAGTTTGCTACTTTACTGAGTAATTCATTTTAATTTGATTCAAGAATTGAACCGTCCTTCTCACGGTTCGATATATTTGCGGCCCGCCGCCGTGTTCTCTTTGCTTTTGTCGGTCCTGAGTAGATTCCCGCTGCGCTGGTGTTTATATCGTTGCCCTGGCACAGATAAAAGGGGCGGCTCGGTGGCTCTCGAGGCAGTGAGTGGTGTGGCGTCGCGGAGGTCTTGTGCTCCGCGGTTCGGTGTATGGGGGCCTTGTGCTCGCGTTTCTGTTATCCTTCTAGTTGTCTCGGAACTTGTCTGCAGCTCTAAGGTTACAACGGGCTCCCCTGATTGAAACTTCCTGGCAGCTTGGCTGTGAGAGCGATCGCTATTGCTTCTGGTTCTGTGTTCATGGTCGCTCCTCCTTGGGCCGGTTGTCGGTGTTGTGGACAGTTAGTTGGACGGCGCCCGTTACCCAGTGATCCACAACTGTGCACTAAGTCTACCTCCAGCTATCTGATTGTAAGGCTCGTGTTTTATGCTTCCTGGTCCTGGCACATATGTGGTTGAATTGTGCTTGACTCAAATTGCATGGAATTACTGTGTAATGTTACATGTGAAGGGTGGCCGATGATGGTGCAAACCGTTACAAATCGGTGAATTATGGATAGTATGTTCTGGTGTTTCTTAAGCTGTTGCGCCACTATCGCCTTAACTAATAACTAGACGACCCGTGCGAAAATTTCGCGAATAAAATGCGATGAATAGTGAGGTTGAATATAATGTCACCAAATTCAGTCATTACTCTTCATACTCCTACTTCATTTATCGATTTTGGTTAGAAATCCAAGGGGATAAATGGCTCGAAAAACAAAAAACGTATTTTAGAAATATTGACATTTTTGCGCTTTATGGGTCAAATTACGAAAAATTCGTTTCTTAGAATATAATGTTACCTCGGCGGAAACCTTAGTCTTTAATACGATATGTCATTTATCTATATCGATTAGATATCAAGGGAAATATAAGGCTTGTGACACAAAAATACGTTGTAGAACAATTTATACTTTTTCCCTTTAATAGTTGAATTCCAAACACTTCTTTCTTAAAATATGATGTCAGCAAAGCTGAGACATTATTCCTCACAATCGTACTTGATTTCTCGATTTTGGATAAATATCCAGGGAGATAAGTGGCTCGAGACACAAAAACGCATTTTAGAAAAATTGACTTTTTTGCCTTTTATGGGTCGAATTACGAAAAATTCCTTTCTTAAAATATAATGTTACCACGGCGGAGACATTATTCTTTAATATGATACCTCATTTATCTATATCGGTTAGATATCAAGGGACATAAATCGCTCGTGACACAAAAATCGGTTATAGAAAAATTTATACTTTTTTCCTTTAAGGGTTGAATTCCAAAAACATTCTTTCTTGAAATATGATTTCACAAAGCTGATACATTACTCCTTATATTCCTACTTCATTTATCGATTTTTGTTAGATATCCAGCGAGATAAATGGCTCGAGATACAAAAAACGCATTTTAGAAAAATTGACATTTTTGCCTTTTAAGGGTCGAATTACGAAAAATTCCTTTGTTAAAATATAATGTTACCATGGCGGAGACCTTATTCTTTAATATGATACCTCATTTATCTATATCGGTTAGTTATTAAGGGAGATAAATCGACACAAAAATGCGTTATAGAAAAATTTATACTTTTTCCCTTTAAGGGTTGAATTCCAAATACATTCTTTCTTAAAATATGATTTCACAAAGCTGAGACATTACTCCTCATAATCCTACCTCATTTATCGATTTTGGTTAGATATCCAGGGAGATAAATGGCTCGCGATACAAAAAACGCATTTTAGAAAAAGTGACATTTTTGCCCTATAAAGGTCGAATTATGAAAAATTCCTTTCTTAAAATATAATGTTACCATGGCGGAAACCTTATTCTTTAATATGATACCTCATTTATCTATATCGGTTAGATATTAAGGGAGATAAATCGCTCGTGACACAAAAACGCATTGCAAAAATATTGATACTTTTGCCCTTTAAGGGTCGAATTCCGAAAACTTTCTGCCTTAAAATATGACGTCACTAAAGAGGAGATCTTAATCTTTAAAACGATACTTCATAAAACGGTTTCAGATAGGTATCCAGGGAGATAACTGACTCGTAACACAGAAAACAGCATTTTAGAAAAAATTACATTTTTGCCCTTTAAGGGTCGAATTCCGAAAACTTTCTTGCTTAAAATACGATTTAACCAAAGTGGAGACTATAAGCTTTAAAATGACACCTTATTCATTGATTTCGGTTAAGTATGAAGGAAGATATAGGCTTGTGACAAAAAAATACCTTATAGAAATAATATATATGATTGTGTGTGCTTAACCACATCCTAATTTTTCTTAATAATTGTATGCATGATGGTTAATATGGTTTTGGTGTATTTGTTTCATTTGTGAGCGTGATCAAGGCGCTGATCTCCCGGACTCTCCAAGCGCATTCGGTGAGCTCGCCGTGGGGGGCATTTGGACGACAGTGTGTTTACTGGGCGCGGCCTACCCGGCGGTGCGGACCCGCAGGTGGAGTTATTTACTTCCACCCGGAACTTCCTACCCAGGCCCAAGTGTGGACCGTGTTATGTCTTATCCCTCAGGGATTTGCAGAAATATTTACTTATTTGTGTGCATAGTAATTGTAAGGTTATGCTTAGAAATTTATCTGTTGTAAAGTGATGTGAAAATGTTAAGGGACTACATCCCGCATTGTGATTGGGGTATTGTATCTGGTTTGAAAATAAGTGACATTAGTCTCACTTACATTGCATTACATTTTCTGATATTGTTGAATTGTTTCTTAATAAATGAATTGTAATTATTGAATGATTGTCAAGTGAGAAACACGTTCCCATCTGGCAACTTCCATTTCCCTGGTAAATTGTTTGGGGCTGCCCTCCTATTAATAATCTAATATCAAGAATAATGTTAGATGTTTTCTTTTTTATATATAAGGCTATGTGGAATGCCATGTTGCATTTTCTTCCAGTCAGATGTAGCATCTTCACTAAGTGTATGATACCTCTGCCACCCACAATTTTGTGAATTGCAGAGTATATATGTAGATAAAAAGGGTGAATTTATGCATTTAGTTTTCTGTGTATGAATTAAACCATATATCTGCAGTTCCATCTATACCAAGTTTACCAATTTCCTTAAAAACATTCATTAATGTTTAGCAAAAACGCCTTTTCAAAATATTCTTAAAGGATTTTGCAAAAAGTAATAAAGCCATGACTGTGGATGATCATTTTTTTAATCCAAACTATCCTATTATATTAAAACGCTAATCTGGAATCTAGGTACGTCATCTATAGCTACTGTAGCTTTTGGCTAGAGAAAGGTCATGTGCCAGCCTTCACTCGCCAATCAACAGCCACCATATTACATTCCTTCAATCATCTTGCTTTTCGTTCATTTACAGCTAGACGCAGAAATTCATGTAAGGAGAAGGAGATTCAATATTTACGCTATTTTATCTGTATCAGTTATAAGGACTAGGTTAAACCATAACCTAAGATTTTTTTGGCATATGGTGAGAAACAATGAAGTTTATTAAAATCTCGGAGAAACGTAATGCGAAATGTAGGCCTATTAGTCAAATAAATAACAGTTATCAGTTTTCGAAATTATAGTTGTTAAATAATGTTCTCCACACAATAAGGTCTGCTGTAATAATAATACGTTTATTGAGGCACACACACTACAACTTTATATCCACATGTTTTCAGTTCAACAGCCAGACGACGACTCCCTTCACTCATGTACAATTCCAAAGATACATCTCCAAAGATACATCAAGCACCAGAACATTCCTCACAGATATAAATGTACAATACTCAACAATAGTCTCCGTCATCTAAAGTAAAATTCATTTATTTATGTAAAATCCTAACCAAATAGTATGATAAACTAACTAGAGTTACATATTCATATAACGAAAGATATCTTTAAAAATGACTTATTCGTTTCTCATTATAAGCTTTTCCATAATAAATTCCTACTACCATTATATATACCCTTAGTTTTTGATACATGTGTTAGCTATTAAATGAGATTTTAAGATAACTTTTTTATTAGATTTAAATCAACCATGATATGACTATTCACTGTATAAGCGATGTGACACCATGGAGGAAGGAAAGATATGGAGGAGAAATGACGTTAAATCTGTGACGTCACCTCTAAAATCTCGGCTGATACTGCTCATGCGTGTTGGCGGAAGCGGCCAAATTGCCAACTCATACAAATGCAAAGTTCACTTTGTTTTTGATGCTGTAATTATTTCATTTTCTAATGTGCATAAGTGTTTTATAATGCCATCTTGTGTTGCATAAGGTACAAAGAATTTATCTATTATTGTTAGTAATTTCATGAGAAACAGATTAGTGACAAAACGTGTATCGCGATGGAAACTACTTCCAGCTATTGCCAATTAAGCTTATGATGTATGGTAACAAGATAACTATTTTTATTCTGGTCTAGGCCGCATTTCAACCTAACCACAAGAGGTAGTAATAAAACTGAAATATCTGCTCTGCATTCATTGTGAATTTGGCAGAATTAATTTTTGGTCCTGGCCCTTCCCAACCCAATCCCCTCAATTTGGAGATAGTATATCCCGCAAACTAAGCAAGATATACAAAAATTTTATTCTTGATTTTTTTCGTCGTGTTACATAATAATCGATCATCAAATTTGACTTTTGCGAAAAAAAATTTCTGCATTTCAACTCAAGACACCTCACTTTTGAGAACGTATATCTCGAGAACTAGGAGAGATATCGAAAAATTTTAATCTTTATTTTTAATTTGTCTCGTCTTTTTAAATAAGAATCCATCATCAAATTTGACTTTGACGAATTGTTTCTTCTGAATTTCTACCAAAAACATCTCACATTTGAGACGGAATATCTTGAAAACTAAGCAGGATATCAAAAAAAATTTATTCTTCATTTTTTATTTGTTTCATCGGGGTACATAATAATCCATCAGCAGATTGCGGCGTTACGTTTATCCTAGAGTCCCCATGAGGTTTTTGTACATATACTCCGTGTCTGTATGAGTATGGATGCGTTCTAGCCCCCCCACTCCTCCTCCGCCCGACGTCACTACAATGCGTGGTGAATGTCTCTTGCGTCGTCTCCATATATTTCTTTCCTCCATGTGTGACACTCGCAATTCGACAACGATATTATTGCCGCAAAATAGCAGTGAGCAGAGATATTAGAAATACGGAGAGTAGGGGGAAAAAATTAGTGCGAGGCAATTATATGTCACAAAGTTACAATTAGTACATTCGCTTAAATTTATATAATGCTTTTTATTTATCTATGACAACCAGATGCAAAAATTCATGTAAGGCGAAGGGTATTCTATGTTATGGTTATATTACCTGAATCATTTATAAGTACTACCTAGGTTAAAACATAACCTAAGAATTATTTGTCATATGATAAGAAACAATGAAGTTTATTAAAAACTCGAAGAAAGTTTACACGAAATGTACGAACCGCGAAATATATCATTGAAATAAATGACAGTTATCCGTTTGCGAATTAGTAGTGTTATAAGGGGGAAGCAAGGAACAGCCAATCAGCGTCCAGGGATTGCGTGACGTCACAAGATGGCCGACCCCCGTTTGGGCGACCAAGATGGCCGCCGTTAGTTCCTCTACCAGCCGCACAGATGGCACCATCTCCTGGGGGCGCTGGACCGTTAGTTCATTTATCGGCGGCTCGATGGCAGCTCCCGTTAGTTCTTTGGCTCACTGGTAGGTGGCGTTCGGTCGCCGGTTCGAGTCCGGCCGCGGTGTTTTTATTGAAAAAGCCGTTCCAACTCGTCAATTTCAAAACGAAAATCAAAATTTTAGTTTCCATACCTAGAGAGGATACCTGCCTTGAATAAAAAAAGCATAAATGTTTCCTTTTAACGGGAAAAAAACCGTCATAAACTCCAGATATAAAACCGAGGAAGAATTCTATGTGTACCTGTTTTCATGAAATTATTTAGCGTTCCTTGCCTCGCATTTGGGGAGGACGGAGGTTTCGAATCCCCATCCAGGCATCCATGGTTTCCCAAAAATCACTCCAAGTGAATGCCGGGGATGCTACCTTCAAAAGGCCAGACCGAATTCCTTTCCCGTCTCTAAAGACCACGTTGTTAGAGAGACCTTAAAAAAATAAAATAAAAAATGGACCCATTGGTTTAAGTAGACAATGGACGATTAGTTCATCCATTAATCGGGAAATCGAGTATGATGGTCACGAATCCACTTCCTCTCAGATGTATACTGTTTGATACAGATGTCAAGCTAGCTAAAGAAGTGGGTGATAAATTTTTCCTTTTAACGTTCGATATGAAAAAAAACGTCATAAACTCCAGATATAAATTCTATGTGTACCTGATTTCATGAAATTATTTAGCGTTCTTGCTTCGCATTCGGGGAATCCCCTTCCGGGCATCCAGATTTGGGTTTTCCATGGTTTCCCCCAGGTGAATGCCGGGATGCTACCTTCAAAAGGCCATGACCGAATTCATTCCCATTCCCGTCTCTAAAGACCACATTGTAGAGATAGATTAAAAAAAAATTTCGACTGCCGAGGTGCAAAGTATCCTGGTTTCCGAAAGATGGCGTGGCACACATCATTTCACCAAGCTTTTACGAGAAATATTTCAGGTATTCCTGCCTGCTGTCTGTCTGCTATTATCGGTATATCAATGTGACAAGTATTTCGAAACTATGGAGTTATTCTCGGCGTTCCGTTTGCCCGGGTTGCGAAACTCTGTACACAGCAAGGTGCAAATATTTTCTTCGGTTTTGTGTCGTGAAATATACTTGCGTTTGATTAAGCGTGAACCATTACTATTTTTTACTAAAAACAAAAGAAGTCCACATTAGCGTATATTACCTACAAAACATTTCTGTTCCCATGTCTCCTAGTTATTACAGAGTAAAGCACATACTATTAATCAGTCACATTGCTATACAGTACAGCAATATTTCATATATGTTATTCCCCCCAAACTTAGTGGCCAAGAATTAAAGAATATTTCACACATCTCCAATGACACCTGATAAAGTGAAGTTACAGTGAGTTTATTCCTTGACAGCCTTTTCAGTCCCTGGCTTTACCCTATAATGTCTGATCATAGTCCTCTATCCCCCCTCCCCTTTTTCAGATAATTTTTAAGTCGCGTTGCCATGAAATATTGAAGAAAAATGTAAGATACCATTAAATCAGGACACCACCCGCCCTCCCCCCCCCCTTTAATTAAATACTTAGGCCCCATCAGAGTAAATTTCAGGTTGAAAGAAAGACATAGATAAATATCCTAATGCTTTCGTACCAAAATGTTCATTTAAGGTGGTTTCTACTGCAGTTTTCAGGGAAATTCTCCCCTTTCCAGGAAATTATTTTTCAATAAATCAGGGGGACGAAATACGTCTGTTAATCTTACTAATTTCACCCCCTGTCGAATCGAAGTACGCAGTCCTATGTGATAAAAATCGAGTCACGCTGAGGCAGTGCTAAGCACTGAACATGCCTGAGACCATCGCCTGTGACCAAGGTGGAGATACTCCCTTTAGAAGAAATCCAGTGCCAGCTTCTACTGATATTTCTATTCCTAATTCTTTCACCAAGATCCACCCCTAGCCTCATCACCAACATACCCCACACTTCCTCAAACCCCTTCTGTTTTCCAATGATTCCAATCCAACCCCTGATCAGTACAGACGGGTTACCTTCTGTTCGTGCGTTAAAGTAAACAAAAATTCAAAATTCGCAAAGTCTTCTGCTAATCAGTAGCCAGGTATCAAAATGTTCATTTAAGGTGGTTCTACTGCAGTTTTCCAAGAAATTCTCCAGGAATTTATTTTTCAATAAATCAGGACCCAGGGAGTTCTCATTCGGCTTAAAATGTTCCATCTAACGCCAACCTTCGGATTCAGACCAAGTGTGACATTTGTTTGTAATTGCATGCTTTGTTCAAGTAACCACGATAAAGTTATCATAATGCTCTTAGCTAACTGATATTTCATGGTCATCAAACAGGCATCATAACCCACATTTTTATAGAAGATCCCACACATCGACAA
>JARYHS010008074.1:380981185-381190199 GCA_031002005.1 Vandiemenella viatica
GACAATTCTGCCCCCCTTCATCGTTTCCGTGATGCTTGCTGTCAGTTCTGTCGATCTCGCTGTATGCATGTACAAGTGTGTGCGTGTGTCATTCCTCTGTGGATTTGAGTCTAAAATATATGGTTATAGAATTATCAACGTGTGCTTCTAACCATTGTTTCAGGGCTTAGACAATCTCCCATTTCGATGTGCTCTTTACAGTTTACTGCCGTTTGTGTTGGCATGTGAATTTTGATTCTCACTACATAAAAATCATTTAACAGAGAGGGGTGATGTACCAGAGAAGCGAAGGACTTGGGTACAAACCCACAGTCAGACCATTGCTTGTGTGGTGTAGTATGGAGTCCACATTTTTTGTACATCAAATGCAAGGTGCAAAGGAGGGCAGTTAGACTTATCTGTGTAAAATATTCAGTAAGTGACATAATAAAGGAGCTGGGGCTGGGATGTCATTGGAAGATAGGAAGAGTGTTGAGTGGCTGTAGGTGGCGTATAATGCTGTTAGAATGGATATTGGTGGAATAATTCTGAGTGGTGTATGAAGCCTAAGTTGACCATGACCACAATCTCGCACTAGACTTTAGGTGATGAGGCCTGAGTGGATAAAATATCTAAACACCCACTTTGACCTAACAATTTACGACAGTTCAAATGTGAGCACTATCTTAGGCGTAATAGAACCTATGGTGACGTTTTGGATACTTGTCGATGTGTGGGGATCTTCTATAAAAATGTGGGTTATGATGCCTGTTTGATGACCATGAAACTATCAGTTAGCTAAGAGCATTATGATAACTTTATCGTGGTTACTTGAACAAAGCATGCAATTACAAACAAATGTCACACTTGGTCCTGAATCCGAAGGTTGGCGTTAGATGGGAACATTTTAAGCCGAATGGAGAACTCCCCTGGGTCCTGATTTATTGAAAAATAAATTCCTGGAAAATGGGAGAATTTTCTTGAAAACTGCAGTAGAACCACCTTAAATGAACATTTTGATACCTGGCTACTGATTAGCAGAAGACTTGCGAATTTTGAATTTTTTGGTTTACTTTAACGCACGAACAGAAGGTAACCCTGTCTGTAACTGATCAGGGGTTGGATTGGGAATCATTGGAAAACAGAAGGTGGTTTGAGGAAGTGCTGTGGGTATGTTGGTGATGAGGCTAGGGGTGGATCTTGGTGAAAGAATTAGGAATAGAATATCAGTAGAAGCTGGCACTGGATTTCTTCTATAAGGGAGTATCTCCACCTTGGTCACAGGCGATGGTCTCAGGCATGTTCAGTGCTTAGCACTGCCTCAGCGTGACTCGATTTTTATCACATAGGACTGGCGTACTTCGATTCGACAGGGGTGAAATTGGTAAGATTAACAGACGTATTTCGTCCCCCTGATTTATTGAAAAATAATTTCCTGGAAAAGGGGAGAATTTCCCTGAAAACTGCAGTAGAACCACCTTAAATGAACATTTTGCTACCTGGCTAATGATTAGCAGAAGACTTTGCGAAAGCACTGCCTTAGCGTGACTCGATTTTTATCACATAGGACTGGCGTACTTCGATTCGACAGGGGTGAAATTAGTAAGATTAACAGACGTATTTCGTTCCTGGAACATACGTGCTGTGCTGTAAAATACAGTTAAAGGTGTTTCTAGTCAATTACTGATGTGTCACAAGGGATTGATTGGAATTTTAGACAAAGTACAGCTAAGGACACTCAATTTGTGATTGCTTACGAAAGCATTAGGATATTTATCTATGTCTTTCTTTCAACCTGAAATTTACTCTGATGGGGCCTAAGTATTTAATTAAAGGGGGGGGGGGAGGGGCGGTGGTGTCCTGATTTAATGGTATCTTACATTTTTCTTCAATATTTCATGGCAACGCGACTTAAAAATTATCTGAAAAAGGGGAGGGGTGATAGAGGACTATGATCAGACATTATAGGGTAAAGCCAGGGACTGAAAAGGCTGTCAAGGAATAAACTCACTGTAACTTCACTTTATCAGGTGTCATTGGAGATGTGTGAAATATTCTTTAATTCTTGGCCACTAAGTTTGGGGGGAATAACATATATGAAATATTGCTGTACTGTATAGCAATGTGACTGATTAATAGTATGTGCTTTACTCTGTAATAACTAGGAGACATGGGAACAGAAATGTTTTGTAGGTAATATACGCTAATGTGGACTTCTTTTGTTTTTAGTAAAAAATAGTAATGGTTCACGCTTAATCAAACGCAAGTATATTTCACGACACAAAACCGAAGAAAATATTTGCACCTTGCTGTGTACAGAGTTTCGCAACCCGGGCAAACGGAACGCCGAGAATAACTCCATAGTTTCGAAATACTTGTCACATTGATATACCGATAATAGCAGACAGACAGCAGGCAGGAATACCTGAAATATTTCTCGTAAAAGCTTGGTGAAATGATGTGTGCCACGCCATCTTTCGGAAACCAGGATACTTTGCACCTCGGCAGTCGAATTTTTTTTTAAATCTATCTCTAGCAATGTGGTCTTTAGAGACGGGAATGGGAATGAATTCGGTCATGGCCTTTTGAAGGTAGCATCCCGGCATTCACCTGGGGGAAACCATGGAAAACCCAAATCTGGATGCCCGGAAGGGGGATTCCCCGAATGCGAGGCAAGAACGCTAAATAATTTCATGAAATCAGGTACACATAGAATTTATATCTGGAGTTTATGACGTTTTTTTTTCATATCGAACGTTAAAAGGAAAAATTTATCACCCACTTCTTTAGCTAGCTTGACATCTGTATCAAACAGTATACATCTGAGAGGAAGTGGATTCGTGACCATCATACTCGATTTCCCGATTAATGGATGAACTAATCGTCCATTGTCTACTTAAACCAATGGGTCCATTTTTTATTTTATTTTTTTAACGTCTCTCTAACAACGTGGTCTTTAGAGACGGGAAAGGAATTCGGTCATGGCCTTTTGAAGGTAGCATCCCCGGCATTCACTTGGAGTGATTTTGGGAAACCATGGATGCCTGGATGGGGATTCGAACCTCCGTCCTCCCGAATGCGAGGCAAGAACGCTAAATAATTTCATGAAAACAGGTACACATAGAATTCTTCCTCGGTTTTATATCTGGAGTTTATGACGGATTTTTTTCCCGTTAAAAGGAAACATTTATGCTTTTTTTATTCAAGGCAGGTATCCTCTCTAGGTATGGAAACTAAAATTTTGATTTTCGTTTTGAAATTGACGAGATGGAACGGCTTTTTCAATAAAAACACCGCGGCCGAACTCGAACCGGCGACCGAACGCCACCTACCAGTGAGCCAAAGAACTAACGGGAGCTGCCATCGAGCCGCCGATAAATGAACTAACAGTCCAGCGCCCCCAGGAGATGGTGCCATCTGTGCCGCTGGTAGAGGAACTAACGGCGGCCATCTTGGTCGCCCAAACGGGGGGCGGCCATCTTGTGACGTCACGCAATCCCTGGACGCTGATTGGCTGTTCCTTGCTTCCCCCTTATAACACTACTCGAATTGCCATGGTAAAATGCAAGAATCCTCTAGAAACATTTTCGGAAGTACATGAAACTGTATTATGCCGGTCCAGGATATATTACAACCCAATTTCTGCTTGAAAATAATGGTAGTCGACAGGCTGTATTACAACGAAATTACTGCTTGAAAATAACATGTCTTGCGATTGACTACAGCAGTATAATGATGTCATTACTGAATGTTATTTTGGCGGAATCGCGATCTCCAGTAGACCCGATCGTTATTCATTTTTCCTTACAAACTTTTCCTGAATAAATTCCTACTACCACCACAGGCGATGCATGTCGTTATTCATCTGAGTGTAACAGAAACTATGATTTTCGAAAGCAATATTAGTGGAGGTTGTGGTTAAATTGACCAGATTCCCCACTGACACATATTGTTACAGCATAATTCCCTCTGAAATGAGTTATACAAACCAATTAAACTGCTTTCATAAGCGCCATGTTACTGATTGAATTAATTAATGCGGGTGAAAATTGTTTCATATGTATCATGCTGAATTGTGCCTGGACCAGGAATAAAACTGGTATTTCAGCTTGGGGAACACCATGGCGATCAACCCGGGTGGTACCTTTCGAGCTGAAACCTGCCTTCTCGCCCTGGGACGGTATTGGAGGTAGTGGCCGTCAACTGCAACCACAAGTGTCGCCTTCCGCCTCGTCGTTAGCGGTGTGCCTCAGCCATAAATTGTGTTTGGCCCTACTGGCCGAGTGTTTGATGCTGGTAGACGAGAACGAGCCGGTCTTGTTATTTCTGTTATTAGTCTACGTGGAATTGTCGGCCGGTGTTATTTGACATTATATTAGTCATTTTCTCTGTCAATTACTACTACCAGTGTGTCGCTTTCTACCTCGTCGTTAGCGGTCTGGCTCAAAAATAAAATTGTATTTGGCTAGTAGATTATTAAGAGCCATGTTGGTTATATTCTATAATTTGGTATAAGTAGGATTGTTTGTAATTATAAGGGTTATTCAAGGTATAAGTTGCAAGACCAAGGTTTGGTCCATAATATATCGTTTTGTGATAACAAGATTATTCATATCTTCGTTTGCAAGACCAGGATTGGTGGTATTTGATATTATAGTTGTAACATTTTCTGTAAGTTTCAGCATTATCATTAATAATTGTAATAAACCAATGTTTAAACAAGGCTTGAACTGCTAACCATGTTCCCACACACTTCCCACTGTATCCTTGTGGATAAGTACTGTCTGTTAGTAGTAGTAACAACGCCTCAGTTTACTATCTGAAATTAGATTGTTTGCAGATGACATAATGCTGTATAAAAGAATCAAAACGATAGAGGATTGTAAACAGTTGCAGGGTGATCTGGACAGGATATCTAATTGGGTTGGTAAACATCGAATGAATATAAATGCAAAGAAGAGTCAGCTTATTAGATACACAAATAAAAAACAAAAGGTTAATTATGAATATAAGGTGAGGAAAGAATTGCTTGCTGAAGACTTGAAATGTAAATATCTTGGAATTACTTTTGATAACAAACTTAACTGGGCAGGACACATTGGACAGGTGGTAGGAAAAGGTTTCAAAGTTCTGCACTTGTTGGTAGAGAGTGATGAGGGGATGTACGAGAGAAGTCAAGGAATTGGGTTACAAAACTTTGGTGAGACCATTGCTCGAATATGGTAGTGTAGTATGGGACCCTCATTTTATGTATCAAATACAGGAGTTGGAGAGGGTGCAAAAAAGGGCTGCTAGATTTGTTTCTGGAAATTATCGCAGAATGCAATCAGTGACGGATATGATAAAGGAGCTGGAATGGGATTCATTGCAAGACAGGAGGAGGATGAGGAGGGTCATGGGAGTGTACAGGGCATATACTGGTGATGAGACATGGAAAAATATTGCAATAGGTATGAAAAGTAGTTCATGGAAGGGAAAAGATGACCATGACCACAAGCTGGCACTCGATTTCAGGCACAAGGGTGTGGGAAGATTCTCTTTTTTAGGTAAGGGTGTCAGGGATTTGAATGAGTTACCAAGAGAAATGATGAATAATTTACTGAAAACTTTGAAAGAATTTAAAGATAAAATTTGTAGAGGGCAAATGTAGGTAGGTGCACGATAGGGGGAAGATGGGTGTGTAGGGAAATTGCCACTGGAGCCTGTGTTCCATTGCAATTAAATTAAATTAAATCTTATATCTGTTGGAAGCTTATTGAACAGTTGGGCTCCCGAATAGGAAGGACATTTTTCAATTTTTTTTTGTGTTGTGTGCATTGTGGCGAGACAGTATAAAAAACCATGTGTGTGTTTGTGTTGAGCGTTAGAATCAGGACGATCCGATTGTTGAAAGTGTGACGTGAGATGTGAGTTGGATTGTTGAAGGCAGTCTGTGACTCACTGGCTTGGAGGTCTGTCACGGTTGGTTGCACGCGGCAGTGATTGTTTGGCGGTGCGTACTGGCACTATCTTGTGGACCTGATGAAACATTATAAGTACGCCGCCGTCATGCAGATAAACTGCAGTGTTTCGTAAATAGCAGTGAACTAAAGCATCCAAACCAAGTGATAATAGTGTAGCTCAGAACTTGCAGTTTGTAGGAGAAGAAGTCCTGATTAGCCTTTACATATGGTCAAATTATAATCGTTGGTGTTGGTGGCTTAGTAATTGTACGTTCGGTGAATAAAGTGAATGATTATCTATATGGTGACTTTGTGAATTATTAGTAGAAGAACCTGCAATCCATTGATACTAGACGAACAACAATTACCCCACACCAAGCTGCTAGTGCATTATAACCCCTAGCAGACGCCACTTTATCGTTACAGCATGTAAATTGAAATTAATTTTATAACGTGTTTCATATTCGTGCACTTGCTCATTCTTTTTAACAACCTTCTTTGTGAGTGAGAGCAGTATAGTCTTATATATGTATATACAGGGAAATGTCAGAATCTTCAAATCTACAAAATATTTTCTACATGAAACCATTCTTTTTTCTTTTAGTATTGTACTAATCATATGTTTTTGTATTTTTAATATTCTCATTACGTTATTTTCAGTGGGCCTTCCCCACGCTGATATACCATATCTCAGTTGGCTTTCAAAAAGGGAGTAATAGATAGTCATCAGAATATCCCTGCTACAGAATTCTTGGAGGTAGCTGACCATAATTACAATAGGGGTTAGTTTCTTACAGAATTGATCCACCTGTTTTTCCCAATTCATGAATTTGTCTATTTGAATCCCTAGCAAGTTAGCTGATTCTGTCTCCTTTATTTGCTCACTGCTTATGTTTAAATTTACAGAGTACCTTGTTCTTTTCGACTGAAATGATATCATTTGGGTTTTGTTTAAGTTGATTACAAGATAATTATCTTCTAACCATTTTGCTAGTCTCTGGAAGTAAAGATTAAGGATTGTTTCTATATTACATAGTTTGATGTTTGACATCTTCACAGTTGCATCATCTACATAAAGAACCATTGAATCATTCTCCCCTATTGGTCTTGGGATATCATTTATGTATAGGATGAACAACAGAGGCCCCAGCACCGAGCCCTGTGGTACTCCTGCTTTTTTAGTGAGGGTGTTTGATGTTACATTTTTAAAGTCTGTGTTGCTTTTTATGATCGTAAATTGTTTTCTATTTGACAGATATGATTCTATCCATTTATAGGCCTTACCCCTTATTCCCCATTTTTCTAGTTTGTTAAGTAACCTCTGATGACTGACTGTGTCAAAGGCTTTTGATAAATCTATAAGTACTGCTGTTGTATACTCTCCATCATCCAAGGATTTCTTTACCGAATCTACAAACATTGTGACTGCTGTTTCTGTAGACCTGTATTTCCTATAACCATGTTGAGAATCAGTAATTATGTTGTGCTTGTTTAGGAAGTCAATAAGCCTCTGTTCCATTGCTTTCTCAAAAATTTTTGATATTCTAGATATTAGTGACAACGGTCTATAATTGTTTACATCTGACCTTTCCCCTTTCTTGAAAACAGGTATAACTTTAGAAATCTGTAAGGAATCTGGAAATGTTCCACTTATAAATGAATGATTTATTATGTGTACTAATGGTTTTAAGAGATAGCTATTGCATTCTTTTATAAGCATATTAGATATCTCGTCAGTTCCCATGGACGTTTTAGTCTTTATGGACTTTATAATTTTACTTATTTCTTTTTCTGTTGTTGGTCTAAGGAATACTGAATCTGTGTTCACCTTAATGCCTACTAAATCATTGTCTTTTGACTTGCTACTGTGACTGTTAGTTAGTTTTTCTGCTATATTTATATAATGTTCATTTAATGTACATGCAATATGCCTAGAATCATGTACTACAGCGTCATTGTACACAATCTGTTCAATGCTTTTATCCTGGTTCATAATCTGTTTTTCCCCCTCTCCCTATTAATAATTTTCCATAATGCTCTTTGCTTATTGCTACTTCTGTGTAGTATGTTTAGAATGTTATCTGATTTTTCCTTGTTAATCATATTTTTTAATTCATTTTTACACTTTTTCAGATATTTTTCAGTGATGGATACCCTTCCCTACACAGTCTACTAACCCATTTTATATGGTCCTTGTGTTGTATAATGTCTTCTGTATCCCATTTATTGTGTGTTGTTTTATTCTTTGATTGCTTTTTGTTTTTTACTGGGAAAGCTATGTCTTTGTAATAATTAACTAAGTTTATGAATGAGTCATATTTTTCATCTGTTGTGTAAGAATTGACTGTTTCAGTCCATGTTTCTCTCATTAAAAGGTTTTTAAACAATTCAATATTTTGTTTAGTATAGGGTCGATATTCTTCACGGAGCCATGTTACCTCATGTTCTGCTTCTTGTTTTATACTAATTTCTTGCCCATAGTGATCTGATATTGATGTGTGTATTAATTTTGTTGCATATTCATCCTCTGGGTAGTTAGTTATTACATTATCTATTGCTGTTTTTGAAGTTGCAGTTTCCATTGTAGGGCTTTTTATACAGATCTTAAGTCCTAAACAGCTACAAATGTCTTCAAGTTCTTTTGACAGCTTATTGCACTTTAATAAATCAATATTAAAATCTCCCATTAGAATTACATGGTCATAACTACTACACAATGACTCTAGCACCTTGTATAGGTTTTTATAAAATATTTCAATGTTTCCTGCCGGTGCTCTGTATAAACCCACTACAGCCAAAATTTTGCTTTTTATACAGATTGAAATACCACACATTTCAAAATCTTTTTCACCCAATAATTGTGAATTTATATTTACTACTTTAAAATCTAGTTCATGTTTTACTAAAATTAAGATTCCTCCTCCTTTATACATTTCCCTACTGTAACTATTTCCCACAGTATACCCTTCAATGTGCAGTCCTGGAATTAATTCATTTTTTAATGCATGTTCAGTGAGTATTATTATGTTTGGACTTGTTTCTTCTATCAATAATTCTAGCTCATTTGTTTTGCTTCTGATATACTGTACATTTTGATGTATGATTTTATAGTTTCATTCTTGCTAATCTCATGTTTACCTATAGAATACTTTTGTTCCTCCACTATAATATTGTCAGATGTTGAGTTACTTTCCCTAAAAAATTACTTGTTTTTGACTCTGTT
The DNA here is from genome assembly GCA_031002005.1 of Vandiemenella viatica. NCBI lineage: Eukaryota > Metazoa > Arthropoda > Insecta > Orthoptera > Morabidae > Vandiemenella > Vandiemenella viatica. Next base: position 380,990,330 of record JARYHS010008074.1, read on the forward strand.
TTGTTCTTGGCTGTATTATGTTTCATTAACCATTTGTCTAGGAATGTGATTCTACTCTTAATTTTATTGTTAGTTTCTTTGTATGTGTTTGTTTCTTTCTTGTCATCCCCAACATTTTTACTGCTTAGCAACCACTTGTTCATGAAAGTTAACTTCTTTTGAACCTTTATGTGGTTTTTACTTTGAGTTTCAGAATTTTTTACTATATCTTCCATTCTAACACATATTTTCATTTTTCCATTATAATTTAAATGTAGACCATGTCTGGTGTAATGGTTTTGGCATAACCTTTCTATTTCAAAGTTTAAGCTTAACCTTTTCTTATCACTACTTGAACTATTAATTTCTTTTAGCATCTTATCATTAAAACTCCTAATTAGACTGTTCATATTTGTTTTGTCATATCTATATGGCACTGGATTTAAGATGACATTTGTCTTTTTATTTGCATCTATCAGTTTACCTGCTATATTCTTGAAAATGTCATTATTATATCCTATATCGATATCGTTTGTTCCCCCCATCACTATAACAGTGTCATTTAGTCCATAACTACATGTCCACTCATCAATATTGCTGATAACTTCTGTAATTGTCGCATTTGGCTTCATTACACTTTCTATTTGATAACCATTCCCAAGAAGAGAGATTAAAAAGTTGGCACAGTACCTCCCTTGGTTGTCAGACAGTAGAAGCACTTTTTTCTTCTCATTTCTTTGTAACTGTAGACACTTGCGTTCCTGAACACCTGCGATTTTACTTCTGTTAGCAGCTTTTGATTTCTGCTTCATGTTTCTTTCTGCTTGTATCTGGGTTTTCTTTACAGTTTCTTCTTCATAATCATCACGAACTTCATTAAGAACACTAAATACGTTCTTTACTGGAACTGTTGATACCGCGATTTTAGGCCTAGGCCTAAACGATGTTTCGCCACTATTTTTCACAACATGTGTCCACATTTCTGGGTTTTCAACATCACTAATCTTCAGTTTGTTATTTTCTTCTGAAATCTGATCAATCTTCTCCTTCAACGATTTGATAATGTCTATTTCATTACTAATTCAAGTCTTAGTTTATCACATATACAAATATTATCGCGGTCATTAGCTGTTGGACCTGCTATCAGTGGCGTAGCTAAGTCAACAAGGGCCCCGGTGCAAAAAAATTATTTTGGGCCCTCAGGCCAGACGGGCGACCTTTTTTTTTTGCTTCGTGTGCTGGTATAGGCTCCGTGATGATGCGCGGCGTCAGATACGGCGTCACCTGATTTAAGCTCCGGTGGTTGAAGAACTTTTTAGAACTAGGAAATGTTTCGGTGGCGGTGCATTATTACTAATTATCAGATAGTGCACGAAAGTCCTGGTTTAAATCCCAAACCTCTCTGTAGCGCGTATGGAACTTCTGACAGTGACTCGTCCGCCGGATTTGGACGTTAAGCTGTCGGCCCCATCGATGTGTTTGGGGGGGAGTAGATCTCAATCGGCGGGCACCTTCTGTCTTATTTAATCTCTTATCTCTTATTTTACTGTCGTCAGTCTCTCGATTGGTTTGATATAAACCACCATCCCTTCTTATTTTGCACTATCCCCTTCATCTCAAAACACCTCTCTTAAAACACGTCCACGTTATCTGCTTCATACATAACCAATCCCAAATGTATTAAAAAAAAACAACACCCACGAATCTGTTTCTTCTTTGTTTACGATTCTTCCACAAACTTCTTTCGTCAGCCATCATTCCAAAACATATTAATTTCGTGGTTTAACTATCCACTTAATTTTCAGCATCCTCCTATAGCACCACATTTCGAATGCTTCAATTTTCCTTCTTTCAGGCATTCCTGAAGTCCATGCTTCGTTACCATAAGGTGCTATGCTCCATACATACAGTTTTAAAAAGTTCTCTCTGGTTCCTGGGTCAATATTTGAAACTACTTTTTCATGAAGCCACAGTCAAATTCCTCTTTTACTTCTTTTATAGCTTCCTCCACATATAAGTTGAATATTAGAATGGATGAACTACAACCATATCTGATACACTTTTCAACTGATTGGTGACTCTCTACTTTTATTATAGCCACTTGATTCTTAAATCAATTATAAAATATTTTTCTATCTCGATACGTAAGACCTGACTTTTTTAAATTTTGAACATTTTGTCCCGCCTTACATTAACAAAAGCTTTTTTTCTAAATCAACAAACGCTATGAAAGTAACTTTGTTTTTCTTGATCGGTGATAAGAATTGATTCTCTTGCGGCACGGATTTTCCAAAATTCAAACTGTAGCTACTGTATATTTTATTCCATCCCAAAGAATTTACATTATAATGTCTGTCTCAGAATGACAAGCAACAATTTCTTTTGAACGTTTAAATATTGCAAAGTCTATAGGCATTCAATCAGAACATTGTAGGAGGAAAACTGAGGCATAAAATTGAAATTCAGTGCGGGAATGTCAGTGTGGCAAGAAACAAGGAAACCAGTATTATACGCTTTGTAAACACTACGTTTCCGTCTACTACGATATTTTAGAATAACACTCTAGCTGCGGAAAGTAGTACTGTCGATTTATAAAATTTTGTAACAATTAGCTGTGTTATTGCTCAGCGTGATAATTTCATTCCAACTACCTCTTAATGTTTACTGAAAGACATTCTTGAAAAAAAAAAATGAGAAAATATTATAGAGAATTACATCATAACTACATTGAAATTTCTTATTTTACCACATTTTATTGAGACTGCAAATTTCTGTAGTTTTAGCATCCGGTTTGAGGTCTTTGCTCAAGTAGAATGTGAATTGGATTTTTTTTTTTAAACATTTCTACGAAAAGACTGAAATGTTACCTATTTGGTTACTAGCAAACCGATCAATTTTGCTCGTCATTTTTGGTTTAATACTACTTCATTAAACAACGGGATTAATATGACAATATCTTCCATATAAGAGGGAGCTTATATTCAATTTGAATTTGATAGCTGCTAAAAATTAAAAAAAAAGTACCGGGTGTGGTGCGTGAATGGTTAACGTTCTGGCCTCGTATTCGGGAGGACGCGGGTTTGAATCCTTGTCCGGGCATCCAGATCTGGGTTTTCCATGGTTTCCCCAAGTCACTCCAGGCGAACGCCCGGATGCTTCCTTGAAAAGGCCATTGCCGAGTTCCTGCCCGTTTCTTGCCCCAATCCGATCCCGCCTCTAATGACCTTGCTGTCGACGAGCCGTAAAGCCCTAGCAAAAAAAATTAAAAAAGAGAGAGAGGGGCGAAAAGAGTAGAGAGAGAGAAAATGAAATTTGAATTGCGTTTCTGATTTCAGAGATTTTTTTGATATCCCCGCTCTCATCAGATGAACTCACTTCTGCACATATATTTTAATTTACGATTTTTAACTTTTCAATAGATTTTTTTAATAATTTATGGACGGCATCATAGCCCAAATACGAAATATATTGAAAAACTGAACCTAATGGCTGAGCGTTAACGCTATGGCTCCGCATTCGAGAGGAAGCGGGTTTGAATTCCTATCCGGCTATCCAGATTTGGATTTTCCTTCGTTTCTCCAAGTCACTTCGTGTGAATGGCGGGATTATTTCTTCGAAAACCCATGGTCCGAATTCCTTCCCATTCTTTGTCTCCATACCCTTCCCACCTTAATGACTTAGAAGTCGACGAATCGTAAATCCAGACGCATAATAAGAAATTGGTATAGTAATATTATTTAGTTTTTCGTCTCCTTGACGATGGTGCGAACTCGTTATAGTCCACCTAACGTAACCACACGACACTATTTCGATGAATGTTGAAGCCCGAGAAGATTTCTTTCAGTGTTACCTTTGTGAAAGCTTTCATAGTTACGTGTGCAGTTTATTAAGAAGCACTCAGTTATGAGTCTTTCCTTAAGTATGTTATGTCCTGACGCAAGCAGGTAAGAGTCGATGTTATATTTTACGCATAACGCAGTTGTAGGTTCGACTTGTTTAAAATAAATGCAAAAAAATAATTGGAAAACCTAGACTCGAACCGAGGACCACGCGTTTACAAAACTAGATGGTTAGCCACAAGCAAACGGAGCTCATGGTCACAGACGGCTCGTGCAGTGGGTAAACAACCTTATCCTGCCTCGGAAGTCAGTGACATTCAACTGAACTGGCATAAGACAATTATCCGAAATAATCTCTTTATAATCGTTTCAATAGTTTTGTAGAACCAAAAACTCTGGATCTTTGAACATTTACACCCACTTCTCGGACCACACACCCCATTATGTGTTGCATTATTGCAACTGATTAGCCACATCAATATATAAATAAATATCGTTATAATTTTACGCTAATCATTTGGAATAAAATTGTATAACTGAACCTCATTTTTACTGCGCTTTATTGCAATCTTGTTAATTACACCTTTAACGATATGTTTCACGATCTGAATTTAAGAAAAGTGTAGCTGGAACCGAATTTCGTCCGATTGGGGTATGGTCGGCGATATCTTGCCTAATATTACAGTCAATCCAGGGACAGGAAAATGCGTTACGTGTTTCGAGATCTGTCAATAACTTTTTACTGAAATGTGGGGAATGATAGATGAACTACCAAGAAGAATCATCAATGGGCGGGCGGAGTCTTCCTGCTTTGTTCGAGGCTTGACTTAAGGAAATGAATAACAGATGGCGCTGAGTTGAATACGCGCAATGATGCCACATTGTGCGAAATAAGGGACTTAGACTCAGGCGCCGACAGTCAATTTTTTTGCCAAAGAGTGTACATGTATTGCACTTTCTTAGCTTCAATTAACGATAATTGATTGTTTGCTATGTTGCACCTGTAAGACAAGGTATTGCGTTGAACTTCATTTTGCATAAGCAGATGTTTAAGATTAATGGTAAATATACCTCTGTCTGTAAGCAGTAATGAGTACCAAATAAACCAATATTTTAGGATCTTTTCAAATATTAATAACAGAAGTAATGGTTTCACCTCTGTTTCCTGAAATTAATATATGTGCTTTGCATAAGATAGTGGAAGGTGGCGATTATAAATCATGCAAGGTAAGCAATAAATCTGCCCAACCAACCAATCCGCTACAGTACATATTTGTAGGCAATTCAAAAGACTTCCTTTATTGCCTCATATATCAGAGAAGTAATCACTGCCCTTGATGTGCCTGAAACAAATGTAGGAATCCACCCTATTGCTTCTACAAATTCCACCAATGCTACATCATCATTGCTGCAGAAACTATTGATGAAACATCGTGCATATGCCGATAATGATTACCCAATCGATTAATAATGTTGTGGACATTTAGCTTCATCCGATACATCAGATGATACAGATGGAAATGTTTTAAGATACCGGAACAGCAAAAAAATAAAAAATAAAATAAAAGCGTTTCCTCGATTTTCTGCCCTTGGAAAGACTTTTCTGTGTGTGCCTGCACAAACAAACCGAGTGAAAGAGTATTTTCTGTGGCTAAGTTAGTCATCTCAACTAACCTACCGAGCATGGTGGGTGAGCGGTTTCCGTTGTGGCCTCGCATTCGGGAGGAAGCCCATTCGAATTCCCGTCTGGGCATCCAAATTTGGGTTTTGTATGGTTTCCCCAAATCACTCCAGGCGAATACCGGGGTGCTTCCTTCAAAAACGCCATAGCCGAATTCCTTTCCGTTCCTAGTCCCCAGTCCCATCCCGCCTCTAATGACCTCGACCTCGACGAGGCGTAAAGCAATAAGAAAAAATAGTCGACTAAGCTCAATTTGTTTAAATCAAATTATTTTTATAGACGATAGCTACACATTGTACAAAATTTTAATATCTCAGTGAAATATTTTTTTCTTTTTGAGATTAAGTAATGATATATATGTTACCGTGAAAGACCGAAATCAGAGAATGTCGACATTCACCGGTGAATGTCAACAAACATCAAATACGTCGGTGAAAGATCGAATATTTCATTACTTTCTTGTACATTCGGACCCTCACCGGTGTATGTCGATAATCTGGTGGAGGTCGAAAAGAGAGGAGCCGACAAAGAGGCTACTCGCCAAATCCGCCAAATCCTTTGTTCTGGTGGAGTCTCCCGCCAAATCCTGGCGACTGGCTGTTTCCAGCCAAATTCTTTGTGCTGGTGGAGTCATTCAGCTTTGTCAGTCTTATGCATATGCAAGGTTCGATGGTGAGAGCAAAGTTTTCTTAATTTTTTTCTGATTTCCTGATTTATACAGAATGAATACTGCAGTGAATCGTGATATTTTTCTTGAAAAGTTAAATTGCGGGTAAACGAGAAGACAATTGCTTTTATTTTTCTCGAGAAAAGTACTCTAAAATACTTTCTGAAGTGGTTTCTGCTATAACTAAGTGCAACACACCTTTGGATTACAGACGATTAAAACGTTTTGACGTTTTAAAAATTAATGATGAAGAGAAGTTAATTGTACCATTAAAACCAGGAGAAACGAATATACAGTATTATGTTACCAATGACGAATTGTTCAGTATACTATATGAAGCTCACACCAGGATAGGCAATGGAGGAAGAACACGTATGCTTAAAGAGTTGCAAAATAAATACAAAAATATTACATATGAAGTTGTAATGTATTTAAATCTATACAAACAGTGTCAAATGAAACACAGTGCACCTAAGAAAGGTATTGTTGTGAAACCAATGATCAGTTCTGAGTTAAACTCAAGATGTCAAGTTGATCTGATAGATCTGCAGTCAAACTCAGATGGTGAATACAAGTTCATAATGGTGTATCAAGATCATTTAACTAACCTCGACAACCAAGATTACATCATTTAACTAAGTTTGTCCAGCTACGACCTTTGAAAACTAAGAGGGCTGAAGAAGTAGCGTATCACGTTTTTCCAATATTTTTAACATTTGGTGCTCCAGCAATATTACAATCAGATAATGGTAGAGATTTCAGTAATCAATTCATATCCGAAATATGCGCTATGTGGAAAGATGTTAAGACAGTTCATGGAAAGCCTCGTCACAGTCAAACACAAGGCTCAGTTGAAAGGGCCAATCAGGATATACAGAATATGCTAACTACATGGATGAACGATAACAATACAAATAAATGGTCAGTAGGTTTACCCTTTGTTCAATTTGCCAAGAACACTACATACCACGAAGGAATGAAGCCATGTTTGGCATTAAAGCGAAAAGAGGCATAGCATCGTCCTTTTTGCCTAGCGAATAAATCGCAAGTATCGAAACTGAGGAACAACTTGAAGAAATCGCCAATACTTTTGAAACCGAAGAACAGCTTGAAGAAACGTAATACTTCTGAAAAAAATTTGAGCGGTGGTCAAACCGAAAACCAAATTCCAAAGAAAAATATTGAAGAGGACTTGCAATCTACCACGTCTTCACATCAAGTTCTGAATGAAAAACACAAGTTAATTTCTATAAAAAGAGCGGCCGCGAAAGAGAATCTTCTACTGCAAGCAACAAAAATGTTACAAATCTCACAAAATCAATTTCCTCCTGCTCAAATTGGTGATACTGTACGAATACAAGTCCCTGATGTCGACCGTGGTCGTACAGATAACCGAAATGTGTTAGCGGATGTTTTTGGAATAGAAGACTCCGACTTCTATAAACTTGCGAATGAAAATGGTACCCTCAAGCAGCTTTACACACGTAATCAGTTAGAAATTTGTAAAGAAAAGCTCCTTTCCATAGACAAGATTTCTTTTCAAGAAATTTCGCTGAGAGAAGCAGCTGAAGCTAATTCGAGAAGCGGTGGGCAAGGCTATACACGCTGTCATTGCAAAAGGAAGTGTTCCACAAATAAATGAAGTTGTAAAAGCAAGGGCCTCTTGTGCAATTCAAAGTGTCATAATAGTTTAAGTTGTTGCAATAAATAAGATTTGATTCACATAATTTAGTAAGTTTTTTATTACTATTATTTTATTTTCTCATTTAGAATGTACTGTATAATTAAGTAAGTTTTTTACTTCTATTATTTTCCTTTCCCGTTTTGAATGTACTGTATAATTAAGTAAGTTTTTAACTTCTATAATTTTCCTTTCTCATTTTGAAAGTACTGTGTGTTTTAAGTTCTTAGTTATTCCTCTCAGAAAGAGAGGTGAAAAATTTATCGCGACTGAATTACGGAGAAAAAAATATAAATCTCGGACATGTTCAACATTCACCATTAGTGCATGGTGAATGTCGACATTCACCGGTGAAAGTCAGAAATAAGGGTATTTAGCAAATATTTCGGACATACACCAAGCGACTATGTGAATGTACATACACCAGTGAATGTCGACATTCTCCAGATTTCGGTGTTTCACCGTAACATATACATATAATAAAACCTATTCACAAAATAGTCACGCCTCCACCGGCTGATAATGTTCGGCGCGCCCACCTCTACTGAGAAGTCATTGTAAGAATATTGAGTTTTTAAAAAGTTGTCTGCAAGAAGTTCTTGGTTATACCCTACACAACATCCTAATAGCTCTTTTCTGTGCTATGAAAACTTTTTTACTTTGTGAAGAGTTTCCCCAAAAGATTATGCCATATAACATCACTGAATGAAAATATGAGTAGTTCACCTGTTTCGTTAATTCTAGATCTGCTGTTAGAGAAAGTGTTCATATTGCAAAGGTAGCACTACTTAACTTCTTCAGTAGTGAAGTGATATGGTCGTGCCAACAGAGTTTCTCAACTATTTTAATACCAAGGAATTTTATACTCTTTGTTTATAATATTGTGTTACTTTGATAGCATACTTGTAAATCTGGCTGTGCATAATTTTTTGTTTAAGAAACTAAGAAGTTCCTAAAACTATAAAAAATTAAAAAACTTACACATACTGCATTCGAACTATAACCCTTCAATTCCTTGAAAATTGGACAGTAATGTAATTGTAAACAGCTAATTATAAACGCATGTACACGAAAATTAATTATTAGTAATTCAAAGTCTATAAAAGCTAGAGATAAATAATATAGGTACGTCCAAAGAAAATACGGAGAGATGCCGACAATGAAGTGTGATTGCCTATAAAACGAGACCGACAAAATTATGAAGTTGTGTTTGTGTTTGCAGGCCGCCAATCCGCGCGCGCCTATTGAGATGGAGGTCGTCGAGGGTGCTGGCAAATTAAAATGCAAGACGGGCCGGCGCACCCGGAACAGACTGAGTTAAATATCTCCGCTAACACTAATAATTCGTAACTCCCAACCTACTGTACAGATTTTACTGCGGTAAACGGCATTTTGCTACGCAGAAAATTTACAAGTTCATTGATACGTCACAACAATATTACAATTTAAAAATTGTGTTACTTGTTATAGAATATAGAACCCCAGACTAAGAGGAAAACGTGAATATTATACCACATTTCGGGCGTTTTGGAAACAATCATTTGAATTAGCGGGTAATAGAGGATTGTAAATAGTTGCAGGGTGATCTGGACAGGATATCTAGTTGGCTTGGTAAACATGGGATGAAAATAAATGCAAAGAAGAGTTAGCTTATTAGATACACAAGTAAAAAACATAAGGTTGATTATGATTATAAGGTGGGGAAAGAATTGCTTGCTGAAGATTTGAAATGTAAATACAATATCTTGGCATTACATTTGATAACAAGCTTAACTGGGCAGGACACATTGGACAGGTGGTAGAAAAAGGTTTCAAAATTCTGAAAAGAAGAGTCAGCTTATTAGATACATAAGTAAAAAACAAAAGGTTGATTATGATTATAAGGTGGGGAAAGAATTGCTTGCTGAAGATTTGAAATGTAAATATCTTGGCATTACATTTAATAACAAGCTTAACTGGGCAGGACACATTGGAAAGGTGGTAGAAAAAGGTTTTAAAATTCTGCAAAGAAGAGTCAGCTTGTTAGATACACAAGTAAAAAACAAAAGGTTGATTATGATTATAAGGTGGGGAAAGAATTGTTTGCTGAAGATTTGAAATGTAAATATCTTGCCATTACATTTGATAACAAGCTCAACTGGGCAGAACACATTGGATAGGTGGTAGAAAAAGGTTTCAAAATTATGCACTTGTTGGAGAGAGTGATGAGAGGATGTACGAGAGAAGTAAAGGAATTTGGTTATAGACCATTACTGGAATATGGTAGTGTAGTATGGCTCCCTTATTTTGCGTATCAAATACAGGAGTTGGGTGCAAAAAAGGGCTGCTAGATTTGTTTTTGGAAATTATCGCAGAATGCAATCAGTCACGGATATGATAAAGGAGCTGGAATTGGATTCATTGCAACACAGGAGGAGATGAGGAGGGTCATGGGTATGTACAGGGCGTTTAACGGCGATGAGGCATGGAAAGATATTGGAGTAGGTATGAAAAGTAGTGCATGGAAGGGAAAATATGACCATGACCACAAGCAGGCACCTGATTTCAGGCACAAGGGTGTGGGAAGATCCTCTTTTTTAGGTAATGGTGTCAGGGATTGCAATGAGTTACCAAGAGAAATGATGAATATTTTACCGAAAACATTGAAAGAATTTAAAGATAAAACTTGTAGAGAGCAAATGTAGGTGGGTGCAGGATAGGGGGAAGATGGGGGTGTAGCGAAATTGCCACCGGACGCTTTAAAAAAATTAAATTAAAAAATTAAAAATTAATTAATATTTTAAGACGATATAATTGAAGTTTTATCCTGAGTTCAGAGACTTCTGAAAACAGCCCTTTGAAAACAAGGTTATAGTACACGGCGGTTCCCTTTGAGAAAATAATGACCTTACAGACGGTAACCCCTTTGGGCGAATGAATAATGATCTTACAAGCGGCGACACCTTTGGAGGAATAAATAATGACCCTAAATCCAGTGACCCTTTGAGGCTAAGAGGCAGCCTCATTAGCATATAATTAATGACACCATTTCGACGATTTACGATCTGGGCTCATACCGTCTCCATAAGAAGGTACAGGTGGCAACTTTTTGATGTTAAGAGGCGGCAAAGCCCTCACTAGCATAGAAATAATGACACCATTACGACGATTTACGATCTGCGCTCACACACATGTCACCCTTTGGGGGAATAAGTAACGACCTCACTGGCGGCAACCCCTTTGAAGCTAAGAGGTGGCACCATTGGCATATTACACTATTACAATGATTTACGATCTGACCGCTAAACCCCTTCGATAAAAAGGTACAGGCGGCGACCCTTTGAGGTCTGAGTTAGGTAAAATTGTGGTGCGTGGCACGGGCCTCATTAGCATATATTTAATGATCTTTTGACACCTTTCTAACAGCATGATGATTTACGATCAAGATTGCGCGCCGCTGTCCATAAGAATACAAGGGGAACACTACCGGGCGATTGAACCTGCCGACAGACGTTTCGCATTGCATCTTAATTCTGATGAATGCCAATAAACGGCACCATTAACGCCATAATATAAAACAAAAGAATAATTGCACAACGTCGGATATTTTTCTCCATGTGATGAAATTTCTTATGCTATGGGCGGGGTCGGCATTACGGCAATGACTTTGAATATTACGTGATCGATCGCTCGATTTCAGCCCCCTGGGAAGGGCCTGTTAAGACCATTCTCGCCAATTGCAGAAAAGGCAACCATATAAACTTATAGATCGTCTGTACCATGGGTACTCCTGCCAAGTTTCATGTGCCTTATGCATTATCTCACGTGATTGATGAATTACATAAAAAATTGTAATTCTTTGTTCTTTGTTTTTTGTAGTTGTAACAAAGCTGCCTACAACTTTAGTCCTAAATTACAGGAGGAGTTGGGTTCAAATCCACGTCAGGCCATCTAGATTTCTGTTTTCCTAAAATCACTCCAAGCGAACGCCAGTATGGTTACTACGAAAGGCCATGGCCAAATTCCTTTCCATTCCTAGCCCCCAGTCCTCTCCCACTTCTAATGACCTTGACTTTTATGAGGTGTAAAGCGAATTAAAATCAACTCTAAAAGCAGCATAAGACAGTCTCGAAAAAACTGACAGGACTGCGGCTGAATCCATAGATGATAACTTGTTTGCTATAAAACAGAATGTTCTAGTAATAAGATTTTTTTTGCTATCATCAGTCTTTCGACTGGTTTGATACAATCATCCATACCTTCCTATCTTGCGCTAACTTTTCCATCTCAACATATCCCTTACATCCCACGTTCTCAATTATGTGCTTCATATATTCTAACCTCTGTCTTACTCTGTAGATTTTACCTTCGACTGTTCCCTCCACTAACAAGCTAATCAATCCTGCATTTCTCAAAATATGACCTACCATTCTCTCTCTTCCACAAACTTCTTTCCTCACCCATCATTTCCAAAACTCGTTCATTTCGTACTTTATCCGTCCACTTAATTTTCAGCATCCTTCTATAACACCACATTTCAAATGCTTCGCTTTCCCTCTTTCTGGTATTCCTAAAATCCACGCGTCGTTGCCATATAGTGCTGTGCTCACTACACATAGAGTTTTAAAAAGTTCTTTCTGAGTCCTAGATTGATATTTGAAACTAAAAGATTCCTCTTTTTCATGAAGGCTCTATTTATTAGTGCTAGTCTGCTTTTGACATGGTTCCTGCTTCGGCAATTGATTACAATTTTACTTCCTAAGTAGCACAATTCATTAACTTCTCCTATTGCATCCGATCCTATTTTTATATTAAATATAATATTGTTGGTATCATGTCGGCTATATTTCATCACTTTTGTCTTGCTTTGGTTTATATTTAGTCCGAATTTTTCCTTTAGTATTTTGTTCATGATATTCAGTAACTTCTCAATATAGTCTACTCAACCTGTTCTGCTAACAAGTCAATGTTATCATAAAATCGTAGCATTTGGATTTTTTCTTCTTGAACACTCTTTCTTTCACTTACTTTATAAGGAAGATATAAGATATTATGAACATTGAATCTAAAACACTCAACAACGCCCTCTTTCAAAGACCAGTACTATATACTTCATTATATTTTTGTCATTTGTGCTCGATTTTGTAAACTGTGTAGTTTTAAGTGTTAGTTTATATTACTGTTCTATAGGGTTTTTAGCTTAAATCTACTTGTGCTATGAGATGATACAGCCGTTTCTGTAATGTTAGGTTGGATAATTTTCCCCTCACTTTTCGTAATTTTTACAACTTTTAATTACTGTTTTTAATTGTGAATGGCAAGTGTGGTTATTGTTGTTGATAGTGATGGAAGGTTTTTTTGTGTGTGTTTGTAGGATATGAACAACATTCGGTTGACTGCAGAGTGGGAGGTAATATAGGTGACTATCCAGTGATTTTGCAGAGATTTTATTAAACATAAGTAGATGTTAGAATAAGAGGTAAGCTTTACTGCCCTTGATATGCAAGGGAGAAAACGAACAGCTTGATGAAGGTAAATAGAGATGATTGAAAACTACCATAACAACTGAAAAAATAGTAACTAGAATGAGGTAGATGTATGAATATTTTGTTGCTGGGGTTATGAATAGCTTTAACCTCTTACCACAGTTAAGGTGGCTACAGGCGAGCCAATTTCGGATCCAATCTGCAGGGGCAATCAGCAGGACAATCGTATGGGGCTTCCCTCCAAACATCACAATTTCTCTGCTAATTTTAGTTTCCATTGTGATCGTGTTGCAAGCGCTTACAATGGCTCCTCTTATGTCAAAGCAACAAAAAAACAGACATCATTTTAACAGTAACCTGTACTACAGTTTGTACAGAGAGAAATACAAGATATTGGGTGAAGAAATGGATTTTATTAAGAAAAAAGTCATCTTACATAAACATTTTGAGAAGCCTAGAGTCAGAAGATTTAGAAGTTTTCTGAAAGTAGATTCTGAAAGTTTTGCAGAGATACTCCGCTTGGGGACCGTTATATATATATATAAATATCCTAATGTGTGAAAGTATAAGCGCCAGATAATGATTAGTCGTTTCGTTGCAATTTTTGTCAACCTACGAAGATATGAAATTTAGTACGCCGATTTCACTACAAATGCTTTCAGACATCATTCCTGAAACATGCTGGGCTATAAGTGTCTAAAATATTACATTAAGGAAGAAAAAAGATTGCAACTGTTACTTCCTGTTCTACTAAATGCCTTGTAAATTACAAGCAAAACTCGAAATCGTTCTTCCGCACTTTACGGTTTATGTAGTTTTTTTGTATTTCTCCCACATGTGGGGTATATTCTTATAAATTTCAAAAATACTCGTCCACATCTCTTTCTCTTTAGACATTTGTAACGACACACACGACTAATGGCACGAAACGCACTCACTCCCTGCTCCAAGTCGACTGAGCCGAAATTGCCTCCATCGTTGCAGTCGCTCAACGGACTTCTCAATTTGCTCCCTGTCTGCAGGGATAATCCGTAAATTGTTTGTCCAGCTCTTCCAATCTCCCGATATCGGGATTCGGGAGTAGCAGACCCAATTAGTCTACTTAAGTGGTAATCTGCAGGGACCCTGCCAGATTGCCCCTGCAGATTGGGAATGAAATTGGGTTGTCCGTAACAGCTTTTTACACGAAGATGAGAGTTCTGCAACTGCAGAAGTAGATGTTAGTGTAACTGAAAAGTAGCAGACTAGTAGACAAGGAATCAGGAAAAATAAAGTCTTGATGTTAGACAGAAGTCATTCTTTACACAAAATTAGCATTTGCCCACTGCTTCGCACGCGCGGATCTTGACGTGTATAGAAATGCTCTAAACCTTTTTTTAGAACCAAACATTAACTTAGAGAAACAAAAAATATAGATTTCATTTTAAAAATTTCTTTTCTTTTAGTTATTGCCTTAGATTAGGTTTTCATACTACTGTTCAAATGTTTATTTTGTTATACTATTATTTTAACACCCTACATGAAATATAAGGAAATAAAGCTATGTGAAACATTATCGCTAACGGTCCAATGTGGGTGTACCGAGAATCAGTTGTACTATTGGTCAGAAATTCGGAACACACTTTCTTGGTTATAAAAAGTGCTTATTAAAGCAAAAAAATGTACCTTAGACATAAGGCTACACGAAAGTTACCGTCTGTGATAGTGTTGGGAGTACAGTCGACAGCCATTTGTAAAAATATCTTTGCAGCAACGAAATCGCTGAAAAGTTTTTGTAATACCATGTATATATAATACATACATGAAATTACAAAAACTTTGCATGTTATGGGTTGGACATGCACAACGGTTGTTTTGTTTTCGGGAGTACTTATCAATAATATGGCACTCATTATTATTTACTAACAACAGTCGAATTAATCAAGCCTTATAATATTGTTGCAAGAACATTCTTATCCACTTTGCGTTTCGAACTAGCCACAACATATACTGATATTGCCGCTTAAAAACCAAACGATGCAGATATACCTAAATACATGAATTGCATTACTAAATACATTTTTGGTAATGACAACATCGTCTTTTTCAGGATTCAAAGTTTGCATAGCATAAATTATAACAATTAATTTCATAATACAACTTCAGTTTGAACTGCAAGAGGACAAAAACACGCGCAATAATACACTGACTGTATCACGATGTAAAGCAATAATACACCAACTGTATCACGATGTAATGTTTGTTCTTCCTAGCGGTTGTGGTTAGTTTAACATGTGGCCCAAACCAGATTAAAAACATCGCCAAAGACACAAGGAACTATACATATAACTGATTTGTGACTTGTGATATAGCGAGAACTACTGGTAAGCACTGACGGGACAAGTACTAAATTTGTTATGGGCGGAAATAATAAAGAAAGGTTTTTTTAACCTGTCAAATTTTTATTCATAAATATGCAGTCGTCTTCACTGTAACACTATTAATTAATAGCTAACAGTAAAGAAATGAAGAAACGGAAATTTCATACTCTTAGCAATACTGAAATCCTTAATTGTTACATCGTAATCCTGCTTAGATATATCTGTTCAACTGATAAAAATGCCAATGCTGAAAGACTTTGCTGACCCATGGTACTTAGTAAATGATTTTTTATTAATTTTAATTTTTAAGAGCTCCTTTCAGCGGAGGATGTACTTAATGGTACTATTAACGGAATTTGAATGACAACATATATATTTGGGTAAATTATTTCAAGTTACTTTATGTCATGTACTAAAGCTGCTGTTTCGCAACTTTAATGAAATCGGGTAAATTTGGTATCAATGTTTGCAATGTATCATATCTTTAAACAAGCAATTCTTGTATATATATATATATATATATATATATATATATATTGGATCTCGGAAACGGCTATAACGATTTTGATGAAATTTTATATTTAGCTAACGTATTGCTTTTTAAGTTTATCTAAATAGGTTTCTTCCCTGCTAAAACGATAATTTACAAAAAGCGAACAATTTTTGAGTTTGGTATCTCGTATACGGCTCTAACGCCATCTCGTTGACGTGACTAAAAGCCTTCTAATAATTAGGTTCTCTTTGGAATCAACAAGGAACTCATTGCTTTAAACAAACAATTCATGTATACTAACTGACCCTTGCGAATATTTCGCACAACATCATAATCAATCACCAAATGGTAATATAATAATGAGGAAATAAGTAAATGCAAGTATTTAAAAATGAAAGGTATTTTATTTTTAAGAGTAGTAATAAATATCAATTTAACTGTAAAAAGTCTTTAACATTAAATAGTACATATTTAATTGTAAAACATTTCAAAAGTAAATATTTAAAAAATATTGGCTTTGTAAGAAGTCATTCTTTTAATCTTTTTCACATAAATTCTCTGAAAACAATACTAGCCGTTGTAACGTGATCATCGTTGATTTTATGATCATATTAATGAATCTACAAACACCTTACATGTATTGTAAGGTGATAAGGTCCCTTACAATTTTTGATGAATATGTTTGTTAAAATTAAATATTATTCTTGATTTGTTGATACAAATGTGTTAAAG
Organism: Vandiemenella viatica; assembly: GCA_031002005.1. Classification (NCBI taxonomy): domain Eukaryota; kingdom Metazoa; phylum Arthropoda; class Insecta; order Orthoptera; family Morabidae; genus Vandiemenella; species Vandiemenella viatica. The sequence continues at coordinate 381,007,227 of JARYHS010008074.1, forward strand.
TTGTGTGTAAAATAAAACATACGTGAATATTGGAGTGCCGGAATATCTATGAACAATAGCCGTCTAAGACAATGAATATGTTAGGGCAAAAAAAAAAAAAAAAATTATTATGGCGAGAAAGCGTGCTAGAATGTAAGCTATAGAGAGCATGTGGTGGTATAATAACGGAACGTAGAAGTCTGTTATTCTGTAGTGTAATGTAAATAAGCATATTCTATACCAAGTGTTTAATAATAAAATTGCTATCGAGCGTTTTCAAATGATCATGTAGTGATATATGTATTATTTTGTTCTGAGCTGTGAAATAATATAATGTGCCGACTTCTATAGCTAGTATTTCAGCTTGACGACGGGCATATTATACATCAAGATGAGCTATAGTAAAGTGCTCATAACAGCAAAAAATAAAAAATAAAGCAGGTAACTTACAAATGGCTGACCGTGAAAGAACGCAGAGTTGAAAATTCGGTTCGGTAAGGAAAGAGCCATGAAAATCTTCGGATACGAGAAACAAAGGTAGGAGAACAGTACAGTTAAAAGTGAAAGAAAGGAATTTAGTTGCGTAAATTGTTTCAAGAGTTAGTTGAAGTAAGGAACATTTTTAATGTTGACGAGCAAAATATTGTCTCCGACTGCATGTCGAAATAAGTTGCCAGTAAAAGAAATTTAAACAATTTGTGTAATGCATGCTTATATACAGATATGAAGTATTAGTTTTGTCTTTGTAAAAATATTTTTGTAAAGACGGGACGGGAGGCGAAAATTGTGAAAATGTTAATATTTCGGGAGAATTGAATAGTAGTTAGATTCGGGATACATATATTCAGAACAATGTATGTGTGATATTAGTGTAGAGAAAGTTCATGAGTCCTCTCCAGCTGGTGTAAACAAAAGGAAATTTTGCCCAGAAGAAAATAATTCTCTGGAAACAATACTGGCAAGAATTTCACAGAGCCAACAAGAATTAAAACAATAATTGAGACAAGAACTGCAACAGAACCAACAGAAATTTGAAGATGAGAATCAACAACAAACGAGGAATTTACAAGAATTAAAACAAGAAATGAAGCAAGAACTACAACAAAACCGACAGAAATTGGAAAATTTAAGCCAACAACAGATAGAGAAAACGCAAGAATTAATTTCACAGAATCGAAAAAGAATGGAACAAGAATTTCAACAGTGGAAAAATGAAAAAGACATTATCTATTTTAAACTGAACTATGTGGAGGAGCGCATTATTAAGGAAAAGTGGAACCGTGAAGAGTCACTTGAGATGGTAGGTGACGAGCAGTGCCGGATCTAGGGAGGGGGCAAACCGGGGCGCTTGCCCCTGGCGACAATTTCAGGGGGGCGGCCAATTCATGTTTGAAGGGGCGGCAATCTCAAGTTTTTACCCCGACTCGGAAAATTTGTAGATCCGCCACTGGTGACGAGCAGGGTAAATTGAAAAATGAATTTTCGGAGAATATTCAAGGACTTGGACTGGAGTTTTGGCAATTGCAAGGAGAAGTAGTAAGTTGAAAAAGGGCAATTGAACAACGATGGATGGAAATAAATCAGCTAGTTGACATAGTACAAAGTAAAACATAGTACAGTATCGACAATAATGTGGTACAGTCAGGGCAAATAAAACTGCCCGAAGTAAGATTCGTTCTTGGGGGAGAGATTCATCCGCCTATATTTGTCGAAGTGTATCGAAGTGCATCGAAAAACACTGGCTTGATTAAGATAAAATTAGATATATAAAGATGATAATGAAAGACGAAGTATTAGAATGGGCATGTGGTGTAATGGAGAACAGTATAAGTTAGAAGAATTTTTGGGAAACTTTTTGAAGAAGCATTGGTCGGAGGAAAGACAAAGGCGCGTGAAACAAGAGATTCGGAACAGCTGCCCGTACAAAAGACAGTACGGTAGGTTTCGAAACTATTGTGGGAAACTGTTGAAAGGACTAAATACTTATCAAATCCAATGGAAGAAGATGAAATTTTGGAGAGGCAAATGCCGCGTTGGGTGCAGGAGAAAATGCTGCTCATGCGGTGGAATAATATACAAGAATTCCTAGAATGAGTGAATAAAATTGACAAGTGGGGCAACAGGGACGTGAGGGATAAAAAATTTTCAGGACGTGAGGAAAAAGGAAATTTGCAAGACGGAAAAGCACACTCGGGACCGGCCCACAATGGTCACTGGAGCCAAGAAGGATATCGGGACAAGGATGGGAGGAGAGATGTTGCAGAAGCGAGACCTGTACAAGAATGGAAGGGAAGGAGTACGCCGTATAAACAATGGAATGACCAAAACGGTAGAGAAGGAAATCCATTCAACTATGGAAGTAGAGGACCGGAGCGAGTAGAAAGTGGGAAAAATAGGGATCAAGACTGCAATCAGGGAAATTAGGAAAGGCTTATGAAGATGTCCGTTCCCAGACCGGTGAGAGAAGAGGACCGAGAACTTTTTAAAAAAAATCTAGGTCTAAGATTATGGAGAAACGCAGGGAAGAAGCAGGGAAGCATAGGAGATCCATTCTAGAAGAAGTTGTAGCACAATTCCAAAAGATAGGAGAAAGAGGAGAAAAATCAGAGAGCACCAGTAAGGAGTGTGAAACATTCTATCACTTAAACACAATTCGATCATTGCCCCACGTACTGTTCTTCATTGTATCCTCTTTTTCCTATTTCTGACGTCTTACACTTCCTTCACAGTTTATATCAAGTTCTGACACGTTATCATATTACTCCCTTTCCGTAATCAACCTTCACGCTTTCCGTAACTTTCATTTTCAACAACTCGCCTTCTTCTTTTTCTCTCTCTCTCTTACTTCTGAGATAATCCCTCCGCATGTCTGCGATATTACAACACCAGAAAATATCGATCTTTCCATCTACTTTCTTATACATTAACAAAGGACTATCTCTGGCTTTGTTTATCGTGGCAACCAGAAAATTAGCTCCGCTGTTTTAGTTTAAAAATACGGATTATTGCGTTGTTGTTGAACTTTTCATAAAGATTATTAAACATTTTCTGTTTTCGGTGATATTAATTAATAAGCTGCTGTCTGAGTGCAACTTTGTGGCGGTGTAAAGTTTGTCGCACATTGTGAACGAAGTGCTGTTAGCCTGCAGCATTATCTTTCATTATTTATAATTGTGAATCATTTTGTGAATTTCTTCGTTCTTTTGGTGGTTTCTCATCGATGACAATTCATATTCATATTCCACTAGTCATAGTGGAATATATGGGGAAGGAGGTGGTAGCCCAGACTTTTCACTGGGTGATGAGGCAGTGAATAAACAAGAAATTATGTATACGGCCGGAGATGTCCTCGTCGCAGAAAATCAGCCTGTAGAAGTCCCGGCAGTCATGGACATTGCAGATGATAATATATCGGAAGTAGACAACGCCACTAGAATTACTAGAATACGAGTCTGTGAAACTACATTTGAAACAGCAGAGAAAAGATTTGTAGTTGAAGAAAATAATTGTTTAAAAAAACCCATAAAAACCGCATTCAAAAAGAAAGCATTAAAAATTTTAAAATAACTTTATACCTTGCTTAGGAGAAAGTAAATCTAAATGGACAATATTTTACATTACTTTCATTAAAATTTTTACATTAATTAGTTATTTTTGGAGTCGGTGCCAGCTGTCAAGTCGCAAAGATCGAATTACTGAACTTCTTTTGGTGTTAGAGGCGAAACGGGGAGTACGAACAAAAATTCCCAATATTTTACAGCATGTCGTGAGGCAGATACTGTTATTGCGGAAGACAGCTTAGGGAAATAAATTAACAGTATTTTAATCTGTGGCTCGGCCTTATTGGTTATCCAGGCATATCTCTGGTTATACAGTGCATCATGCAGTAAACAAATCACAGTTAGTATAATATCGGCGTATCATCTGTATATTTCAGTTTTGTTGAAACTTGTTTCTAGAATTAATTGTAGGTAAGCAGTAACATGATTTTTTATGTATTATTGTTATTCATTATTATTTTTATCTTTTCTTGCTTTCGCTGGCACCACTCCAAAAATAACTAATTAATGTCAAAATTTCAATGAAAGTAATGTAAAATATTGTCCATTTAAATTTACTTTCTCCTAAGCAAGGTATAAAGTTATATTAAAATTTTTAGTGCTTTCTTTTTGAAGGCGGTTTTTATGTTTTTTTAAACAATTATTTTATTTTTAAATTTTTAGTGGTATTATAGTTTGTTTTGCATTTTAAATATGCCGCAGCTGTTCCCATTTTGCGAACTTCCTGGTAGTTCAGGGATTAAAGCACTCGATTTCAAAGAAGAATTCTGTCTTTATATACCACAACAACTTCCAGAAGGGGGTGAATTGGGTGTTGTGTTAAGGAATGTCAGTTTACATTTTGGTCCAGGCTATGTTTCGATCGTATCATAACATCTGTTAAAGCTGCTGGTCGATAACCAAAACATGTAACATCTGGGCATTAATACATACCACATACACAAATCTGTCTCTGGAATATATCTGATTGCCCCGGCGTCACACAGAAAATATAGATTTTTAATTGGTTTTCGCAACGTTAAAGCTTGGGATCCAAGTTGAAATCTGAAGTACATGTTGAGACATTGTGACACATTTATTTTATAAATATTATGCAATGACTTAAAAATATCTTAATTGATTTTGACGGGATTTAAAGCTTTGGAAATTAAAAGGGGTGAGGGTAAAGGGGAAGAGGGATTGGGCTTTTGTATACCAAATGTAGACTTCCTTTTCTGATTGATTTAAAGTATACGTGTGTAAATTTCCATTGATATCAGCTAAAACTATAGATAGGTATAAAAAACAATTAAGGGGCGTGGAGACAAAGAATAGATTGGTTTTTGTAAAGCTAGCGTGGGCAGTATTTTTCTCTTTGTTTTTAAGTATACATGTGCAGTGTTCCATGGAAATCTGATAAAACTATGGGTATCTATAAAGAACATTGGAAATTAGGAGGGGTGGAGGTATAAGGGAAGAGGGGTTGGGCTTCTGCAACCTAATTTAAACACAATTGTTCTGTATGTTTTAAAGTATAAGTGTGCAAATTTCCTTCAGAATTGGATAGAAACTGTAGATTAAAGGATGGAAAGGAAGGAGCGGAGTTTTGACTCACTAAACCAAATGTAGACAGTATTTTTCTGTTAGTTTTGCAGTATACATGTGCATACTTCCTTCAAATCAGAAAGAAACGGTAGCTTTGTATAAAGAACATTGACAGTAATTAAAGGGGTAGAAAGGGGGATAGGGTTTGCGTTTTTGTGAAAGTTATGTGGACAGTATTTTTCTTTTTCCATTTGTTTTAAAGTATACACATGCACAAATATTAAGGGAAGGGGAGCTAGGGTAAATTTTTTTATTTTTTTGTCAGAAATCTTATCCATAAAAAAATTACATTTATATGTGCCAAATTTCATAAAGATAGGTCAAATGGTGTCGGCTGTAGCTTTCTAAAAAGAAATAGACAAAAATCGAGGTGGTGGAAACAGGGAGAGGGGTTCAGTTTTTGCAAACCAAGAGTTGGCATTATTTTTCTCTTTGTATTGTAGTAAACATTTGCTAAGTTCTGTCTAAACCGGATAAAAACTATGGTTGTATATAAAAAATTAAGCGGTTTAATGGGGAGAGGGGGTGGTTTTTAGATCTTTTGGTAATACACCTTCTTCATGAAAAAATACATATAAACACCAACTTTCATGGTCAAACGTACGTGACTGTAGCATTTAATAAAGAACATTGACAAATTTTAATGAGGTTGAAGAAGGGAAAGGGGTTGAGCTTTGGCAAACCAAATGTTGACAGGATTATTCTCTTTGTTTTAAAGTATACATGGGAAAAGTTCAATAAAAATCAGGTAATAAACGTAGATTTCTATAAAATTAAGGGGTGTAAAGGGAGACATAGGGTTGTTTTTTATTTATTTATTTAAATTTTTCTGGTCAGAAACCTTCTCCATGAAAAATTATATGTAAATGGCAACTTTAATGGAGACCAGTTAAATGGTGTCGACTGTAGCTTTGTGTATAGAACATTGGTAAACATTTAGGGGGTGGATAGGGGGAGAGGGCTTCAGTTTTTTTCAAACCAAAAGTTGACAGTATTTTTCTCTTTATTTTTGACTTTACATGTCCAAAGTTTCATCGAAATTGGATAAAAAATGTGTGGTAGTATAAAAATTAAGGGTGTAAAAGGGAGAGGGATGGTTTTTTTATTTATTTATTTTTGGTTAGATTCTCCATGTAAAATTACATGTATATGCCAACTTTGATGATAATCGGTCAAACGGTGTCGAGTGTACCTTTTTATGAAGAACATTGACAATAATTAAAGGGGTGGAAGGAGGGTGGGGGTTGAGCTTTGGCAGACCAAATGTTGACAGGATTTTTCTCTTTGTTTTAAAGTATACATGGGCAAAGTTAAAAAAAAATCAGGTAATAAATGTAGGTTTCTATAAAATTGAGGGGTGTAAAGGGGAGAGGGTGGTTCTTTTTATTTATTTATTTAAATTTTTTTGGTCAGAAACCTTCTCCGTGGAAAACTACATGTAATTGCCAACTTTAATGAAGATCAGTTAAATGGTGTCGACTGTAGCTTTGAACAAAGAAAATTGGCAAAAATTAAGGGGGTGGGTAGCGGGAGATGGGTTCAGTTTCTTAACAGTATTTTTCTCTTTATTTTTGGCTATATATGTCCAAAGTTTCATCGAGATCGAATAAAGAATGTGGATTTTTATAAAATTTAAGGAGTGGAAGGGGGTAGAAGGGGTGGTTTCTCAATAAAATTCATGTAGGACCACTTTGGAGGTATACACTATCCACTAAAAAAAATTAATTTAAATCGGTTCAAAATTGGCTAAGATATCGCTGAACATACATACCAAAAAAAAAAAAAAAAAAAAAATAGACGAATTGAGAACCTCCTCCTCCTTTTTTTGAAGTCGGTTAATGATGCCACCCGGACCGTGGAGGTCTCAGAGACTGCTACACTTTCTCCTGTTATTGAAGTTCCTCGACAAGCGTCGGCCAAGCAAACGGAGTCGACTCAACCCACGAGTAAGCAACCAGTTTTTCCAAGACCCGCAAATTATTACAAGCTATCTGATCCAAGTCCTTATTATGTGTATGTTGAGAGCAGCGATCGTAACCTAGATAATTTACACCCAATGAGTATTGGTAGGTTTGTTCATAACAATATCCCGGAAATAAAATGCCATGTTGTAAACATCACTTCTGCAAGGAAGAATAGAATTAAAATTGAAGTAGTCAGCCCTTCAGTAGCTCATAAGTTAGTTCAATTTGCTGTATTTAAAAGCAAAAATTTAGAAGCTTTCATTCTTACGTTTCTAGTTAAAAAGCAGAGTGTCATCCGAGGAGTAGACGTGAGCTTAAAGGAAGCAGAGATTATGGCCGATATTGAGTCTTCAGTTAACGTAACCAATGTTAAAAGACTAAAAAACGTGTGGTAAGAGATAACTCAGCATCAACTGTGAAATTACAGACTTGTATACTAACTTTTGACAGTCAACAAGTCCCTCAATTTCTTTACTTATACAGCATGAGATGTGAGGTTAGCCTTTATATGCTATCTATCAAACAATGTTACAAATGCCTTAGATTCGATTATTTTAGTACACAGTGTGAAGCAGCCAGCGTTGCGGTAGAGGTGGAGGTTCCCACTTTCTTCAGCAGTGTCAACCCAGTCAAACAATTTGTGTAAACTGTACAGGTCAGCATGTGGCTACGGATCGGTCATGTCCAGAGTATTTGTTCAGAAAAAGGGTCCACGAACAGGCTACTATACATAACATTTCCTTTAAAGATGCTGAAGATCTATTGAAGAAAAGATCTTATGCTAATTCTGTACCTAAAACTTTTTCCAGTCATTCTCCTCGATCACCTTTCCCACCTGCGGTAAAAAACATAATGGAATTCCCTCCACTGTCTGAAGGAAATATACCTGTAGACGGAAGTATAGAACATCAGCACAGACGCTTTCCAAGTATCAGAACTACAAAACCCTTAGAACCTATTGTTAATGTTTCGCGGACTTTTCAAACAACACCCCCACGCTAGATAAATATGGAGAGAGGAGCTAATGGTCAGAGACAATCGTCAAATATTAGTCAACTCTCTTCATTTAACAGATACACAGGCTACAGATATGAAATTGATCCTCGTGGTTTGTCGGGAAAACCTATTCCCAACAATTCTTAACCTCCACGGCCTCATATTGAGGAAAAAGGTAAAAATCAAATTGGGGACTCCATCATAGATAAGATTATTAGCCTCATTCTGCGTTTTGTGGATAGCTCACGGTCGAATGAAAACCTAGATCCTGACGAAATAAGAAAAATGTTATTTAAAATTCTTTCCTCATCCAATGGCGTTTAAAATTTTACAGTGGAATGCTCGTTCTGCAATAGCTAATAGAGAATGCCTTTTAAAAGAACTGTATGATTAGGACATATCTGTAGCCGCTATTAGTGAAACATGGTTCAAGCCTCATATTCCCATTCATTTCAGAGGTTACAATGTATTAAGGAACGACAGAGATGACGGCAAAGGAGGCGTAACTTTATTGATTAGAGCAAATATTTGTATCTAGCAAATACAGTTAAAATCTGAGGTAAAAGAACTCCAGGCAGTAGCAGCTGAGATTAAAACCCCTATTGGTGCATTTTCTATAATGTTATTATACAAACCTCCAAGAATTAAAATCAATAAAAATGAATGGAATCATTTGTGGTCTTCTTTTTGTTCCCCCTTTCCGATCTGTGGAGATTTTAACTCGCATCATTCTGCGTGGGGCAATGAGATTTCTGATGCTGACGGTTGCTCATTGCTGAGTTCTATAGAAGATCTCTCTCTTATAATCCTAAATGATGGCTCCCCTACGATGATCTCATCTCCTCTGAGACGTCCATCTGCAGTGGATCTATAGCTTCGCCCCAATTTCCACAAATAGATAATTGGGAGATTAAAAGGTATTCATTGGGTTCAGACCACTTCCCAATACACATAAGTATTGGTATTGAAACAAGATTACCAAAAAGATATTATTCCAATAGTCAATGGAAAATCCAAGAAGCCTCGTGGTCAACTTACGGTACTGTTATTTCAGAGGAACTAGACAAGCTAGACCCTAATTTGACTGTAAGGGAAAGATATCATGCTCCGATCTCAGCAATCAATAAAGCTGCTATCAAGTAAATCCCTCGCCGTAAAACAGCTGGTTTCTGTAGAAAACCTAAAGTCTTTTGCTGGAATACAGATTGTTTGAAAGCGGTGGCGAATCGAAGACTAGCCCTGAATAGATATCGGAAAGAGCAGACTTTTGAACGATTCCTGGAGTTTAAACGTGAGGATGCTCGGACAAAAAAGTTTTTAAAGCATCGAAAAAAGGAGGAATGAGTAAAATAATGCAACAGCCTGAATAAAGATTACGATGTTTGGAAGAAAGTCCGATCTTTAAAAAAATTAAGTGTAGCTGAACCATTCGACACTGATCCAGTCTGGCTGGAAGATTTCGTTGAAAGAATAGCACCATCCTCTTGTTTCAACGCCCCTTAAAAACGTCCTGAAGCTGAAGATTACTCACACCCTATCATAACACCCTTCACCATCCTGGAATTATAAAATGCACTCGCTACAACCAAGAACACATCCCCAGGAATACACAACATCCATTATGCAATGCTAAAAAATCTCCCTTCAAAAGCACTGGATTTACTTCTTACCGCCTTTAACGAAATATGGACAGGGAATTGCTTAATGGAAGAATGGACAACCCAGTTAATACTCCAAGTTTTAAAATCTGGTAAAAATCCTTTACATCATTCTTCATATAGACCAGCGGTCGGCAACCTTTTAGCAGGCAAGGGCCACATGGTGGCACACACATAGCAAAATTGCGAAAACTCAGTTTTCAAATTCTATTAGTACAAATGAGGATACAAATGAAGAAAAGTTATAAAATTGATCTTACATACTAAATTCAGTAATTTCAGCGTTTGAGGTTGCATTTTACCGGCTATTTTTTGTATTTCAGCTTTCATGTAAGAAGTTGAAATACGTAATATATCTCTCAAATTCTCTTCTGTGAGAAGAGAAGCGTATTTATTTTTTCGATAATTGACAATTTAAAAAAGTTTTCTCGCATAAATAAGTGCTTCCAAAAATTGAAATAAACTGCTGAGCAAACTTTTTCAGTTGGACAAAATCAGATACCATAAAATTTGATCAAATCATTCATCTCGTAAAAGGCGTTTTTTAGACTCTCATTCGATTGAAGTTCAATCACATTCATTTGTAAATTACTGGGTACATCCTCAAAATCTCATGAAAAAGTATTAGCAAAAATCTTCAGTTTGTTCGATACCTTTTCGAAATCACCAAATCTGTCACTGAATTGACCTTATAACTTTAAATGTCTTTCATTTTCTCACTATCCCAATTAAAATCAATGCCAGCTTCCTGGACAGCCTTTAGACAATTCGGGATCTAATTTTTTTCATCCATATGTTTTATGAAGAGCCGGTATTTAGTTTGGAACGCCTTTACGTCTGTATGCATATCAGATTTGAGTTTGTTTTTCCCTTGAAGCTTGACATTCAGCGTATTTAATTAATGAGTTAAATCTGTCAAAAATCCAAGATCTATTAACCATTGAGGGTCTGTTAGCTCTGGAACAGATTTACCTTTCTAATTGATAAAAGTATTGATTTATTTTCTGAGATCGAAAAATCTTTTCAGTACTGTACCTCCGCTTAACCATCTAACTTCTGAATAATAAAGGACAACTGCTTCCATTTCGGATAGAAACTCTCGGAATTGACGATGTGTCAAACCATTATTTCTGATATAGTTTACAGTGGATATCACGATGTCCATTACTTTTCTCCATGAAACATCTTTGGAACTTAACGCTTCTTGGTGGATAATGCAACGAAAAAATAACGGGATTTCACATCCTATCTCTACCAATTTTGTTTTAATTCTACCCACCAGGCCCCTGTTTTACCCACTCATGTTTCTACCTCCGTCAGTTGTTATACTTATCAATTTTTCCCACGCTAATTGCACTGACGTCATTGCCTGTTCTAAGTGACAAAACAAATCTTCCCTCGTAGTCGTTCCCTTCAAACTACATAACTGTAAAAGTTCCTCAAACACGCTGAAGTACTTATCAATTCCACGAACAAATATTAGAAGCTGGGCAGTATCTGACACATCATTACTTTCATCGGTAACTAAGGAGAACCATTCAAATTTGTTGTGCTTTTTCCCGAAGTTTTTCGCATAAATTAGCGCCCAAATCTTCGTGCGCCGGGTACAAGTTCTGGCAAATAAGCTTATATTTTCAAATTTCTTTTTTTCTTTTTTTTTTTTTTTTTTTTTTTTTTGATCTGGGCATACCTCTTTAGCCCTAGCTAAGACACATTGTTTTATTAATTCGCTGTCGGTAAACAGTCGCCCAGACTTGACAAGTATTTCCGCCACCCTTAAACTCGCACGTATATTTGACTCGTTACTTTGAATTTGCACCTTAAAAACACTTTGTTGGTTCTTGAATGAAGATTTTATTGAGTTGATTTTGTTTTTCCGGGAATCACCAACGAGGCACGCAAACTTTTCTTTATGCTCGGTATCATAGTGACGTTTGATGTTATATTATTTTTGTATAGAAAGGGTATTTTTTGGCATATTAAGCATAGCGGCTTTCCATTGCAATTAATAAAAAAGTATAAATCTGTCCATGCATCTTTGAACTCTATTTTCTTCAATTAACTTCCTTTTTTTGTAGTCATCAGTAAAACTTATAACCAACAATGCCAAGAATAACGTAAGAATAAAAGCCGTGTTGGAAAAATGTCACTTAATTTCGCTATGTGATTGTATGAACTATCAATATCTCACACCGAACTGTAAACAAAATAGTAGGTACTCATAGGTCACAGAACAATAACTAAATCGTAGGTACAGGACCGCGGCGGCGTGCACATATGAAATAACTTATTTCACTCAATGAAACATCCAGCGGGGACGGACGGCGGGCGAGCGAGAGAAGATTATTGTTAACGCTGACCTATTGTTTCCCCTCAGGGGTCTGTGTGCGTCTGCATGCGGCGGGCCAGATACGGGTGTGGCGATCCCGAGGTGCCCGAGCTAGGGAGGTCGCGTGGAGCAGTAGTTTGAGGTGTCGGAGTGCACGTTACTCTAGTATCCGAGACTAGCTCCCGGAGGACCGCTAGGCGAACTCCCGTAAAGCAGTCAGTCGACTACCCGATCCCAAGGGACCTGGGCAAAGGGCGTTGGCCTACTGCAATTTGTTGAGCGGTAGGGGTATCACGTGAGTGACCCCGGCGGCGACTCTTCAAACGCTGCAAGGGGAGCCTTGCTAACAAGAGGACACGAGGCCTTCGGGCCAACTGGGTTGGATACGGGCTGGCAACCCAATGTCCACGGACAGGGGGACCGCAGGAGGCAGTCGTTTGAGGTGTCGGGACTTGGCCGTGCCCAAGCCCTAGTATCCGAGACTAGCCCCGGCTGACCGCGCGGCGGAAACCCGTAAAACAGTCGGGTCGACTAACCTATCCCAGGTATCTGGGTAACGGGATCCCGGGCTGGAACAAAATGTGCGGTAGGGGTATCACGAAAGTGTCCCCGAACGGCAACTCTTCAAACGTTGCGAAGGTAGCTTCGCTAACAAGAGTACCAGGGCGACTTCGGTTGGTATGAGCTTCCTGGGGCGCAAGACGATACTCAGGGGTTTCCGGCTTTCTTTAGGGCCGGGATACGGGCATGGCGAACCCGGGGCCCCGAGCTCGACGTGGAGACTGCCCAAGTAATTAGGGAGGAAGGTCCGCAAATCCACGCCGAGGGCACCCTCAGTGCGGAGGATTGAGAGTCCGCGGCGCTGCCACGCCAAGGAGACAGTACCAATAAGTGGTGAGGAGGTCTCTGTCAGCCGCGCTGTGGGTGCCTAGCGGATGGTACCAGAGGTCCCTCCCGGGTAGACCGGGCGGACCCAGGGATGTGGTGCACCCTGCCTCTGGGAATGCACACTGTGCCGATGCCCCGGTTATATCCGACTTAAAGCCGGAAGGGGTTCAGGGAGATGAGTGTGTGCCCTGCAGAACGGTTGCACTCAAACGGTACCGGTAGCCGGAGTCTGTCGCTAGAAGGTGGGGTCGAATTCCCGGTTCTCGGGAGCGGCCGCTCCTGAGGCGGGCTTCGGTGATCAGGTGAAGTGGTTCCTCCTGCCACCGGTATGGACCAACCAAACGGACCGGGGATCTTGGTCTTCGGAAGGCTGGGATCATTGTGGGCTGACGTGGTGCAGCCCTCCCGCCGGTAGCACTCATTGCCAACGCCCGGGCAGTAAGACCGAAGGATCACGGCAGTAGGACCCGGGTGCAGAGAGGTGACGCGACTCTGATGGGAGGCGACGTTTCGGTACCGGTAAGCTGGCGTGATCTGGCAACGGCCGGGGTCATCTTCAGATAGTATAGAATGGCCCTCGCTGGGACCAGTGATCAGTGAACAAGGAACTTGTGCTCCCCTTGCCGCCGGTATGAGCCATATGCTGCCAAAGTAGGTCCTCTCATATGTGGGGACTGATAGTGCAAGGGTCCGAACATCTGACCCAGGTGGGACAGCGACACCAACTGAGCGCTTCGGCGCGATCGTGCACTATGACGGTACTCTGTGTGGTCCTGGTGTGTTGAACCCGCGAGCGGAGGAAGCATGCCGGAGCCTGTCTCTGTCGCGTGCCCTGGTGGACGGCGGGCGGCTTTGTGCTGCTGGTTGATCGCTGGGGGGCGTGGCTGGGGGCAATCCTGCACTGTTGCCTGGTCGCTACGGCTTCCGCTCCGCTCCTGCGGGGGCGGGCGGGGCCAGGTGCGCGTTGGGTGCGCAGAGGAGCATTAGCTATACGGCCGGGTTTTCTGGGGGTTTTCGGCTCGGTCGTGGCAGGCGCTGGTTCCGCGCACCTCCCCGTGGGCACCTGTAATGGGTGGCTAAGTGCGCCTTGCTCTACCGTCCCCGCTGTGATGGCGGGTAGTTCGGAAGAATCTGTCTCCTGAGGTGGTGGCGTACTGGATGGTGGGTATCCTGGGTGGGGTTGTGAGGGAATATGATGGGTGTCAACTCGGGTAGTTCCCGCCTGCAGCAACCTCAACATATCCCAGGGAACACCGTGACCTATTGTTTCAATCATAGGAGAGTGTGGGGAAATCTTTTCCGCTTGCACTTGTCCTCCTCTGTTCGCATTGTTCTTCGCTGCGCTGTTCACTCTTTTAAACATTTATATTTTATTATTATATTATATGGGCTTCCGATATGATTTTTATAAGACGGATTTTATAAGACGGGCCGCAAATAGAGAGGTCACGGGCCGCATGCGGCCCGCGGGCCGCGCGTTGCCGACCGCTGATATATACCAATTGCTCTATCGTCGTGTGTGGGGAAGGCCCTGGAGAAACTTGTTAAGAATCGTCTCGAATGGTGGCTGGAAGCTAATGACTTGATGCCTCAGTCTCAATTTGGTTTTCGTAAAGGGAGAGGAGCAATGGATAATCTAAGTACACTATTAACGGACATCTTCACCTCTTTCAAAAGGAGATACTTTACGGTCTCCTTGTTTTTAGATATCCACTCAGCTTACGACAACGTACAAATTCCTATTCTATTAAAAAAATTAAGTAGACTAGGATTGCCAGAGGTTTTTATATATGGCATAAGAAAATTCCTATTGGAAAGAACGGTCTTTGTGCAATATGGGGATCAAATTATAGGACTAAGAATACTAACTACTGGATTATCCCAAGGTTCCATACTCAGCCTGCTACTATATTCCTCTATACATGGGATCTGGAAAGAGTAATAGGTCCAAAAACCCGAATCCTTCAGTATGCAGACGACATCTGTATATACTCTTCGGCGGTCTCATTGGATGGCTTTAAATAACCTATCCGCAACCATGATAAAAATAGAAAAATGGCTGAAATCAAATGGACTTCAAATTTACACACAAAAATCTTCCGTTATTATATTCACCAGCAAACGGATAGAACGGATGTGGTCAAAATAGTTAGGCTAGGGAACTACTTCTTTCAGTGAAATCTAATGTAAGATTCCTGGGATTGTTGATGGATGCCAAACTCAGTTGGAAACCGCACAATAATCAAATAATTAACTCTTGTAATCAAGCGCAGAATATTATTGGATCTTTGACATGCATTTGGTGGGGTGCAAATTCCAGTATACTTTTGATGATCTACAGAGCGCTAATTAGATCCAAAATTGACTATGGATGCATTCTGTACAGCAGTGCAATCTCTGGAATCCGGTCCAGGTTATACAAGCTACAATATACTTGTATTCCCACCTGTATTGGGGCCATGACATCTACTCCCACCAATGCTCTATTGGTGGAAGCCCGAGAGATGCCTCTCCACATTAGAAGACAGTTGCTGTAGGTCAAATTCATTGTTGAGAGGCTAGCATATCGAAACCACCCAACTATTTTTAAATGTAAAGAGCTGAGTAGCTTGTGGAATAATAGAGGAAGATCGCGACTCTCAGAGATCTATTACACCTACACGGAGTGGGAAGAACCAACGGACAGAATAATTCCAATAAAGCTATTTCCACCACACGAATACCATTCTATCTTCAATATGATTCAACTTCCGGTATTATATATCACTCTTGAGGATAAGCAATACCCAAACCTCAGTCTGTTAGTAAAGAGGTATCATACGGAAAACTGGAGTAACACCGTGCGTATCTATAGGGATGGATCTAAAACTGCCCCAAGAGGCGACGTAGGATGTGCATTTTTCTGCCCCTGCACCAAGTATCAAGGAATGTATAAACTTCCATCAACTACATCTACATATACTGCAGAAGCATTAGCTATTTTAGAGGCAGTCAAGTATTGCTCAACGCTAACAGAGACGAAGTTTCTCATCAACTCAGATTCTAAGAGCGTGTTGAACTCTATTCAAACCAAATATTGGGGTAAGAGAACTAATCAGATTATAGTAAATATAGTTCAACAGGTTGTAGAATGCTCAAGAAGAAACGGAGCAATTAATTTTCTTTGGGTGAAGGCGCATGCAGGGGTGGTCTTTAACGAAAAAGTAGATGAGCTGGCAAAGAAAGCAGCTAGAATAGGCGTCGCCCTCAAAACACGTTTACCATATACGGACTATCTACCACAAAAAATAAATTCAACAAATGGCAGAGTGAATGGGACATCAGTAAAAAAACAAGGGGACAATACTATGGCAATATCCAGTCCCGAATTCCTACCCGCCCCTGGTTTTCCTGTTCTTCGGAACCTAGAGGGGTTATCACCACGATAATTAGAATACGTTTTAACCATGGTGTATTTGCACAGCACCTACATCGTCTAACCATCATAAATTCAGATATCTGTGAATATTGCAACTCTGAAGAAGGTGATATAAACCATTTATTTTTCGCTTGTCCAAGATATAAACCCACAGACCTAAATTCTTGAAATAACT
Source organism: Vandiemenella viatica (assembly GCA_031002005.1). Classification (NCBI taxonomy): domain Eukaryota; kingdom Metazoa; phylum Arthropoda; class Insecta; order Orthoptera; family Morabidae; genus Vandiemenella; species Vandiemenella viatica. Next base: position 381,023,778 of record JARYHS010008074.1, read on the forward strand.
TTGGTATATCCTTCCCAACAAGTATTTCTTGTCTATTGTATGGCAACAATGTGATTATATATAAATTTTTAGCTAGTTTTATAAAAACAACAAATATTAAGATTTAGGCAAATAAGTCCTTTTTATAATGTTTTAATTTCTGTATGTGTATATAAATAATCATTTAATGTGTAAATAGCAATCTCCTTTATATTTTAATTATTCTGTAATTATTGTTTGTGCACGGAGTACTCTATTTACTTGTTTCAGAATCCTTGATTTTGTAAACATGTATGTATTTATTTGATAAATATTGCAGCTGATGTAAAATTCTTGGTTTATGTATAATTATCCTGTAAATTTGTTTATCTGTACATTGCTTTACTCATTTGTACCAAGCCAATTATCTGTATAAATAGCAGATGGCTGTATAGTGCTATTTGGCGCTTCAGGCCAAATAAAATAATAAAATTATACATTAATACTGTTCTAACACAGTAATTCTCACTGTGGTGTTACAACCCAACCGGTCCGGTTTGACAATGCCCAAAACTTCGTCACAAAATTAAATCTTTTCTGAAATACTATCACCTGAACCTAAATCCCATAAAACAATCTATTATAGTCTCACAAAATTACCAATAAACCTGGTGGTTCCTTGGCAAATTAATTATAAGTACTTACGACGATACACAAATGTAATTACAAAACCATCAATACATATAACACATCAGAAAAATACATACAAAACAGCAAAAATACTCAATGCAAAACTGAAATTGTTTCTATTGAAAAATTGTCCTCTTTCTATCCTTTTTTCCCAACTGTCACAATCACAGTACTTCCAAGTACATTTCCCGGCCTCGGGGCCAAATTACTGGGAACCACAAACCGGCATGAATGCACTCAGCAGCTGTGCAGCCATATTACATGGGTCAACCTGTGCGCAACTTATTGATAAATTATAGTAACATTTAAAGATTGCAGATGCGGGAGATACGGCAGCGCTGGGAAGTGTGCCCCAGTAGCCGGTGCCCGAAACCCCACCAACATTCAAATCCGCGCATCTATCTTCACTTGAAACCCTAACACAACAGCGTTCTTTCTGAACTTGCAAATATAAGTCGAAAATTATTCCCTAAACCTTAAATATCACAGTACAAAGTGTACATTGAATCATGAACCACCTATTCTTAAGGAAAGACCAGCACCTGCTAGTTCTGCTGAGTACATAATGGTATGAACAAGTTAAAGACTATTCTCGGTCTCGAGGTCAGCATGGTATTTTAAAATCCATACTGTCTCACACCATATTCTTACACCTACATGATCTGGTGATACTGATTCTAGATATCCATTACTTAATGCAACTCAAAACATTTATTTCCTAATCTACCCTATCTACACCAAGTTTCCTTGTGATTTATCTTAAACGAAGAAAACGCTTACCAAGAAACATTAAAACTAAACAACCTTACAAGACAAGTTAAGAAAAAAAACAAACAAGTATGTACAAAACTATTGTATTGAAGATACATTACAACCTTCAATTCTGAGAAACTCACTTTGTCCAACATAGGTCACTTAAAACACAACTAAAAATGTAGTACATCAATAATGTGAATCACTTATGCTAAAAGCAGAATGGTTGAATTGAATTTAAGTATGGGCGCTGTATTTGCAGCAATTTGATTTTGTAATAAAGTACATTAAAGGAGAGGAAAATGTGGTTGTGGATGCATTGTCCCGATTACCATTAAGGAGGGAAGGAGACGAAGAGAAGTCAAGCAATGTATTTAAAGTATACTATAGGAAAGGTGTGGAGCACGAAAAAGAGGTGAAGGAGATATATCAACAGCTAAGGAGACTGCAAAACGAAGACGAATGTCTAGCGTTAGTAAAAAGAGATTTGGGGAGGAAATCGAGTGACAAGTTAAGGAAATATTACATGGCGTTCGAAGGCGTATTGTTAAGAAGAAAAGTAGAAAATTCTGAGGAATGGAAGATATGTTGGCCAGAGAAATATGTAGAAATGATTATAGACTACACACATTTAAGTCATGGACATTACGGTCCGAAGAAATGTTTAGAGAAGATGAAAGAGACTAATTTTTGACAACATGGTCGGCGAACCAGGAGCAGGATTAGCAAATGTGATAGGTGCAAGCGAGTAAAGGATTCCTCGACCATTCAGAGGGGAATGATGAAAGCCATCATACCAATGGAAGTACTAGACCTTGTGGCGGTTGACTTGTATGGACCATTACCTAAAGCTAAAGGTGGACTAGCTTATGTATTTGTGGTTTTGGACGTGTTTTCCAAGTATGTAAAATTATATGGGGTTCGAAAATCTACAGGAAAGATACTAAGCAATTGTATGGAGAAAGATTATTTTGTGAAGTATGGGAAGCCACAGCGAATATTGAGCGATAATGGAAGTCAGTTCATATCGAAGGATTTGGTAGAATCCCTCAACAATGCAGGAGTGAAACATATTAGGATTTCTGCTTATCACCCAACGAGCAATCCTGCGGAGAGGGTGATACGTGAGCTGGGAAGACTTTCTCAAACCTATTGCCGCAGTCAGCATTCAAAATGGGCTGATTACCTGAGTAAATTTTAAGATGTGATGAACTGTGTACTACATTCTGGAACTGGGTTCACGCCGAATGAGGTCATGTGGAATAAGAAGCCAGAAAATATTGTGATAAAATGGGTGAAGTTCTCGCCTGATAAGGAAATGGATGTACAGGATCGCGTGTAATTAGTACAGAGAAACCTGAAGAAGAATATAAAGGAAAGAAAAAGGATATACGACCGACGTTCTAGGAAAACGGAGTTTAAAGTAGGGGAGCTAGTGTTGGTGAGGACCCATGACCGATCTAGTAGTATAAATCCGGAAATTAAGAAATTTTTTGATGTATATGAAGGATCATATAACATTGTGGGGAGATCTCATCAACATGCACACTATCTCCAGCACCCGAAATCTGGAAAAGTGTTAGGGTTAAGGAACCTGAAAGATATGAAACAGTACATAGATTGAATGAGAGGATGAAAGTCGCTGAGAGTGACTATAAATATTGTAAGCTAAGAGAGAGAGAGATCAACAGTAATAGTTATTGTCAATACCACGAGATAGCATTTCTAAGAGGAGTATTTCAATGTAATCGGAATAAATAATTAAAAAGAGAACATTAAATTAAAATACAAGGATATATACAACGGCGGAGGAAATAATTAGTAATTTACATTAGGCAGGGTTATGGATGTATTTGGTGAAACTATTACTTTCGTTACGAACGATAGTAGTTTCTGAAATCGCCGCCAGGTAGTGGTATGAGCATTTTTGGAGCGGTATATATGAATTTAACTGCACGCAATCAGGTTGCGGGAAGATTTAAACAAATATAATTAAACACATAACGTTAAATTTAAAAAGAAAAGTTTATAAACTGGTTGTAAGGCAGCTCGTTAATAAGTGATAAATTTACTGTCCTGGTGGTACTACTCAACACGACGGGTATTTCAGTTCTTAATTAAATGTTCGTAAGATTACAGGTTTGATACCGTCAGGTCGCCAGCGGGGACACCGCAACTAATACTAATAATTCATAGTCACTCACAAAATCAATCACGTAAACAGTTAGCTGTAGCAGTTAGCGGGAATTTGCCAACACATAAATCACACAAAAGTTTACACTCAGAACATACATTTATTTTCTGAATAAGCAAAGGAAATACGTCGCCGAAGTAACCACCAGTTACAAAGACTCGTGCTATCGAAACTTCTTCACCAAAGCTTGCAGGATTCGAACGGAGCAGGTACAAGTAACATGTGGAGCCAATATCCCAATAATTTATCCGGAACACAGTTCTTGTTCTCATTCACCGACACTCCAAATACTTCTTCAAGTCGCCGTACAGGTTAATGGAATAGTTCTAAGCACTTTTTAAACATTCGTCCTCGCGGCCTCGTTTGTAACAGTCGACCACTTTCGACATTCACTTCCCGCGCGCCGCCGCAAAACTATACTTCTGCCATCTTGCTCTCACTGTCCAAAGATAATCTCTCGCAGACACCACGCTCGAATCGCGTCGGTTCGATTGCATCGTTACACCCCCCTCGTTGGCTTTAAGGCGTAAGATACGGTTGACAAACGCGTACCCTTTCGCCGGACCCAACCTTACTGACATTTGACAATTCTCTAAACCCTAAACAAATCTGGTGGTACTCGACTAATTCATTTACAAAAAATGGATACATCATTAGAACAAAACATCACCCCAAATACAACATCTAAGAAACTATCAAATACAAAAGTTAAACCTCACCAAAACACATCAGTCTCCTTGAGGAAACACAATATGAATATATGACAATCAACACAAATGAAAACAAACTTGAAAATTATCAAAAGTCATTCAGTTTCCTCCGGAAACACCGTACAGTCACTTTCCTTCTCACAAACCACAGGATACCTTGATTACAATTTCCCGCCTCGGGGCCACACTCCTATGATTCACAAACTAACAGTACTGAGATTATTCTTCCCCTCGAAGCCAGTTAAATTAGTAGGAAAATCCTCCCCATGCTTACATTACCCTTTTGTGAACCCTTCTCTATTTTGAGAAAGAAGTAAGTTAAATGAAACCAACTAAGTCATGCCATATAAACAACACTAATTCGAAAATGTGCAAATGCAGGAAGCATGGTGGTACCAAGAGGCGAGCCCTTTTACTCTATCGTTTGACTCCCCCTTCCACCTTGTGTCTCCGCACACCGATAGGGTTTGAGTGACACGACATTGAAAGTGCCCCTCAACCTCCCGTCACTAGGGTATTCCAAGACAAAAGCATTTTCTCGGGGACTACCCGCAATTCGGTACGGTCCCTCATACAAGAACTGAAATTTCTTGATTTCGCTCCTCTCGCTCGATGACTTGAAGTGCGTCTGCAGAAGCACTAGATCTCCCTCTGCATACGACATTCGCCCACCCTTCTTATCATGTCTCTCCTTTCTCTTCTCTGCCTTACGACGGAGGTTTTCCTTCGCCAGTTTAAGTCGTTCCCTGTAATCCACCCCATTGCTAGGCGGAAATTCTATCACTTGGTTAATAAGCCGGGGCGGAGGTTTCTGGAACATCAACTCATAGGGCACTAAACCCGTGGAATCGTGCGGCAAACAATTCAAAACTTCTTCCGCTCTCTCCACCTGTGTAGCCCAACTCTTGTGTTTATTATGACAGTATTTGCGGAACCAACAGCCAATCTCCCGCATAGCTCGTTCCACTAGATTTCCCTGTGGGTGGTAGCATGACGTCTTGAGTACTACGATCCCCTCTCTTTCCAGTCGCTTCGTCCATTTCGCGCTACTAAACTGCGGAGCATTGTCCGACAGTATTTTCTTCGGCTTACCAACCTGCGGAATAAACTCCCCCACTATCTTATCCGCTAACACTTTCGCAGACGCTTTCTTAATTGGGTAAAGCTTTAAGTATTTGGAAAACGCGTCCATAACCACAAAGATTTGAGTGACACCCCCCCTGGACATGGGCAAGGGTCCAAACACAGCCACAGCTACCAATTCCCCTACATCATCCGGCAAGATGCTCTTCATCTCCCCCGCTCTAGCAACGTTGTCTATCTTAACTCGCTGACAAAGATCGCAAGATGACAGTAACCGCGTGATTCTCCTAGGCATATTGCTAAAGTAGTAGTGTTCTTTCATGACCCTCCAACATTTGTTAGGACCATAGTGACCATAACTATGGTGGTGATGAGTGATAAACAGTTCGACACAGACCTCAGGTAACCACAGCTTCCACTCGTTATCCTCCTCCGAATTGCGCCTAAAGACTATATCCTTATGAACAAGGTAAAACTTCTCAAGTCTAGTCTTATGTTCGGGATGCGTTAAGTTGTCTTTTACCAGCTTAATGGTCTCGTCACCCTCCTGCAATGTAACCATATTTTTTAAACATCCTCTTACTTCCTCTTCTTGTGGGACACCCCTGATAAAGTTAAGGGACGCCTTGTCTTCCGAATCAATCGATTCCGTCTCTTGGTCCAACCCTATGGGCAACCTCGAGAGACAATCAGCTACTTCATTACTGCTCCCCGGCCGGTATCGAATTTCAAAATCGAACTCCTGCATCAGTAAGGCCCATCTCATTAATCTACCATGTACTAGCCTGCAAGACATCAGGAAGGATAGTGCCTTATGATCGGAATACACCGTGGTCTTCCTACCCAGGAAAATATGGCGGAACTTCTGAAACGCCTACACAATGGCTAGACACTCCTTTTCGCTAACTGAATACCCCCGCTCGTGTCGCCCCAACATTCTACTCGCGAAGGCAATAGTTCGGTGCCCCAATTCCCCTTCTACTTCTACCTCCTGGAAAACCTCGGCCCCCAGACCATACTGAGAACTATCCGTGGCTAGACATACATCTAAATCCCAATCCGGGTGTGACAGTATGACATGCTTGGCGAGTTCCGACTTAATTCTCTCAAAGTCTCTCTCGCATCCCTTCGTCCACTCCCACGACTTCTTTTTCATCAGGTTACTGAGGTGTTCACTATTAAGCGTTTGACCCTCTACAAATTTTCGGTAATACCCGCACAAACCGAGGAAGCTCTTCAATTGGGTTTTGTCGCGGGGTATGGGAAATTTCTCAATAGCTTCTAACTTGGACTGCTCCACCTGGATACCCTCGGGCGTGATGACGTGCCCCAGAAAGGTTAGCTGTTTCCTTAGGAAAGCACACTTTTTCCTTCGCAAAGTCATTCCCCCTCTCCTTAAAGCCAAAAACACCTCCCTCAAAGTTTGCCTATGTTCTTCCAAAGTCTTTGATGCAATCACCACGTCGTCTACATACAACTGGACTTTATCTCGTAATTGTCTGCCCAAAACCTGGTCCAAAGCCCGAATGAATGTGGCTACTGCATTGTTGAGCCCGAAAGGCAGTACACAGAATTGGTAGCACTTGCCCTCGAACCTGAATGCAGTATACTTCCGAGACCGCCTGGCCAGGCTCACCTGCCAGTATGAACTAGTCAGGTCCAATGACGAAAGGTACTTAGCCCCATGAAACCTTCTAAGAACCTCGTCCACCGGTAGCGGATGATCCCTTTCCGTGATCAACACCTTATTGAGGGCCCTTGCATCCAGTACCAACCTCACCGACTGGTCTGACTTCCTGACTACCAACAGTGGGTTCACATATTCGCTATTTGACCTCTCGATGATTCCATGTGACTCCATTTTGTCTAACTCCTCCTGTACCTTAGCTCTCAGTGCTACGGGAATATTGTAGGATTTAGCCGCGAAGGGCTCCCCCTCTTTAACCTTCAGCTCGCATTCGTAACCAACTATTCGTCCAGGAATTTCTGAGAACACATCCGAGAACTCTTCCAAAATATCATCAACTCCAGTTTCTGACTCTCGTTCCGTCCCCACTCCACACTCACTCCTCCTACTCATACCCACCAGGCACTCCTTCCGATGTCGGACGGTCCTCGCATCCCCCCAGGTTATTACCCTAATCTCCCTATGCTCCCCTAGTTCAGTACCTTTTGTTTTCCTTAAGTCAACCTTGACCCTTCCCTCATCGCTCGTGAATTCCAACGTATCTTCTACCCAATCAATTACTGCACCCACAAGTTTCAACCAATCTGCCCCTAGGATGAGTTCCACGTTAAGGTTAGGTACCACATATGGTGTGACCTCCACAACCTTCCCCCCAATCTTACCGTCAATTTGAAGAACACTCTTCACCCGGGTGACTTTATACCCCGTAGCAGCAGTAATTGTCATTCCACTTACAGACCAGATCCCAACCTTCGGTTCGGTCACCAAAGTATGGTACAGTGCCTCCGAGATACAACTTATCTCTGCTCCCGAGTCCAACAAGGCCTCTACTTGGTGCTCTCCAAACCTAACCACCACCCTAGGTGAGTGAAACTCCCTCCTCTTTAACTTTATCCCTTCTTCCAGCAAAACCTCCCTAGTATCATCATGGAAAATAGCATTGAGACTAGCCTCAGAATTCGAATCTATCCCCCCAGGATCTTCTATTGTCACTTGACTCCCAAAACTAACCACTTCTACTTCCATTGGCTCTCCCTCTCCAACATCGTCTCCTCCTCCAACAAACATCGACACTTCTCCAACCACTACCTCCCCACTACTCCCTTGGGTACACTCCACCTCAAATGTCATGATGATATCGTCTGGCAAGTCCGAACCTCCCTCCTTTAAATAACTATCTACTTTCTGTAGGTCGCGTCTTCAAGCTTCTTCCAATCAACCCCCTTCTCAGCATCATCATCAGTTATCTCGGAAATTGGCCTCTGCACGCCCTCTGCCCCTGCTGAGACCGAAACAGTGGCAGACATTAGTTTAACGGCCTTTCCTCCCCAGGAGTTTGGGAAGGTGTTACCTGCTGGCTAGCCTGATTGTTCGACTGTTGTCTACCATTGACATTTCCCCCAAATCTGGGTCTCTGGCCCCAATTTTCCCTCCAATTTTCATTCTGTCGACCCGTTCCCCCGTGAAACTGTGATTGTCCCCGTTGGTCCCGATTATTACCCCCTCGGGTACCCTTCTCATGAATATCGATTCTCGTCAACATATCGATTGCTTCGGCAACTGAACAAATCTTGTGACTAGCGAAAATTAGCTGTGTCTGCTGTGGCAGTCGAGAAGCAACTGTATGTACCAACTCCCCCTCGCTATAAGCCCCCTCCAGATACTTGCAAGAATCCACACATTGCATGAAAAAATCCTTTTGTGTCCCCCTATCGGCCCTATAAGGCTCCCCCGACATCAATTCGCGGCGTACTGCCACCTGTCTATCCACCGACCAATAATTCTGAAGAAATGACTTTTTGAACTGTTCAAACGTACTGCAATTTTCTGCAAACCAATTAGCCCATAGTCTAGCTCCCCCAGTCAAATGTTTACGGACCATTTCTATTTTCTGCCTCTCACTCGCCAAGCAAAACGGACCAAAACTCTCAAAATTTGATATGAATTCCACTGGGTGAATGCTCCCATAGTCATCAAACTTCCCCCAGTCGACTTTCTCTCACCCCCAACCACGGGTGATGCTGAACTAAGCCAACTTCTCACTTTAGTCATCTCCCCCCTCACCACTTCGGGAACCTTCACCTTCGTTACTTCCTCTATCAACGCAGAACATTTCTCGACATCTTGGGAAACCAACTTGACATCAGAAGCCAATTCACTTACCTTTTCTTCTCCTACCTGCATCTTCTTATTCAGTAGGACAAAGTGAGTTTCCACCTCATCCAGCCTCTGCGCGTTGCCCGTCCCAATCTGCTCAACCATATCCACCCTTTTGTCGAGCACCCCGACATCACGACGCAGACACACCGTCTCCTTCCCTAGACTCTGCTCTAGCTTTTCCAGCCCATCAGTTAGAATCGAAGCCCGTCTCTCACATTCCGACTTGTTCTCCTCCAACCCAACCTTAAGCTCTTCAAATTTTAGCTGCAATTGGTTATGAAAATCAGACCGCAGGTCATGAATACTTGATTGCAAAGAATTAATATTTGAATCCATCTTGGCTCCCAAATCGGACCGCAAGTCATTAATATTTGAATCCATATTTGATTTCACAGAATTAATATTTGATTGCTAAGAATTATTATCTGACTTCAAAGAATTAATATTTACACGCAACTCCCCTTGAAAATCAGATCGCAGGTCATTAATATTTGAATCCATCTTGGCTATCGCGGACTTAAAGTATTCAAACATAGTGTACAGTGACACCTCTGGTTCCACAGAAGCGGGTGTCAGCTGATCGGTGTGCCCATCACAAGTATCATCCAAAGGCTCGCGGTTTGGCATCACCAGCCCCACATCATTCACATCACTCTCAGACGCCATGGCACAACTCAACATTAACTACAATTTACTAAGTTATTCTTGAAAGAAACGATGACCACAAAATACTTTAGTCACTAATACTTCCCTCTTAGCTTTAGCATCAAGGTTCCAGAAATTACTTTGCTCAAAAAAAATTAAAACACTCGGAATTAGTTGACACTTTATAACCAAAGCATTACTAAAATAATTAGTTGACTCCAGTCTCATTAAAATTAAATTTTCCACTCATGTGGTTACTTGAAATTTAAGAGAAGTCGAAAGAAACAAAAAAATTACTCCCGTGAGTCCACAGAAAAATTATAAAAAAAAAAAATCCCGTTACCACGAAAACTAACTACTGGCTCAAACTGACAAGTTTTTCTTTTAAACAAATTGCTTTGAGATTTTCCCACTAATTTAACTATTTAAAAATTGAATAAAGGTCTAACGAAATTTATTTCGACCGGTTCACATGAAATTAGCAAATTCTGTTTGAAAACGAAAAACTACTCCTGTCAGTTTGTCAATCTTACATAAAAAATTGAAATTCGCACTTCCCTTTCGTCGAATTACCGCTGCCGTCTGCTATTCTGCCGACCGCGATGCCACCGCGCCGTACCGCGCTGCTATGTTGTCCACGACGTTCTGCTACCGCCGTGCTAGGAAGTACCGCGCCGCGCTGGTGTCGAGTTGTTGTAGTTGCTCGTTCCGCGTCTGTCGAAGTACTGCGCCGTTCGGCTGTTGTCGTGTCTGCTCGGATTCCGTCGTTACTACACTGTTATGCTCGCGTCTCGTTGAAATAAGTCCATTATCGCCGATTGTTGTTCAAACTACTCACATTTCCTACTCGGTTTTTACAGCATAAAATCCACTTCGGTGTTGACTAATGTCATTTACTACCTCCGTTTTCACTTATGCTGTCCTGTCACGGGAAAGCCATGTAAGGCAGCTCGTTAATAAGTGATAAATTTACTGTCCTGGTGGTACTACTCAACACGACGGGTATTTCAGTTCTTAATTAAATGTTCGTAAGATTACAGGTTTGATACCGTCAGGTCGCCAGCGGGGACACCGCAACTAATACTAATAATTCATAGTCACTCACAAAATCAATCACGTAAACAGTTAGCTGTAGCAGTTAGCGGGAATTTGCCAACACATAAATCACACAAAAGTTTACACTCAGAACATACATTTATTTTCTGAATAAGCAAAGGAAATACGTCGCCGAAGTAACCACCAGTTACAAAGACTCGTGCTATCGAAACTTCTTCACCAAAGCTTGCAGGATTCGAACGGAGCAGGTACAAGTAACATGTGGAGCCAATATCCCAATAATTTATCCGGAACACAGTTCTTGTTCTCATTCACCGACACTCCAAATACTTCTTCAAGTCGCCGTACAGGTTAATGGAATAGTTCTAAGCACTTTTTAAACATTCGTCCTCGCGGCCTCGTTTGTAACAGTCGACCACTTTCGACATTCACTTCCCGCGCGCCGCCGCAAAACTATAATTCTGCCATCTTGCTCTCACTGTCCAAAGATAATCTCTCGCAGACACCACGCTCGAATCGCGTCGGTTCGATTGCATCGCCAGGTAGTGGTATGAGCATTTTTGGAGCGGTATATATGAATTTAACTGCACGCAATCAGGTTGCGGGAAGATTTAAACAAATATAATTAAACACATAACGTTAAATTTAAAAAGAAAAGTTTATAAACTGGTGCATGAAGTAATTATTAATTTTTTGAACGTTAATAAAGTAGTTTCTGAAATCGCCGCCAGGTAGTGGTAGAAATAATTAGTAATTTACATTAGGCAGGGTTATGGATGTATTTGGTGAAACTATTACTTTCGTTACGAACGATAGTAGTTTCTGAAATCGCCGCCAGGTAGTGGTATGAGCATTTTTGAGCGGTATATATGAATTTAACTGCACGCAATCAGGTTGCGGGAAGATTTAAACAAATATAATTAAACACATAACGTTAAATTTAAAAAGAAAAGTTTATAAACTGGTGCATGAAGTAATTATTAATTTTTTGAAACGTTAATAAGTTCTTAGTCATCGCAAGAGTGGATAAAGAGTACCTTAGAAACTCTATGCAGTATACTCTAATCATTGCAGCCTGGACCAAAGTGAAACGTAACCACAGCACACAACATTGTGGATTCCCAATATTCAAATCTTATCTATAGCCATTGATGTTGTCCAGGCAGTATAACAACCTAAACGCAAAGGGTTATTGACGAAATAATATTTTATAAAAATGTCCCTAGTGTTTAGGACGTAATGCAGCCTGGACCAAATTGAAACTAGTGATGCTCGATATACATCGATGTATTGAAAACATCGATGTTTACTATTCGATGCATCGAATCAATCCGATCCATCGTCTACTCTCGATGTTTAACGATGCATCGATGTATTTAGATCGATACAACGAAAGAATGCTCGCGTTTCTTCGACGCAATAGGATTAGTCTTAAACTAAAACAAAAACATGAAGTTTTATCGCTATACATTATTTTTGTCATCTAAAATATCACATCACATTTTTATCTTTTAACTTGAATTTAAAAAAAATAACTCTGCGATACGATTGATATTAAGGCAAAAAAAAAAACTGGAAAATTGTATCGCTATACCTTATTTTTGTCACCTACAAAATCACATCTTCCTTTTAATTTTGATAAAATAAGACTTGAAACTTTCCGAACTATAGAGCGGACCTCTATGATACGACATTCGCATAGACTTGTCCGTATGGCCTTTTCCTGCTCTATGAGCTCATAAAAAGTAAACGAAATAAGGGTCGATCGGTTAATTGAAGTTGAAGTTAGTGCGTTTTTGTGTTTATTGTGAAATTAAAAGCAATAGTGACGATTCTATTAGTGTGAATTACAATAACGAGTTGTTAAGCGACAATGCAGTGCAGGTGAATTTACTTTATACTAATTGATAAAATTGGCAGTCCTGCTTCTCATAGGGTTTTTTTTAATGATTTTTTTTCGTTGATTTCGTCTAAACCTAACGTGAATTATGTTATTTCGATAATTTTTGGTACAATTAAGTAACTATGTATTTAGAACTAAGAAGTAATTAAGTAAGCACGAGATGTATTCTAAGATTTACGATTCACTTTGTTATTGTTTATTGTGATATCCATTGGTAGTGATGAGGCACATATCTTTCACTTTGTATTGATTTGATATCGACTATTGATGTCACTACTCGATTTTGTTAAAACAATATTTTATTTGACAAAATTAATTTTTGGTTCAGACTTATTTCATTACAGGACCCAATAAAAAAGTAAAGTTTGGAAGTAATATGAGAAAATAAATGATAAAACTGCTAAGTGTCAACTATGCCAAAAAAATATGCGATCAGCTGGAAACACTACAAATTTAATGGGACATATAAACAACGTTCACAAAGCTATTAATTTACAATTAAAAAATCTAATGATGTGCCCAAAAAATCAGATTCTAATCTATCATGCACAAGTACTTCAACAAGGGAACTGGAAGCGGTTAGATTGCGCCAGCACTAGCACCCTAAATCCAAAGCCATCTACACCATATGCGGCACCAGCGCTACCAACAGACCAAACCATGGACGTTGATTGCGACGCAGAGTTATATTCAAAGTCTCTAAACGTTCAGAAGCCAATAAAGAATAGATTTGAAGAATTTTTTTACATATACTTCCGCTACTGGTGATAAAACGAGAAAAAATAACAATGCTACATTGTACATGATTTGTAAAGACAATCAGCCTTTTTCTATAGTAGAGAATGAAGCCTTCAAAAATTTGCTTAAAGTTGTAGTTTCAGGAGGGTTGTATATGTGATCAAGGCGGTTATTATGGCCGTGCAGTCCACGTGTGGGCATTATGATTGATTTAGGTGTGTTCTTAGAAGCATCTTAGGATTTTAGGCTATCTTCCAGATTATAACAGATTAACTACTTGTGGGCACCGAGATGTTATTTGTCAGGAAAAGGATATTCACACCAGGGCGATCTTTGATATAGCAGGGATCCCAAACTGCTCTAACAGTGATATACTTATAATAGATCTTACCTTGCCGATATATTACAAACTCTTCCACATTATTATCTGAAATAACTTGGGATCTAACCTAACGATTGTAAATGAATGAGGTGACACAACTGATAATTTAAACATACTTTAATTATAAAAACCTAATCATACATTTATCCGCAAATCTGTCTCACGTTATGCTGGAAGGGAAATGACACGCAAGAATTGTTATCAACATACTAAATGAATGAATAGCTTCTTCATACGAGTATAATGGAAAGATAGCTTTACTGATTAAATAGAAATAACTGAATAATTAATGATCCTGATTATAACACGACATTACCAAATAAGATTATCACGAGGCTACAACATTACGACAATAACGGCGAACAACTCATTTAAGTTACTCAGATTGAATAATGACTTAATAATTTATCTAACTACTTTAACTAACCAAATACTAACTAACGCGAGACAAGACTATGGGCAAGCATAGCTTGCCCAGTGCCGAAAGGCACACAGACAAGACACAAGTCTTACCTCTTACATGGCTGCTGACAGAATCGTTACCGAATTGAACGATCCGATGCTACGCGGCGGTTCTTATTCACGTTATCACGTGCTAGACGTATGATGCGTGCTTCGCGCAGCGCAAGTACTGGGAGTCAGCAGAAAGGGTCACGTAACCACTGTCCGCTTGCTTCGAGCAACTCGTAATATTCACAGACTAAAATATCATAACTCCCAATTTAAGCCTTAATGCACAGACTGTCCGTTACAAAGTTATTGCTCCTCATTATAAAATACCCAGCAGATCTACTGTTACATGATGGCATGATGACAAGTCTTGGCAACATTAATAAAATCAAAAACTCTCAAATGTTCAACACCTAACGGTAACATGTGATATATGTTCAGACATGCAGATACGCATCTTTTTGGGTGTTCGAATCAATGACTTTGGTAGCTTATCAACTCGATGAAAGTCATACAACGGAATATGCAGCAGACATGCTCCTTGAAATCTGTAACGACTGGAGTTCTGATATGATCAAAGACAACGCCCTGAATATCGTAAAAGCTGTGGAATTAACAATTGGAAATGAAGAAGCACACACACTTAATTTAGTTGCTAAAAATATTCCCAAAATACCTGAATTAGAAAATATATTGTCAAAAATCAAGACAATTGTTATCTTCTTTAAACATAGTTGTTTGGCAAGTGACGATTTGAGAAAGTCAGTAAGTGCAGAAACAAAGTTAATACAAGACGTGTCAACACGCTGGAATATTATATGAGTCAAAGATTTTTGGAGCTTAAAAATGTTATAAGTGATTTGCCATAAAACGGCACCTAAAATGTTGACTGGTTTGGAATTAAATGTAGCGTCATCTCTTCTTAACATACTAGGCCCACTTGAATCTGCAACTACAGAAATATCCGGGGATATATATTGAACCAGCAGTAAAGTGATCCCTTTAATGCATTGCATGCTTCCGAAACTCAAAACAATTGTCTCTGATGAACTCTTAGTGATGGAAGTACGTAAGTTCACCCTGAAAGAAATCAACAATCGGATGGGTGCTATCGAACAAGTTTCGTCTTTAGCTATCGCAACCTTATTGGACCCACGGGTCAAAAAACTACATTTTGAAGACCCAATGTTTTGTACAAATGTTGTTCAAGAGATCAAAGATATGATGAGGGAGCTGGAAGAAAACTGAACAGAATTTGATTCAGATAGTTCAGACAAAACATTGGAAGATTCCAGCGTTGAACTGATCACAAACTAGTTCATCGAAACTGGAAATCAAACAGGGCCGAAGAAAGTGTTCCTGATGAACTGTCTGTCTACTTCAGGACTCCAGTTGGCCGGCTTAGTGAAAATCCGTTAGAAGCAGTGGCGTAGCTAGGTCAACAAGGGCCCAGGTGCAAAAAATTTATTTTAGGCCCTCAGGCCAGATGGGCGACCTTTTTTTGCTTTGTGTTGCTGGTAAGGACCCCCTGAGCTGAGGATGGGGCCCTTGAGTTTTGCTTAGGGGCCCCCTGAGCAGTGAGAGGGCCCTTAGTGAGGGGCTTCCTGTGCCTCAGGGACCCCCTTAAATGACTGTAGAGCTAAAAAAAGGTCGCCAGTTTGCCATGAAGGCTCGTGGGCCTCTGAACTGCACTTGGGGGCCCCCACAGAAGTGCGATTTTGGGCTCCTAGAGGTATGCTTGGGGGCCCCCTCAGCGTAGGGGCCCCGGTGCACTGCACCGCCTAGCCCCATAGTAGCTACGCACCTGGTTAGAAGTATGGTCCTATTGTAAACAACAGTTTCCAACATTGTTCAAAATAGATTATAAATTATTAACTTTGGTAGTAAGGTCAGTGCCATCAGAATATCTTTTTTCCTAAGCTACATGAGTTTTAAATCAACAATGTAACACAATTCAAGAAAAGCGGGCTGATAAAATCTTATTTATGCAAAGTTTACAGAAAAAATATTGGGATTTATAAATTCGAATTAGGTTAGAATCCCGATACTGCCCCTTTTTCAGCATTTCCTCACCTTTCTTGTATTCTATCTTTCTATTCGAATTTCTATAAATCTTTATCATTCCAAAACTGCCTTTGTAAAAGACTAATTAAAAATATCATTCAAATAAATGTCTCATTTTTATGCTTTTCTACCCTTTATTAGTCGATATAACATATATGTGTGTGTGTCGATGATTTTATTCTATGCATCGAAAACATCGATGCAACGTTTCGATGTATTTTCCGGATGAACATCCCTAAGTGGAACGTAACAACAGAACACAATATTGTGGATTCCCAATATTCAAATCGTATCTATCTCCATTAATGTGTTCCAGGCTGCATTACAACCTAAACGCAAACAGTTATTGACGAAATCATGCTTTTTAAATATGTCCTTAGTGTTTAGGTCGCACTGCAGCCTGGACCAAAGTGAAACATAAGCACAGAATACAATATATCTCTAATATCTCTAGTCAGATATGAAACGAAAAATTTATCTACTTTCGATTTGTCTCATCGAGTTACAAATTGTTGCTCCTCATGTGTATATCATAGAATGTGATACCAAAAAACGTTAGATTGTTCTAAACTGTTTTTTTTTCCAACACTAAAGGCCTAATACGTAGTTCTGTTGATATTAAAAATCATCAGCCTATGCATTAATTACTGTGAATAGAATGAATCTACTTTCAGCTCCAAACGCCAGATATTTCAGCTTACATTCAATATCTTGAAAACTTAAACACATTATAATAAGGGAGAGCGGGGGAAATACACGGATGCGGGTAATCACACGCAGGCTGAATTACGCATTTTGAATGGCGCGGGCTTTGCCCAGTTGGTGCTAAACCCTTCTGGCAGGCGTAACAACTACAGTGCCACCCACTCCAGACATTTTCTGATTGCGTTGTGGCGGTAGTAAACTGAGGGTTATTTTCAATATGTTTGATGTAATTTTTGTCAGCTATATTTTGCAAGGTAAGTGCTACCGTAAGTTGCTTTAATGCAATTTTTTGCATATCAACTACTAGCCCTAGATGTAGCCTTTTATTTAGTTGTAGATCTGTCAAGTTATTTGAACTAAGACCCGAGTTCTGCTTAAGTTAGTCCTCGAACTCACTTTGGGGTATTGGCACGCGGCTCTTCAAGTGCGTGGTATTCCCCCTTCATAATAAAACTAGTTGGTTATATTTTCAATTCCAACGAGTTTTTTTACAGTTCAGATTACTAGATATTATAAAAGAAATAAACAGAAAGTAAAATGGAGCCAAGAGGAGCTTCATAAGGGTCTTGATGCCACAAAATCAGGAAGAAAAATAAGAGAAGTATGGGATTGTCGAAGCTACTCTGCATACAAGAATGAAAACGAAAAATACCAAGGGAAAGATGGAGAACTAGGGTACCGATGTGTTTTGGGTATTAGGTAGAGCCATGAAGAATGTAATGGCTGGAACATTACAAGTGTGATGTTTGCAATACAAGAAAATGCACTATTTACACGCCTATATATAAAGAAAAGAGGGAAAGAGGAGATAAATTCTGAAAATGTAAAGCCAGTAGTAAGGGTGTTAATGGTAAACTGTAGAAGTATAATGAACAAAGTAATCGAATTTGCAAAACTTAATAGAGATGCACGAACCACAAGTAATAATTGGGGTAGAGAGTTGGTTAAAAGAAGAAGTACTAGACAGTGAGGTTTTTCCTGATGGTTACAGAGTGTACCGCAGAGATAGAGGAGCAATTGGTGGAGAAGTCTTCATACTAGTTAGCAAAAACTACCACAGTTCACTGGCGTTCATAGATCAAGACCATGAGTTACTTGGGGTAGATTTCTGGGGTAATAAAAAAGAAAAAATCAGAGTGTTGGCTGTTTACCGCAGTGGAAGAATGACAGAAGAGGATGAGGCTCTTGGGGAGAAATTAAATTCATACTCAGATTTCAGAGGTGAGAATAGAATGATCATCATCGGCGGGGATTTAAATGTACCAGGCGTAAACTGGGAAGGGAATAAGATAAATAACACAAGGGAACAAAGATTTGCAAATATCTTAATAAGGGAAGGAGGATTTACACAAGTGGTTGAGCAAAACACTAGGGGACAAAATATTTTGGATATATTTCTAATTGAAAACCTTGTAAAGTGAATTAATACATTTTGTGCTCCAACCGCTAAATATTAGGGCCTTTTATTGAAATATCGAAAATGAAGTAGTGAAAAACATAATCGATAGTAAAAGCTATATTAGTCGTCATGGACAGTACTATCTCAAAGGCCAGGAAAATTCTAGTATTAGTGTTATCTGTATGATTGAATATCATCTATCTAGAAAATTATCATGGTAAATAAATTAATGTTTTTGTTGTAACAGTAAACATGATAGCCAAAGAAATTATAATTGTGCTGCCAGAGATCGTGATCAAAGAAAATCTCTGTTATAAGTTTCTCGCATTCAGTGCCATTTTTTTGGCGTTTAAAAACTAAATCTCCCGAATTAAAGGAAGTATATTTGAAGTTTTATTAAACGTGGAATATGCAACATAAGGATTACTATTAACTACCTTCCATGGTTACATTAAAGGCAATGTTCAAAGACATTGTAGCTGCGTGTTAGGTACAATGCATGGTAACAAGTATGCCACATCTAGTGGTTCCATCTTTGGTATTTACGAAGGTTGTTTGAAAAGTCCGTGCAAAAAATAAAAACTACTTGGGTGTTTGGGGTAAACCTTTTTTTTAATTTTTCGACAGTCTCCTTTTAGGCTTATACACTTCGTCCAACAATGTTCTAGTTTGTTGATCCCTTCCAAATAATAGGATTTGTCCAAGTCTGCAAAATATCCATTAGCGTGTGCAATCCATGGAGGAAGGAAATATATGGAGACGACACAAGAGACCTTCACCACGCATTGAAGTGAAGCCGGGCGGAGGAGGAATGGGGGGCTAGGCCGATCCCATACAGACAAGGGGTATATGTACAAAAACCTCATGGGGACTCTAGGATAAACGTAACGCCCCAATCTGGTGATAGATTATTATGTAACTCGTTGAGATAAATAAAAAATGAAGAATAAATTTTTTTTATATCATGCATAGTTTTCGAGATATTCTGTCTCAAACGAGAAATGTTTTTGGTTGAAATTCAGAAGAAAAAATAGGTCAAAGTCAAATTTGATGACTGATTCTTATTTAAAAAGACGATACAAATAAAAAATATAGGATAAAATTTTTCGATATCTCGCCTAGTTCTCGAGATATACTCTATCAAAAGTGAGGTGTCTTGATTTGAAATGCAGAAGAAAATTTTTGCAAAAGTCAAATTTAATTATCGATTCTTATGTAACACGACGACAAAAATCGAAAATAAAGAATAACATTTTTCGATATCTTGCTTAGTTTTCGGGATATACTGGGATTGCGTTGATATGCGGCCTGGATCAAAAATTAATTCTGCCAAAGCCACAATGGTGGACATGCAGAATGGATATTTCAATATTTTTACTACCACTTGTGGTTAGGTTGAAATGCAGCCTAGATCAGAATAAAAATAGTTATCTTGTAACCATACATCGTAAGCTTAATTGGGAATACCTGGAAGCAGTTTATATCGCGATACACGTTTTGTCACTAACTTGGTTCTCATGAAATTACCAACAATAATAGATAAATTCTTTGTACCTTATGCAACACAAGATGACCTTGACGTCGATGAGCCGTTAAACCATAAACAAAACAAAAACTAAATCCATTTATCATCTTTACTATCGTACCCTTATACAGTCAGAAAAATTTTAAGTTACGATTTTTAAACTTCTATTTTGTCTAAATGAAAACTCGTACAGACAGATGGCATTAGGGTGAGATACCCGAGGGGTCACCCGATCATCTTATTATTATTGAAGGCCCCTTGTTTTGGACTTACATATATTACATGAAATATGGCCTAAAAAAATCTGAACTTATGATCAGATTAACATATTATATTAAGACACTCCAAAAATTTTTAAGTCTCAAGTTTTCTTTCAAACTGCAAAAAGCCCATCAAACTCTGTTGGTAGTTTTTGCATGTTCTCATAACAAATATATAAACAGAATACTGTCCGCTATATATACATGATCAGGTAAATGCTTTAAGACAATGAAACTAAGGAGCATTATAGAACTGCAACCCAACACTTATGGTAGTAAGTTGTAATTGCAAACACAGAAACCACATGTAACACAAAAAATATTAACACACTGATTTGAAACTGGGTAATTACCTAACTTGTCCTGTCATAAATTAATGATGATTATCTTTAATTGCTTCATCCTCCAATCTACAGGCTGATGTCATTGGTCGCCAGATGGTTTTACTCTCCACCAAAGGTTAAGGTTAAATAACTATTGCTTTGAATGAATCAAATAGTTCCATGAAATTACAACACTGACAAATCACTTTTAACTTGATATTTATTTCTCCATGAGCTCTATAGTACCAACACATCCAAAGATACTAAAGCACAAATACACGAATATTCCAGCAACTTAACCCACAAATGACTGTAAAACCGCTTGATGACTCAAAAACAAATACCAAAACTTCCAAAAACAACTGACTGCTCACTATCTCTGTGTGTTCAAACAGGCACCAGAGAAACATCCAGAAAGCCATAAAGGGTGCCGACAAACATTTCTCGAGCATTAACAATACGTTAACAATCGAATCCATACAAAAATAATTACAAATTGTCCAAAATCACTCACAATCATTACTAGACACCTTAAAATGAAAATTAATCATGTTTACATGCACTTACACACAAAACTATCAACATAAACCAGTTCAAACTGTTGAGAACTGTCTCCCAAACATCGTGACTCGCATCGACGCATACGATTACAAACTTTTAATTAATGTTTCATATATAATAATGTCTCTGATTATATTATACATCATCTACACAATTTCTATCCATAAAACAATGTTAATTTACATGATGAACATACACAAATTCACAATTAATCACATGAAAAATATACACAACCACAGTTAATCAATTGTCATCTTAATTGTGCAGGCTCCCGCGGTTGTTGTAAGTATTATCTTGGTTCTCTGAGCCATTGTACTGTGGCCTTCATCAAAGGACTACTGCATTTGTTGCTGCTGTCACCTATATATAGCACCCCTCACCTCTTTTACACCCCTTACTTTTTAATAACAACTCAATTTTTTTCATCTGATTTCAATCCAACTTTGCATACGTTTACTTTAAAAGAAAGAAAAAAATATTGTCCACATTAGTGTTACAAAAATCAAATCCCACTTCTCCTTTCTACCCCCTTAATTATTGCCAATGTTCTTTATACATTGCCACAGTTTGTTTGCAAAAGATTAACCCCTCTCTTCCTTTACCCCAATACCTCTGAAATTGCAATGTTATTTATAGAAACTCACAGTTTTTATTAGATTTCGACAGAACTCTGTACACATATACTTTAAAACAAAGAGAAAAATACTGTCCACATTAGTTTTTTTTTTTTTTAAAAAAAAAAAAAAACCTACTCTTCTCCTTTACATCCACCCTTAACTTTTGTCAATGTTCTTTACACTAACCCACATTTTTGATCAGATATTGATGGATCTTTGCACAGATATACTTTAAATCAAACATTTGGTTTAGAAAAATGCAACCTTTTTTTACCCCTTTTAATTTTCAATGTTCTTTATAAAAACCCACAGTTTTAAATCCTGTCAAAATCAATTCAGCTGTTTTTAATTTATGCCAAAACATTCATAACATTCAGATTTTAACTTGGACCACAAGCTTTTGCATTGTATAAACCCATTAAAAATCTGCATTTTCTACGCGAAGCCAGAACAAACCGATATATTCCCAACACAGATTTATATATGTTGTACGTATTAATGTCCAATTGGTATATGTTTTGATTACTAAACAACAGCTTTAAAAAGCTGTTGTGATTAAGTTTAAATGCAGCCTGGACCAAAATATAAACTCACATTCAGTATCATAGCATCCAGTTCATCCTGTTCTGGGAATTGTTCAGGTATATCAATGTTTAGTTTACTTCTGGAAGTGGCTGGTGTAAAATTAATGAAACTTGGTACACAATTCACATTTGAAATAAGAAAATAGTGGTTGGGTAAATCAATCGTGATTAGACTGGGCAATTCCAGGTACTCTGCTAGTATTTTATATGATCTCTCTTTGTATCCATCTGTCTATCTATCCATATCAAACAATCCTTTCCAATAAAGACAACCTATCGGATGATGATGTCTATCTTCCTGATCACTGCAGTCTCCTATCCAGCATCAGAAGCCTTCCCCTAGGTGTAAACTATGACTGTGCATTGTACAAAAAGAGAGAAAAAGTAACCCATTCCCGAGGCTTTTACTAGGCTCTTCCAACTATGGCTACCACAGGGATGGTTTAGGCCAAATAGTGGACACTCTGAATTCATTGTGCCAGGCTGCATGATTTTCAAAGCTTGTTAATGACTGTTCACCGGTCAGCACTTTACTTTGGCATAGGGTTGTTGCGGATGTCATCTATGGGGAAGCGGATGTGGATGTCCAGTGTTTGGCATCCGCGAATGTTTTGCGGAAGCTGATGCGGATGTGGAAAAATAAATTAATAATTATTTAGATTTTAATATTTTATCAAAATAAATTTAAAATTAATCTATTTTTCATAATTAAATTCAATTTCCATATAATACTGCCATATTGATTATTTTTGCCTCATCTTTCGACAACAAAAAATGTGGGATGATTTCACAAGTGAATTAAATTATTTGCATAATTACGCACGCATCTAAAAACCAGTCTTTGTCATATGAACTTTTGCAGAGTTCGTGGCTAGACTAATTCAAGCGTCAAGCACAAGGCCACGCCACCGCGTATGACCGTGCTCACTTATTTTTGGTCTTGTGACTATGCGCCTCTTCGACATAGATGTCATTAGAAGCGTGAAAATATCGGGACTAGGAACAGGAAGGAATTCAGCCATGGTCTTTTACAGGAAGCATTCACCTGGAGTGATTTGGGGAACCCATGGAAAACTCAAATTTGGATTCCCGGACGGGGATTCGAACCTTTGTCCTCCCGAAGGCAGTTACCGCCTACTTCTGTAAAATAATAATAATTTCATGTGATCTAAAATTTCCAGTTTCTTATGAGCTGCACATTGCACCTCTATCGTTGCCACCAATTTTTTAAAGGAGACCTACAGATCAACGTGAAATTCGAACCACGGAGAGTCCCAGCATCTTAACATTAACAAATCAAAGCATTGCCAGAGGTGACTGTCAATTTTATGACCCATGAAAATAACAGCTGAGACAGGGATTTGAACCACGGACTTTCAGTACCCCAATCGTACACCATTTCCATCTGAGTCAAGAGACAAATCTGGATGTAATGACAAATAAATATTCAAACATAGTAAGATCTATGTACTTTTTTTTTTTTACATAATTTATTTTTGTTATCCCAAAACACAAATGTACCTTTATATGATTGAATACATATTTTTCAGTAGTTCTAAAATCAGATGCTTGTGTCGTGTGATTCGGGTATTGAAGGTCCCCGGTTCAAAATCCGGGTCTCGGATGCAATTTTTACCGGACTTAAAATCAATCACTGCGTCTTCCAAAGCTCTGATTTGTTAATGCAAACATTGAGGGACTCTACCTACATTTTACTTATAATAATAATAATAATAATAATAATGATGAACGTTAAAGGCTGAAAAAACTACTCTTTTCTAAAGCAATCGGTAACGCTAAAACAACATTTAGTCATAAAGGACCAGAAATTTCTTAACTCTTTGTACACGCTTCTACAAATCTACCGGCCAGCACCGTCAAAAATTAAACCAAACTAATGATGGCCGACACACGGTGCGGTATTGTTTGAACTCAATCGAGTGAGCGACATCAATAAGAAAAGTGTCTGTCGGTGACAAGCCACCTCAGTGTGGTTTATTGTAGCCCAACCTTTACTTTAGATGCAAGTTCAAACTTGTATATTCATCCCTTAGGTAGTAACACCGTTTAGTTCATTGTTACTTTTATTGCAAGATCGTCAGAAAACAACCACTTTTTTGTTAGCTAAGCGACAATGGGCAGACTCTCGAATAAAGAGAAAATAACAATATATATTGCAATCTAAACATAACATCCACAATACTTCAGAATTAAAAATTACGGATGCGGATGTAGGATTTCACGT
Source organism: Vandiemenella viatica (assembly GCA_031002005.1). Classification (NCBI taxonomy): domain Eukaryota; kingdom Metazoa; phylum Arthropoda; class Insecta; order Orthoptera; family Morabidae; genus Vandiemenella; species Vandiemenella viatica. Next base: position 381,048,470 of record JARYHS010008074.1, read on the forward strand.
GAAAGTTTCGCACTTGCAGATGCGGATATCCGTTACATTCCTACTTTTGCAATGGTCAAAGCCATCACCCAATGGTGCAAGCTCATTGCCCCCTCTTTCAAATTACATGATAATTATTTTTAGGTGAAATAATACCTGTAGATCACTACACCACCTTACCTCAGATAGTTTTGGTTTCATCATAAATCTGTCTTACATTAATATACAATTTCGTATTTACATTCAAAAATTTTCCTTAAAACTAAATAGTTTTTTCCCTTTTAAAATTTCTCTTTTGATTTGTGTGTGACTTTCATTAAGTGGCTGCAACTAGTGACAGTCAATTGCATCCCTTCATCTGCCCACAATTCAGTATTTAAACCTCCAGCCAGTCGAGCAGTATGTAGCTGCACTGACTCATCTCATGTCATCATACATATCAGCATGTTCACTGGCATCTATCCTGCTGTAGTGACACGTCTATAACACTTGTCACATGGTATTAGTTTAACAGCCATTTAATTGCTATTAATAAACTGATGAATTAATACAGATTGCTGCCACTTATTCTGCTTACTTCACACTATCTTTCACACAACTGTCACTCATACATATATTAACCTATTATTCTCTTAGCTTTTCACACTATTGACCGTGTTCTTTTTTCAACATTTACAATGGTATAATTGATGTTGCATCATCAGTTTTACCTGTATTTAACCGCCGTTGACAGCATTATAACTGATGTGTGAGTGGAGACTTTCCCGGCGTATCGATGCAACAAAATCTTCTCAGGTTTCGACAGCTGACTCTGCTGTCTTCATCAGGTTTCTTGTAGTTGTTCTCAGCTGACTGTCTCTGCCTCGACTGCCCCCCCCCCCCTCCCCCGCCCTTAATGTGCCACCCATGTGCGGAGCATACCTTGCAAGTCCGCTTTTATGCCCTATATATCTTGCACATCTTCAGATTCTACAACATTAGCTCTAGTTTTCAAACCACAATAAAATAATTTCTTTAATAATTAATGTTTATTAATTTATCATAACCTAAAATTCTTAAAGTTGACTCTAGCAGTTAAATACGTGAATGATAGTTACTTTGTTCCATTCATGGTTATATCATGTAAGAGAATATCCTAAATTCTATCCCATGTATTCCTATAAATTATTCTAGCTCACAACACATTAATAAGCTAGCTGGTGCCACAACTTCGTTTCAGTTTGTAAAGAATTTGAATTGACAGCTACTGACATGTAACGACCATAGTGCACGATGGAAGACTTGAGACTAAAACCACACACAAACATCACACACATCTCACACACTCTCACAGCTACCGAGATTTGGCCAACGTTTTGATCGATGGGTGACTCTGTGCTACTACCAGACACAAACACCAGTGATCTGCGCTACATAATTATGGCTGAAAAGTGATACATCAGGACACATACGTATTTGGTAGAAATATGAAAGTGCTGCAGGTCGACCAATTTAAACCACCATATCTCCCACAGCCCCATACCTACCGACAACTAACCATCATAGTGCACAATAAGAGACGTGATACCACTATCACACACAAATACTAATGGTCTATACTGTGTAGTTGTGGCAGCAAAGTGACATATATGGAGACACATGTCTTTGGTCGAAATACGAAAAACTCCTTGATCGTCCACTTTCAACCACTAAATCTCCCACACTCCCACAGTTACCGAAATTTGGCCAACATTGTGATTGATGAGTGATTCTGTGCTACTACCACACACAAACACCAGTGATCTGTGATAGACAATTTTGGCTGAAAAGTGATACACCGGGACACATACGTCTTTGGTAGAAATATGAAAGTGCCACAGATCGACCACTTTCAACCACCATTTCTCCCATACCTCCATAGCTACCAACATATTGCACGATGGGAGACTCGATGCGACTACCACACACAAACACTAATGTTTTGTGCTATGAAGTTGTGGCAGGAAAGAGAAGAAAGGTGGACACAGGTCTTTTATTAAAATATGAAAATTCCCTGCATCGACTACTTTTAACCATCATATCTCCCACACCCTCACAGCTAACATTGTGCATGAGAGGAAACTCCATGCTACTTCAACTCCTTCATTATCTCACAGTTATAGAACCATCTTCGACACCTTCATTATCTGTATCACCTGCTGTTGAATCTTGAGGTTTATTTTGCTAGTTTAGTGCAGTCCATTCGCCAATGGAGGTGATTAAAAACATTCAAACACAAACTTTACAAGTTTCTTTTTTAAAATAAATACTGGCATGAATAATTCCTTTTGCTTCTTTAACTCCCCTTTCGACCTCTGGACTTTTTCCATTTACATTTTCTTCATCAAAGATTTTACAAACAGCTTTTTACCTTGCCACTCATAGCCCAAAACTGTAAAATTGTCTTCTCTGTCTCTATCTGTTACAGTTGCACACTGTAACAAACTTTTATCTTTTCTTTCACATGAGCACCATTGCTTCATTTTCTCTTTCCTTTGTATATCATACCTCCACTTTCCCTCATCAAACTTTCTCTTACCATAATAAACTTTTACAAATTTTCTAACTGCTTTCAACTTGTTACTTTTCCAAGTGGCTGGTTTTACATTATGCCTCTTTTTGCATGTTCTTTTGCTAGGCTGCTCCTCCAGTTGAAGAACACTAACATCGTCACTAACCTTGCTGGAGGGTGTTGCTCCTTCATTTCCCTACTCACACGACACCTCAAAAATGTTTTCAATGGCCTCTACATTTTGTAAATCTGAGTTATTTATACTTGTATCCAGATCCAAATTATTCAAAATTCTTTCCTCTTCAATTAGATTTAAATTAGTTTTCTTTATCAGATTTTCATTTGATTTGTTCACTTTCAATAATGTTAAATCAGCATCAAGTACAAAAGTTCCATGGAGACATCTTGTTCTGAGGCAGTTTTTACAGGAACATCTTGGTCTAGGGCCATTTCTATGGAAAAAGCTTCATCTACGGCCATTTCTACTTGCATCCTTCCTCCCGACAATCTGTATGGTATAAAGAAATAAAAATAGAAGTTAACCAAATTGAAATTTTTTTCCCCGTATCTCTAATATGAAGGTAGCATTCAGTTTATGTTTTGAAGCTTGAACTGAAAATTAATGAAAAAGCAATATTTTTTTGTTAATAGGTGAAATGTTTTGCGTAGCTTCAAAATTTCTTCTGTGATATCAATAGATTTGAACACAGTTTATAACCTATTAAGTCTACTTAACAGTTTGTACAATGTAGAAAACCTCTCAACTCCTTCGCCAAGCTAACAAATTAACCTAGTACAAAATCTTTTAACTCCAGACAAATATTTACTGGACATTTTCAACACTTTACTAGTATGCTACAAACTTATTAGTAGAAATAATAATGTTTGTAATATTTACTTTATGAAATTATTTAGACTTCAGCAATAAAACAGAAAATTTCCCAGTGTAAAGACAGATCATCCATAGAGCCAAACTTAACAGGACCACAACAATGCTCAACATGGGAGTTATTAGGTCCGCCAACTCATAAATTAAAACACCAGAGTTAAGAGGTTTGCAAAAATCAGCTTTACTTGATTTTTAAATGTTTTGGAATTACAAGGATTGCTGAAACAGGTAGAATTTTGTTTTTTCTTCAAGTTGGCACTAAAATGTATAATATTTTTAAAAAATGGAGTTACAATCTTTTCTAATTAGTACGACGATGTACTGTAATATGGGCATGCATGTTAACAGTCTACTGTCAACTCTACATCATACATGTTTTAACCATGCTGGCTAGTTTGGAAGATCACCTGTGCTGTATTGCCAGCAGTGTTCTTGCTGACATCTATCTTACTTTTATGCTAATGACCCCTCACTTTGGTTCCTAAATTGTATAGTGATGTGTCACTAATGCATCTATTCACTATGGATTCCTTCAATTTTGTTAACTTTATTGCTCCTAGTGACAATTACCCTGCTGATGACTACCTTATAAAACATACTTATCTAACTACTGACACAGAAGCAGCATTCCTACTACATTTGGGATACATCCGGTAGGGTGCACAAAAGACGAAGTTAAATGCCCTGCCTCCAAGATAGAGGCCTTATTACCTGTCAAGGGAAGTTACAATAGTACAGGGTGCGCCAGAGAAACTTACTTTTTTGAAAGGTCAATAAAAACAAAAGTACTTCAGTTATTGTTTTAATTTTTTTTTTATTTGAGAATACAATATCCCAAATTTTTTTTTATGCAGTCTTGAAAATGACATCGGATAAATGGCGACCCCCATTGCGCATACACTGATGAAGTTGATTTTTGAAATTCGTATCCACTCTTTGCAGCATATCAATCGGTATGTTGGCAATGGTGTCGCGAATGTTGTTCTTGAGGTGTGCTATGGTCCGTGGTCGATCGACATAAACCAGGGATTTCAAATAACCCCATAAGAAGAAATCGCACGGAGTCAAATCTGGAGAGCGTGCCGGCCATTGGAGATCGCCTCTGAGAGAGATGAGGCGGTCGGGGAAATGTTGTCGCAACAATTTCATTGAGTCTCGTGCTGTGTGTGCTGTGGCTCCATCTTGCTGAAACCACACGTTCCTAACGTTCATTTCTTCGAGTCTTGGAAGAAAAAATTCCTCGATCATGTTCCTGTGACGAGCTCCATTCACGGTAACTGCACGTTCGTTTTCTTCAAAAAATTAAGGACCAATTATTCCCATTACCGACATCGTACACCAGACAGTAACTCGCTCACAATTAAGTGGCTTCTGGTGAAGCTCACGTGGATTTACACCACACCAATAACGCATGTTTTGCTTGTTGACGCAGCCGGATATGTGGAAGTGAGCCTCGTCACTGAAAAAAACGACCGCATCTTCAGGCAGGTTGTCAATCAGCATTTCACATGCATTTTGACGGGCAACAAAATCGCGTTCAGTTAATTCTTGCACAACAGCCAATTTATAGGGATGAAATTGAAGGTCTTCATGGAGAATTGGTCGAACAGTGGTGTCAGAAATTCCCATAGCAGCTGCGTGTTTGCGAGCTGAACGCCGGGGAGAACGCACAACTGACTGCCTCACTCTTTCGATATTTTCTGGAGTTCTGATGGTCCGTTGAAGTCCATTTCTGGGTTTAGCGACACTTCCACACTCCCGAAATGAGTTAACCCACGACAGAATGGAATTACGGCCAGGAACGAGTCTGTGAGGAGGAATTTTAAAGCGAGCGTGGAAGGCACGTTGCGTAGCAACAATTGAGCGACCGTTAGAAAAGAAGCTCTCGACTGTGAAGGCCCGCTGCTCTCTAGACCAGAGCATGATGGCAACTGACTGGAGGGAGAAACAAACTTGGGAACTTCCCCCTCCAGATGCGCCCCCTCTCGCCCCTCTACCCACCCAACTTACCGCGTGGGAATTTTTTCAAATAAGTAAGTTTCTCTGGCGCACCCTGTACAATGGGACAAAGAGTAATGTCCAAGCTTTCAAATACTGGTACTGCATCCTAAAGGAATCTGGAAATACATGTTACAGATAATGTTTCTATCAAAGACAGCTAATTCCAATTCAGTGATGCCCAAGCACAAGCACTAAACATAATTAAGGCACAAATTGGCCAAAAATGCCGTCTATTCTTGCTATGGCTCTTGACGAGTACATGGTTCTATCTGCCTCAGCAAAAATCATGCTACTAGCCCTTACACCCGTTGCTGTCTCCCGTCTTCTGGGTGCACCACCACTGTATACAAGTGGCACCTAAGATAATGAAACCTATAAATATCAGTGCTGCTGAGAGGATCAATCAGTTCATCAGACTCTCAAGGTGACATTGTTTTCAACCAAAATAATGCCAAAATACTACATAGAATTACCATCACACAGAAATACCACCGTATTTTCAAGATGCACTGTTTTGACCAATTCTGCTACAGTCGTATTACAGGTGGCAATTTGAGTTTAAAAAATTGTTGGTGTGAAAAAAAGTAAAAGATTGAAATATTGGTGACCTGAAGATTTGTATGCAATTACACACAAAGGTGGTCTCAGTTTTCACAATACATATACTGTCTGAGCTTCAACTAACTCCTTCATGAATATTATTTTTTTCGAAATTATCACGATTTGTAACACATTATTACTATACTTCTTTTTTGGTTCAATTTCGTATAAAAGTACGGATTTATTAATGAAAGAAATCTTTAATGATTGCAAAGTAATTACTAAACTTCCAATAAAAATGTAGGCAACATGTTCTAACACATTTGCTCTTTATACACCCAACTCTTTAAAACAAATTAAACTTTCTGGAAGTCCAGTCGTAATTTGCATAAAATTGTTTGGCAACTGTAAGATTTACCTTTTAATTCCACAATAAAATTATATAAGCCTTTTTTAAAAACAAATCAACTACTCTAATATGACACAAAAAGAATCCTTTACTTATGAGATTTCGTCGGGAGATATCAATCTTGAATTTAATGATATGACTTGACACTTCAAGGTGAATTTTGAGTTAGGAATCATACTGTAATATCACAAAATAAAATAAAAATTGATCCCTTTAGTGATTCAATTTTACTATAATATTTCCAATAAATAGCATAAGACAACTACAATACGATACAATTGTATCTGATTAGAACTTTAAAATTACTTTAGCGAAATAGTATCGTTTTTTACAGTTTGTACAAAGGGAATATTTACAACCATCAATGCTGTACATATATTACAAAGAATGAAATAATTTAAAAACCTTCACTTTATGCTAAACCAATACCAACTACACTATCTTCTAAGGGAATGTTGCTTTTGTTTTCTTTCTCTCAAATACACACATACTCAAGAACTTCAATTATCTTTCTTCATTCTGTTGCTTGTCATTCTGTAGATGATAGAATCTCTCCCAGGATCCATCGTTCCAATGGCAACTGAAAATATAAAATTACTTCATTTGTACAAGCTACAAATATCAAAAAAAACAAATAAAAGATTTTTATCTCAAGGAAAAGATGAAGATGTCTTTCACACATATCTCCATTCAAGTACTTCTGTTGTTATAGTTGTATAACATTTAAAAAAATGTTTATTACAATAAGCAATCACTGTTAACCTCATGTAAAGTTTACTTGGTAAATGTAGTCTGTCCTGTGTTATTGTCTCACGTTTAACCATGCACTTAAATATTACAACACACTGAGCAATATTGAAATTAAAATTTACAAGTAATTATTTTCTATAAAAAATCTGTAATCATTATCAGCATAGGAAATATAATTGATGAATTCATACAATATCTCAAATCGGAAAACAAAATTGAGGACATATTAAAAGAATAAGAAATTAAAATTAATACCGGTGGATAAGACTAGTATTATGTGAAATTAAATATGCATTGAGCTGGGAAATCAATAAATAACACTTCCTGTAGGGACTCGTATAGTCTGATAAGTTCTCTTATCTTTGAGTACTTGATTCATATTATTTTTTCAGAAACTTGCAAACAGCAACAATGAGAAATTAAAACTTGTCACCATGCCAAAAAGAAAAACTAAATGACAAAAAATCCAACCACTCATCAGCACAACAGAATCATTGCTTTCCTTTTCAGATACACTCGAGAGGTACTAAGCACTGGATTTGCCCGATTCTACAGTCAGTAACTTATTCTGGACACTCTATACTCATGCTAGTTTTTCAGCAAAGCCTCAGTTTACTGTTCTTTCTGCCTCAGTTGATGAAGACAAATCCTCTCCGTGTTGCTAAGTGATTAAACTCAATCCTGGTCGGACTTCCTTGATGGATTTTTGCACTTTGTTCTCAGGATAGTCACAAGACTTTACTTCTCAGTACTACTACTTTCACATTTCTGAAACAAATATGAATCAATTATCCCACTATAGAGAACTTATTAGGCAATAAATGACAGTATAATAGTTTTTTCTACAACTATGAAAAAAGAGGAATTATTCAATTTTTTAGTTTGATGGTCTAACACAAATTCACAATTTTGATTAATTTTAATGATTGAACAAGGAAGTGTCATTTATAGATCTGAATGTTTCCACATTCTTAAGCCATTGAATGACACGTTACACTCTTGAACTTAGGGAACTGACTATAGCTGTGGGCATCACAGAGGAATGTGGTTTCATCCCGTGCACTTTGTAGAGTAGACCCCCACCTAAAACAACCCAAGAAAGATGTTCAAAGGAAATTCCTGTCAAAGCTTTACATTTAAGATCTATTTAAAAATTTGGAAAATAATGACAGTTTTTACTGTGAACTTCTTGCTTTGAATGCAGCTTTGCTCACATTATTAATCCCATACAGCAAAAAAATCTAAATGCTGTGTAAGAAGGTCCTCTTTTCTTTTTGTCAGGAGTTGCTCCAGCCATGCGCAAGGTTGTAAAACAATTTTCTGCATCGAGGGTTAAGCAAACATACACTGTCTATACTTTAACAATGAGAATGACCGTTGCCTTCTGGTACTGGTTATATTCAAACTATGCCACAGCCACACATTTGAACTACACCTCAAAATGTGAATGGCGGTAGCAAAAATAAACTGCACTGGACACAGTATAGAGTTCCATGAGAATTATAATCTTTAGAAAGTTCTTATACAATAGTTCGGTACCAAATTAAAAATTTTCTTACAAGGCAATCAGACTAACAGTTCCATTATCGACAGCAAGTTCAACACATACACCGAGAGAAGACAAACTTTCATCCAGCCACCTTATTAGGATGAAGGTGAAACTATTGCATACTAAAGCTTGATGTTACTACCTAAGACGAGGTGGCATGGTTCCACCAGCTACACGTGGACTGGCTCACACAAGCTGAACACTATGAAAATTGCTGAAAACCCGCCCGCCAGCCAAGATGGCTATTTATCAAATTGGTTGACTTCATGATGTCAGCTTCCTACTTTGAAAATTAATAACTAAACAAGTATTAAATATTTTGCACTGTGACTAACATATGTGCCTCCGGGTAGCTTATTATACCACTTTAACCCTATATTAATCCCCAAGGAGGCTTCTACTGAATTAATTACAAATTCTTTCACTTCATCAATCTTGACGCATCACCAATATCATCACGACAATACATTTAATAAATGTCATATATCTTGTAATGGTCTTAAATTTTCTAATAAGACCAATTTATCATTTAAACTCTCTTGATTTAATCTACACTCTCAAACTAATTTGTTGTTTCTGCCTTCTTTATTTTAAATTTTGATTTTTTCTTTCAATTAAAAATCCTACTTGTACTTTCCCTAATTACTTAATTTTATGCTCAAAACATGCTAGAGTATGCCGACTTCAGCTAGTGATAATTACAAATTCTTTCACTTCATCAATCTAGACGCATCATCAATATCATCACGACAATATATTTAATAAATGTCATACATCTTGTAATGGTCTTAAATGTTCTAATAAGACCAATTTATCATTTAAACTCTCTTGATTTAATCTACACTCTCAAACTAATTTGTTGTTTCTGCTGTAGTAACTGAGCGGCAAGTCACCACGGCCAAAGTTTGGATTCGCCTCTGATCAACCACTCCTCGATTAGCTTTCGAAGATATGTGGCCATAAGATCAGAGTGACTACGTTCTGCCCACACTTATAGCTAGTAATGAGCAGGAATCAGCGATACAAATGAAAACATGTAGTTGAAAGAATTGAGTGACTTTAATACTTCAGTAAAAATGGGCACATAGACTTACAATTGAAATAAATGTAAAATACTGCATAAACTAGCTCTCATAAAAGGCATCTCTTACTAATAAAATCCTGCCACTCGGGATATTCTTTCTCAGCCAGCCAGAGGATATAATTTGCATTAGCCATTACCTAATAAAATCTGCTTGCCGTATGGCGACGTGGTCCATCCTTTGAATCGGCGAAACGAATGCCCCTGGAGGCTGCTCCCGACTGCGCTCTCCAGAGTAGAAACGTGGTGGGGAGAAGTCATGTGACCTAGTCCTATTCGTCCAAAATCCCTTGCTAAGGGCTTTCTGGGTTACCCTGGTAGGGGGACTGCTTCCCACGGGAAGTGACTTTGCCCAACCTTGAGCTCTGCTTCGCTGGGTGGAATTACATTACATAGCTGCAGCTTGAGAAAAATTATCCCGAACGAAAGTTAGAACATATTATAGCTAAAATCTCTCAATATACTACACTGCCTTCTTTATTTTAAATTTTGATTTTTTCTTTCAATTAAAAATCCTACTTGTACTTTCCCTAATTACTTAATTTTATGCTCAAAACATGCTAGAGTATGCCGACTTCAGCTAGTGATAAAAGACCTACCGTAACTTTTTGCTTTCACTAGTTATTTTGGATCTTAGGTTCAGCTCCTTCCGACCTCGTGGGTTAATATAACATCAACAAATCGATGTTCCAAACTAAGTTTATCAGAATATTATAAATACAATTTAAAATGATCCCCATAATGAGTATTAGCAGTGAAAATGAATGCAATAAAAACCGTTGTACTTGAAAACCTACTCCAACTAAAATTTATATCTTTCACAAAGGCAGTCATAAAAGCGGATAAGGTATTTCACTGCTGACAACAGCTAGTAGACATACTTTTCCATACTTGTTCTCTAGATTAAACCTACCCCTAAATGGTTTAAACAAGTTTATAGACATATTAAAAGGTTTGATATAAGTTTTCCATGAAACATTATTTATAATGCCCCCAATGATAATGTACTTATTCCAGTACCTTTAAGAAGGAAAACTTTCCCACTGTTCCCTGAGACTTACTTTGCTAATCTAAATTTGTAGTAATCATCCACTCAGGTTTGTCATTTTGCACATTTAAAGAAAATGAAAACACAATACTGAATTTAGTGAAGTGGTGCCAGCCAAATGTCTACAAACCATGAGATTGTCCTCTTCATCAAATCTATAATTTCGAGGCGAAAATTTTCAACCACAAAAGCTGGACTTATATGATTGTGTCTGAAAACACTCCATTCATTCTATACTGCTGTTAGAATTTAAAACTATAACAATCTTTGTACAGATGATTTTGTCTTCTCAACTAGTTGGCTGCTATTGTGAACTGTTATAATGCTCATAGAGTTAAATCGTGTCTCTCAGAATGCTCAGAAAATTTAAGAAATAGATAATCAAATAAATATTTGTAATACAAAGAGGAAAATGTCAACAACAATATTAATTGAACCCAAAAACCAAATTCGAAAGTCTATCACAAAAATCCAAAATTTAATCTGTTCAGTTCTTATAAAAATAATGCAACACAGATCAAATACTAGCAAATCAAAAAGCTGCCCTGATTGAACCTGCAACCCTGAGTATATAACTAACATGTCTTAATGCATGTAACCATTTAAGTGACTTCATTTATCGGACCGAGCATGGTGAGTGATATCTGGCCTCGCATTCTGGAGGACAAGGGTTCAAATCTAAGTTTGGGCATCCAGATTTGGGTTTTCTATGGTTTCTCCAAATCATTCCAGGTGAAGACTGGGATGTTTTCTTCAAAAGGAAATGGCTGAATTCCTTCCCATTCTTAGATCCCACTCCTTTCCCGCCTCTAATGACCTTGACGTCGATGAGCCGTTAAGCCATAAACAAAACAAAAACTAAATCCATTTATCATCTTTACTACCGTACCCTTATACAGTCAGAAAAATTTTAAGTTACGATTTTTAAACTTCTATTTTGTCTAAATGAAAACTCGTACAGACAGATGGCATTAGGGTGAGATACCCGAAGGGTCACCCGATCACCTTATTATTATTGAAGGCCCCTTGTTTTGGACTTACATAAATTACATGAAATATGGCCTAAAAAAATCTGAACTTATGATCAGATTAACATATTATATTAAGACACTCCACAAATTTTTAAGTCTCAAGTTTTCTTTCAAACTGCAAACTGCAAAACTTTTGTTTTAGTTTATTATCTAAAAGGAAACACAGTTCCTTGTGGACACATTTCACTGAAGACACAGATATAAAAATAAAAATAAATTGTTCAACATTAATAATTATTGCAGAAGTCACAAATGGAAATTTAACGTGGAATGTGAAAATAAAACACACTTTGATCCCATTAACAATCAAAAGACAACCATCGATAACCACAACTACCATAACAAACAAGAGAGCGTGTGCAGTAGTGCTAGTAAAGCGAGCGAGCAATCTGTCTTGGAGGACCTATTTCGCGAACTAAACAGAGCGCTCCCGGTCGCGGTCGCGAACTAAAGAGAGCGGTACCGTTCGCGAACTAACAGAGCGCTCCCGGTTGCGAACTATAGAGAGCGGTACCGTTCGCGAACTAAACTGAGCACTACCCTTTGCGAACTAGCACCATTCGCCTCTAGGGTTTCCAATATTTTTTCGGTTGATGGTAGGAATTTTTTAAAAAGAATAACCTATAAAAAAAATATGCTACGCTTCAAAAATATAATATTTTACGAAAGAGTAGAAAATGATAAAAAGTATGTTTTTACTATTTCATTTTTAAGCTATATTTTTTGCACTTCTTTCATCTTTAATTCTTTTTTGTCTACATTAAAATTGTCATATGCTTTATCGCTATCAGTTGTCAAATTAATTTCGAGAAAAAGCTCATTTTTTATTCATGAAATACTTCTCTTACTTTTACCTGAATTTCGTATAATATTGTTATTTCAGAGTAAAGTTTGTTCACTTTGATATTCATTTTTTCTCGCAAATTTATAACCTCTAATATAGTCTCTCAGTCATCAAATGAAACCCTGTGATTTGAATTTAATTTTTGGATTTTGTATAGCCAATTGCTTTCATTAAAATCTAACTATTTACTAAGATACTCCAGACATTTATCAACGAATACTAGAGCATTATTTTTTTATATTATCACTTTCTGTGGAGAATTTAGTTTCTAAAGGTTTTTTCTTGTTTTCTTAACCAAAGAAACAGTATCTTTAACATTTTTCTAGAGCTGATTTTAAAGCTGACATAATATAATACTTATCTCAGTCTGTTGGTTAACAGCTTTGTGAAAGTGATGAAAGAAATGACTTGCGAAATTCAAAAAGATTTTAACTTTTGTGTCTTCATCAGTTTCGATCGTCGCCAAAAAATTGTGAATGTGTGTTGGATTATTCTCCCCTTCACTAATAAAATAATAGCTCAACGACTTCCAATTCAATGTAAATTTACGCACTTTCGTTATTGCTACCACTTTCTCATTCAAGGATCACTGTTATTTTTATATGTCTAATTATTTGATATCACATTGGAAGTATTAATGTTATTTTTCTTAATAATATAGGTAATACTATTTCTGTCATATAGTACTTAAGTTGTAGCTAATAGTAGAATTATATTTTGTCCATGATTTCCAAAACTTTATTTATATAAAAAAGCCGATTACTTATAAACGGGTATTTTAATTCATCAAAATAAATGCGTTTATAATATTTTATAAGTAATGTTGTTTTGTTGTTGTTGTTGTTGGGGTTTAAGGGCGCGTCGACGGCAGGATCATTAGCGCCTTTTATAAGTAATGTTTCTTCCATGAACTAATAAACAAATCCATTTAAAAAATTAATATTAAACGAATGCATGTAAAGTAAATAGTAAAAACAGCACAATTATTCAATTTACCCATTTGTGTGAAGGACAATGAGCACTTTGGTTTATCGGCGCCAACTGTTCATGCTAATGTAATTTGAAAGGGCTATTATTAAGCAATAACTTTTGTTAAGAAGGTCATATTAAATTCCATTTAGAAACGACAAAAAAATGATTATGTCCTAATAAAACTGATTTAACAAACAAAATAGCGCGTGCAGTAGCGGTAGCAAGGCGAGCAAACGATCTGTTTCTCTGAATTCGAGACGCGAACTAATGAACTAAAAGAGCGAACTAGTTCACGAGGGAGCTGCGAACTAAACTGAGCGCTCCCCTTCGCGAACTATTATGTGCAAGTCTAGTTTGTGTGCGCTGGTTTCCAATACTCCCCGTGGCCCAGGGAAAGACCCTCCTTTTTTACAATAACATTTATAAAAGGAAGCTGTTGGTTCCTTCAACTTCCATAGTGAACTGGACTTTTTCATGAGCACTATTCAAATACTGGAAAAAGGCCTGGAGGGATTCTCGTCCACGAGGCCAGAGGATAAAGGTATCGTCAACATATCTCAGCCATAGAGAAGGTTTCAAGTTGAAGTTGTGGACGTCCTCAGCCTCAAATGCCTACATAGAGATATTGGTCACAATGGGTGACAGTGGGCAACCCATTGCTGCTCCATCCTTCTGTACCTAAAAGTCGTTCCTGTATTCGAAGGAGGTCAAAACTCGGCCAGAGATGCCCATTCTTGCAGTAGGTTGTGATGTTCTAAACATTATCTAATTATGTTGATTGCTTCGTCGACCAGCAAATTAGTGAAAAGGGATGCAAAATATCTTGCGGATAAGGTAAAAGCTATGAGAACGTCAGCTTCTACCATCAGGAATTCGTCACATTTTATTAAAATGATCAAAAAAAGACACCTCAATAGGAATGACCTACTACTTAGCTTTGACGTCACGTCCCTTTTCTCTAATTTTCTGGTCGAAGAAACAATCAATATAATAAGAGAACCTACTGCTAGAATGGGCATCTCTGGCCGAGTTTTGCCTAAATACTACTTTCTTCAAATACCGGAACGACTTTTACCAACAGAAGGAGGGAGCAGGAATGGTTTGGCCACTGTCACCCATTGTGACCTACATCTTTATGGAGGCATTTCAGCAATCCAGCTATTTTCAAAGACATAATAGAGAAAAATGAACATTTCACTGCACAATCAATGCAAGGTTACAACATCATAATTTGGCTGAGATATGTTGATGACGTACTTTGTGTAGTAGATGAACCAGAAGCCAGAGTTAACCAACTACACACAGAAATCAACACCATACACAAAAACAAACTTTACACCTAGCCATAACCTCTCACAACAACCTTCTCCAATTCGAAATATATAGGAAACCCACCACAACAGATATGATAATAAGCTGTAATTCCAATCATCCACAGAACACACAAGGAAGCAGTAATTAGACACATGCTCGACAGACTAAACAAAACACCACTAAACAAAGACAACTACACAACAGAACTTGACACCATCACACAAATAGCCACCAAAAATGGATACAAAGAAACCAGAATACACCAAATGAACAAAACCATCAAAAAGCAGATACTAAGAACACAAAACACTATACCAAATCCACATCAAACAAATACAAATATGAATGCAACAGCAAATAACATAACACCAACACAAGAAAAAACAGAAAAATGGCACACACATTAACATACATAAACAAGAAAGAACACTCACAAAATAGCAAACATTCTGAAAAAGCAAGAACTCAGGATAGCATTTAGAACGGACAACTCACTACAGAAAAACTTAAAAAACAACACACCAAACAACAAACTTCACAATTCAGGTATATACAGATTAACTTGCAATGACTGCAATGCAGAATATATAGGCCAAACATGCAGGGAGTTTGAAACCAGATATAAGGAACATTTAAGAGCACTAAAATATAATAACCACTCAACATTCGCAGAATACCTACTAGAACATAATCACCAGCCCACAAACATAGAGTCAGACATGCAAATACTAACCATTAATAATAGCAAACCACAACTACTAATATTTCAGGAAAACTACCACATCCACAAAACACTGGCAGAAGAAAAGAACATAATAAACGAATACACGAACTTGACGGACCCAACACTATACACAGTGCTCAAAACCAAATAATAAACACAACCATCCACCACAAAAAGACACAGCCAATAATAATAATACACCAAACTAAGCATGAACACATATTTAAAAGCGCACCACCCACCGAATAAAACAGAAGACAAATGGTAAACAAACCTGCTAATCAGCAATGTACAGTAACAAAACATAAGACATCAGAACTTAATGTATTACAGTGCTATGCAAATAATCACAAAAATTCAACCAACATGTGTAATATATACTGCGGCTACAAGCACAACTGATGCTAAAATGCTGTACATTTATAAGCATATATGACCAAAGAAAAATGTGAGTAAGCTTAAATCTGTATATACCACAATTTTCATGTTTAAATTGTAAAATAGAACAAATGTAACTATATTTATAAATACCCACAGACAGAACCACTGAAGATGCTTCGCAAATGAAGCGAAACGCGTTCGGAAAATAAAACAACAATTTCAATTGCATTGGCATTACAATTGTTCATAAAATTGAATGAACATTTAAAATGTACAAAACAATTTAAAAGCAAAAAATCTGATGTTTGAAACAAAAAATGAAAACGTGCTACACTATTGTTGTAGATTTTAAGATTATTCTCTTTGATGTTTTGATGTTTTTTATTTTTATAATAATTTTTGTGAATGTTCATATGTTTTGAACAGAGTAATGTTGCATTTGTGCATGAATGAGAGAGAGTGAAAGTATGGATGACAGATCAACCCCAGGGATAACTAATTAGTGGGGAGTATAGATTTTTTTCTCAAGATTTCAATCAGTGTTTGTTCCAAAAATAACTTCAATCCTCCAGGGGCATGTAAGCTACCTTAGAATCCTGCAAATTCTAGAAACGAAGTTTGTTGACAGTAGAACGAGCATAAGTGAAGCACCCGTTACCGCAGCCATACAGCCAATTACACAGCCAACTGAAGCAGTAAATTTAACTTAACAGTCATTACAGAGAATAAATTAACTTTAAATAGTAAAAATAAAGCTTTAGACCTACCTAAACAGCTGTCTGTATCAGAGTATAATCCATCACAGTAAATGCAATATTTGAGTATGATGTAATTTCACTATAACACAACACTTTTCTTCACTCTGTGAGTTTCTCAGAATAATAAACAGCTTAAAGTTAGCAAATTTTGTTATAAGGAAACTGTAAGTCATTTAAAGTTTAAAAAGCTGGTATTATAATTGATCACGTAAATATGCACTAGTAAATTTATGAAATCAGTTGTTAGAAGCTATATAAAAGTCAGTTGATAGCGAGGGATTAACTTTACGGAATACAGCACAACATATTTAAATTTGAGGTGGTTTTACACAGTATTAAATGTCATTTAAATATAATATGATGGACCACACCATGTGTTCATAGAGATTTTTAATTATTGCAAGCCATCCATGTAAATTCAGTGAAAGAAAAAATCTTCAGGATATAAGATAGTAACTTTTAAACCAAATTTCGTAAAACATTTGAGTAATCTATAGTATTGTAATTATAATAATAGGAAATCGTGATATTTTACAGATGGCCGCATAGTTATCATGAAACCAGGAAGTAGATTTTTTCAGAAATTAATTACAAAGCAGAGAAAGCAGCTAGAGGTGAAATTAAAACTTTTTAAGTAAGGTGAAAACCTGGAGAATCGTTTAAAATAGATCTTAAAGCCATTATAATAATATGAGCGGGTCATGCTAAAAAAAATGATGTTTGCTAATCTAGTCCTATTTGGTATTAAATGAAAAATAATTTTTATTAGAATCTCT
The DNA here is from genome assembly GCA_031002005.1 of Vandiemenella viatica. Lineage (NCBI taxonomy): Eukaryota > Metazoa > Arthropoda > Insecta > Orthoptera > Morabidae > Vandiemenella > Vandiemenella viatica. The sequence continues at coordinate 381,066,046 of JARYHS010008074.1, forward strand.
AAAAACTTTGTTTAAACCTTCAATCATCAAAACTGCCAAAGTTATTAACAGAGTGCATCACATCACAAAATCATTTTTTACGGTGAATCCGTTAAACCTACAGCAAATTTTATAAGGGTATAAAATGTTTACTACACGTAAATCTATCTACCGATAATGTTTCAGAACATTAGAAGCTGTAGGAGCCGAGATTGTAGAACTATTTCACACAGTTGGACTTTGAACCTTGCTGAGGGGTATACTAAATCATACGAACATATATAATACAAACAAGTGGCTGCGTGGCCACTTTAGTCCTTTCGGCCCGTTGCTTGGAGTCATTCAGTGTGATAGGCTGGTTAATGCGTTGCGCTCAAGGCAGGAAGTGGTAGCATGTCAGGGTTGCCAACTCAACATTTTTTTTTACCCCTAAAACTTAAGCCAAAACCCCTAAAATCACCAAAATTAAGTGGAAAAACGCCTAAGATAATAAATACTATATTTTTGATTAGTAATATTTTTTATTTATAAATTATTCAATATTTCTAACACCATTTTGTTTTTTTCTGACTGTACAGAGTTTTTGAGATCATAATTTAAACTTAACATTCTAGTAGAAGAATTAAATACTATGCAAGATCCACCGTTTCGTTGCAATGTGAATCGGACCATCATCACACTTTGTAGCATTTCAATAGATAACCTATGATGCAACTAATTATTAACAATATTATAGATTGAAAAGGCTCGTTCGAAATTGGAACTGTAATTAACGCTAGGCCAAATTCTGAGACGTTTTCAAAACATTTCCAGGAAGCTGCATCAAAATCATTGTAGACTTCTGAATAAAAACCAGCTGAAGTGGAAGTATTCGACCATGTTTTATTACTCAATTGGCACCACTCGAACTCGATGTAATTTTTGTTGCCATAAATATGAGTCCGCTGAATGTAATTTATTATTGTTTTATGTCAGGTTTGATTTGAGATGTAGCAATCTTTGGGTGCAAATCAGCAACCATTTTCAATATTGCTAAATTGTCTGGAAGCCGTTTTTGGCTCTGTACTACTAGACAACATAAAAAATTCTTACATTTTTCTCTGACATCTAATAAGTCATTTGCTTCAATTTCTTGTGATACGTTTGGAAAATCATAGTGGAAATACATTGATGGTGTATGCATTATATTTTCCTGGAAATTGAATTCCACGAGTTCACAATCCAACAATTTCTCCAATTTTGAAGGTACAACAAGACATTTTAGCAAGTTTTTGTACAATAAAAATAAATCTTCAAATAATTTAGTGGATTCAACATTGTCACTTGGAAAAAAGTAAATTTAATTGTGTCACACTTTTCAATTAGTTCTTTAGAAAAATAAAAAAAAGCTTTGAATGGTAGTCTCCTCATGATATCGCGAAGCTGTTCTGCCATGTAACATTTGTCTTTAGTCTTAGCAATTGAAAAGAGCAACTTTAGTTCATCCCATTGCTCTAATATTGTGTTAACTGCTTGAAAGCGGACGAGCCATCGGGTTCCGCTGACTCCTTGAATTTTTTGAGGATCTCTGTTAGCATTCATGGTCTCAATGATGATTAACAAATTGTTTAGCGACACACTGCAGCACATATACACAACATCACAGTTATAATTCGACCAGATATAAGTAAACAAGAACGGCTACATTGTTGCACATTGGTTGTTGCCCCAACAACGAAAGTATTTCCATAGGGAACCGAAACAATTATATGTCTCTGGTAAACATTAAACACTGAGTCCATGCTTTTTTCAAAACAAATATGTATCAAAAACAAATATTTTATTCTGTGATCGGAAACATATATCCAGTCATAGAGAAGTCCGAATTGTCAGTAACGAGGATCTGTATGAGGATTTGACGTCGCTATTTAAATATTCAACAAATAAATACAAGAAATCATAAAGTATCTAAAAAAAATACCCCTAAAATTATAAAGCCCCTAAAAAATCCCATCACGCGTGTACACCCCCTAAATTTAGGGGGAAAACCCCTAAGTTGGCAACCATGTAGCATGTATACCGATGCTTTGTGGCAGACATCTTACTTGGAGACCATCAGACCTGTTCAGAACGGATTTCGATCTCCCGAGTATACATTGAAGGGTATTTACTCCTTATGTCTATGTTACAATTATTTCTTCAAAATGAGCCCTAGGTATCAAGAAATTAACGAGCAAACATATGTGAATATCTTTTAAATATTTTAATTTTAGTTCATTACTTAAAAGCTACAGCGTGGTGTATGCGGTAAGGCACTTATTTCCCATTTTGCGAACCCGGGTTCAAATCCCCATACTGCCAAATATTTGTATTTCTTTTTTTTATTTGCAGTAATCATTGAGCATTGATTTTATTTCATTAAAAATTGATTTACAAATTTTTTTACTATGCGAAATAACTTTTAAAACAAGTCCCAATTCTCTTTTTTTGAAAATCATTATTTCATTGTTTATTGTTGACAAGTTTATTATGTGTTTTTTTAATGAAACAGGTTTATTTCACGTTCATTGTTTCTATACTTGTATCTCTACAATTAATATCATAAAGTAAATATATTACACACCCCCCCCCCCCCACACTACAGTTATAATTATTTCCGTGCAGTGGTGGTAGCATGTAAATGTTTGAAAATAACATAATGTCTGTTATGTCCCGGAAGCCACGGCACGCTCACAACAGCCATGATTCTTCGCCGCGTACTGACACCTCTCAGGTTTGCTGGTACCACCGCCGTTTTCACGGCCAAGCTCGCAAATGCCAACAACCATGTAACTTTCAGTTAAACCCCAACGGCAGCCAGTGATGGCAGTAGACGGCTGCCCAACAGGAGGTAACCGCCTTTTTGTCTTTGACAGAAATAGCAGACATAAATTTTTAATCGATACTGGTTCTGATTTATGCTGTTTCCCAAAAGATTTTCTAAAAGGGCGTCATCAACGCAACAAATATTAACTTGTAGCGGCAAATGACTCTACTGTTCATACCTATGGCACTTTGTTTCTCAAGCTGAACCTCGGATTGCGGCGCGATTTATCTTGGAGATTTATAATAGCTGATGTAGCTGTTCCTATCATAGGCTCCGATTTCCTTGCACATTATCACTTCCTCCCGGATTGTCACAACAAGCGTATCATTGACAGCTTGACTGGATTGTCAGTGCCTGTACAGCCGGCTAACTGGAAGCAACCTAGTGTGAAATCACTAAAGGCCACAACTGTTTTTCATGAAATATTGCGAGATCTCCCAGATCTCACGCGCCCACCTGGAATGCCAACAGAAATAAAGCACTCTACCATACATTTCATTCGTACAACACCTGGACCACCTGTCTCTTGTCGTGCTCGTCGCCTCGCTCCAGACCGTCTTCAGGAGGGCACAGCGTGCCGCTCAGAGGGACCATGGTCCTCGCCTCTCCACCTGGTCCCAAAGAAAGACAAGGGTTGGCGTCCCTGTGGAGACTATCGAGCTCTCAATGCACGGACAATTCCAGATAGGTATCCACCTCACCATCTTCATGATTTCAGCCACCAGTTGCGTGGATGCACTATCTTCTCAGTCGTCGACCTAGTCAAAGCCTACACTCGGGTTCCTGTGAACCAGACGACATTCCAAAGACAGCAATTATTACACCATTTGGACTTTTTGAGTTTCCGTTTATGTCTTTCGGGTTGCGGAATAATGGTCAAACCTTTCAGCGTTTCATTGATGAAGTCCTATCTGGCTTAAGACTTCACCTTCGCCTATGTAGACGACATATTGGTATTCTCTAAAGGCCCCGAAGAGCACGAGCGCCATCTGCGATCACTTTTCCAAAGACTGTCATCTTATGGGATTCTCGTTAACGCTTGTAAGAGTATTTTAGCCTCTCCAAGTGTTACCTTCTTGGGATATGAAGTCTCTGCCACTGGCACTTGACCACTACCAGATCGGATCAGCGCCCTGCAAAACTTCCCCCTTACACAAACAGTCCGTGAACTCAGACGCTTTTTGGGAATGGTGAACTTTTACCGCCGTTTCCTACCTTCAGCAGCAGAAAACCAGGCTTCTCTCCACGCAGCAGTATCCAACCTACGAGGCTCTCAACCTGTACCTTGGAATCCGAACCTTGAAAGCACGTTTAATGCCTGCAAAGCCAGCCTTGCCAAATCGACGCTACTAGTTCATCCTGATCGCAACACACCTCAAGGGTCGTTTACTGATGCTTCCAACACAGCTGTAGGGGCTTGTCTACAACAGTACGTAAATGCTACGTGGCAGCCTTTAGCCTTCTATTCTAAGAAGCTTTCACCAAAGCAATCAGAATGGCCAGCGTACTATCGCGAGATACTCGCTATCTACGAAGCCGTCCAACACTTTCGGCACATCTTGGAAGCCCATCAGGTTACAATTTACACCGATCACAAGCCACTTACGTACGCGTTCAACAACGCCGTGACAAGCTCCCGCCTGTGCAGCTGAATCAATTATCGTTCATTGCACAGTTCACCACCAATATTAAACACATTGAAGGTTCTTCCAATGTAGTAGCAGATGCACTGTTCCGGATCGACGGAATCGCAGATAGAACCTTAAACTATTCCACTCTGGTAGACTCTCAGAAGAACGATCCGGAAATCCGTTCTTTCATCAATGGCGAAACATCAGTACCACTATCCTCTTCTGTGACACCTCAACCGGAAAACCCAGGCCCTTTATCACCACATCATTCCGAAAAGCAGCTTCTTCGTCCGTTCATGGCCTGAGTCATCCCGGTGCCAGAGCTACCACTCGTTTGGTATCAGAATGTTTTGTCTGGCCTAACATGGTGAAAGATTGCCACGCATGGGTCCGAGCCTGCCAAGATTGTCAGCGCGCCAAAGTTACGTGTCACACGAACGCACCAGTCGGAAACTTTTACAATGCCATCTGCCCGGTTTCAACATGTTTATTTGGACATAATTGGACCACTTCCAGCGTCAGGAAACTATCGTTATTGCCTAACAGCCATCGATAGATTTACTTGCTGGCCAGAGGTTTGGCCTTTAGAACACATCACTGCAGAGGACGTTGCCAACGCATTCGTAGCATGCTGGATTTCACGATTTGGATCACCTCTATATATTACCACCAACCAAGGCAGGCAGTTTGAATCTGTACTGCTCCAGAACCTGGGTCTCTTGACTGGAACGCTTAGAACCCGCACCACTGGCTGGCACCCCTGCTCAAATGGCATGGTGGAGAGATTCCATCGTCAACTCAAAGCAGCTATTATGTGCAATCCCGGTATGTCCTGGCTGCAAGCCCTTCCCATCGTTCTTCTCGGTATTCGTAGTGCTTACAAACAAGACCTCAGCACTACTTCTGCCGGACTTGTGTACGGTGAACCACTACGCCTCCCAGGTGAATTACTGTGCACCGCAACGGAAGAACGTCTGGAAGATACATCCGACTTCGTGGACAAACTACGTCAACAAATGTGCAGACTACGTCCAACACCAGCCACCAGACATGGTCACAGTACGACCTTCGTTTTCGAGGACCTTGAAACGTGCACTCACGTGTATCTTCGGGATGATTCGGTATGTCGTGCCCTGCAGCCACCATACACTGGTCCACACCGCGTGTTAGATCGCCAGGATAGAACCTTAACTGTTTTGAACAAAGATAAACCGGTACGTGTCAGCATAGAAAGAGTAAAACCTGCCTTTCTGCTCAATGACGATTATCCTAACATCGAATGTAGTGCTGTGACAGAACTACCTAGTACATCAGTCAACAAAGCAAAGACAACTACAGATCACGATACGCCGGACAACCCGAGAACCACAAGATCCGGTTGCTGGGTAAAGTTCCCCAAACATCTTCAGATGTAGCTTCATCAACTCCATGGGGGCTGGTGTGGCGGAAACACATTGTGGCCTTAACAGTTGTCAGCGCAGTTCCGTCGTTGTCGCAGCGGCTGCTAATGCAGTATCAACGATGCTCGCTCACAAGTAACCGGGCAACGATAAAACAACCAGAGAGTACACCGTTGGCAAGGCATACAAAACACACAGACGACATTGCCGCCAATACTAAAGCCGAAAGTAATATTAACAGTCGCGTTGTAATGATATTTCAATGTAATGTAATGTACATATGTATATGTGTTATTTATTGGTTACATTAAATGCATGGATAAGAGTTTCGCCTTCCATATTGTAAACTACGATATTGTTTATATGGACAAAGTAACTCCATATACATAATACATGGTTGAAGCTAAAGTGATAAGCCTTTATTATAACCCTGATATCAGGTTAGTCTCTTACAAGTTATAACTGCTCAGATGCAGAATTTTGAGAAAAAGCCTAGTGAAAATCTAATCTTGAAGACATGCTAATTGCAAATCTAAACAGTCTTGAAGAAAATATCAAAACAGAGGCCCTAGGCCTTAGAAAAATTATGAAAACCGAGAACGAGAGTATAAGAGATCACAAGAAAGTCAAATTTGCAGATCTGAGGGAGGATTCAGAGTATAATAAGTCCCAATTATCAGAGTTAGCCAGGACTTGAGGAAGTATAAGGAAATGTGTGGAGCACAGGGAAGTCACATGTTGTTACAGTTCGGTGATCTCCATATGGAACTAGAGAGCCAAACAGGGGGATTGCACCAGTTACACAAGGAAGTTAGGGTTCAGATAGACCAGTTTGAAGAGACGGGAGCTAAATAGAAACATTACATTAAGGGAGTGGAATAAAGTTGTTTTTTTGGTGGAGAAGAAACTCCTTAAAAGCTTCGACAATGTGAAAAGGGGAGTAAAGCAGCTGTCTTCTAAGTAGAACAAGTCCCACAAGCAACGGAAAAGTTGAGGCATCGACAGTAGTGCTGGTTGACGAGTACTTAAAAGAAGAAATGATTAAGTAATGGCAGGTCATCAATTTTTCAGCAGGGCCCACTTTTGTTGTGGAAGAGATGATAGACAGAGTGTTTCCAAGATAAAGGGGGCATACATCCAGTAAGTTTTCTGAAGAACTTTGAGAACCTCAGACCAGTGAAAAAAGGAAAATTGACATGGTAGTTAAGCATCTTAGGGTGGGAGCCAGATTTTGGGCTGAGCAGTTCGCTGAAGATTTCGACATTTATGAGCAGTTCAAGGCAGTGTTTTTGGAGTATTTCTGGTCGGTGGAACGGCAGGTTGCTGTCAAGAAAAATCTGATGTTAGATGAACCATATTCGCCAAGTCTTAGGACTCAACAAGAATTTTTTATTAGATGTTTACATTCTTGCTGGTACCTTGACCAACCCTATGGAGAAGAGGCGTATGTACGAATCATTGTGAAGAGGTTATCTGAATCAACTAGGAGAATTTTTGATAGTCATAGTATATGTACTAAACAAGGCACTGTGGATATGCTAGAAGGACTAGACAGTCGTGAAGGGTGAAGTAAGAGCATGACGACACAGGAATGAAGAACGTAAAATGGTTATCATGGGAAGATGAATGAATGGTGGAGGAGGAAGAAGAGATTTCGGTGAGCTATTTGAGGGGAGACAAGAGGGGCCATAACAAAGAACAAAATCATGGTATGGCTGGAGGACCGGATAATCGAGATATGTCGGGATGTAGCGAAGGAGGAGAGACAGTTAGTGTTCTGGAACTGTTGCATGATTAACGTGAAATTTCTTCAATGATGTTGCTATTAAAATAAATTCCATTTTTCATTGCCATGCTCCTGTATTTTTTGTCATGATATAAAGTATCTGGTATGTTTCGTAATTAAAATACGATTAATGATAATTTAGAAATGTAAATGAAACAAGCCTCTCCACTTAAAAAATAAAGCGTTTAGGGTAATGGGAGGGTATTTTTTCATGAAAGTTTCCTTGTATGGTAGCAAATTTGTGATTTAAATGTTTGCATGATGCTCGTCACTCAAAAATTTTTGAATTCTTCGAATGAAAGCAACGAATATTTGAAAATGATAATGCAACAAACAGAATTGAAAGAAAATGCACACAGAAAAAACAGGGGAGGGTCCCTGACACTTAAATTAACTGCAAATAAAAATTCAATAAACAAATTTGTTGTCTTTATTTTAATCTTAAAATTACATCTGCAAATTATAGAATAATATCAATTAATAGTTAGTAAACACAACATACAATTGCTTTTGGCCTTACAAAAGTTACAATAATAATGAACATCTGAAGAATCTATAAAAACACAATCTTCATGGGATCAGTCTTTGCATTCTTAGCAATGAATCCAATCTTCTTCAAAATTTTCTCCACATATGCATTCAGTCTCTTTTCCTCCATTTTCTTCAGAAAGACTTTCAATATTTTTCTTTGTCTTCAATATCTTTTTAACACCTTTACCTTTTTACTTTTTTTCACCCTTTTTATTGCCTTTACTTTTATGCCTGTTCTCTACACATTTTTTATATGGTGAAGATGTTAATTTTTTTTTTTTAGTGCATCAGGAAGTGGTGAAAGTTGAGACAATGTACAACTAGTGGATGGCAATGTAAGATTAGTGGTTGGCACTGGTGATGAAGAACAGGCTGCTGAAGACTGATTGGGAATACTTTCTTTTGGAACATTTGTCATCACTGACAGTTGAAAATAAATGTCAATAAAGATTTCAGTGTTGAACAGATAAATTTCTGAACATTTAAGCCAATTTTTTGGTATGTCAAGCCCAGCTGCTGCTCTGATATAGTGCAACAATATCATAGTGAGCGATTTTAGCTGCAGCTGATCCATCCTGAACTCGCAGTTGCAGCTTTAAACAGTTAAAATTGTCCTGTTCAAAGGCTGTAATTTATGAATTGTATGTGGTGGTGTGCTCAGCATATGAATACTGATGTTTGGATGTATATTGCTATAACAGCTTTTTATGACTACCATGGCCAACCAGAATTAAGAGGACAGGAATCGTTTCCAACGCAAGAAGATGCTATTTAAAATTCTCTAACTATTGCAAGAATACTTCAGTGTTCATCTGCTCACTCTCAATTGGAATAGCAATACTTTCTGGTGTCTGGGGTTACTACTCTACTTGTGTGTCTGTGGTAGCTGATCACTATCAAGCAACATTTTTAGAGACAGTACATAAAATAGCACAAGAAATGTTATCAATCCTAATACAAACTTTAAACACATCAAATTTCCTACAACTTTAAACAATAGACACGTATGTGCACTTGCTAATTATATTTGACTACCCCCAAAGCCCGTCAAAATTTTTTTTCTTTCAATTGCATAGCTAAATAGAATTGTTATAAAATAAAGCTCAATGTAATTCCTTGTCCCTTGTGCTGAAGCAAAACAGTTGTCAGCTTGGTCCAGGTTGCATTTGGGCCTAACCACAAACTCGCTAATATTGCTTCCAGAAAATCTAAGCTACAATCACACATGAATTAATACGTGCCCTGTATCCCATGTTAATTTTATCATGCATCGCGATATAAACTTTATTCATAACCTTCACAGGATCTTATATCTTTATTTTTTGTTATTTGTGATGCAAATCAATGTTTTAATGGCTGATGAAGCTTATGTGTGGCTGAAATAATGACACCAGTAATATGAAGTCAATGAAAACAAGTTATGAAAATAAATCTTAACTATTTACATTATGCCATGTAATATTAATTTCAATTGTGGTGTAAGGTGCATAGATAGCGTTCAATTTGGAACCAATTTCATTCAAATCACGTAATGATTTCAGTAAAAAGTAGCAAATAATAATTAATAAGCCAATTTAAACAAAATACATACTTTTCTTTCAGGGTTCTGGCAATTCATTTATTGGCAGTTGCTTAACTAAATAGAAGTGTTACAAAATAAAGTTCAATGTAATTCCTCGTTCCATGTGCTATTACCATAAACTGCCAGTTGATATCCTGGTCCAGGTAGCATTTCAACCTAACCACAAACTACGCTAAAATTGCAGCCAGAAAAACAATACTTCAATCACATGCATATTAATACATGGCAATATATACTTGATCAAAAAATATCACTGGTTCTGACACCTTCCTTTTTTTTATATTCGTGTTTGATACCAATACTATGACAATGTTTGAATGGCTGACAGCTACATGAGGCTGAAATATGGCATCAGTAAAAGCAACGGAAATTACAGATAATTCTTAATAACTTACTTCACTCCACATAATATTAGTTTTAATTTTAGTCTATGCTGTATTGATCTCGAGCAGTGTGGAGCTACTTTAGTTAAAATGAAGTAATGATTTAAGTAACAGAACACTCATGAAAACAATTTAATTTTTTTTTTTTAAGAAATCTTAAATACTCCGCTGTAACGGTTTTGATGGAGTGTTCTGACAATTCATTTCTCTGTGGTTGCCTAAACAAATAGAATTGTTGTTATGCAATGCTCATAACCTTATTTTGTAATTTGTACATATTTAGGTTGTATTTTACACAGCGACACAGATGGAAGGTCTATTGAATGAATTATGTCAGAATTAGGTAAGCAAGTAAATTAAAAATAGCTCAGGAATCCTAAAACCTTATGCTATAGCGCGTGTTATTGGTTTTATTCCTGGTCCAGGTTTTATTCAACACAATAAACATGGAACTACTTCCATCTGTATAAAAATACCATAACTTCAGTAACTCGGAACGTATGAAAGCAGCTTAAATTATTTATAAAAAAATTCATCGTGATTTAGTCTCTAGAAAAATATGTCAGTTGTCTGGTCCTATCTGCATTTTGACATAACCACAACTTCTACTAATATTGCTGTTCAAAACTCATAGATGCTATTACCTGTGTACAAATACATTCATTGTATTGCGATCTAAATTTGATGAACTGGAAATATTTACATGTATCTGATACAGTTACATCAGTAATAAAAGCAACTAATAAATAATATATTAATTTAAATGAAGTACATACCTTTATTTCAATGTTTCGGCAAATCATTCCTTCCAGTATATCGTAACAGTGACTTAAAGTATCTACATTGGATATAAATATTCTGTAAACCCATCAAAAATGATGCGTTGAATGTAGTATTTTAACAATTTGTTTTTACGCGGACTAAGAACAATTTTCATCAAATAACGTTCCTTATCTTGAAAATTGTAATACACTCATACAGTCGCGTGTATTACATTTCTTTATGTGAAGCTAATATTAATTCAAATTTTGGTTGGTGCGCATGGAGTATGAGTGGAAACCCAGTGCAGTGTAACTAGCATGTTGTGATAGTCATATGTGGTTATATTTTGTTTTATATAAATCAATGACACAGGGTGTGCCAAGTGTGGAGAGATGTGCACCCATTCGGCAACACTGTTCGTGGTCACGAGAGGGAAGATTCACATGGCCTGCATTCTGATGGATTACCTGAGAGGACTCATTATCGGCACGTGGAGGAAGACTGACGCCAAGACCAAAGCGATGCGTGTGTTGAGGGAAAGTGTTTCATTTTTCTCTTGTACTCTAGAGGAGTACCAGTATTGTGGGTGAGGCCGTTTGTTGTGTGTGTGTGTGTGTGTGTGTGTGTTTCCAGCTGGAGTATGCAACCAGCTATCACATTCGGAGCGAGGAGTAAAACGGTAATGCTCATTTCGTTTATGACTACGTCCACGCTGCATACTATTTTGTACCCATAAGCACCTTTTAGCTAACACTATTAAAGTAACTCTGCTTGAACAAATATTGAACTGAGTTTAGTCGGTGCAGCAACAATAAGAAAAGTACTGTTTCCTTTTGTGGTATTCATGTTTCCCATTTTTTTTAATAATTAAAAAAAAATTTGTGATCTTTTGTCTTAATCTTTTGTGGGAATTTTTATCTGTTGTAAATATACTAATTTTGACATTTTGTTGAGATGTTAGTATCTGGGTAAAATAAATCTCTGATTTCATTGTTTTCAATACAATTTTATTGAATTTCATTTTCAAAGATCTGAAGTCATAGTATTCGAAAGCACCCTTAATAAGGATAAAAAAAAATTGACAAATTAATAAGAAGCTTGATTACTAAAAATTATAAGAGTAATCACAAAATACCAGAAGGTATTACAATGGCCCCAACGTGGTAGGCATCTCGATTTATCAATCAAAATTAAAAATGGTATGCAGTGGACACAATCATTTTATCAATATTTTGGCGAAATGAGTTTGTTTAATGAAAAAAATGATTCCAGATTTGATAAGTTGGAATCAAAATTAGGGCAGACATTGAAAAGATGTAATGATCAAAGTTCACACGCTGCTTCTGAAGGTGATTTGGGACAAAAGCACACAGATACATAGGTTGAAACTTTGGAGCCAAACATTAATAATGAAAACACAGATTTAAATACTGCCAACACACAGGACGCACCCGTAGATAATTGCTTGGTAGATTTGCCAGATGAGTTTGATGAAGATTCACGTAATAGAGTTCAAGTAACAGAAGATGTGAGCGAAGTTCTTGTCACAGAGCTAATTTTAATACAACGAAAGTTGGCTGAAATAAGGTCAGGTGATCTGGTACGATCCGCATATAAGCCAAAATTTTCTCTTTTGGGCTCAGAAACAAAAGACTCACAGTACATTCGGTTCTTGCAGCCCACAATCTCAGCCGTTACGCTGGGGTAGACCCAAGCTTTTCTCAGAAAACCGAATTCCAATCTTGACCCTTGCACTCGGGTAGTTGATGCGTTCACGCACCCTGTCTCAATAACAATGAATGAGTTTTTGGCTGTGAGCTGACGGAATAAGACAGCAGTTCCTGGTGTCAAAGCATTTGGTTATAAAGAAATATTGTTAAGTACCGAATGTGGAGGACGCATTCGAGGTGTTAAATGATATTTTCTGTATGGGAAGCGCAAATTATTTGTTTGTAAAGAAATCTTGTTGAGAACCAAATGTGGGGGACACATTCGAGATATTGAAGGATATTTTCTGTATGGGAAGTGGGAATTAATTCAGTCAATTACTGTATGTTTGCTATACTGCAGAAACTTTATGTGAACAAAGAAAACGCGTGGAAGAATTAAAAGAAACTCTGCAATCAATATGCTAGCTTCTTATGCGGAAGGTTACAACTAGCTAGGTTGTAATTTGCAAATGATGGTTTGTCAGATTAGTTACTAAGGGACTTTTGTATAAAGATAGTTTAATTTAGATTATTGGATTTAAGTTACTAGGGATTCTAGAGAATCTGATCATATCAAGCAGAAATACAACTATGCTGAAGGAATAGGTAACCCCTTGGTGTTCATACAACAATCACGTAACATATTTCAGATTCACTGTCATGAATTTTATAAGCTAAGTCAGTGGAGAAATACGGAAGGCCTTTGAATTCGCGGTCATGTGAGTGGTGAATTAGTAGTTCTTGTTTAATGAAAAAAATGATTCCAGATTTGATAAGTTGGAATCAAAATTAGGGCAGACATTGAAAAGATGTAATGATCAAAGTTCACACGCTGCTTCTGAAGGTGATTTGGGACAAAAGAAGGAGCAGTTGTTTCACTAGCAGATTAATTCGGGATTAAGTAGGTGTATGGTGGGTGAGTTTGTGAAGTTTGCATGATACTGGTTCAATTGAGAGTTTTAAGGGATGTTAAAAGAATGTATTAATGTCAAGGGGTTGTAGCTGCTTATCTGAAAGTAAATGGAGAAGAGGAATTATGGAGTCGTCGTAAAAATGTAATAGTTTTTTTTTTAAAAAAAAAAAAGTTAAAAACAAATTCGTCATGAAAATTGGGAGTTATTTTGAAGTTAATATGGTAATCCTTGGCTAATAGGAGCAGGAGCCGTGAAGTAATTTTGATTTAATGTTAGCACTTTAGAGGGCAACAACATTTAATTATTATGTGAACGGCGATATCGTTGATTTTAAGTAGCAGGCAACCCCGAGAACATTACACTCAATCGAAATCTTGCGTTTTGTAAAGTGAAAGTAAATTGAAGAGACACCCTCCACCAGTAATACACGGTGTAGGTCCCAATAATATTGTACTGCTTTTGTGGAATTAAATGTTTGATAATCACCATAATTTGTTGGAGGAAAAGATCCTTGATGTTATAAAAGATTTTAAAGAACAGAAAATGCAGCAACAGATCGGTAGAAGGTGATGTAAAGTGCAGAGGGGTTAACCGAAATTTTTTAAAAATATTAATGCAAGAATCACCATGAGAATGAGATTCATCAAATAATGCTAGACATAACTGTACGATGTTATAAATATTTCGGGAGTGTTAGTTTGTTACATTTTATAAATAGTATCTTAAGAGAAAGTAATGGGAGAGTGAAGAAGTTTTAGTGAACGCTCTCACACAGAGAATGAACTTGCAGGGTTATCGATTACTTACCTATATAGAACCCTATATCACACGTTTTTGTACATGTGTAATAATTTTAACTCTAAAATTTTGTATTGCATATGCTTTTTCACTATTTAATGTGTAAATGCTAATATGAAATTTGGCCCAATGATACTGTCATGTTGGACAGGCTGGTCACCTAAAATAAAAAAAAATAAAAAAATTGTGTGTTTGTCCAATGTGAATTGTAGATTTGCTTTTATAATGTGACATTTATAAAGATATATATTTTGTGTATACATTAAGGTATTGACTGTGAATGAATGAGGATGGATGACTGAGTTTGTATCATCGGCAGTAGAAATATGATAAGGGTTCCAATAAATGTTGAATAGGATGCCTGGGTTCACTTTAGATGGTTTGGGCAGTAACTTTAGGACCAGGTAATTAATTTAGGGTGCTTGAATAGTAAACTTGTACAAGATCCTGAGGTAGTGATCCCAAGTTAGCAAAAAAATGTTCGTAAAGAAAATTGTTACTTTAAGTATATATATATATATATATTATAAAAAAAATTATTTGTATTTGTATTTGTAACGGAACATGAGCCCTACACAAATCAATGAATACAGTGATGTGTGCGTTATGGCAAATAAACCAGAAACAAAAGTCAATGAGGACCAGGTTAAATGAAGAATTTTTCTAAGCCCGAGCTTAAAAAAATTTGTAAAGGGAGGAGGCTAATGTAATACTCTCATACAATCGCGTGTATTACATTTCTTTATGTGAGGCTAATATTAATTCCAATTTTGGTTGGTGCGCATGGAGTATGAGTGGAAAGCCAGTGCAGTGTAACTAGCATGTTGTGATAGTCATATGTGGTTATATTTTGTTTTATATGAATCGATGACACAGAGTGTGCCAAGTGTGGAGAGATGTGCACCCATTCGGCAACACTGTTCGTGGTCACGAGAGGGAAGATTCGCATGGCCTGCATTCTGACGGCTTACCTGGAGGACTCGTTATCGGCACGTGGAGGAAGACTGACGCCGAGTCCAAAGCGATGCGTGTGTTGAGGGAAAGTGTTTCTTTTTTCTCTTGTACTCTAGAGGAGTACCAGTATTGTGAGTGAGGCCGTTTTTGTGTGTGTGTGTGTGTGTGAGTGTTTCCAGCTGGAGTATGCAACCAGCTATCACATTCGGAGCGAGGAGTAAAACGGTAATGCTCATTTCGTTTTTGACTACGTCCACGCTGCATACTATTTTGTACCCATAAACACCTTTTAGCTAACACTATTAAAGTAACTCTGCTTGAACAAATATTGAACTGAGTTTAGTCGGTGCAGCAACAATAAGAAAAGTACTGTTTCCTTTTGTGGTATTCATGTTTCCTGTTTTTTTTAATAATTAAAAAAAAATTTGTGATCTTTTGTCTTAATCTTTTGTGGGAATTTTTATCTGTTGTAAATATACTAATTTTGACATTTTGTTGAGATGTTAGTATCTGGGTAAAATAAATGTCTGATTTCATTGTTTTCAATACAATTTTATTGTATTTCATTTTCAAAGATCTGAAGTCATAGTTTTCGAAAGCACCCTTAGTAAGGATAACACAAATTGATAAGAAGTTTGATTAATAAAAATCATAAGAGTAATCATAAAATACCAGAAGGTATTACAAAATATTAGCTTACTGTAATAACAATATAGCAGTTCAGGGTGTAAAAAAAAAAAAAAACTACATCAAACAAATTTTATTCATCATCATTTATTGCTTTTTTATGGACCTTTGAGGTCTATCGCAGAATACCCAGGGTACAGGCCGTCCGGCTATTCCCTTTGTATTTTTCTTTAACCCGGTTCTTTTTACAGAAGTGGGGGGTTGGCCCATCTTCTAACCCTTCTTTCTTTCTCATTTGGGCTTGGGACCTACAGTTTAACGTGGAATCCGAACCACGGAGCGTCCTGGCATAGCTCATATGATAAAACACAACTCTCAAATTCCTGCGCCTGCCGGGATTCGTGCCTGGGGCAGGAGCAGCGAAAGTTTGAAAGCAAGCGCCTTAGCCACTGAGCCACCAGACCGCTCAACAAATTTTATTAACTAAGAAAAAGCAACTAATAATTAATATGTCAATTTTAACGGAATACGTACTTTTCTTTCAGTGTTCTGACACTTAATTTATTTTCTGATGCTTAGCTAAATAGAACTGAACCTAGACCACCATATCTGATCGTAAATTGGAAAAAAAAGACGAAAAGTGTGACGTCACAAGGCGACATCATAGAGTGACGTCATGGCATGACAGACAACATAATAGATGACCCAGAGTTGCGTATTATAACATTATCTAATCTCAAAAGGAATTTTGATACAAATGACAAAAAGTTATGTCCGGAGTTTCCCACCACCCAGGGCTACCCGACTTTCCCTACTATCCAAACTAAGTTTAGAACCTAGTACCTTCTGAATTCTGATAGCACTCTTTGAATCACACAACTATCCATACACTTTGACTTAGTTGCTTATCTATACATTAACAATAAGCATCAGTTTTTTTCAGGTGAAATGAAGTGAAACACGATCAGTAAATAAACAAACAGAAAATTCAGTTTTGTTAACAAAATACATTTATCATTTATAATTTTTATCTGCAATTAAGAAAAAATTTTCACAACTTGCAGTTATTTAACTGTTTCACCTACCTTATACCTACATTATACCTTGCATTTTTTCATCAATACACCCTAAAACAACTAATTTATAGTTTCGGTCATTAACAACAAAATTTTCAATTTAAATATAAATGATTTTTAAATTTAAGTTGTTACATTTTTAAGCTCTGTAGAATAGAAGTCAGGGGTTGTTTCTATAGTAAGCCCAACAAATAAGGCGTCCAAGTTCAGTATTTTTTCACTGTAGCCTTCTACAAAAATTTTCTTCATTTTGTATTCAAAATGAAAACTTATAATACCAACAAATAGCCAGCAACAAACAATAACAAAGAGCTGAAAAGTTGGATAATAAGTAACACTCCATTCCCAGTGAAAGCATTTACAGGATCGTGACGTTACTAACATGACCACCAATTGTATGGCATTTCCTGTCACATGACCAAAGGTAAGAAATAAACTAATTTAATTCTATGATTCTATTTTTAAAAAATCAATTTTTCTATTAAAAAATAACTTCCGTAAGTACCAATCTATACACATAACAATCTGTAATATATTTTTGCAATACAGTCAAATAGCCTATTCAAGTGGAACATTTACTTTCCTTGTCATTAATGGCATTCATGATGTCTTACATTTTCCCTAATCAAGTAAAATCATCATTAATAATACATTTTTTGCAAAATTCAGATTAATGTTTATGGCTACACTAATTTTAAAACATCTTCATAAATGTCGATCAATTTTAGTTGATTGAATATTTATATAAATTAAAGTTATTGTACACAAGAGAAAAATGGGGGTGGGGTGGGGGGGGAGGGGAGGGGATATTCATCAAAATTGTTAGTTAACTCATACATGAATGATTTTAAGGATAAAGGAAATGGCTATCCTTGTTATTTAATTCATACATAGCAATAAAAATGATTTACTTACTTGAAATTGCAATTAATGAAAAAACAAATGCAATCATAAACCACAGGATGATATTAAATATAACTGGGTAATCTTCCGAGTAATCTTTGGACAAATTTTTGGGCGTGTCCTGCAAATAATATTAAAAAGTATGAAAATTACAGTACAGTAACAAAAGTACTAAACAGGTAAATATTATATACAATTGAAAGAACATTAAACTCATTTGTCAACTTCACTGAAAATGACAATCATGGCAACTTCCTTCAAGAAAGGAAATCTAAGATTAAGAACGATGGTACTATTCATCCTATTTACTCCAACTGCCCACTTACAACTGATATCTGAAAAATCTATCTGAAACTGTGAAGTCAAATTTATATCCATGCAAATTAATATCAATTATTGCTAATGCTATGTGGCAAAATATAACGGCTTCTTTTCTATGAAAAGAGTAAACTGAGTAATAAGTGAATCCATATTCATGTCGGTACTTATCTGAAATTCTACTTTTAAGTTCTCGAACTGATAGATCTTGGTGCAAATGTGTTTGTTGAAATATAGAAGACAATTTTTACATGTAATTCAACAACAACCTTTGTTGTAAGAATTAATATCAGAAAACAGCTCTTTCATAAGCATTCATAAATATTACAAGAACAAAATTTCAAATCACTGGTGAAGTTAATAAGGCAGCATCCACAAATGAATATAACATACCACCCTACATATAAAATTACTGTTTCTAGACTACAGAAAAAGTTAGTGGCTTCTAGGTGATATCTCTGTATCTATAAAACAAAAACCGGATAAATTTGTGCTGCAAAAACTTGGAAATTACTCAGCAGATTTCAATGGGTTTTCACCGTTTTAAAGCTTAGAATCTCAATTTATTTGTTTGGTATTTCTTATGTTTCAGTGTTACATAATGCTGGAGCTTTAAATGAAATTCTGAACGTATCGTGACAATACCAAAGATGGAACCACTAAATATTGCATTCTCTGGCTAGTAACAAAAAAACAGCAGAGATTTCCTTTGATCATACTCTCTGTTAGCACCACTAACAATGCGCCTGGCCATCACATAAAAAACTGAACATTTTCGTTTTACATTCTGCACTATATACGTTAGTTTCAGACATAAACTAGCTTTTAATTATATTATAATCCAATTTAAGTTCTTGTGATATCGAATGTCAGCTAAAATATCTGACATTTGGACCTGAAAGTAGATTCATTCTATTCACAATAATTAATGCATAGGCTGATTGTTTTTAACATCGACAGAACTTTGTAATGCGCCTTTAGTGTTGCAAATAAAAACAGTTTAGGACAATAAATCAGCTTTTTTTTATAATTTATTACGTTGTTTAGTAATGCATTTTCTATAATAACCATGCCACTGCTTTTTATAATTTCCTGAAACAAATCAAAGAAAAGATTTTTTTCCTCATATCTCGCTTAGTTCTGAATACTTGTTATACAATTCTGAATAACTGATATTCAACTGTACAGGTATGGAATATATATTAATTTGGAGCTCCAGTGCCAGATGAAGTAGCACAATGAGAAATTTTTTAGCTACAGTGGCAGAACAGTCAGCATAATGAGACACATCTGATGTTTGATACCGTGAAAACTCTGTCAAAATCGATTCAGCAGTTTTCAGGTAATGGTAAAATAAATATGTTGTCTTATAATTTTGACTCCAAGCTTTCAAATTCTGAAAATCCATTCAAAATCTGTATTATTTTCTATATGTTGTCAGAATAAAGACACATTCCGGATACATTTTTATGTATGTGGTACGTATTAATGGGCATAGAGTCCATGTTTTGATTTTCAAGCTACAAAATTTGCAGGTGTTGTAATTAGGGTGAAATGTATCCTGGACTAAAATGAAAACTCACATTTCGTCAAATCAAAGCATCTAAACCACCAAATTCTTAGAACTGTTCAGTTTAATACCCAAATGTCCAGTACGAAATCAGTGAAGCTTGGTACACATGAATCTTTTCAGGTTAATAAAAACAGTTTATGGATAAATCAGCTTCAACCCACTCCTTGGTAGGGTGCGGGTGAATCTAGGTTTGCCTTAATTCCAGAAATGGATGGTGTGAATTGTATGAAACTTGGTACACAAGTTTCTCATTGCGTGAATAAAAGCAGTGTATGGGTAAATCAACACCAACTAGACCAGGCAATGCTGGGAAGGAAATCAACCCAACACATACCAAAGTTGAAAGCTGCGATGAGAGAAAACACACAAGGCGGACACACAAATACAATATTTAGTTATTAACCTTCTTCATGTAATAGAGAAATGAGCCATTTGGTTCCAGACATGTGCACACACAGAACATCACCCAATGACTAGCTATGTAGTGGGAGAAATGGTGGGGGGGTGGTGGAACTGCTAAGGAGTGGACTATCGATATATCAGCAATTTCTGAGATAATATATTGCACGCAATGGTAAAATGAATATAATGAGCAGAAAATGCTTTAAGGCAATAAAACTAAGGAAGGATAGGGAAATATGACCCAACACTTACCACAGATGAAGGCGGCTGGGACGACGAACACAACCCAGAAGGCGGTCTATGTGCACACATCTGACTCCGCCTGGTGTCTCACTTCTGCACGTATAAGGCTGTAGGCCAAAATATTGCGCTTCTCTTGTGTTTGTATTTTGTGTTCGTCGTCCCAGCTGCCTTCATCTGCAGTAAGTGATGGGTCACTTTTCCCTATCCTTCCTTACTTACATACATAAATTAAAAAGTGATGGGTAAAGTAGTAAGATTTTATGATTGGTTAAGGTCAGAGGGGTGTCTGGTATCCAGGATATTCTGGTATGCCAGTTGCCATCTCCCAAATTCTGCAGCAGTGATGAATCGGGGGAAACTCTGACTGCTCTCACAGTATAGCAGTCGTTGAGATTGTTGGAATCATGGCTATTGACATGGTCTGGTATTGGTAGGTTCTAGTGTAGTGGCTTCCACTGCACTAGTTCCTACGTAGGGCTCTCCACACAGCAACCCTAATTTAGAATGAATGGCCACAGACAAAACAGTCCACACCTGCAACTAGTACCTTCCAATACCAGTACATGCCAACCAATTGCCACCACTGCATTAGATCCTACATAGGCCTCATTTTTGCCAGGCAGTGTAGTTTACTCCCAAAATCTAGATTACCCAATATAGATTTCCTACAGTTACGACAACATTTTCACATTTAGAGCCATCACAGCTTCTAATGATACTAATAACCTATTCAAACTTCAAAGGTGGGAAATCACACCACAGATTTCAAACAACATACAGTTTCTTCCCTAACCCCACCAAAAGCAAACCCATTACAATATTTAATCATTCGTTTCCATTATTACTTGTCAGTAAATAGATAATTATGTCCTTCCTTTTTGTAATTATTATTTATCACATTGTATTATTATTATACCATTAAATTTCTCCACAGCTATCCTCATCTCCCAATCATCTGGCTTTTTTTGAAGTATTTAACACAAAGTTTTGAAAATAAGGAAAGAGGGAAAATAACCTGTCACTTACTACAGGTGAAGGCAGAAGGGCCAGATGAACAAAAAACACGAACACACTTAACAATATGTATTCATGCAGTTAGGATTGGGATAACCGCTTGACTGAGTCATGAGTAAGCCGTGGTGAGTGTACACCCTCTTGCCAAATGGCCCAATTCTGTCTACATGTATACTGTTTTAAACTGAAATATTATTCATGTTTTTGCATTTGTCTGGCCTCCCTATCTTCACTGTAGTATGTAATACGCGATTTTTCCTATTCTCCCCTATTTCCACTGCCTATTGGCAAAGATTTGGATAGTGGTGACTATGAAAGTGCAGTTAGGCAATGAAAATAAGGAAAGATAGGGAAAATAACCTAATACTTGCCACAGTGAAGGCAGGAGGGCCAAATAAACATGAAAATTCAAATACACTTAAGAATATTTCGGTTTAAAACCCTACTCATGTACAGTCGGAAACAGATTTTGTAAGACGGTCACCTTTTGATTATGCTTCGTTCTAGGGTACATTAAATTCATGATAAAATAGACCTAACATAACCAGCACTTTACCCAACACTAAAAACAGAACCCACACACGAAAGATTAGAAGATGCTCAGAGACAAAGTACACAGTTCTACAATTAAAATAATCACTAGTATCACCATTTTACTCATAATAATTATTGAAATAAAAAAAATTGATTAATTATAAAGGAATGATACCACTTTTTTCAGAATTTTGATAGCCATTGTGTAATTTTTTTTAATAAGCAGTTGAAAATGATGAATACTGAAAAGAATATGATCATCCGTACTCGAAACATGTCCCTCTTCGAATGATGAGCACCTACAAATACAGAGATTGCCATTTACTGCAAATAAAAAAATGGCCCTATCGCAAGAAGAATTAGGTCACTGTTTCAAATTCCCATCATTTGTCTATGTTTTCCAATTTAATGCCAGGATGGTTCTTCTAAAAGGCAACGGTCAAATTTCTTCCTGTTGTTTGTACACAGCTCTTTCCCATATTTAATTACCTTGACTGGAACTTGGCATTTAGCTTTAAATATAAAAATGGTTAATATACAAAAAAGGTGTACGTATGTGTAGTTTTCTGAGGAAAATCACTTAACGTGCTCCGGTTTTCTGATTGTAGTGTCAGGCTTTCCTGAGATACAGTGGCACATTATAGTGAAGTCAACACAAGATGAACACTACACTCATTTAAAACTATCCACATGTGAGGACAGACCCAGGTCGGCGACCCTTACAATGCAAATACAGCATTCTAGCCCCTAAAGTGCTAGGGCCAGCTTAAGCATATTTGTAGGGATTCTAGTGAAGGAATTTATGAAAGTTTCTGCAGTCATGGTTTGCTAACACGGATTACAATTCAGAAGGCCCGCAGAAGAAGGAAATTCTCAGATATTTCTGGCAGGGGATTTTCCCCATCAACTCCGAGTATATTGCTACCTGAGGCTGTGGTCGGTTACAGTTCAACAAATGAACTAATTACACAGGAGTAGAACCATATACACCACAGGAACCAGGTCTTCTGAACTTTCGAAAAAATTTGTTTCTAGCTTTATCCCTTTTCAACGCCGAGGTCATTGGAGACAATAATTGACTGGGGGCAAGGAACGGGCCTTTTGAAGGAACATTCCCCACATACAAGCCGAGTGATTTCAAGAAACTGTGGAAAACCCAAATCTAGATGTCCTACTGAGATCTGAACCTGCGCCCTCTCCATTGCGAGTCTAGAACATTACTGCTCACCTAACAAGCCTGGTGTCCTGAACTTAATATTAGAAGTGTACATACAGGAACAATAATTAAAGATTGACTCGACCATTGATTTTATTTAATACATCTCTCCTGCAGCCTAGTAGTAGATGCAGAAATAGAGCAGTGGATCGCAATTAGTTTTTTCCTCCCCCGAGTACCACTTCAAGAAAGAGCTCAACCTAGTGTACTCCTACCTTCCTGTGGTGCTGCTTTCATCCCAGTCCAGCACTTCACACAATTAAAGCAATACAGAAATTTAATTCACACACATGCACGAATACAGTCCGACTGTCTTAAAATATATTTTGGCAATAGAAATGTTTGCGATATTATTATTATTATTATTATTATTATTATTGCGCATCTGTCTGCAGCTGCCGGAGCCAGATATACACTCGCTACTCCTTGAAGCAGTCTCACGCACCCCTGGGGGTGCGCGTACCACTAATTGGGAACCACTGCACTAGATTTTTCAGATCTTAATTACTTTGTGTCTCATGAATCTGGAACCATCCATAATATACTCATTTTTGCATGCACATGGGTAACCTTTTAGTTAGTTTTTTTGAAGGAAACATTTTCCTTTTACAAATCCAGCTTACTCCAGTTTGAAAAACAATAATCCATTTCCTTCAAAATACAGACATAAGAATTTTAAAAGGTCAACTGTGTACGGAATTAGCCAACATCACTAACTGTAACACTGACAGCGTTTCCAAGACCATTCTTCCTAGTAGAATATGGCATGGTAGCCCCCATCATGAGAAGAATTAGTACGCTGGGGTCAAATTCCCATGCAAAGTAATAATTCCCATTATTTTTCCATGTTTTCTCAATATCTTTGCAAATTAATGCCAGGATGATTCCTCTAAAAGGGATTGATCAAATTGTTTCATGTTCTTTGTTCTCAGTTCTCTCCCATATTTATTTACCTCGACTGTATCAAGGCGTTTAGCACTAATTATTTAAAATGGTTAATGTATTAAAAAAATAAGAACTAATATCCAGTTTGCAGAGGAGAAATTATTATTCCAAACTACTAACAATCTGTAACACCATAAATGCAAAATAAAAATTTGAAATGTTAAGTTTCTTTTTTGCACTAAAAATAGAGTACTGACAGGTATTTGACACTTACATGAAAGGCATGGTTTTCAATTGTCATTCATAATACCACAGCTCAGTACCTTCTTATTTCATCTATATCTGAAAATTTATTTTGAATATCTTTTATAATATTACTGTTTATGAAGTAGGTCCAGGGGTCAAACAATTCTTGTTGAATTTGTCCACAGCACGTCACATTACCTAGTATTTAAAAGTTATTCAGACATCGAAACAAGATAATTAGCTGCAATTATCATTTTGTAAACGATTTTAATTCAGCAGTGTTCCTGGCGAACATTTTACAATTACAAAATTTATTTTTGACAATGTTTTGTCTAGACTCTAATCAAGGAAAATGTAGTTTTATCTTCGATAAGATGGCAGACAATTTTGAAATCACAATGGAAGGAAATACACACAGTTTCCTGCCAGAAGACTTTCTCGTCGAATGTGCGACTTATATTAAAACTTCAGTCTGCTCCAGTGTGAATCGTTTCATCAACCACATCTAACCATTTGATTGACTTGAGAAGACAGAAATTATTACTTTGCATGAAGAGTGACATTCAAACAGTTTTATTGCAAGAATCATCATGAATAAACCATGGCAAGCCGTATATTGGGTTACCAAAAGGAAGGGAAAGTCATAGAACAGTCCCAAACAATCACATCAAGCAAAACAACATCTGGCCAGGATCAGAAATCATTCGACTTTGCCGCAGCTCCCATTTTTATGGAGCACTACTGTTTAAAGATATATTAAAGGCTGTTATCTGCAGTAGAATAGTCGTCTAAAAGGTGTTGCGAATAGTTCAGTGATGAGGTCAGATGTTGTCGTTTATGAAGGTTGAGGACTGCAGGTCAGTCATCTGTATAATGAAAGATCTAGACGACTGACTTATTTTTGCAAATTGTGTGTCATATCATGTTCCAGCAGGACTTACCAGACCCGCCTAAATTAGATGGTGGCTCGAGCAGCCAAAGGTGCAGGAAATTGATTAGCCAGACAAAAACACTGACATGAACAACTGCATGGATGGAAAGGATATAAATTGTATCAAAACGGAACGTGTGTCGGCGACACGATGCCAACTGTAAGATACCACTTATGATAAATGGGAAGAACTTCCTGAAATCAATCATTTATACCTCATTAGTTCCATAAATTACTGGAACTTTTAACACTGTGTATTCTTTTGCTTCTTCCTAACTGTGATGCCACACAGTGTTGCACTATTCCGCGATCTCATTCCCATATTTACCTCCAGATCCTTTTCCACATCTACTTTGCCTTCCCCTCTTAAAGCTTTCTGGACAGACTATAAATATTCTTCCAAGCCGGTATATTTAACCGTCAGTAGACAGTTATGTAGTGGAAAAAAGGATTAATAAATTGATAAAGTACTACACTCAAAATTACTTCAGATTTCCATAAAAACAAAAAACGGAATGAGCTGTGGCTTTTGAAAGAGCACATTTTAATTAAAAAGCGTCATGTACATGCTTTATATTTAAAATTTTCATTTTGCAATTTGGGTGGTACAGATTGAGAGTATTTTGGAAACACAATTTCTCCTCTGAAAACTACACATATTTTTTTAATATACATTAACCATTTTTAACATTCAAAGCTAAATGCCTTGTTGCAGCCAATGTAATTAAATATGAGAAAGAATTGTGGACAAACATGAAGAATAATTTTGACCACTGCCTTTTAGAAGAACTATCCTGGCATTAAAATGGAAAACAGAAAAATTACAGGAATTCGAAACAGTGACTGGGTGGTAGGTAAGCAGTTAACATTCTGGCCTCTCGTATTCAGGACACCAGTTTGAATCCCCATCCAGGCATTGAGATTTGGGTTTTCCATTGTTTCCCCAATTCACTCCAGGTGAATGCCGGTATGCATCTTTCAAAATGCCAAGGCTGAATTCCTCCCCGTTCCTTGTCCCCAGTACCATCCAGACTCTTATGACTTTGACAAAGTGTAAAGCAATAAGTAAAAAAATTGAAACAGTGTCCTAATTCTCTTCTACCATGGCGTTTTTATTTGCAGCAAATGACTGTCATTGCATTTGTAGGTGCTCATCATTCGAAAAGGGACATGTTTCGAGTACGGATGATCATATTCACTCTCCTTAATAGAGCTAACACTACTGGACAAGGGTTCTTCACTTCCTCAAAACCACTGGTAAATAAACATTTCCTCAAAACATTTGTCAGATTCTTTACTTCCTCCTTGCCTCCGAGCTGCAATATCCTCTAGTCAGCTGGAAGAATTTCATCTTACTTAATAACCACTCATAACCTAAAAAAATATAACATCCAATACACTTACTGAAATTAAATACCACCCCCCCCCTCCCCCGGTATACTACAGTCCACCTACTTTCCAAAATTTTTTTATCTTAATATCCTTAATCTCTTTTTAGTATTCAGCCATGTTACTAGGTGGCACCAAATAAGAATTTTTTTTTCCAGATGGGGTGGATCTGTGAGATTTTGGTTCAATATCGTTGTCTTAAAATTTTAATGGCATTTCCCCTTATTGCCATTTATCCAGCTAAGACTTTTTATGTGATCATCCTGTGTACTGACAATTTTTCCAAATGCTTTTTACTAATACAAGTGAAAGATGACACAAGACGTACAATACAGTTACTTTAACACCCATGTCCAGGCCGGAACTGCACCAGTGACCAAGAGTCCCGGTAATGCTCAACTCCCACATTCAGAAGGAAACGGATTCAAATCTTCACCCATATATTTGTTTTTTGATATCGAATGATTAACAGTCATCACTCCATGATAGGATGCTTCCATAAAAAAGGCCATGGCTGAATTCCTTCTTGAATCATGCCCCCAGTTCTTTTCCCCCGTTAATGATTTTTTTGTCGACCAACCCTTAGGAAAAATAACCCCAAACTGGCGACTCTCCACATATGGAACTAGCACTGTAATCCTTTCACTACCGTGGTCGGCATTTTAATGAGACAAATCCAACAAGGAAAAGGTCCAATACACGCCATAAACATGTAATTATTTTTATTTGAGAAATTTCTTCTCAATAAATAGTGGTGTCAAGTGCTTTTGTTTTAATCCACATTGGTATTGGCAAGATTTTTTTTTTTTTTTTAATTCTGGCTGTATTACTTGTTGAGGTCATTGGAGGTAGGAAAGGACTGGGGGCAAGTAATGGGAGGAAATCGGCCATGGCCTTTTGAAGGAACCATCCTGGCACACCTGGAGTGATTTTTTGAAACTATTGAAAACCCAAATCTGGATGGGCAGACAGGGGTTCGAACCCATGTTCTCCCGAAAGCCAGGTCAGAGCGTTACCCACCATATTTGTTTTTTTTCTTCTTCTTCTTCTTCTTCTTCTCTGTGGCTCCAATGTGATTTGAATCCTGAGAGTATTGAAAACTATGATTAGTAAAAAATTTCTGCCATGCCTTGTTGAAGGAACTTTTCCGGTATTCAACTGGAGAGATTTACAGAAACCATGGAAAACTAAAATTGGATGGCAGCGGGGGCTTCAATCCGCATTCTCCTGAATGCCAGGCAAAAATGTTACCTGTAACCTATCAGGCTTAGAAGGCAAGAAGTGATGCTTTAAAGAAGTATCAGCGTTAGAAACAAAGGGAGATATGAAAGGTTTTCTACTTCTTTCATCTTTAAAAACTGTAACTGCTAATTCACATAACAGACAGAGTTACTGTTATTAACCATTATTATTACTACTATAACTGTTGAAACTTCGATCTAGTTAAGATTACCTTCTACATATGTTATGGTGAAAACAAAATTAAGGTGTTATGATTCTGAACCACGGAAGTATCTAGAAATAGTTAATTTATATTTCATGACTCAGTTCACTATTACACACTTTTTGCTTACACTTAAATTTTGTGTGTATTTGTCACACACAGTTCTATAATGATGCAGCATCAGAAAGTGTGACTAAGTCCATTTAAACTCTCTTATTGGTTTTACATATTTTTATCTATGTGTAATTTAGCAAATCTTTTCAGTACTCATCATGTAACTGCGTTAGCTTGCAAATTATTAAAAAAAAAATACATAATGGCTAACAAAATTACAAAAAAAAAAAAGCATTATCACTCCTTTACAATCAATCAATTTAATTATTTCATTAATTATTATGAGTAAAATAGTGATTATTTTAACTCTAAAACTCTGAACTTTGCCTCTGAGCATCTGCTAGATTCTTACGCATGGGCTCAATTTTTTAGTGTTGTTTAATGTGCTGGGTATGAGGGCTCTCTTTATCATGAATTTAGTGTACCGCCTACCAGTTATGCTGTCCCATGAGACAGTTGTGTCTAGAATGAAGCATAATTAAAAGGTGAATTCTGTCCCCAACTGTACATAGGATTGGGTTATTTAGCAAGGAGATGTGTGCACACAGTACAACCTACTACATGACTCCATGGTTTGAGTTAGCTAAAATCATCTCTAATGTTATAAAATCCCAATACACCAAGTTATCCGAGTGCATATACTTTCCTCCAACCAAATTATAGATCAAAGAGATTGTTAGGGTCAAAACGAATACCGGGGTACGTATCGGCTTGTACACCTGAACTTGAAGTCTTCCAAAATGTTACCAAAGTTCAGGAAAAGTTCTATAACCATGAAAAACCTTGGAGAATGCTAACTGTAATGATGAAGACGGCCGCCACTTACAGAATTAACCTCCTGTAAGAAATGTACTAAGTTAGAAATGAAAGTCGAAGTCCGAATCACTGAAGTATATATTCTTGAAATTTTCACAGGGTTTACATAAAATCACAGTTAGCAATGGCAATCAGAGAAAATCATCTGCCGAAGATCACAAGTCATGAAACAGAACAGACCGCTACACCCCGAAATGAAAGTAAAAGTTCACATTGAAGCGTCACGTCTGAATAGTTCAAAATTCTAAGGTTGGTAATTCCTGTTAGTCAGCCATGTTGTCAAAGTTCCGGTTTCCCATCAGCCACCGCAAGCTGGTCTCACTCAAATCCGTTTAACAATGAACTACATGTTAACTCGACCAGATACTTCCACGAAGTGCGGACAAGACCATGTCCGGGCTTACTTTTATCAAAAATGGCCTACTGATCTAGACAACAGTGTATCTAGAAAAAATTTTGTTAACTGAGAGCTTCCAGAAAATCACAAGATGTAGAGTGTAACGAGACAAGTGTAGTGATGTGGTTGGTTTTGTTTTTAAGGCTTCCAGACTGGTATAAATGATTTTTGAAAGTTGGTTAATCGGAAAGCTCATTTGTTTACAGTATTGACGAACGTCACATCCGAAATATGGATTTGCTAAAGTTTAAAATACCAAGTTTATACTATGTTTAAAGTGTTCCCCAGCTTCTGCTGAGTTCAGTGGTGTAAAAATCTTTTAAATCCTTGAAGGATGTCAAAAGTTATGGAATTTCTAAAATTTGCTGATTTCCTAGTGGTGCAAGAATTTATTCACTTTTTATTTAAAGTCGGTTGTGGCCTGAAACTATTTTTAAACCGTACCTTTATTTTATTTAAGTGCTTTAGAAAAGTTTTTAGTTCATGAAATATGTTTGCCAGAAAGAAATTCAAATTGCAAATTGGTTTATACGACGTCGCTAAAAAACAGATTTTCATTTATTTATATCTTCTGTTTATTAGTTGATGGCTATTTGAAACTTAAAGAATATTTGCTTGCCGGTTATTTAGCTTGTTTAAATCTACTTTTAAAGCTCTGAAATTACTTAGATGTGCTGGAATTTATTATTGAAATCAACCCATGTGGTGATGCTTTGAAAATCATATTTCCTGCTTTAAATCAGTCTGGAACTGCGAGTTATTAGTGAATTTAATATCAAACGGTGAAATCATTATTATTAAAGTGCTTTACAGTGGCCAATTTAGTGGAATATCAGTGATATGGTTGTTTAACCAAACTTGTTTATTTTACTTCAGAATTATTATGGATTACTCTCATTTAGGTAAGTTTATGGTTTATATTTTACTAGAAACTTCTTATTTATGGCTGCTATGTGTTGTTTATTTACTTTTCTGAACCTAAAGTGTTGTTATCTCGATTTGAAACTATGGTATCATGTACTGAATGTTAACCTCAAACTTCGTCGGGTTTTAACTGAATATCGAAAATAGAGGGTAAGGTAGCTTACAAGATCCTAAGAATAAAATAAGTGAAAGAAATCAGATTCCTTACTCAAGATAGTAAAAGAACAATCGAATCACTAGGAATAAAAACTTCACTCTGGTATGGAAAACAAATTTTGTTATAGATATAGAAAGAGCTTTCTGTTTCTCATTACAAGATGTGCTACACAATTTTATAGATTAGGAAAGGTATGTTATATTGAAAAAATAAAGAATTGGAACATTTTAGATAAAAGAACTAGAAAGATAAAAATAGGTTTAAATGAGAGAGAAAATTTCAGTTAATAACAAAAATATAACAGTTCAAAGGAAAGTTGAAATTTAAAGTAAGAAAAACGAAGTTTTAGTGTCGACAAATGATGGCATCACCATGTGTGAGTTTTAGAAATTAATAGCTTTTAAACAAGGATAATTATGAGAAAATTTGTCACGACGTAAAAGATTGGGAATAAATGTTGAATATTAAAATTTCAGGAAAATCTGAGCAAAATTAGTGTTCCAGAGAAATGGGGGATTTTGGTACTTCACCAAAGACCAGTGTTTCCCCGCAGGAATATACCGTTGTTCCTTGGCAATTCAGTGAAAAATAAGCCAAGGCTATAAAAAGCCAACCGGCGGAAGCAGTCTCAAATAGTTTTTGAGCAGTCTTAAACAGTTTTTAAGCAGGCAGTTTAGTGGAGGCAGTTTTGAAGTAGCAGTACGCATCTCTCCACAAAGGTAAATTTCAAAATCTAACTACTAACAGTTTACTTATCTTGCCTCAGAAATAGTTTGCAGGCTCTAATACTGGATTTAGAAGAGGAGAACTTTATTTTGAAATTCAATGTCAAGAACTTTTGTTATGATGTGTAAAGAAGTCAGTAGTAGCAGTGGTTAAAACTATCACTAAGCTCCCTCTGAACTTTGGGGTGCAAATATAAGTATGTTTGCCAGAGTGAATGCTTCCTTACAGTGTTGTGCATTGAAGGATAACCTGCATCTTTGTATGCAATTTCGAAGTTTGAGTCTGGTTTTTAAATGTTTTCAATAGTGTAATCTGATACCAGTGTTAACTTCAGCAAACTTTCAGAATATATTTCAAATTCGTAACTACAAGTGACTTTCTTTCATTTATGTATGATCTGTTAGCTATTACAGGGTAGACTAATAGCTTGGTGGTCAGTTTAAAGAACTATTGCATCTTCAAGAAAAGGTATCAGTTATACAGGCAACACGATCAAGTTAACGAGTAATGTTTGAACCCCAAGCAGCATATATTTGTTACAGGTATTCATTTCATATTTCTTTTCTATGTTAATTTTCTCTGCCCCCATTTTATGTTTTGTTCTTGCTTTGTAGATCCATAAAAATACTAAGGTAAAGACTTGACAAACACAACATTTTATTAGAGGTTTTTTTTAAAAAAAAAAAAAACAATATTTTTAGTAATTTTTACTTATAAAACTAAAATTTTAGGAAAATAAATATTGGACATTAGTCTACTCACATCATCTGCTGCTCTGGTATCACGAGCTCTTCTAGTATGACTAACATCACTTGTCAATACGGCAATGATAAGCTGCAAGGAGATTATATCGTCAAAAACCACATTCTTTAAAACACTGATCAGAATAAAGTATTAAATGTTAAAGTAATAAAAACTTTATTAAATCTCCAGTTTAACAGTGTCTAAACCTTCCAGTATGGTTATGTAAGAACTCTGGCTATGGTTGGTGGATGCTTATTGCACATTTTGCAATGAGGCCTGTTACAAGTGAAGGAGCCACATGGTAGTTTAGAAGCATTAGAGGGTTTGGTATTTGTATCACATACTTTTTAGGTTAGGTGGCCCACTGAATGTGATGTAGGGTATAGTGGGAAGTATAGTTGGTCGAATTAGACGCATTTCAGGAAAAGATCTGAGACAGTCATTGCCAGGATGAGGAATCTAGTTCAGTGATTCCAAGACAACAAGGAAATGGGTGAGAAAGACAGGATTATCACAGTTTTAATTGTTGCTTTGCTGTGATGGAGAGTGTTTGGTTGGGGATATCTGTTTACATTTAAATTCTGGAGGATAATTATGTTATATAACTGTGTCAAGTTATTGGCATAAAGAATAAAGGATTCTTGGTTCGAGTCGATGTGTGTACTTCAGATGGCTAAGTTGTATGGGAGGGAGCATTTTGTTCAACATGGATGGCAGTTATCAAAGTGGAAATATTATTGTTGGTTTGTGGTTTTTGTAAGGACAGTGGTGTGTAGGTAGCCATTATGCACAGAAGATGATTTGGGGAGATGTCTACATAAAGGGAGGTGATGTGGGTGTAAGTAGTACGATGTGAAGTGTAGGCAGTGGATGTTCAGACAGTCTAGGAAGTCAAAGTGGGTCCAGATCAAACAAATGTCATGTATATATCTAATCCACATGGGGGGGGGGGGGGTAAAGTAACCAATAACATTCTTCTAACCTGCCCAGTAAAAGGTCATAATAGGAGGGTGCCATGTGAATGGCTATAGTAATGCCTTGCACCTGACGACAGACATGGGATTGGAAGGTGGTAAAATGTTTGGTTAGAATGAAGTGGACCAGTGAAATGTGGAAGGCACTGTTAGGAAGTGTGCAGAGGTCGCATGTCAAGGTACTGTTCAAGTGTACTAAGGACCTGGCAATGGGGGATAATGGTGTAGGAAGAGGAGACATCTATGGAAATCAGGAAGTAATCTGATGGTAGGAATGTGATAATTGTTGAAAATCGCTTTAAGAAGTGTTCAGTGTCTTTGACATACAGTGGGAGGGAGCATGGACTGTAGGTGATGGTCCACAAATGTATTCCTTGAAAGACCCATGGGCAATAGGTGCAGGATGAGGATCCAAGTCTAGAAGGGAAATGTAGTGCTGTGAGAGACCTTGTAAGGAACCTAGGAGGTTGAGGAAAGAACAGATTTCTAGGCAGATCAAGTTAGTGGGATCAGTTGTAAGAAATAGATACGTGGAAGTGTCAGGGACCTGCCTAAGGACTTCAGGACTCTGATCCCGGACCACACTGGTTGTGTTCTTATCAGTTAAGAGAATTATGTTGTTTTGATTTTTTGAAAGTTCTCTCATAGTGTGATTCAGGTTTTTGGAGTAGGGGATCAAATTTTGAGGAGATATTCAAGGTAAGGCACACTTGGAATAGGAGCTAGAAGTGTTTTGGGGGAAGGTGAGGTTGATGTAATCGGGATTTGGGTAGCAATTGTTGGAGGCTGGGTGCCAGGTTATTGCACTGGTTCTCACTTCTGTCACTTCAGTACTAAAAAAATACCTCCAATGGAGGGTGCATCTGAATAAAAGTGTCTTTAATAATCATAGCCTGGTAAGAGAAAAAAAGAGAACTACAAGCTGATGTTAGGAGAGAAGTATGGAAAAAAGTTCACGATTCGGATTATGGATTTTTAATTAATTTTCCTGAAGTATTGTATGACTGTATAAAAATTTATTTTGATATGAAAGAAAATGTAAAGATGTATATTTTACACATGGAGTAAATATGTTAAATAAAGTCGTTTCTGAAGTCAAGATGAATATTTGATTCTAGTAGGTTTATACAATCCGGCATTGTGCTACTTTTGTTTCCACTCAAATTTCAGCTACAAATTGTAATTTTACTTAATAAATATCAAGGATTTTATCTTATTTCTTACAGTTTCTGCTGCCCATCACATCTACTGTCCTGTTTATGTTTACATTCAGTGCAAATTCTTTTCTGTGTATTGTGCTTAATTTCATAGAGATAACAACAGAACCTTCCATCATTTTATTCAAATTGTAGAAATTCTAACCTATTGCACTTTAGAGTTTGCAACTGATTTACTACTGAAATTAAGCTGAATCTGAGGAGAGAAAGTAATTCACCAGAAGTAATGATAAGTTTGTTACACAACCTGCTGACATATTATTTGAAAAAACAAATTAATGGGAAAAAATCAGATTCTTTCGTCGTAAGACATTTTTACAATTGATGCAGATAACCAAAGGAGTGATTGCTGGCTTGACCATGAGGATGTCCCCCTTCATTGCCAGTACAAAATTTCTACTCAGCGTTCTTGTTCTAGATGTTATGTACAATGAGAATTACATGTTGCCAGCACATTTATTTATCTATTTATTTATTAGAAAGAACAAAGTTACTCAAGAAGTTTTGTGTACTTTCTGACAAATGTGGTGAAGCTGGGCATTGATAAAAACAGTGGCCTGTTATATGATGTGTGTTTTGGCAAGATGATGCACCAGCCAACACGAGTCGTTTGGTACCAAATTGATTGTCAGATAATGTGGACATATTCTGAACAAGATTTCTGGCCCAGCAACAACCTGGATTGAAACCCCCACAAAAACCATTTTGAGTGTAGTTGAAAGAGTTGCTAGCAAGTAGACACACCCTAATGTGACATCTTTGCACATAACTGTTGAAACAGCATTTGACAATTTGTGCAGACCTACTTTACAGAGAACATATAAGCACTTCTTACAAAGATGGTTATTGCAGCTGAGAAGGATTAAACTGAACAACTGATTTCGGGACAGGTCATGCAAGTGAAACTGTAAAAAGATTTTTTGTAATTTTAATTTTTTTGAGAATATTTATTTAAATAAAACATTAAATTTGTTTCCATTCAAGTGTCCTATCCACATGGTGAGTAGAGATGTGGACACATATTTCCTGTCATATATCTTGCCTCCTACATGACTAAATATTGTAAAGTTGCGCGTTTTTTTGTGTTCTTTACATGTTCATCTCACCCTCCTGCCTTCATCTGTGGTAAGTGATGGATTATATTTCCCCATCCTATCATATTTTCAGTGCCTGACGGTTGTTTCCTTTTTTTTTCAATAATCGTTAGATGAACATATCGACATGAAGTGGATCGAAATGCAAAAAATAGATATCATTAGATACATATAAATAAAAATAAAGATTCTGTATGATTATAAGTCAGCTGAAAATTGTTTGGTAAAAAGTATATCATTTGAGAATAAACTCAATTGGGTTGAACATACTGCACAGGTGGTACAAAGAGTATTTGAAGTGGTGCATCCACTGGAGATAATGATAAGAGGATGTACCAGGGAAGCAGGGTACTAGGTTACAACAATTTGACAATGTCTCTAGCCTAAGTTTGGTGGGTCATATGGGAACTATGATACGTAAATCAACAGATGTTGGAGGGAATGCAAAGGAGGGGGGTGATATTAATTTTGTGGTAATCAGCAAAGAACATTATCAGTAAATGATACAATAAAAGAGCTGGTTTGCGAGTCACTGTAAGACAAGAGACAGGTAAGAACATTCAGTATATACAATGAATATACTGGTAATGGAACTAGGATGGATATTGGGAAAAGATTAACATATAGTATGAAAGAGGTGACAATGACAACAAACTAATATTCATTTTGGGCAAATTAGAGCAGGAAAATTTTAATTTGTAACTAGAGGAGTCACAGGCATTAATATATTTTCAATGAATACACCAAAGAAGTTACATAAAAAATTGAAGGAATTTTTAAAAAAAAAATGTGTAATGAAAATGTAGGTATATTCTCTGTGGCAACTAATTGATAGTAATATTAATAAAAGAAATCAAACTCTTTGTGTTAGTTTATGTTAATTTATGTCCTCAATTTTGTTAATACAGAACATTTATTCAAGAGTTTAAGTAAAACAGCTATAAAATCAAGAAGAATTATTTTAAAATATGTTGAGGTGATCATTTTATCTCCACAGTGTTTGAAGTGCCAACTGCAGAAGCCGATAATGTTGGAAATGTCAGTAACATACATTTATCTATCCATTATTATCATCATCCTTTATTAGCATGGATAAAAATTTACCTGTCCATTATAAGCATGTACAAATTTTTTCTTCAAGTTGACTATCTCATTTTTCAGAAGCTGTTTAGCTTCTTCAGCAGCAAGTGAGTCTTCTCCATGCAAGTCAACAACAGAATGAAATCCTGGGAAAACAACCCAATACAGATCTGGCAATCCATCTTTTTCATTTCCACTTCCTGACAGTGCCTGTGAATCGTACATTACGATATATCACTCACACTACACAGATAATCAATTATGATTTTAGTTAAATGTTAAATAAAAATTACAGACTATTATGAAAATAAGTTATCATAAGGATGTTATTCCGTCTGGAAACAAGTGTTTTATTTGTTAAACATTCCAATGGTGTAAAAAAAAATCATTATAGTGCAAAAACTAATTCAGAAGACATTTTCAGAAACCACTTCACAGTAAGCCTCTGCATCTCTCAAATGCATATCAAAAGGTACTTTCCTTATTGATTTAAAAACATAAGTAAAATAATTTATTTTTGTATAGAAATAGGAAGACACCTATATGTAACTTACTTACATGTCAGTGTTGAGAAAATATGAGCCCACTTACAAGCAATTTTCCCTAATTTCTTCCTCTGATTTTTAAAATATATTGATATGTAACTGTAGAATAAAGTCTAAAGTGGATATTATTTATCTGTAAGAAGCAGATTTAAGGTATAATAGTCTCTGAAGTTAGGGAAGTGTGAAAACAAACTTTTCGCGTTTCATGAGGAAAAAAGGCCATGAAAAAAATTAAAATGGTTTTTGAGTATTTAGTAAAAATTGTAATTTGGGAATAATAACCCCAATATGATCAACACTCAACCAGAAGTTATATTATCACAACCAATTTCAAATTGTTAGTGATGTGCTATAGCAAATTAAAATATAACATTGTAGCTTATTTCATCTGCAATGAGTAAGGCCCTCAAAACTAGTGATGACAAGAGAAAATATACAATGAAGAATTAATGAAGCTATTTTTTTAATCTGCCTAATCAATTTCAGAAGGAGAGAAAGCAATGGAGGGAGGTGGGGGGAAAAAACCTCATTTCATAAATTTATTCATGAAAATGTAAAATCAAACAGAAAACTCTGGGGGATTAAGTAACCCATAGACACGAATAAGGGCCTATAAACAATAAATTATGAACATAAGTAACGCTGAAGAGAACTTCTCAGGTCTCTAGCCACCAAAAATGCATGTATCCAGGAATGTTTCACAAGTTATCAAGAAAATCACTTTCACCATTGAGTTTTGCCATCCAACTGTTCCATTTATATTCAGTTTTGATAGAGAAGGAAAGGTGGATTGTTGGACATATGCAAAAACTTTGTTTCTCCCAGTGACCTAACATTTGAGCCTGACGATGGTCACAGCTGCGATCACAAAAATAATATGGCTTACTTCTAGGTCTGGTTTGGTTTAAAGTCTTGATGCCAATTAATTCAATGTCACTGAGCTTTTTTTCTGCTGTTTCCAAAATGATACTGTACCAAAAAAAATATTTCTGTGGCAAATGTGTGCCACTGTGTCAAATGTTGACCTATGTCCACTGTCAATAGCATGTTTAATCATTTCAAATTTCTTTCCTCTCTGAATTTAAAATGCCTAAAAAGTTCCTTGCACTATTCCTCTATTGATCTTAGTTAGAGTTTGTCCAATGAAAATTTGTACTTAATTCACGGGGAATTTTGCAAATGTCAGATCTGTTTTTTAAAGGAACAACATCATCAAGATTCAATCACTAGTCTATAATCAGTTATTAAAACTGCACTGTGTAAATGTTTAAAAATGCTCCTGCTATAAAAGATGCTTTACTAAAGGAAAACATGATTAATTTGCAAATTCTTCCAATTACAGTTTCGGCAACAGTTTTTGGTTCAGTTACAGTCATAATTACAAAAGTGGTATTTTACTGAACACGAAAAACTACTTCTCCTGTGGCGTCACCATTTCGACATAAATAGACAACAGTGCCATTTGTGGCAGCAAATGGAACTAATAGGTAGGGGTTGCAAACTTTGAACCTTCCTCAGTGCAATGATGTGTGGCACATATTTGTATCTTTTATAGTTTGTAAGAAATAAAAATACATTCTTTTGCATAATCCTGAACTTACAACTGCACGACTTCAGTTTGTACTAACAAATATGGAAACATCCCATTTCTCCACATTACATCTCCAGTAATAAGAACTTAATTCGTACTTTGGGATGGATACTCGAGTAATCCTGGTTAAGGAGAACAGTTAAATAATGTAAGGTATTACAAAGGAAATATAAATGAAGGAGTCACAAAGAATGTGCCACAAAGAAATATAGGCATAATTTATCATGTGTACTATGTTCTTATCCTCACATTTTTTTAAAATTAGTATTATAACAATTATAATGGCAAGTGAACTAAAATTTTATAAAAGTTCAACAGGAGTTACAAGAATATTGAATGAGAAAGTTAAGAGGAACCCTTGCAGTGAAGGATAGAGAAGATTCAAATGGCATGGACATTTTAATAGAATAGGGAGGAAAAGACTACCATGATAAAAACATGAAATGTAGGTACAAGCTAAACAACTCAAAACATCACGGGATAGATTGATGTGAGGAATGTACTGAAAAGATGGGACACGATGTTGGTGTGAAGGTAGCAAAATTAAGAAGATCATGTGCTAAAGGGAGGCAGTGGCTGAAAGGCGAGGAAGATGATGAATGAAATTTTGTGTATGAGCTGTGAATTGATTTTGGGAATATTTGGGATTTTGTAAAAATCACTTCAAAACATGGAATTTGAGAGGTTTGTACATGGGGTTCTAATAGTACAGTTTTCAAATTGGCAAGGTATGAACACTTATTCAGAGTGGTTTCTGTTTTGATAAGAAATCTAACATGTGAACAATTTAGCACCTATATCAGAATTTTTGATGCCATCTGTTGAGAATTTTTACAATGCTTATATTCCAGGATAATCTTTAACACCAACTTTAAGCCCATCAAAAATGGTGGGTTGAATGCAATATTCTAGCAACTCATTTATTTGCAGTTGGTTAATTATATGGAATTGTTATCATACAATGCTCATAATGTTGATTTTGTAATATTCTACATTTGATTTGCAGTTTACATAGCAATACAGTTGTAATTTCTACTGAATTAATGACAACAGGAGTTTAGAAACAATGAAATTAAAAATAAATTAGGAATCCCAAAAAAAATAAAAATTGCATACCATGTAATATCAGTTTGAATCCTGGTCAAGGCACAATTCAGCATGATAAATACAGAACTACTTCCATCCATATAATGTAATAATTTCAGTAACATGGCACTTATGAAAAGAGTTTAAATTGTTTATAAAACTGTTTTCCGAGTAAATTATGGTGTAACAAAATGTGTCAGTTGTGATTCTGGTCAACTTAACCATACCCTCCACTAATATTATCATTCAAAAATCATAGCTACTATTACTCTCATATGAATTAGTGACAGGTATCACCTATGGTGCTAATAGGAATTTATCCTGGAAAAGCTTGTAAGAAAACTCAAATAATGATAATTTTTTAATGATAATTTTCATGATATGAGTATCTTGCACTGGTTAGATTCTAGTAGCATGTAGCTAGGATTAAAAAAAAAAATGCACCTTCCTCTGAATAGTTCACATCTACACAAGTTTGGCAAATCAAATCTTTCAGCTGAACTTATCTTATTACAAAAATGGGTAACTAAAGCTTCAGGTATCATTAAAACTCACTGCAGATTAGCAAGATTGGGTGAGAAGTCCAGGCTCAACGCATTTTACTATGAGGATTAAATGAAATGCTTGCCACATTCCAAAGAAGGTGTTAGCTAAGCCAATATATACCATCTAAACTAGCCAAATTTGGTCCACAAATAAATGCTTTAGTTGTTACACAGAACTTCTTTATCATTAATGTTAAGATTCATTCTAAAAGCAGCTTGAAATTCGTAATGTCCTGAATGAGACATGGTGAATCATTTCATGCAACCAATTTCAAAAAGTAACTACAACTCAACATTCAACAATTGGTATACCAGTTATGAATTAGTTTCCTCATCTGCTTAGAAAACACAGTTTGATATAATAGAGTACGGAACAGAAAACAAACCAAAAATCCCTCCAGAATTCACTAAAACCAGCAGTAAAAATATTAGTATGTTGAAATTTGATTTCCAAAAAGATTTTACATTTATCTACATGGTGTTAAGCCTACATCTAGATATATATATAATTGGACTAAAAATTGCAGTGGACATTGCAGACAAGCCAATCCTGTGTGCAACATGAGTCATAACTTCAATAAAAGACCACTTATGATAGTTTATGCTTGGAATATGAATTTTATGAATTGAATAATTATTCATAGAAGTAACAGCAGCACACTTTAAAAAATGATACATTCATGTAGGACTTTGATCTTGCTCTCGTAAAGAAACATTTGA
Source organism: Vandiemenella viatica (assembly GCA_031002005.1). Lineage (NCBI taxonomy): Eukaryota > Metazoa > Arthropoda > Insecta > Orthoptera > Morabidae > Vandiemenella > Vandiemenella viatica. The sequence goes on from JARYHS010008074.1 coordinate 381,106,851, forward strand.
GCTTACGCAAAGATGTCTTTCATTTACCAAAAAAGACGCATAAAAGACTAAGATTTTGTTTAAGGATCTCTTCAGAAGAGCCACCAACATAAAATAATTGTTTAAAAAAACATAAAAACCGCCTTAAAAAAAAAAGCAATAAAAATTTTGAAATAACTTTATACGTTGCTTAGGAAAAAGTAAATCTAAATAGACAACATTTTACATTACTTTCATTGAAATTTTGACATTAATTAGTTATTTTTAGAGTCGGTGCCAGCTGTCACATCGCGAAGATCGAATTACTGAACTTCTTTTGGCGTTAGAGGCGAAACGGAGAGTACGAACAAAAATTCCCAATATTTTACAGCATGTCATGAGGCAGATAGTGTTATTTCGGGAGACAGCTTAGGGAAACAAATTAACAGTATTTTAATCTGTGGTTTGGCCTTATTGGTCATCCAGGCATATCTCTGGCGCTACAGTGTCAGTTGGTAGGTTGCATCATGCAGTAAACGATTTACAGAGTATAATATCGGCGTATCATCTGTATGTTTCAGTTTTGTTTGAACATGTTTCTAGCATTAATTGTAGGTAAGCAGTAACATGATTTTTTATGTATTATTGTTATTCCTTATTGTTTTTATCTTTTTGTTTTTCTTGCTTTTGCTGGCACCGACTCCAAAAATAACTAATTAATGTCAAAATTTCAATGAAGTAATGTAAAATGTTGTCTATTTAGATTTACTTTTTCCTAAGCAAGGTATAAAGTTATTTTAAAATTTTTAGTGCTTTTTTGAAGGTGGTTTTATGTTTTTTTAAACAATTATTTTATTATTTAATTTTTAGTGGTATTATAGTTCGTTTGGTATTTTAAATATGCCGCAGCAGTTCCCATTTTGCGAACTTTCTGGTAGCTCAGAGACTAAAGCGCTTGCTTTCAAAGAAGAATTCTGTCTTTATATACCACAACCACTTCCAGAACTGGGTGAATTTGGCGTTGTGTTAAGGAATGTCAGGCTATGTTTCGATCTTATCATAACATCTGTTAAAGCTGCTGCTCGATAACCGAAACATGGAACATCTGGGCATTAATACATACCACATACAGAAATCTCTCTGGAATATACATGTTTGCTCCGGCATCACATAAAAAAATATAGATTTTTAATTGGATTTCACAACGTGACAGCTTGGGATCAAAGTTGAAATCTGAAGTACATGTTGAGATATTACGACACATTTATTTTATAAATATTATGCCATGACTTAAAAATAGCTTAACTGATTTTGACGGGATTTAAAACTGTGGATTTTTGTAAAGAACTTTGGAAATTAAAAGGGGTGAGGGTAAAGGGGAAGAGGGATTGAGCTATTGTATACCAAATGCAGACTGCCTTTTCTGATTGATTTAAAGTATACGTGTGTAAATTTCTATTGATATCAAATAAAACTGTAGGTATGTATAAAAAAACAATTAAGGGGTGTGGAGACGAAGAGTAGTTTGGTTTTTGTAAAGCTAGTGTGGGCAGTATTTTTCTCTTTGTTTTAAAGTATACACGTGCAAATTTCCATCGAAACCAGATAAAAACTGTAATTTTGTGTAAAGAACATTTGCCAAAATTAAATGGGGTAAGGGAGTGAGTGGTAGAGTTTTGTAAACAGAATGAAGACCTTTTTTTTAAAAAAAAAAAAAAAAAAAAGTATACATGTGCAGTGGTCCATGGAAATCTGATAAAACTGTGGGTATCTATAAAGAACATTGGAAATTAGGAGGGGTGGGGGTAGAAGGGAAGGGGGGTTGGGCTTCAGCAACCTAATTTAAACACAATTGTTCTCTATGTTTTAAAGTATAAGTGTGCAAATTTCCTTCAGAATCGGATAGAAACTGAAGATTGAAGGATGGAAAGGAAGGAGCGGAGTTTGGACTCTCGAAACCAAATGTAGACAGTATATTTCTGTTTTGTTTTGCAGTATACATGTGCATACTTCCTTCAAAATTGGAAAGAAACGGTAGCTTTGTATAAAGAACATTGACAGTAATTAATGGGGTAGAAAGGGGGATAGGCTTTGCATTTTTGTGAAAGTTATGTGGACAGTGTATTTCTTTTGCTATTTGTTTTAAAGTATACACATGCACAAATATTAAGGGAAGGGGAGCTAGGGTAGTTTTTTTTTATTTTTTGGTCAGAGATCTTATCCATAAAAAATTACATATATATGTGCCAGCTTTAATAAAGATCCGTCAAATGGTGTCGTCTGTAGCTTTCTAAAAAGAAATTGACAAAAATCCAGGGGGTGGAAAATGGGAGAGGGGTTCATTTTTTGCAAAACAAGAGTTGGCATCATTTTTCTCTTTGTTTTATAATAAAAATTTGCTAAGTTCTGTCTAAACCAGATAAAAACTGTGGTTGTGTGTAAAAATTAAGCAGTTTAATGGGGAGAGGGGGTGGTTTTTAGATCTTTTGGTCAGACACCTTCTTCGTGAAAAAATACATATAAGCACCAACATTCATGGTAATCGGTCAAACAATCGCGACTGTAGCTTTTTGTAAATAACATTGACAAAAGTTAACGGGGTTGAAGGGGTTGAGCTTTGGCAAACCAAATGTTGACAGGATTTTTCTCTTTGTTTTAAAGTATACATTGGAAAAGTTCAATAAAAATCAGATAAGAAATGTAGATATCTATAAAATTAAGGGGTGTAAAGGGAGAAATGGGGTGGTTTATTTTTTTTTCTTATGGTCAGAAACCTTCTCCTTGAAAATTGCTTGTATAGTGCCAACTTTAATGGAGACCAGTTAAATAGTGTCGACTGTAGCTTTGTATAAAGAACATTGGTAAAAATTTAGGGGGTGGATAGGGGGAGAGGGCTTCAGTTGTTTCAAACCAAAAGTTGACAGTATTTTTCTCTTTATTTTTTACTATACATGTCCAAAGTTTCATCAAAATCGGATAAAAAATTACATGTATATGCCAACTTTGATGATAATCGGTCAAACAGTATCGAGTGTAGCTTTTTATGAAGAACATTAAGAATAATTAAAGGGGTGGAAGGAGGGGAGTGAGGTTGAACTTTGGAAGACCAAATATTGACAGGATTTTTCTCTTTCATTTAAAGTATATATGGGCAAAGTTCAGTAAAAATCAGATAAGAAATGTAGGTTTCTATAAAATTAAGGGGTGTAAATCGGAGAGGGGTGGTTTTTTATTTTGATTTTTTTGGTCAGAATCCTTCTCCATGAAAAGCTACATGTAATTGCCAACTTTAATGGAGATCAGTTAAATGGTGTCCACTGTAGCTTTGAATAAAGAAAAATGGCAAAAATTAAGGGGGTGGATAGGGAGAGAGGGGGTCATTTTTTTTTAAACCAAAAGTTGACAGTATTTTTCCTCTTTATTTTTGGCTATATATGTCCAAAGTTTCATCGAGATCGAATAAAAAATGTGGATTTGAATAAAAATTAGGGGGCGGAGGGGGGTAGAAGGGGTGGTTTCTCAATGAAATTCATATGGGACCACTTTGGAGGTATACACTAGCCACTAAAAAAAAATTCATTGAAATCAGTTCAAAATTGGCGAAGATATCGCTGGTCATATATACCAAAAAAAAAAAAAAAAAGTACAGACGAATTGAGAACCTCCTCCTTTTTTTGAAGTCGGTTAAAAACTACCATAAGCTAGAAAGAGGTATTAAATATGTCCCGCCGAAAAAAGATGACTAAACTACCCATACATGACAAGCGTATTGCAACAGTGATTGCAGTGGTAAACTGAGTAGCACAGACTAAATGTAACACTGATATTGATTTCATAATGTTAAGTGCCAAAATTCACAATAATAGTCAAGAAGAAAGTGTTTTTGTTTCAAAAAAACTTTATTTTTATTAGATTATTATGATTTAAACAGAAGTTGTAAATTTTGCTGATAAATTTTTTGCTTTATATGAAATTAATAAACATTTCTATTACTTTTTTATGTATACATTTCATTGTAAAACCTTATATATGGGTCATTATCCAAACACCAGTCAAAAAAAAAAAAATCAATTTAATTTTGACCTATCTGCATGTGGTAGCCAGATTATGTGAGCAACACTATTGAGACAATATCTCATACTGAAAATTAAAATCTATAAACTAAAATAATTTATTGCAACCATGAATCTGAAAGTTTATGATTTAGATAAGAAGGCACAGCTGTTACAGCACTGCAGTAATGTACTATGAGGGGCGTTTATTTTTTTTTTTTTTTTTTTCCAACCTCCGATTGAACAACATAGAGACCAGACGAGTCACAAGTGGGTGGTGTACGCAGTAGACGATTGCGCATCTCCCCTACGACACACACTGTTTTTGGCGCGTTTGTGACTTCATTCTGTGCCAAGCTACAGTCAAAGAAACAGGGCCGCATTCATCAACACTACCGCCTAGTGCGAGTTACGAAGTGTTATTCGTTTTCTGCAAGCAGAAGGGAACAGTGCAGCAGAAATCCATCGAAGAATGAGCCAAGTGTATGGAAAGAGTTTTATGAGTGAAGGAGTCATGCGTGAGTGGTGCAGAAAATTTAAAGAAGGCCGAACTGATGTGCACAATGAAGGAGGTCAAGGACGCAAATCTGTCGCTACAGGTGACCTCGTTCAACGGGTTGACAAAGTGGTAAGAGAAAACCGTAGGTTCACAATAAATTCATTATCAATGAAATTTCCAGAGGTCTCCAGATCTTCTCTGTACTCCATCGTAACAGGCAATTTACACTACAAAAAAATCTGTGCTCTCTGAGTCCATAAAATGTTGACCGACAACCACAAAATTCACCGAATGGCGTCAGCTTTAAAGTTCCTTGCCCGTTATAATGCAGATGGAGAAGATTTTTTTAAATCAATTGTGACTGGAGATGAGACATGGATTCGGTATGAGACACTGAGCCGTGCTCGGCTCGTATTGTGGGTTATTCTTCTCTTCCACTCGCGACTGTCTTCTGTCGCTAGTTCTCGGTGAGCCCGCGTGCTCATTTTTCCGTTAGAGAGCGCTGTGGCTCCTTGCTGCCCTCTATCTGCCGATAGAGCGTATATAATTGGGGACACGGAACCGAGCAGACAGTTAGTCGGAGTGAGTGAGTTAGTCAGTCTGTCAGCCAGTCAGTCGGAGGCAGAGTACATCCCTGTGTCGCCATGACGCTGGAGGCCCGGTGGGCCGGCCTCGGTCGGCCCTGAGTGGCCGTGATGCTGTAGGCCCGCTGTGGCGTCGCTTGATGGCAGCGGTTTTGTTTGGTGGCATCTGGTACTTCCTTGTGTGGCCATGACACAGCGAGGTCTTGTGGCTTGACCGGGCGGCCAGGAAGTGCTACATCTGGTGGATTGGTGTGTCCACCGCGACTGTTCCTAGTTCGCTTTGGGCGAGGGAATTTCTCCGATATGCTCTTGGTTGAGAGCGCTGTCCCATAGACTCGGCAGTACGGTGGCGATCGACGCTCATGGTCACTTCGATTTGACACATGCCATTATCTTGCCCTATGGGGGTATTGGAGGGAGTATTGCCTGTCAACTCCAACTCAAGTGTGTTGCCTACGGCTTCCTCGTTAGTGGTCTGGCTCATCTGTAAAATTGTGTTTGGTACCACCTGCAGACTTGTTACATGCTGGTAGATTAGTGCGAGCTAGTCTGGTTATTTTCTAATATTTGATATAAGTGGAATTGTTTGTGATTACAGGGTTATTCAAATTATAATCTGCAAGCTCAAGGTTTTTATGCATTATATTGTAACATATTTGTGATTACGGGGTTATTCATATCTTAGTCTGCAAGATCGCAGCGTGTGTTATTTGGTATTATGTTCTCTGTAAGTTTTGGCATTGTCCTTGATGATTGTAATAAAATGCTTAAAAACAAGGCTTGGACTGATAACCATGCTCCCACACACTTCCCATCGAGTCCTTGTGGTTAATAATAACTATTACCACATATCAGACACCCGAAACGAAACAACAATCCCAACAATGGATGCACACAAATTCACCGAACAAACCAAAAAAATTCAAAGAGACCTTCAACAACCGAAAGGTTATGGCTACCGTGTTTTGGGACCAAAAAGGTGTATTGCTTGTGGAGTTTATGCTGCCGGGGACCACGATTAATGCAGCTGTTTACTGTGAAACATTAAAACGTTTACAGAGGGTGTCGTATTTCTTATAAAGCAATTTCTTGCTTGTTCATTATTAAAAACAAGTCCTGTCACGGCTCGCCATGTCGTATTTCTTATAAGCAGTTAATTATCATTATTTAAAACAGTCCCTGGTACGGGAGCCATGTCGCATTTCTTATAAGCAGTTTGCTTGGCTATTTATTAAGAAATGCGCCGTGTTGCATTCACGATGTGATTCTCTTTATACTTTATCTTCAGATTAACTTATCATAGTATGACTTCTGTGCGACTTTGGTAAATAATTAATCTTTAGTCGTTTTCCTTCACAATATAATCACACTTTTATTTCAATACATCGTTTCAAATACCATATCGGACTTCTTCCTAGCAAGCTCTCCTTAGCCGCTGCTCTAAGCAATCTCTTAGTATCTGTGTATCTTCTCGTTGCTATGGAAACTACCTTAAAAGAGTACTAACCGGCCCGTGACATGGAACGCCTACTTCAAGGATGTTATTACACTATCGGTAATGCTACAAGGGCCATTCAGAACAAAAGAAGAGGTATGCTGACTTCTGGCATTGTTCTACTCCATGACAACGCTCACCCCCACAGTGCTGGTGTCACCCAGCGACTTCTTGAACAATTTCAATGGGAGATTTTTGATCACCCGCCATAAAGTCCCGACCTAGCACCAAGTGACTTTCATCTTTTTGCTGAATTGAAGAAGTGGCTAGGAGGGCAGCGGTTCCGGACCAACAAGGAGCTTCAAGACAATGTGATGACTCATTTAAACTCGTTGGCGGCAACATTTTATAAAGAGAGTATTGGACAGCTTGTCCACAGGTATGATAAATGCCTTAATCTTCAAGGTGATTACGTTGAAAAGTAACCATAAGTGTACCATAATAGTTGTTAATAAAATATTTTTTCCATGATCATTTGTCTTTTATTTATGGACTATCGGAGGTTGAAAAAAAAAAAAAACAGCCCTCGTACAATGTTAATTTACTGATGTAACAAACTTTAATGTTATTTATTTATTAGAAATGCAGCGCACCAACAACATGAATAAGTTCAGCTGAAAGATTTGATTTGCCGAACTTGTGTAGATATGAACTATTCAGAGGAAGGTGGAAATACCTCAAGCCTTCATTAAAATATTTCACTTCATTCTTTCAAATAACTGAAATAAAGATACAGTGTCACGCTAAAGACTAGTTTAATAACAAACGGCTGTACAAAAGTTGTAGTTCAGTTGCATTATTATACTGATAGCCATGCAATACAACTCTATGGCAACTTAAAATCTGGATGACATTTCTTAAAATTAGTTATATGGGGGGAAAAGCAGATTTTTGTACAAACATTGCTTCTTCATCATAACTGAACATTTTAAAAAGCCAGTGATTTTCAAGTTGAGATTTAAATTTCACTGAAAATTAGAAATGGTTATTTCATTTAGTTAGTAAAAACAGGTTAAGAGTAAACCTTCATTTATACGCCGGTTGTTGAATAAGACCTTAGGAAATCCAAGAGATGGAGAGTGTAGTGTTAAAAACTATTTCTTTTTAGAAGCATCATTACTTACTAGATGGCAGATAAACTCTCAGCTGCTTTCATCACGTGGTTTCATTGTTATTGCTGATGCAAGTAGAGAAGTGTTGTAGAATTAGAAAAAATGGAAAAAAATCAGAGTTTCAAACGGAGATTAAAAATGTTTATTTTAAAGGTTTAAAAACTAAACGAGATCAAAGAAGAGCTGGATGATGATCATAGTGTATCTGTTCCTGAATTAAGAAAAGAAGGAAGCAAACAAAGAAAGAAAGAAAGAAATGCAGAAATAAGTGATGGTTTAACTTTATCTTCACCATATTAATATTGGCTAGCAGCATTTTATTTCTGTTCAATTGTGTCCAACAGTCATAAAGTTTATATGAACAAAGCGACAATTTTTTGCCTTGTGTAACTGACTCAAAACTTCATTTTTAGCATTAATTTATTAAAATTGTAAGTCTCATTAGATTTTGTAACATTAAGGATTTAAAATTCATTTTACAACAAACTTGTTCCTCCCTTTTTCTCTCTAGATTCTACAATAAATCCCAAGAAGCTCCTACTGTCACGTGCATGTAGTCAAAATTGCGTACATGACACCTAACATTTAAAATAACAGCAATGACCAATCTGTAGTGATTTTGAATTACCACAATATATTTAAGGCAGACTAAACAAAAAAACTCACTGATTTGAAAACAACAAAATTGTATTCATGTATAGGAATTTATATTATGTGGTGTAACAAACTAAAAAAAAAAAAATATCAGTTGAAACATAACGCCAATTGTAAGCACCTTAAACTTTGGCAAATTCTAGTTTCCCTAGTAGTAAAATATTCTATAGATTGATTGTAAAGTTCCTTATGTTGGACTTAGAAATTTCGAGAAAAGTAGTTGTCAACTTCAAGGAATTCTCCTGTAATCTTTCCCTTAGTGACGATTCGCCATAAAAAATCATTTCAAAGTGTATTTATTACATTGGGAAACATTTATTTTAAGAGATATTCCCGTTTTTTCACGTTTTGAAACACGCGATCATAAAAGTAAAAATCTAAGGTTTGAAATATCTTTAAATCGCGGAAAGCTACAACTGATTTTTTATCACCAGCTATAGTCAGTATTGTTTCCGATATTTTGGTAGTAAAATTAAATAATTTGGTAAAGTTTAATTAGCGGTTTTAATTAAGAGAAAAAAATGAACTTTTCAACTAAAAGGAATATTAATTTGAAATTTATATCAGTAGATAGTCCTAATTAAGACGATTACGAACATATAGTGGTTTCGGTGAAAAGTTTAAGCATTTGTCTGGTAATTAAGTTTTTGAAAAATAGATTGTCGTGGATTGTTGTTGAAGCACGTAAGTTGGTCATGTGATGACTTTAGTTTTAAGACTATAGAAACCTTTTGGAATAATAAATTAAATTAAAACAGGTAGAACATAACAATAGAAATACCCTGTAAAAATTTCAAGTTAAACTATTTTGTACTTTTGGAGATATTAATTAAAGAAAGATTTGCCAAGGTCATAGGCTCTGAGCAGCCTATAAAAGATCGTGCAGTAAGTTCATGTTGTCTCACTCGTACGCCGGAAAGTAATCGCGCAACTCCGAACATGATTTTCTCAGTGATGTTCAAAGAAGTAACTTTGTAATATGTAGTCTTTTCGGTTTCGTCTTTTCTTTACCTCTGGAGCGTGATGTGAAGGTAATCTGCGATAGTTTGTGCTGGAGCGGGTAGGCGGTTAGTGGAAACTTTCACTCAGTATCGGCCATGATGGGATTTCGGTGCGAAGGTGTGATGATAACTGTTAACATGAACTTATAAATTTACAAAAAAGGGGTTGGGTCGGTAAATTCTCTCTCCACAACATATAATTTTTGGAAACGTTTGTTCGATCGCCTACTCAACTGAATAATGTTAATTTTGAAATTGTGACTTTTTTAAAATAAACTTCAAATTTTCCGAGCAAAGTGGATTTTGTTATTTCATAGTAGACTCGAAACTTTTTCTAAGTTTGTGGTCTAAACAAATTTAGCGGCGACCTCTAAGCATTTCAGCTGAGATCTAGAAAGGCTACATGGTCAAATTAAAATTATCTTGTAAAATTTCCACAGAACTTTGAATACACGTGGACTGTTGGTTAAGGCACTAAAGCGATACTACAGGCCCGGTATCAGCTTTGTCCTTACACAATGCAACTATTTAATTTATTTATTGTTGCATCGTACGCATTTCACCTCTCCTCGAGGCATCATCAGTAACAAATCTGCGTTACAGTTTTTATATACAGTTTTATACACATTTTTATCTTATTAAATTGTGATCATGAGGTATTTTTTATAGCTGATATTTGCTTACTATTTACATCTGTTAATATGGCATGCAGCTGCACATCTCCGTTTTCTTATCCAAAGCAGTTTAACAAACATGATTTTAAATATCAGCTACAAAAATACCTCATGTTCACAATTTAATAAGATAAAAATGTATATAAAACTGTGTATAAAAACTTTAATGCAGATTCGTCACTGATGATGCCTCGATGAGAGGTGAAACGTGTATGACGCAACAATAAATAAGTTAAACAGTTGCACTGGCGTTATCTTTCAACTGATAATTAAGCAACTGCGGAAACATGGCCTGCAATAACATTGCATTAAAAAAATTATGTTATTTTACACACTGAGTCTTTTTTTTTTTTTTTCCACTTACCTCATCTGAAATGCTATTCAATAAACTCAGCTGTCTAAGGAACTCCAAATCTTCCATGTTACTTGTATCAAGATAGGAAACAGGGATTTCATTTTGATTCAGCTTGGCAACATCATCCGACTCTGTTATTACAGAAGTAACCTGAAATAAGAAACATTCAAGTGTAAAAGAAAAAAAGGTTTTAATATGTTGGTAACACGGACACTTGAGATTACTGAAGTAATCCTGCATTCAGCTGATAGATTTTTATCAAAATTTTATGGGAGTATAGCAGATCAAGTATAATTCTGTGGAGCAGTGCTAGGATGCACCATTCAATAATACTCAAATATTTGATTCATATTTGTATAATGGTAACATAGCAACAGAGTTTAATTTCCCTGTGGTCTTATGCTGAGTACTCAATATTTTCCAGAATGATTTAGTTTGATTTATCCCTACAATATTTTTAGTTGCACAGTTAGAAACATGTATCAAATTCTCCTCAGTCTTTCCAGAATTACGAACTGTCAGGGTATGAGAGGCTGTGGTGGAGGGGATGGTTATTATTCTGAGGGTTAGATTACAGAAGATTTTACAATTTTAGACTAATTTTTCCAAGAAAGAAATTCTATGTCATTAGGATGTCATATTATTTCTATGTCCGCATTGTAGACACCTTCTTTTAATCAAACAGAAATGAGTAAAACATGATGGCAAATAAATAAAAGATTATGTACAGGTTTTATTCACCTGGTCTGGCAGCAGGTCACATAGCATAATAAGCAGATTCTAAGTCAGATCCTAAGCTTTCAAATTGTGAAAACCCCATTTTAATTTTTTCAACAGTGTCTGTATGATATTGGTAAATTTACTTTTATGTGTATAGATACTAAAGACTTGGTAAACACCTCCATAATAATATCAAAACCCACGAGACTCGGGTTACTGAACATGTATTAGTGATATATCATACATAGGAACCAGAAATGTAATTTCTCTGTAAAATGTCTGAGATTGTAATTGTGTGACTGAATAGCACAAGTTACTTTCATAAATGCCATTTCACTGATGTCTTATTTCATGTTGGCAGAAGTATCACAATCTCTCTAGCCTAGGCCAGAAATGTAACTAACATTACAGTTTCCAATATTTATTTTTAATACACCGCAAATGTGAGGGTTTTTGAAGTGTATGTCTCATTGTGATCTAACAAAAAATCAAAATCTATTAAGTAGTTTTAAATTTTTTCTAGATTGTAGATAAAATTTTTAATGTCAGAACACATTTTAATTTGGACCTCCAGCGACAGATAAAGTGTAATGGTATGTATGCCAGGTTGACATGAGGCAGTGGTTTGCTGATATTTGTTAAGGTGGATATTTTTATGAATTATTCAGTCAAAATAAACATTTTTAGGGTTTAAAGAACTATTTTAAACATGACTAATTGTTTAGGCATTCTAGAGCCTCAGAGAGAGATTATCGGATGCCACTGGTGCACTATAAAAGATCTGGCTTCCTGAATGTTGCTGTTAGCTCTGGTCAGTTAGTTCCAGTACCAGTTTCAAAGTGGCAGCTTAGTAGGGAACAATCGCCTTACCGCAGCACAGGGCAAGGAGGCCGCGATCCTGCGCTGTGTTTAAGTTCTAAAATAGTGTAAAAATGTTTGAAAATTAGTCAAAACTGTATCCGAAGCATAGTGTAGGGTCCAAAGAACTTTTAGGTATATTTAAACCTTTTGGACAAAGTTCCTGATGAAGTATGTGTGTGGGGGGGGGGGGGGGGTGGGGGGGGGGGGAGGGAGTGAGGGGGAAGGGGGCTCATCCGATATATGGCCAGAACGTGTGACTTTGGAAATGAAGTTCTGTTATACTTATCCAGGCATAGCCAAATAAATTAACTTAGGTGGTGGTGGTGGTGGTGAAGCGAAATTTTATGTGGTTTGTGAATACATGCTGATCGAACTATAAACTTAACAATCCTTGATACTTCATTTCATTGAAGCCATGTTATAATCCTGCATCATGGACAACACATATGTTGTTGTGTAACATGGATACCATGGCAACAGACCAGTGGAGACAACGTATTTATCAGTGTTGAAAAAATTGCACTTACTCGTCTCTTTTTTTTTTCAGGGTTTTTGCTGTGGTTTTTTTTTAAATACTAGCTGTTACCCGCGACTTCGTACGCGTGGACTTGGAGTTTCATTGCCAGAATTGGATATAGAAAACTGTTAGTAACGTAAGATTTGTCCCAAACAACACCGAGTCGACATAATATGATGGAAAGCCATCATTATATCATCCTATCGTCTAATCTGTCTCATGAAGAGAATCAATTTACAACATATTTAAAAACAGAAAAGTAAGCGAAGGTGTGTGTGTGTGTGTGTGTGTGTGTGTGTGTGTGTGTGTGTGTGTGTGTGTGGGCGGGGGGGGGGGGGGGGGGGGTTAACTGATGGCAGCTTTATTTCAGCTTGGTTTTTTCTTCTTTCTTCAACATGAGCATCTGAATCTTATAATCTAATAGCAGCACATTGTATTCTAGACCTGCACCTTAGGCCAGGTTTATGTTCGTAAGGCATGTCAAAAAGGAAGACAAATTGGTGCCAGAAACTTTTATAAAGACACAAATGAATAGTACAGTGCAGAGCAAATTGACTTCTATACTAAATAATAAGTTTTGTTTCTTACCGACATTTATTAACAAATCAAACACTAACATACTGCGCGACTGAGCAACCAACGTAACATTACAGACTAACACACGAATCTGTCTGTCTTTCATCATTCGATAAGTTCTTAAAATTTAGTGACTAAAACTGTTATTCATACCGAAAAAATGTCCTGTGTCCTTCCTACACTATTTCATTGTTAAATTCCATCAATATTGATATAGCCATTTAGTCGCAAAACGTTACAAAAAGACAGAGACTTACTTCCACATTTATAATATAATAGCTGGTACCCACGACTTCGTTCGTGATTGTAAAGAATTCATATTGAGAGCTGTAGACATCTAACCACCTTAGTGCACGATGGGAGACTCGATACTATTACCACACACAAATACCAGTCTTCTGCGCTATGTAGTTCCGGCAGCAAAGTAAAATTTACGGATACACACAAGTCTTTGGATGAAATACGAAAATATTCATGATCGACCAATTTCAAACATCATATCTCACACACTCCCACAGTTACCGAATTTCGGCCAACGTTGTGATCGATGGGAGACTGTGTTACTACCACACACAAACGCCAGTGATCTGCGATTAATAGTTTTCACTTAAAAGTGATACACCGTGACACATGCGTCTTTGGCAGAAATATGAAATTGCCGCAGGTCGACCATTTTCATCCCCCATATCTTCCACACCCCCTTAGCTACAGACATCAAACAATCATAGTGCTCGACAACAGACACGATTCTACTACCACACATAAACACCAATGCTCTATGCTATGTAGTCGTGGCAGAAAAGTGAAATCTGCGGAGACACATGCCTTTCGTCGAAATACGAAAATATCCTTGGTCGGCCACTTATAACCACCATATCTCCCAGACAACCACAGTTTCTGAAATTCGGCCGCTGTTGTGATCGAAAGGTGACTCTGTGTTACTACCACACACAAACACCAGAGATATGTGATCTATAGTTTTAGCTGAAAAGTGATACACCATGACACTTTTGTCTTTGGCAGAAGTATGAAACTGCCACAGGTCGACCACTTTCAACCCCCCATTTCTCCCACACCCCCATAGCTACCGACATCTAACAACCATAGTGCACTACATGAGATACGATTCTACTACCAAACACAAACACCAATGCTCTATGCTATGTAGTTGTGGCAGAAAAGTGACATATGCGGAGACAGTCGAAATACGAAAATATCCTTGGTCGGCAACTTATAACCACCATATCTACCACAGTATCACAGTTTCTGAAATTCTGCCGCTGTTGTGATCGAAAGGTGACTCTGTGTTACTACTACACACAAACGCCAGTTATCTGTGATCTATAGTTTTCGCTGAAAAGTGATACACCATGACACTTTTGTCTTTGGCAGAAGTATGAAACTGCCACAGGTCGACCACTTTCAACCCCCATTTCTCCCACTCCCCCATAGCTACCGACATCTAACAACCATAGTGCACTACATGAGATACGATTCTACTACCAAACACAAACACCAATGCTCTATGATATGTAGTTGTGGCAGAAAAGTGACATATGCGGAGACAGTCGAAATACGAAAATATCCTTGGTCGGCAACTTACAACCACCATATCTACCACAGTATCACAGTTTCTGAAATTCGGCCGCTGTTGTGATCGAAAGGTGACTCTGTGCTACTACTACACACAAACGCCAGTTATCTGTGATCTATAGTTTTCGCCGAAAAGTGATACACCATGACACTTTTGTCTTTGTCAGAAGTATGAAACTGCCACAGGTCGACCACTTTCAACCCCCATATCTCCCACACCTCCATAGCTACCGACATCTAACAGCCATAGTGCACGACAGGAAAGACGATTCTACTACCACACACAAACACCAAAGGTCTATGTTATGTAGTTGTGGCAGGAAAGAGAAGTATACGGAGATACGAATGTTTGGTCGAAATATGAAAACACCCTGCATTGACCAACTTTAATCATTATATCTCCCACATCCCCACAGCTATCGGCATTCGGCCAACGTTGTGCACGACAGGAAACTCCATGCTACTTCCACCCACAAACATCAGTGATCTGTGCTAGGTGGTGGTGGCTGTAAAGTGAAATATAGGAAAAAACAAGTCTATTTTTATATATATATAAGATATATTGCCAACATTTTGGCATCAACCTACAGCCTTCATCAGGGATTCTCTCTATCTAGCTGACTGGTTCTTTTTGATAAACTTGAACACTTGATTCACTGTTTATCTTTCAGTGGGAAAGATGATTTTGTTTTTCTGCCAAAGAATGTTTACTGTTCCATGGAGGTTTGTGTATTATGGAGTGATCTTGTAGTTGTTACAACATGTTCATTTGTTGGTACACACTTCCACATTTGGCTCAAACCATAGCCGTCGTCTTTGTTGAAATTATTAGAATTTTGTAAATTTCTATAGATTCCCTTATTTTTCATTCTAAAAAATCCTTTGGCTTTGGAACGATTGTAGTTTTCTCCCACTGATTTTATGTCCTCCTTCTACATGATGTTCTACCACTGCTGATTTTGTGGTTTGCTCTGGTCTCACGTGACGAAGATGTTATTTCACCCTAACAGAGACCACTCGGCATGTTTCACCAATGTAATGGAGCTCTGGTATCTTTCACTGATCTTAAATGCGTTGAACCTTGTTTGCACTGGTGAAGATAGGTTGAACAGTGATAACGGCCAGCACTTTACCTATCCTCTCAGCGATTCCCTTTACATTTGGGAGAAGAGCAGTCTTCTTTTTTTGTTCCGCTTCTTTTATGTGGTCATCCTTAAGTTGTCTGTGGCTCAAAGCATGGGTTATTATCTGACTACTATACCCATTCTGCCGCAGGGCCCAATATAGATGTTTCTATTCTTCCTTTATTTGGCCATAATCCGCGATTCTCTCTGCCCTATAAAATTATCTATGGATCAGGGCTCTTTTATAAGCAGGGTGATGATGGGACATAGCATTTAAATAGCTGTCCATACACCACAACAACCATATTAAATCATAGGGAGGAATAATGACACAGGCACTTATGCATGATTAAAGAATGTATTATTGTAATTTCAATAAAACTGGTGCATTCTAGATTTTTTTAAATGAAAGACTACATGACCAAAAAAACAACGCACGTCCACTTGGGTGGAATTATTTTGAATGTGCATAGGCATGCCCATCTTAATTTTCAAAATTATTTTGTCATGCACAGTTGAGTCAGTTTGTCCAAGTATCATGCATCGATAATCAATACAAAATTATTATTTTTTTTCCACATACAGCAATAAAATATTATTCAAAATCTATACTATTATAAATCTGTAAGCAAGCCTCGTGCATCTCATATTTGAACGGGAACCGCACAAAAGCTACTGCAGCAATTTGGGTGGTGTTTTCAAATTTTTAGAGCTAACAGCCACAATTAAAATATGTGGAAATAGTTAATAACTTATATGTACCGAGGTACAGAGGGAATAATTAAATACATTTCTAGACAGGAAATTATGAGATACAGTTCACACTGTAATTGAGATGTTCACTCCTTGGATAAAAAACTGAAAAAAATATCACACAACTTAGAATTCTGTTGACTTCGATTATTTAGTTTTCCAGTTTTCTTGAATGCAGTAAATAAACGGAATAACTGAATCAGATGTATTAATCATTAAAAATACGGGTGTTTAATTGACTGTAAAAATGATGCGTTTGAGCAAACATGAATATCTCTGGATTGTATATATTTGTCTTTGGTTACAAATTCCCAGTTTTATCAATTTCATAAACATAATTATATGGAATTCGTTACTGAAACCATAATATTTTAACTCTTCAATAAGAGTAACAGAAGTGTAGACTAATATTTAAGGTAAGTAATTTTGTGCTTAATATCGATAGTAAGATTTAGGGTTGCCAAAATTTTAATAGTGAATAGTGATAGACAATTCAAAAGTAAAGAAAATTTTTTTCTTATGTATCGCTAATTCTCGAGGTATCGGAAGTAAAAAAAATCAGTTATATTTATAGCTCCATGTGCCTTTGGCGACGTTTTTAATCTGTTCCAGGCTGCATTTCAACCTAACCACAATCACTAGGAAGAAAAAATGAGTAAACTTTACATTGTGATACAGTCAATGTATTATTGCACATGTTTTAGCCCTCTTGGAGATCAAACTTATGTATTATGAAATACATGTTACTACCCAGGGCATAAAAATATACACATTAGCACAAAATTTGCCAGTGATTTCAGGCCGCAAATGCTATCGTTTGCGGCAGAGATATTATTAGAAATGATCATCGACTGTACTGCCAACACTACCGCAGACGGTTACGTTCGTGTTGCCTTATGTCTAAGGTAGATTTCTTCATTTCTTAATATGATGTACTTTCTATTCCCAGGAAAGTGTGTTCTACATTTTTGTCTAAAAGGTCAACTGATTCTTAATTCATCCTAGTTGGATCATTAAGGATAATGTTTGATGTAGCTTTTATTGTAAAAAACGAATCTAAGGTAATAACTAAAGGAGAGGAAAATATTTAAATGAAGATTACATTTTTTGCTTCTCCAACTTAATATTTAGTACTAAAAAAAATAGAAATGTAGAGTATTTCTATACACGCCAAGACCCCGCACGTGTTAGTTCTTTATAAATGCCTCTTTCACCCGTCGGTGCCACCACTGGTCTTCTCTCCACAGTATCCTCGTTTCTTGAAATTTTATTTCATGCCCGGTATTAATAGCATGGCGGACTACAGCGGATTCGTCGCTGTTGTTATATTTGCAGTGGCGGATATGTTCTTTAAGTCTCTCCACCACAGTGCAACCTGTCTCGCCGATATAAACACTGCCACAGTTGCAGGGGATTTCGTAAACACCCGTAAGCTGGTGTGGGTGTAATCTGTCTTTTACCTTGTTTAGTGACTGACCAAGTTTGCAGTTAGCCTTATATACTATTCGCACCTCCACCCGCAGAAATTTTAAAGAATAACAACAACATCAATGAAGATAGCAGCCTTTTACTCTGCGATGCTTGGCGCTCATTGCTATGTCAACATAAACAGTATCTCTGACGAAGGCTCAGGTAATGAAATAAACAATGTGGCATTACCCAAAAGTCTATTAATCATGAACAAAGACAGCCGCGGAAGTCTTAGGAATCATTTATTTCATTATACTCGTAAATTACAGATTTTTGCATATTCTCCAACAAATTCAAACGAAAACAACGTCGTCTGTCCACCAAACAATTCCAACCCAACCCACGAATCAGCTCTGTGACACTTACTTAAGGACAGTAACTAGCAGTCACGAATCGAGCGGCTTTCCTCTGTACTTTGTCAATCAATCCCTTGTGATACGGATCCCAAATTCCACAACAATATTCCAAATGCGGACGCACTAGTGTTT
Source organism: Vandiemenella viatica (assembly GCA_031002005.1). Taxonomy (NCBI): domain Eukaryota; kingdom Metazoa; phylum Arthropoda; class Insecta; order Orthoptera; family Morabidae; genus Vandiemenella; species Vandiemenella viatica. The sequence continues at coordinate 381,125,337 of JARYHS010008074.1, forward strand.
TGTACACTATTTCCTTTGTATGACCATTACAACTTCTCAAAACACAAACTATAAATCATAGTTTAGAATTAGCTTTGCCTACGATGGAAGTTATGTGCAAGTCCCATTTCATGTTGCTTTGTACTGTTACGCCTAGATATTTCACTGAATCTACCGTGTCAACAACTGAATTGTTAACTTTGTACTCATGAGCAAACAGGGTCTTTTTATTACTTATTTGCATTGCCTTTCACTTTTTGCAGTTAAATGTAAGCTGCCATTTATGGCACCATTCCAAAATAACATCCAGATAGCGCTGAATTTCTAAGCAACCGTCAGAGCACCTCACTTCCCTATAAATAAGTGCACCATCAGCAAAAAATCGCATCCTGCAATTAACATCGTCACCGAGATCGTTTATAAAAATTAAGAATAGAAATGGTCCTATTACACTTCCTTGAGGAATGCCCAAAGTAAAATCTAGCTTAGAAGGGGCTTACCCGTTAACAACGACATACTGCGACCGACCAGTTAGAAAATCGCGTATCCATTTGCAAATCTGTTCAAGTATACCATATGCTCGAATCTTCACTAAAATTCAGTTGTGTGGTACAGAGTCAAAAGCTTTCTGAAAATCCAAGAAAATAGCATCAATAACTTTCATTACATCATGCGAAAATAGAGCCAGTTGCATTTCTCACGATCGGTTCTTCCGAAATTCATGTTGGTTTGTTGTAACTCGTTTTCGTCTAAAATCTTCCTAACATTAGAGCATATGACATGCTCCAGAATTCTACTGCAAACAGATGTTAGAGATATGGGTCGATAATTCCTAGGAACTCTCTGATCTCCTTTCTTGAAAACAGGAATCACCTGCGCTATTTTCCAGTCAGAAGGTACTTTTCTTTCTTCTAAAGATTTACGAAATATATCTGACAGAAATGGTTCTATTTCTTCTGCGTATTCCGAAAATACTGTTACTGGTATACCATCGGGACCCAGCACTTTCCCCCACACCAGGAGCTTTAATTGCTTTCTGATATCTACACTATCAATTTGTACTGGATCCATCTCAAATTCTACATGCCGTTGAAAAAGGGGAATGTTTTATGTTTTCGTCAATGAAAGAACTTTTAAATTCGGTGTTACACATGGTAGCCTTGTCGCGGCTGTCATCAACTTCCCGACCGTCTTGTAGTAGAACTGGCATATTGCTATCACAACCACTTACTTTTTTCACATACGACCAAAATTTCTTTGGATTTTCGATGAGGCTCTTGGAAAGTGGGTTGCATCGAAAGTCATTAAAGACCTCACCCATCACATTCTTGGAATGGCCTCTTGTCTCAGCTAACTTTTCTAAATCACTGCTATACATCGTCCTTCTTGAGTGTGCATGTATCTTCCTTCTCTTTTTAAATAACTTTTTAACTACACGTGTATACCACGGGAGATCTTTCCCATCCCTGATTGTCCTTTTCGGTATATATAAGTCCTTACCTTCTGTGACTATATTCATGAATCGCAGCCACATCTCTTCAACCGAGCCTCTTCCTTCTATAAAGGTAATGTAATTATCCCTCAAAAAGTTCTTTAACTCTCCTTTGGGGCCTTTTCGAACCTGTAAATGACCCTTTCTTTTTGAGTGTAGTTGTTAATTTTACTGTAGCAATTACAGCTTTATGATCACTTATTTCCGTGGTGGTAGAAATGTCCATGAATAATTCAGGCCTATTCGTAACGAGAATATCTAAAATGTTTTTCGTTATTGTTGTGGCACCGCGTTGGTTCAATGACGAGCTGGTCAAGATTAAGATCTGAGAAAAGGTCAAGAATAATCTCACAGGATGTTTTATCCCAGCCACCAGTAACATGGGCGTAATTAGTCCAGTCGATATACGGAAAGTTGAAGTCACCTCCTAGTATTATTCCATGATCTGGAAATTGACAAGTTATATCACTGTGATATGTGCTACTTCTATATAGTGGCTTGACTCTAAACTGTCTCATACGTGCCATATTCACAGTTATTACTTTTGCCCTTTAAGGGGCAATTTCCAGAAAATTCCGTTCTTATTTTATAAAGTTGTCTGATGGAGACCTTAACCTTATAAATGATACCTCATTTATCGATCTAGGTTAGGTGTCAATGGAGACAAAAAAAAAAAGTTATGGAAATAATGATACCTTTACCCTTCGAGGGGTCGAATTCCAAAAAATCCCTTGCTGAAGATATTATGCAACCAAAGCAGAGACCTTAATCTTTAATATGATAGCTCATTTATCCATTTTGGTTATACGTTATGGAAATAAGGATAATTTTTACCCTATGAGGGTTGAATTATGAAAAATTCCTTTCTTAAAATATGATTTGATCAAATTGGAGACTTTACTCTCTAAAATAATACCTCATTTCTCGATTTTGGTTAGGTATCAAGGGAGATAAATAGCTTGTGACAAAAATCATTATGTAAATAATGATAATTTTGTCCTTCATTGTAAAAATATTGATACTTTTGCACTTTAAGTGCAGATTTCCAAAAAATTGGTTTCTTAAAATATGATTTGACCAAAGCGGAGACCTTAATCTCTAAAATAATACCTTATTCCTCAATTTCGGTTAATTATCAAGGGAGATAATAGCTCATGACAAAAAAAAAATATGTAATGGAAATAATGATAATTTTGGCCTTTAAGGTTTGAATTCCAAAAAATTGCTGTCTTAATATAATTATGATGTCACCAAGGTGGAGATTTTGATCTTTAAACTGATACTTTATTTAATCATTTTAGTTAGGTAAAAATGCCTCTTGAAACGAAAAATAGCATTTTAGAAATATTGACATTTTTGTCCTTTAAGGGTTGAATTTGAAAAAAGAAAAATATTTTCTTAAAATATGATATGGTCGAAACAGATACCTTGAGCTTTAAAATGATACCCCATTCACTGATTTCAGTTAGGTATGAAGGGAGATAATGGCTTATGAGAAAAAAAAAAAAAAAAACACCTTATAAAATCATATATATGATACTATAAAGTTTTTGCACCTATCACATATGTCTAGTACTCTTTTTTTGGAGTTCTACTGAAACTGTGCTTCTTATTAAAAATATTACTTGGTAAGATACTGTAATATAAGAATAGCTTCACAGAGCCTGTAGGAGGAGACAACACAAAACCTCTAGAATTACAAATAAATTAAATAAACCTACACTTAATATTAAAATCTGAGTAAAAATCAGACCCATAGCATGTTATAAAAAAAAGTGAACCACTAAATTAAATGGAAAACTTCCCAAACATTTCCACAGACACAAGTAAAAACAAACATTTTAAGGTAATATTTATAGGGTCTCAAAATTTTATTTAGGACAAAAATTCAATTTAAAAGTTTAATTCACCATGTGGTTTCAAGGATATTGATGATGTAAGCAAGAAGCCAGCTCGCATAAGGACAGACAATATAATATCCACTATATAATGGAAAGACATTTAAAATAAATATATAAACAAAACATTTAAATAAAACAGATACCAAATTAAAAATACTGTAAAATGAAAGCTAAATTAAAAAGGAAATAATAATATAATAACAGTTTAAAACTGAAATTAAGTTTAAAGGATGAAAAAAGGGATTCTTAGATATCGTGCCTAAAGTTGTGTCATCTACATGTCAAAAATAATTAAGAAATAGGAATTTGTTCAGAGCAAGATTGGGACAGGTGAGAAGACCAAAAAATTAAAAGAAGAATAGTGGAAGCCTCATGTAAAACCATAGTTACATCAAACAGAAATAATTGAATTTCCTTGAAAGTAAAAGAGGTGTGAGATGTCATAATAACAATATCTAAATAAAAGTAGCCCTAGAACAAACTCTTATATCACATAAAAAGTGGAAGAAAATTGAACCATGTGGTATAGGTAGTTACGAGGGCAGTTCGAAAAGTTCTCGGAATCACCGCTAGATGTCAGTGCTAGAGCAACGAGGTTCCCGCGCACTAATCACACATCCTTTGGGAGTGAACACGTGGCGCGTCAGTGCTCTAGCTGCAGGAGTGTGGTAGTGACGACTCTTTGTTGTTGTTCCCGCGTAGTGATTTGTGACAATGGATAAAACTGAGATTCGAGCAGTGATTAAATACTTTGTAAAGAAAGGTATGAAAGCAAAGGAAATTCATGCCAAATTTCAGAACACACTAGGGGACTCTGCTCCTTCATTTTCAACTGTTACCAAGTGGACCAGTGAGTTTAAATTTGGTCGGGAGAGCTTGGATGATGATCCACATAGTGGATGGCCAAAAAGTGCTACGACCCCAGAATTTATCGCAAAAGTGCATAAAATGGTCATGGAGGATCGTCTACTGAAAGTGCGGGAGATTGCTGAAGCTGTAGGGATGTCTTCTGAATGGGTATATTATATTTTAACTGAAGAATTGGGTATGAAAAAATAATCCGTAATATGGGTGCCGTGGCTCTTGACTCTGGACGATAAACACACCAGACTGGAAATGTCCGAACAAAGTCTGGCCGTTTTCAGAGCAACCAACAAGATTTTTTGCGCCGGTTTGTGACTACTGATGAAACTTGGGTCCACTACTATACCCCAGAGACAAAACAGCAGTCAAAGTATTGGAAATATGCTGATTCACAACTACCAAAGAAAGCAAGGGCAGTGCGTTTGGCCGGAAAGGTCATGGCCTCAGTTTTCTGGGATGCAAAAGGCACTCAGCTGATAGATTATCTTCCTACTGGCCAAAATATCGCGGGGCAATACTATGCAAACCTCCTAGACCAATTACAGGAAAAGACATGCGAAACAAGGCCTGGTTTGGCAAGGGAAAACATCATCTTTCATCAGGACAACGCTCCGCCACACAAAAGTGTTTTTGGCCTGACAAAACTTCATGAACTGAGGTACGAATTGTTGCCACATCCACCTTATTCACCTGATTTGGCACCATCAGACTTTCATCTATTCCCCAGGCTGAAAAATTTCCTCGGTGGACGGAGATTTTCTACAAGGGAAGAACTGACAGCCGAATTGGAGAGGTATTTTGCAGGCCTGGAGGAATCTCATTTTCAAGATGGGATCAAGGCATTGGAACATCGCTGCACCAAATGCATTAGTCTACAGGGAGACTATGTTGAAAAATAAAAGCAGTTCCACCGAGGTAAGATACTTAATTCTAATACATTCCGAGAACTTTTCAAACCACCCTCGTATAAACAAATAAGAAAAATTTTCAATCATTCAGTGTTTAAGCTTAATAACATCTAAATTAATAGGAATATGACAAAAATACCCCAGAAAAAAAGTTTGTAGAATAAATCATTTAATAAGTTTCAGGGAGGATGGATTAAATATGATGATTGGGGATTATAATAATTTTGTGTTCTCGCAGGGAAAAAAATATAAATACCCACCATTTTGTCCCTCGACCACCAGTATATTAATCAGGCACACTCCGTGTCACTTTGTTTCAAGATGAGGAAATAGTATTAATTATGAATTTTTACATCATGCAGATGTGGACTTATCAGCGCAATGCAAGTTAAAGTGATAGAAATATTTCGATCAAATAACTAAATATTCATTAAAACTCTGGACTTAGAAATTCTCCATCATAAACTGAAGTGCTAGCAACAGTGAACTTTGGTAAATGAACTTAGAAATTCTTACAAAAGCTTTATTAAAATTTATGAATTTTGGGGAACTTTTAAATTGTATATGAACGAAAGTGTGTGAAAGTGGTTAACCTGCAATCAACCTAGGATTTTTGAAGTCTGATTGAACTTTCACTTACCATGCGAGCTTTAAGTTCTATAGTTTGAAGAATATATTGAGTGATTTGTAACAGCAACTTTAATTTCTGTGATTCACCCTCCCACTGGGATCTCCAACAGTGTAAATTTCAAGAATTTTGGCAACCGAATTAAAATTACGAACCTTGCAGAGACAGATATATGATGCGTATCAGGGAATTATTACACATATGGTCAAAGCTAACATCAGTATCTTGTCTATATCCCCAAGCACGAAATTGTATTATAACACACATATTGAAATAATGGTGATGAAATAAAATAAAAAAGCATTCCCATAGCATTTAAAAATGCATCTAACAATGTAATGATTACATTGTAGATGCTCAATGTTCATTTCACACAGAATATGGAATATGTAATGCACTAAGCGATGATACCAGTAGAAAATGGATCAGTGTTTGAAAACACCAGGTAAACAATAAAAATTCAAGTCACAGCATGCACACATAAAAATAATTGAAACAGTTCGGCAGTCTGTACGTCTAAATTAATTTCAAACAAGGTCAAGCATTCAACATTAAAAAATCTTATTTGTAGCTAATTTTGAAGAAATACTTGCATCTATGAGAATACAAAATTCAGTAACTTCAGGAAATCAAAAGATATCATGATGTTAATTGGCTTTAATTTGCCAATAAAAATTTAAGGAGTGATTCCACAACATTGAGAACATTCTGTTTACTGAAGAAGCAAACTCCCTCTTGAACTGTCATATCAGCAAACAAAATTTCCACAATTAGTCAGATGAAAATGCTAAATGAAAGCATCAGCAAACTCTCCACAGATGGTAGGTTGTTGTATGGGCTGCAATGTCTCGTAAAGGCTTTATTGGCACCTATTTGTATGAAGACCAGAGGGGCCACACACCAAATGTGAATATGGACCATAATTGTGAAATGTTACGAAATTCCTTACTCTAAGGTTTATTCAGATTTCAAGAAATTAATATATTGGAGTATATGGTTTCAGCAAGATGGTACACCACTTGTCATATATCTGGCCAGTCAACTGAAGCTGTAAATGAGTTAATTCCAAATGATTTTATTTCATACTAGCATATACCCGCTGCTTCACATGCACTGGCTTGGCATGTATAGAAATACTCCGAGCTTTTTAGTTTAGTATCAAATATTAATTTTGAGAAGCAAAAAATATGGATTTCATTTAAAGATTTTCCTTTCTATTAGTTACTACCTTAGATTCAGTTTTCATACTATAGTTCGAAAGTTTTTTTGTTATACTTATACTTTAACAGAATATAATATATGAAAAATAAGAAATTAAAGCTACGTGAAACATGACCCTCTTCACCCTCCTCCTCTCTTGCAATGAATCTCATTACTGACTGCATTCAGTGATCAGTAACAGATACGATAAAAGAGCTGTAATGGGATTCATTGCAAGAGGAGGGTGAAGAGAGTCATTGGAGTGTACAAGGCGTATATTGGTGATGAGTCATGGAAAGATATTGGTGTAGGTATGAAAAGTAGTGCATGGAAGGGAAAAGATGACCATGACCACAAGCTGGCACTGGATTTCAGGCACAAGGGTGTGGGAAGATTCTCTTTTTTAGGTAAGGGTGTCAGGGATTGGAATAATTTAACAAGGGAAATGATGAATAATTTACCAAGAATTTAAAGTTAAAATTTGTAGAGGGCAGGAAAAGGAGAAGATGGGTGTTAGGGAAATTGCCACCGGAGAATGTGCTCCATTGCAATTTATTTAAATTAAATGATCGCTAACCATCCAGTAACGACATACCGGAATCAGTTGTCCTCTTGGTCATAAATTTGGGACACATTTTCCAGATGATAGAAACTGCCTATAAATGCAAAAACAAAAGTAGCTTAGACATAAGGCAACACAAAAAGTTACCGTCGATAGTTTTGACAGTACATTAATGGTCATTTATAAAAATATCTTTGCCGCCAATGACAGCATTTACAATGAAGAAACAAAAATTGCAGCAAAGTTTTCACATACCATATGTCTACAATCACACGCCATGGGTAATAGCATGTATTTCTTGCTTACAACTTCTATTAATCCCACTGAATTTGAAGCTATCTTTCTTCATCGTATCTCAAAATTGAAGTGATTTGATTGAAATACGGCCCGGACAAGAAAACAAATATGTCGCCATTGCCACATGGAAATGTTGGCTGGACATGCACAACAATTGGCTTGTTTTGGTGATTACTCGTCATCACTAACATGACACTAATTAAAGTAGCTTATTAATTATTAACAATAATTGAATGCATCATGCCTTTTCTTGTTCCAAGAACATTATGGTTCAGGTTGTGTATCGACCTAACAACAATCTATACTGATATTGCCACTTCAAAATCAAACGATGTAGATACACCTAAACGCATGAAATGCCTCGCTAAATATATTTTTGGTAATGACAACATTGTCTATTTCAGGATTCTGAGTACGGGTAGCATAAATTAAAACAATTAATTTCATAATATAACTTCAGTGTGAACTGCAAGAGTACTAAAACATGCGCAATAATACATTGCTGTATCGTTTGTTCTTGTGGTTAGGTGAAATGCGGTCTGGAGCAGATATAAAATGCTGCCAAAGCCACAAGGAACTGAACATGTAACTGATTTTGACTTGCGATATCTCGAGAACTACCGGTAAGCGATATAATTGTTTATCACTATCAAATTGCGGCGATACGGTATAGTTAAAACCCAGTACTATCGATATTAAGCACAAAATTACTTACCATAAATATTACAATTCTGTTCCTCTTATTGAAGAGTTAATGTATTAATATATATAATGGCCCACAATACCCAGTTATTATGTAGTGATTTGAATAACGATTCCCGTTTAATTAAACTTACCAAAATTCGTGAAACCGAGAAAATATGACCAAATACAAATAAAATATAAACAATCCAGAGATTAGTCTATTTGTCTTTGGTCAAATGCATCATTGTTACAGTAAATGAAATATTAGCAATGATTATTACATCTGATTCAGGTATTCCGTTTACTGCATTCAAGCAAATTGAAAACTAAATATTCCAAGTCAAAAATATTAAACAGAATTCTAAGTTAAGTGGTGTGATAATTTTTTATGTTTTTGTGCAAGGAGTGAATATCCCTATCTATCAATTTGATGTCTAGAAATGTATTTAATTATTTCCTCCATCCCTCAGTACATATAAGTCATTAGCTATTTTCACAGATTTTAATTCGGACCATTAGCTCTAAAAATTTGAAAGCACCAACCATATTGCTGCGGTCGTTTTTGCGGGGCTCCCAATTAATAAAGACACACACACAGATTGCTTACAGATTTATAATAGTATAGGTAGATACAGAAAATATTGTCTTCAAGGAGTTCAGAGCTCAATCCATACAATTGTTTTTCTTTTATGAGGATACTTTAGGAGCAAGGTATAACACAATAAATAAACAACTGAAGCACATCATGCTGAAGGTTCAGTCAGTTTCTAGAACAAAGTTCAATGTGTTATTGCAAACCTTTGTTCAAAACTAGGGGAATGCTAAACAGTCAACATTTCAGCAATATTATTTTTGTAAACTAATTTTTGTCTTTAAGAAATAAACAAACACTTCCTTTATTTGCTTTTTTCCCCCCTAATTCCACCATTAAAAACTCCGTACTCATACTGAACACCCTTTATATACTTCATATAGGAAGCAACATCACAATACAAAATAAAAATACAAATTATCTTCAGCAGCAGCAACGAAAAATAAAAATAAGGAAGAACAGAGAAAATAACCTGTCATCTACTTCAGATGAAGGCAGGAGGTACAGGACAAACACAAAAACATGAATAAACTTTACAATATTTTGGTAAAAATCTTAGTCACATTAGAAGACATATGGAAAGGGGACCAGATTTCTGCACATCAAGACCTACTTCATGATTGAGCGAAAGATGAACCAGATGGGAAGGATGGGGCTTTCAGTGATATGGTGGAAGCAGGAAGTTCATCATCATCATGGCTTAAACCATTTATGGTTTGTCCAGTCTACACATATTTCACTGTGTCCACTTGTTTTAGGTTGACCTATCTTCCTTCATCCCTATTTCAGGTTATAACTTGGCAGCATCTTTGGCTGTCTAGCATCTTACATACAAGTTACATCAATTTCCTCCTATATCTAATTATTTACTCATACCCTACATGTGGCTATGTTGACAATAGGCACTGTGCGAGCTCAGTCAGTTTCTGTTTCCTTGAAAAGGGCATGGTCTGAAATATTATGTTTCTTTGAGTTTGAGAATTGTATTTTTTGTTGCTGCTGCCGTCCTCCTTTCAACTTTAGTGAGTGTGGGGTATAATTTATCTTTCCTTTCCATACAAATATCACCGCATAACATTTTTTATTCGATCATTGCTGTAATTAATTCATCATTTAGATTAGAACTTTTTCATTCTTGGCCATTTCTTCACTTCTTTTCTAATCTAGTACATTGAATCCTATCACAGATTTCAGAAATCTCTCCTTAGTGGCTTCTATCGAATTTATTTGTTGTTTAGTAAATGTGCATTGATTTGCAACAAAATTTCATCAGTGTGTCCAGTCAGGAGATCTTAAAATTTATTTTGATTACTCCATAAAGGTAATAAAATTTTTGTGTTTTGGTATTAACATTGTCATTCCTGACGAAGCTTATGTCATATCCAAATACAGGAGCCTACTGCTGAGTTTTTTTAGAGACTTAGCAGGAGACTTGTTCCTGAAGAAAACAATAGCTTTGGTTGAAACATCAGGAAAAGGAGGAATGTCTGGACATAGCGTAAATCTTGCCAAGTTATTTACAACAATTGATCTAAAGCTTTATAAAAACTATTTGTAGAAAAATTCCTCCTCCAATATAAAACAACCTATTTAAAATTAAATCAAAGTAGACAGTTAAAGATTATAAATATCACTAAAAGCAAGTTATAACATGAAAGTTAAACTTTATACTACTCAACTTTGATTTAACTAGTATCACAATGTTCCAACAGTTTTAAAAAAAGTTTGTGCATCGATTCTAAGACTATTTTAAGACAACACATTTTTCAATAAAATGTAATGAATCTGATTCTTGCATGTAAAAATTACAAATTTTACTTACAATAAAAAAGATCAGAATGTCACCAACTCATCACACCACTGCAATAACAGGGTTTTAAAAACTGCTACAAAAACCAGATTTTTAAAACAAACTGTACTCACATCAGCCAAATTAAAACGAAGCAAAGTATTATTGGATCCAGGAAACCTTGATTCGATTTTTTCTCTCAGCATTAACCATCCAGTACTTTCATCTTCATCACTGATGACAGGAAACGAATGGCCCTTCAGGCTGCCAAGTGATCTGACACCATCTACAACAATCACCACTGCTGCTTCTGCTAAACTGAAGGGATCCTTTAATTGTAGACCACTCCAGTCACTGCCCTGATAAAATAATAATATAAAATATAAGTTATTGCAATGTATTAATTTCTTCATGCAAAAATGAAGAAAGCATTATGTTTTGAGATGAACTGCCTTGCTCTCCGACATTGTTCATAGCCTTTTCTCTTTCCGATGAGGGATATACTCATTTTTTTTTATTTCTGTGTCACTATGTGTCAATGTCATCAAACTATCAACTGTAGAAAGCACTAGCTTCTTATAAAATATATGACTGATAAAAATGAGCTTTTAGCAAATATAAATAAGAAAAAAAACAGGAACCACTGCTTAACACAGGTGACAGCAGTAAAAACAAGAACATGAAACACACAGTAATTTTCGGAGTCAAATGCTTTTTCAATGGCCGAACTTGGAATGAAGAGCATGGTAGCTGGAGGGCAACAAACCAGTTATTTTACAATGGCACTTAACTGTGAAAGCAGGGAATACGGTGTAGGAAATAGAGGCAACAATATGATAACGCTGAACAACAATATGGAAAGAGATTAAATAAAAAATTTGTATATATATATATATATATGTATTTTGGAAGGCACTAAATAGTGAATAGGAATAACAAATTAGGATAGAGAAATGAGCCACCACTTACCTTTAGATGATGAATGAGGGAGTTAACACACAGAAAAGACAAAAACATACACGATATAGAAATTTTTGAGTCTTTTTTTTTTTTTAACCTCTCTTAACAGCGAGGTCTTTAGAGACGCGAAAGGATGTGGGGCAAGGAATGGAAGCAAGTCAGCCATGGCCTTTTAAGGGAAGTATCCCGACATTTGCCTGGAGTGATTTGGGAAACCATGGAAAACCCAAATCTGGATGCCCAGACAGGAATTCGAACCGCCATCCTCCCGAATGTTTTGAGTCTTTCTGTGAGACAGTCTCCCACAACACCTCCAAAATGTTCCCCTGTTGACAAAGGGCTAGACCTGAAAATTTCAATATCATGTGTGTTTTGTATTTTCTGTGTGTTCGCACCCCACATCCATCATCTAAAGCAGGGATGGCCAACCAAAATGATCTGGCAGGCCACTTTGGAAATGCATCATTACTCCTCAGGCCGCATATGAAATATATTCAAAGGAATATTATTTTAAAATCAAAGTTAATTTTTCTCATAATTTCAAAAGTTAATTTTTTTAATATATGGATGCACAAATAATGTATTTTTGGTTTTCACTACTTTGGCCATTATAAAATAAATACGTTTTGTAAAAGTGTGATGAATATCGCGGGCCGGAAAAATGTTCAAGGAGGGCTGCATGTGGCCCGTGGTCCACCCCTGATCTAAAGGTAAGTGGTGGCTCATTTTCCTATCCTAATTTGTAATTCCTTTTCGTTACTTAGCACCTTTTATTTCATTTTTTACTAGATATGACAAATTAAGATAGGGAGATGAGCCACCACTGACCTTAAGATGACGGAGGTGCGGTGTGGACACACAGAAAGGACAAAAACGCAGATTACATAAGAATTTTTGGGTCTTTATCAACAGAAGAACATTATGGAGAGTGGGTGTTGTGGGAAACTGCCTCACAGAATGCCTGTTCGCCAGGAAAATGGTGAGGGTAAATTCAAACTAAGGACAGGTACAGCAGCAGTGATTCAGAGCTAATACGTGAGCATTGATAAACATCAAAACTGATCTCTGTTGAGCATGGAGAGCAAAATAATATAATAGAATCTAAATATAAATAAGCAAAGATAAATAAAAATATTTAAAAATTAAACCAAAGACCCCACGAAGTTAAACTTCATCTCCGATTAGCAGTGCTTCAATTGAAGTAGTGGAGATGAGAGCAAGGAGAGGATAAGAAGAAAGTATACATAAATAAAAATTATAATAATGACCAGGTATTACCTTAAGTTGAGAGTAGTTGCCTTGTGTCCAGTTTGAACTGTTAGGCAAGTTCCCACCTTCTCAGTTCACAGGAGCTGCTGCTATTTGGGAGGATTCTAATAGGATGAACCATGAAACAAGAATTAAAATTATTGGTGCTATGGGAGATGGCGTGGACAGCTACAGGGTGCTTTGGATTCCACATGAATACCATCTGTCATTTTTATGGCTAGTGACTTGCCTACATATGAAGCCATGCAGTGGTTGCACATTAACTGGTATATGAGATGGGAGGTTTCGTTGGTGGCGTATCCTGTGAGGGGTAGGTAAGCTTACTAAGTAGCACAGTTGATTACCCGGGGCGCACATTGAGCTGCGTGGCGCAGTAGGGGCAACGCAGAGCAGGGCAGGGCAGCACAGACTGGCAGTTACTTGCGCATATTACAGCGCAGTTACGTGCGGCAGTTTACAATGCATTGTGTTGTGCGAAAAACCGACAATAAAGCGTAACCAAAAACATGTTGATGCAAAAAAATCGATTTTTGATTTCTGAATCAGATTGGGATGCCGAGCTTGGAAAATTGTTATTACTTTAACAGAAGCTGAGTTAGATAAAACTATGCAAAAGTGAGTATATGAAAAGAAGAAACTCTCATCTGGCTTTTGCAGTGACAAGAGAATTCTCAAAAGATAATTTCCGGATGATTCGAGCGGAGATTCACGGCATAATGTAACCTGTTATTTTCTCGACAAAGCTCAAATATCTATTAGAACTGAAGAAAATCTCGCTGTATTTAATTATTTAGCGTTTGACGGTACATGACATTTATAAGAATGTTTCTCTCTTTTATTTCATATTATATTTTTAAGAAAACTATATAACAAAACATAAACACTTGAAACTAAAAAAGCTGCGTGAACAAATTAAGTGTTTTTCGGGGACACTATTGAATGATGTAGTACAAATAATAAGAAAACAAATAATGTGATAATAGCCTATATATATCAATCTTTTTCGAAGTTTTATTAAAAATGAATTCAAAAAAAGAAAAGTGAAAATTGCAAGTGGACAGTTGTATGATAAATAAATGCTCAATTTACTCGCCACTTGTTGGGCTCATTGTCCAAATCTCTTGTTTAAATTTAATTTTTATGTATTTTTTATGGCTGATATTGTGAATCGCAGGATGGTTACGCACCAGATTAATCAATTTTTCTTATTCCATAGTTGAAAATGATTATAAGTCAAGCAAGATTATAAATAACGCAAGAAGTGTTACGGCAAAAACCGGCACGAGTGAGCTGTGTGGCACAGTTTCTGTGTCGTGATCACAACGCTGCGCAGGCCACGTGCGACGCAGTACTGCGCTGCCCTGCTCTGCGTCTCAATACTCGCTGTTGCGCCCCAAAACATAGAGACACAGAAACTGTGCTGCGCTGCGCTGCGTCGACTGCGCGTCAATGTGCACCCGGCCTTAAAGTGGTGGATGCCTGGTGAATGTTGCACACTTTGCCGCAGGGTCTACTGCATGGGAAAGAGACATAGGGCTGTCTGATGGGATGTAGAAGATTATGTTTGCGTGCTAGGAGTTGGCTAAGAACAAGTTTTTCAGGGAGAATTTTGCAAAGTATGGATCCTATTTATGAACTGGTTTGCACGAAACAATAACCCCGCTGAAAGATTCTGTTGATGAATTAAAGGCCTGGGTAGTTTTGTGTGAACAAGACTGGACTATGTTTGGTTTTGGGGGTTCTAGGATGATCGATGTGCTGAGCAGATTGTAATGTGACCCATGAAAGCTATGTGTGAACCAAAGCTGGAGGGTAGTTGCAGAATATCGAAGCTTGTGAGATGATGTTTCACTACTGCATGAGAGGCTGTTGGCTGGAACAAACTGCCCCAAATGCCAAGATTCTAGGGGAGGGGATGTTTGGTATGGCACAGAAGGCAACTGTCAAAATAAAGATACCGTTGATGGTTGATGAGTTTGGATTGGACTGTGGAATTGAGGTAGCCATCAGAGCGGGAAAAACTTATATCTAAGAAAGTGGCCAGGATGGGGGATAAGGTCCATGTGAACTTCAATGAGTTAAGGATATTAAGATTCCTCAGAAAATTTAGAAGTTTGTTTTCCCCATGCATCCATACCTTTAAAAAAATCATTTATGAATCTGAGCCAAATGAGGGATTTGAGAGGGGATCCCCAAAAATTTTTTTTAATTTTGGCTTTACACCTCGTCAACGTTGAGGTCATTAAGAGGCAGTATGGGACTGGGGACAAGGAATGGGAAGTAATTTGGCTGTAGCCTTTTGAAGGAAATGATTTGGGGAAACCATGGAAAACGAAAATCTGGACAGCCGAAGGGGGATTTAAACCAGTGTCCTCCCGAATGTGAGGCCACAGCAAAATTTCTATTCCAGGCAGCCCATGATCAGGTTAGCATAAGAAGGGGCCATGTGGGTGCCAATGCCAATTCCACAGGTATATATTGCCTTCGAAGGAGAAGTTGTAGTTTCTAAGTATCAGTAGGCCAAGTTGATGAGGAAAAATGTGCTAGCGAAGTGGTTGGAAAGATGCTGATCCAGAAAATATTCCATGGCATTGAGGCCATGTCAGTGTGGAATGTGTGAGTACAGGGAAGTGATATCAATTGTTATCACTAATTAGTTGGAAATAAGAGGTGTGGGTATAGTAGAAAGGTGGAGAAGAAGTGTTGTGCCCTTGATATGGGAGGGGGAACTGACAGATTATAGGTTGTAGGTATTGGTCCACCAAGGCAGAGATGCATTCAGTTGGAGATCTGTTTTTGTCTTTTTTTTATGTACTAGCTGGTACCCACGACTTCGTTCGTGATTGTAAAGAATTCATATTGACAGCTATAGACATCTAACCACCCGAGTGCACGATGGGAGACTCGATACTATTACCACACACAAGTACCAGTCTTCTGCGCTATGTAGTTCCGGCAGCAAGGTAAAATTTACGGATACACACAAGTCTTTGGATGAAACACAAAAATATTCATGATCGACCAATTTCAAACACCATATCTCACACACTCCCACAGTTACGGAATTTCAGCCAACGTTGTGATCGATGGGAGACTATGTGTTACTACCACACACAAATGCCAGTGATCTGCGATTGATAGTTTTCACTTAAAAGTGATACACCGTGACACGTGTCTTTGGCAGAAATATGAAATTGCCGCTGGTCGACCACTTTCATCCCCCATACCTTCCACACCCCCATAGCTACAGACATCTAACAACCATAGTGCATGACAACAGACACGATTCTACTACCACACATAAACACCAATGCTCTATGCTATGTAGTCGTGGTAGAAAAGTGAAATCTGCGGAGACACATGCCTTTCGTCGAAATACGAAAAAATCCTTGGTCGGCCAATTACAACCATCATATCTACCACAGTACCACAGTTTCTGAAATTCGGCCGCTGTTGTGATCGAAAGGTGACTCTGTGCTACTACTACACACAAACGCCAGTTATCTGTGATCTATAGTTTTCGCTGAAAAGTGATACACCATGACACTTTTGTCTTTGGCAGAAGTATGAAACTGCCACAGGTCGATCACTTTCAACCCCCATATCTCCCACACCCCCATAGCTACCGACATCTAACAACCATAGTGCACTACGTGAGATACGATTCTACTACCAAACACAAACACCAATGCTCTATGCTATGTAGTTGTGGCAGAAAAGTGACATATGCGGAGACAGTCGAAATACGAAAATATCCTTGGTCGGCCACTTACAACCACCATATCTACCACAGTACCACAGTTTCTGAAATTCGGCCGCTGTTGTGATCGAAAGGTGACTCTGTGCTACTACTACACACAAACGCCAGTTATCTGTGATCTGTAGTTTTCGCTGAAAAGTGATACACCATGACACTTTTGTCTTTGGCAGAAGTATGAAATTGCCACAGGTAGACCACTTTCAACCCCCATATCTCCCACACCCCCATAGCTACCGACATCTAACAACCATAGTGCACTACATGAGATATGATTCTACTACCAAACACAAACACCAATGCTCTATGCTATGTAGTTGTGGCAGAAAAGTGACATATCCGGAGACAGTCGAAATACGAAAATATCCTTGGTCGGCCACTTACAACCACCATATCTACCACAGTACCACAGTTTCTGAAATTCGGCCGCTGTTGCGATCGAAAGGTGACTCTGTGCTACTACTACACACAAACGCCAGTTATCTGTGACCTGTAGTTTTCGCTGAAAAGTGATACACCATGACACTTTTGTCTTTGGCAGAAGTATGAAACTGCCACAGGTCGACCGCTTTCAACCCCCATTTCTCCCACACCCCCATAGCTACCGACATCTAACAACCATAGTGCACTACATGAGATACGATTCTACTACCAAACAAAAACACCAATGCTCTATGCTATGTAGTTGTGGCAGAAAAGTGACATATCCGGAGACAGTCAAAATACGAAAATATCCTTGGTCGGCCACTTACAACCACCATATCTACCACAGTACCACAGTTTCTGAAATTCGGCCGCTGTTGTTATCGAAAGGTGTCTCTGTGCTACTACTACACACAAACGCCAGTTATCTGTGATCTATAGTTTTCGCTGAAAAGTGATACCCCATGACACTTTTGTCTTTGACAGACGTATGAAATTGCCACAGGTCGACCACTTTCAACCCCCATATCTCCCACACCCCCATAGCTACCGACATCTAACAACCATAGTGCACTACGTGAGATACGATTCTACTACCAAACACAAACACCAATGCTCTATGCTATGTAGTTGTGGCAGAAAAGTGACATATGCGGAGACAGTTGAAATACGAAAATATCCTTGGTCGGCCACTTACAACCACCATATCTACCACAGTACCACAGTTTCTGAAATTCGGCCGCTGTTGTGATCGAAAGATGACTCTGTGCTACTACTACACACAAACGCCAGTTATCTGTGATCTGTAGTTTTCGCTGAAAAGTGATACACCATGACACTTTTGTCTTTGGCAGAAGTATGAAACTGTCACAGGTCGACCACTTTTAACCCCCATTTCTCCCACACCCCCATAGCTACCGACATCTAACAACCATAGTGCACTACATGAGATACGATTCTACTACCAAACAAAAACACCAATGCTCTATGCTATGTAGTTGTGGCAGAAAAGTGACATATCCGGAGACAGTCAAAATACGAAAATATCCTTGGTCGGCCACTTACAACCACCATATCTACCACAGTACCACAGTTTCTGAAAATCGGCCGCTGTTGTTATCGAAAGGTGTCTCTGTGCTACTACTACACACAAACGCCAGTTATCTGTGATCTATAGTTTTCGCTGAAAAGTGATACACCATGACACTTTTGTCTTTGACAGACGTATGAAATTGCCACAGGTCGACCACTTTCAACCCCCATATCTCCCACACCCCCATAGCTACCGACATCTAACAGCCATAGTGCACGACAGGAAAGACGATTCTACTACCACACACAAACACCAAAGGTCTATGTTATGTAGTTGTGGCAGGAATGAGAAGTATACGGAGATACGAAATTTTGGTCGAAATATGAAAACGCCCTGCACTGACCAACTTTAATCATTATATCTCCCACATCCCCACAGCTATCGGCATTCGGTCAACGGTGTGCGTGACAGGAAACTCCATGCTACTTCCACCCACAAACATCAGTGATCTGTGCTAGGTAGTGGTGGCTGAAAAGTGAAATATAGGAAAAAACACGTCTATTTTTATATATATATAAGATTTGTGTCACAAAATCATCATCTAAGGTAAGTGGTAGTTCATTTCCCTAGCCTAATTCGTAATTCTTTTTCACTACTTTGTTCATATCATTTCAATGATGCTCATTTGACAGGAAATACAGATACAAACTACTGCCACTTGTAATAAAAGTTGAGGAATTTGTTCAGAGTGAACAGTGTTACAAACAAATATAGCTACTCCACATTTCACTTGATCACTTTCATTATCTTTCTTTGAATTCAGGTTATAGTTACTTAGCTATGGTTTATACATAGCTCTCAAGTGTGTTTCCTGGAGAAATATTGAATGCTTGATAATAGGCTTGGAGCATTATTTGATTGTTGGTGAAGGAAGTAACTGTTTTTCTACCTTCTTTGATAGGTTTACCATTTCCAAAATTAATTGTGACTTCTGTTTGTTGGAAAGGACTTCAAAAAAATTTGGGCAATCCCCTTCCATAGCTTTTGTCAACTTCTTCTCCAAACAGGAGGTAGCTTTGAGGGAAAAGAGGAGGGAGAGATCATGAATTTAATCCAGCTGGTCTCCATAAATTTCAAAAATCTTATTTTCTGTAATATTGACTACGTATTTCAGATTTGGAAGGCTGCACTGGTGGACACAACTGTCCTGCTACATGATGAAAGCAATGTTTATTTATTTTTGCTTGTAGAATTAGATTTTCCACCATATTTACAACGCTACTAACATGTGGCATTTGTGCTTATGTCTGTAGCTGATATCCTATGTATCAATATAAGATTTACTGACATTAGTGTGACCAGGGGCAAAGCTAGAAATATAGGAGAGGGTCTGATGCACTGTAAAGCATACTTTTTGTGGTCGCAATATCTTGTAAATTTCATTTTTCAAGATAAAGCTGACACTCCTTTATTACAACAAGGATGTGAGCATGCACAATTAATACACACTCAGTGCCTGACTTGTGTGATCCCATGCGACATTTGCTGCAGAGCTGATGTCCTCTGTAAACTGTGATTGTTACCTCTAGCATCGAATACAAAGCATGTGGTCCAGCAGATTCACATGAACTATCAGGCTATTAGTGTGAAGATCTTTTTGGACCTAAGGGTTTGATTAAGAGTAATTTGTATTTTTCAGAATAGTTGCTGTATTTTGTGAATCTGACTTGCAACGGGTCTGATGGATGAAGACAGACGCAATTCAGCATAGCTTGTTGTTTGATAAAAATGATTACAGCAAAGTCATCTTTGGCTTGTTCGTTCTGGTCAGCTATGATGCAAATATAACATAAGTAGCATTACTCTCACTCATTCTTCAAGTAGACTTTAACCAGTCTATATGGGTTAGCTAATCGATCGTACCTCGCCTAGTGCTAATGCCTTCCAACCAAGCTTCCATGTCTTGCGTCATAGTCATTGAATCCATCAATCAGTATTAGAAGCAGTAATTTAGTTTCAAGACACTAGCATTCGGTGTAGTCCTTGCAAGAGAAATTATCAACAGCTCACACAGCTTTCAGTGGCCATTAAGTGGACTCACTACCAGTTAGCCGTCTTATCATTTTCATTTGATGGCTTATATCAGCTAGTGCTAAACCAGTCCTAGCCTTCTCTACTCGAGGTTCTCCGGGCATAAAATGGAGTGGTGACAGATACCCTGATAAATTACCACCAAGATGACGAATTTCACGGAAAAGCAGAAGACTTAGAAGAGGCCTAAAAACGTGAAGGTTAGTCACTCCACTTAAAGTCCACCATCACAAATAGGCCAACAACCAGATCAAGATTTAAATTGTAAAAAATAATTTTGGTCCTCCCACTGGAAAAACACATCCATTTGATGTGATGTTTTAAAGTCACTTGTAATGATACAACTGATACATCGATACTTGCCGCAGAGCAAAGTATCTTCAGTTGAGATGGCTACAGAGAAGTGTGTGCATTCAAGTTTGTAATGGATTGTACCATGTGCTAGGGAACTTAGTTTGTTTTAAAAGGAATATTAGAAAGTGCACTAATCGTTTTAGTAGTGATGTCATCGGCAGTTTAAGTGTAGTACAAGCTTAAACAAGAATTAGGGACAGTGAAGTGAAGTACTGTAATTTGAGTGGCTGTAGTTATGACTGTATGATGGTGTTCACTACTTAATCGAACTTGCCATCTTCAGGATCTCGAAGACGGAATACGAATCACATATGTCTGGTGGTTTACAATGGCGTGTTGTGTTATTCTTGTGAACTTTAACGTAATAAATAAGCGATAGCTGTGTCCATTATAGCCTGTTTAATTCATGCAAGTGTGGTTCCTTTGGGTGACTAAAAAAATATATAATTTCAGGTATCTACCCTGGCGACCGATCAGACCAAATCTGTAATCATTTCAAAGTGATCAGCACAGAATAATATTATAATGAACCTGTATTGTCATCCAGTGTTGATTAACTAAATGGACTTCTCAGCTTATGCAGTTACATGGCAACCGTGACAAGACGGTATATATGAACCACGGGAAGAAATGACAGTAATTATCACTACCGGTGGGGAAATATGATGAATAATTAAGTAGTGAATGATCAATAAATAACAACAATGAACAATTGGTGCAAGCCATAGTCAGAGAAGTTTATTCTGTGATACAAAGAAGTGATACGCTATACACACGGCAAAGATTTTTCTTCATTGGAAGGCGGTGCAGTAAGAGATTGTGGACAACTTCATACTCATTCGGTGTCAACAGCAATGTATGGTGGCAGTTTGGGAAACTGCTCAGTCTTCAGTTAGCAGTTCAAGAACGTAGAGGGTATCGACGGAAAAAAATATAAAAAAAATAAAAACTTGTCGGGGTTGAGCCTCTGCAGAGCTGATGGTGTTCAAAAAACATTGCAGTTCGTCTCATCGAAAGGGAAGTGCAAGATTTTTCTTTCTTCTTTTCAGTATTTGTAAGAAACACAAACTGGCATGAGTAAGTAGCAAATTTAAAATTTATTACTGAATGGCATAGATTTTTTTCTGTTTACCTATTAAAATTTAAATGCCAGATAATTGAAACTATTTTCGAAGAGGAAAAAACTGCTGTGAATTTGAGTTGGGAAAAAGAATCATTTATTTAGTGTGGAAATAATGACAAACCAGATATATGCCAGCTGTAGTTGAGCGGGGTAATTTCAAGAGTTTTTGTTGATTTCATGGATACAGATTTCTGTAATGTTGTTCATAATTTAATCATTGATGGTATTGTGGTATTCACTTGGAAATAAATTTGATGACAAGGCATATATCTTATTTGACAACGAAATTAAGAGATTTGAAAGCAGAGATCTATTTTTGTGGCAACGTTTATCTGTGTATTCTATCTGCTCGCTTGAATGCTTTAGCATTTCTTTTCCTTTTTCTTCAATGGAACATAGAGTTGATTTGTGTGAAATAGTTTGAGACATGGCATCTGAGGGAGATGTAGGTGTCAATGGGGTGGCGGTGCTGGAAGGTGAGCCCTTGGGTGATGCACCCTGCATAGCCCTGATCAACCTACCCTTGCCTGGTCTGCACAGTTACAGGTGATGAGTTTTCTGGAAAATTGATTTCAAGCATGGGAAAATTTCTTGCAACCACAGTTCGATGACTTGAAATCAGATAATCTGAAGCTTCAGAATAACTTAAAATCCGAATTTCAGCGCAATATCCAGTCCCTGAGAGCCGAGTTTAAGCAAGATAACATTAATTTTCAGAATAACTTGAAGGTAATTTAATCTTCAAAATTCCTCGCAAACAGAGACTGGCGCTATTCAAAATTCCTTTCAATCTAGTTTTGATAACTTGCATTCAGATAATCTTAAATTGATACCAAAGATCCAGGACATGACGTCAGATAATAGCAATTTTATAAACTAGCTAAACGCACAGCTTTGTGTTGGCTCGTGAAGTTTTGCTATAAGAAATACTATATACAACTAAAGAAATTAATAAATAACAGTAAGAATTGTAATATTTAAACTTCACAAACTATCATGAAAAACCGTGGTTTTAGTTTGTTGATAAAAAATAATTAGGGACATTTCTAACAAGCTACAATCCTTAACATTTTTTAAAAAATCAATTTATTTAACTTGGTTTTAATCAGACACAAAATTTCTGATTCGTGTTTCTTCCCGTTTTCTACATTTTAATATACTTGAATTTTTAATATGACTAATTCGGTAATAAAATCTTCTGTATAATGATGGGCTTTCTAAAGTTTTTACTCCCGATAACGCAGCATACGTTAAACCTACAGAAGTTTCTTTGTCTCCAATATCTACAACAACTTTATCCAATGTTAAACCTTGAGCTTTATGAATTGTAATGGAAATTGTTTTCTTGAACATGTGATATTCCTTCTTTTACAAAATTTAGTTGTGGGTGGAATTGGAACACAACCACTATTTTGATAAGTTAAATGAAAATAATTTTCAAAATTAACCATTATCACTCGTGGCATTTGATCAGGCGGACTTAGATTTCTTCTTCTAGAACTCGGCAAAACAAATCGAAAATAAAGATTTTTTTTTTGATATCTCGCTTAGTTCTCGAGATATCGAATCTCAAAATTGATGTGGCTAGGTTGAAATGCGGCCAGGACCGGAAGAAAAATTTCACCATAGCCTAATTTGCTGATGAATTCGTATGTTACTTGATGAAACAAATCGAAGATAAACAATAATTTTTTTTGATATTTCGCTTAATTCTCAAGATACTGTATTTCAAAGTGAGGAGGTTAGGGTGAGTTCCAGCCTGGACCAGAAAAAAAATCACCAAAACCACTATATCAACATGGTTGAAATTCACTATAGGCGTTATATTTTCTTCCTATTGTTGTTGTTAGGTGGAAATACAGACTGAACCAGAAGAAACATCACCAAAAGCACAAGAATCTATAACTACAACTGATTTTCGGCGTGCTATATCGTGAAGTCTCATCGAGTTACATAAAAATTAATCATCAAATTTCGGCATATAATCCCCATATACACACATTTCTTAACAGTAATACAGAAGAACCTTTAATAAATAAATAAATTAATATCTCCCTTTCTAGAGTTCAGATTCTCCCAATAATTCAGTTTGCAACAACATTATTTTCGATTAAAGTTTGGAGTGAATCGATTAGTTGTACATTCCTTTTAAATTTATTTTCACTTTCATTAAGCATCGAATCATAAGTGATTATAATGTTATAGGTGTTTAAATAACTGATTAGGTGATGGAGAGGAATTTCTTTATATAATTACAAAACTGTCGCATCTAAATTTACCCAAATCACACATGTATTTACATAGAACATTCAATAACCATAGATTATTTTTAATACAAAAAATTAAATTAATATATCTCTTTCTGGAGCTTACGTTATCAGCTCAACATCGGAATCACAAACTACACTTTTAGTGAACAGTTTATTTGATTATCTTACCATTGCTGTGAACAAAAGGCTGCACTTCAAGTTAAGTGGTAAGTTATTACATAATTGCCAACAGCATTTTCAAATTACTTCCCTCTCAACACACTAAAAGCAAAAATACATTAACACATTTCCAATATCTTGCATGTGAATTGATTCACTAATTCTTGACAATAACTGTGTCAAACCACGTGATGTGGTCACGTGACTGCTCTCGTGACACCTCACATGATGTGGTCACGTGACGGTATCGCCTTTAGTTTCTCTCAGCATGAATGAATAGAAATATTAAAAAATATAGCTATTTATTTTTATTTTTTTACAAAAATAATGATTGATGGCACATCTACAATTCACTTTGAATCAGTATGTTCAATTTCACGTCCTTAGACGCAGCAATTTTTCCAAAAAGTGTACCACAAGGTGTGCAAAAATCGTCTCCTTAGTATAAGGGCGAGCGAACTAGTATAAGGGCGAGCTTCGATCGCCCTAATAAGGTGCGTTCAGATAATCATAAGTTTCAGAATAACTTAAGATTAGATAACCTTAATCTTCAGAATAATTTACAATCCCATGATGACTCACAGGAGGGACTCCTAGTACCAGTAGAAGATTGTTTTGGTCCAGGAAGCAACTCCTGTTTCACATGATACCATGCTTGTTAACTCTCAACCTAGCTTCCAAACTGAACTGGTTATTATTCAATCAATTTCTCAAACAATCCTTGACCAGCCTTAGGTATTCAGGTAAGTGATATTTCTACAATTTGTCTGGAGAAGAGCAAGCCCGGCTATGTCCACAGCCATTTTCAAACGTCGCAATACCAACTTTTGTCACTAAGTTTGCAAACCACATTTGTAATTTGATGTTTCCTTTTGGGACAGACCCTCTTTTTTTCTTCACACAACATTACTAAAGTATTGGCAAATGATAATACCATTGGTGGCAAGCAATTTGTACACGCTGAACAGTTCCTCAGAACTAGCCCAGTTGGTCATACGGCAGTTTTTTCAATCAATCTGATGGAAGATTTCATCCTACAATGTTCACTTGAGCCTTCTGAAAAGTGTAATTCCACAATACGAGAAGAAAACGTAGGAAAAAAAAAAAAAAAAAAAAAAAAGGTTAAGAGAGAAGAACGAGGAGTACATGTTAAGAAAAAGGAAATAATCCCCTTCAGGTACAAATGTAAACTGGACTTGTTTCATGAGGGTAACAGACTTAAATTTAAGTGCAACCATTCTTCTTTAACATAAGGGGTTCACATTAATCATGTACTACGTTTAAATTGTATTTTTAAGTCACTTATGTTGAACAAAGTGATGTTCATAAAACTTGACTTTGTAGGATATTCTCAACATGACTGTACAAACTTTGATTTTTTTAAAAAGTCTTTTATCTTGTAAGGTTGTTTAGTTCTAAGTTTTCTTGGTAGGTGTTCTCTTTTGCTTAAAACAGAATCACAAAGATACTTGGTATAGATAGGATAAATTAGGGAATAAATATTCTGAGTTACATTAAGTAATTTATATTTGAAATCAGTATCATTAGATCGAGTAAGTGTAGGAATTTTGTGTGTTTCTAAATACCGTGCTCACCTCAAGATTGAGGCTAGTATTCAACATGCTCAAAAGAATTCAGCTAAACTCGCAGTTGCTAATCTTTCTTTAAGAATCTGTGGCTCATGACTCAATATACACATTGTTCTGTGATATTTAAGGTTAGGGAGTAATTTTAAACTTATATTTGCAAGTTCAAGAAAGAACGCTGTTGTATTAGGATTTTCAAGTGCAGATAGATGCGCGGAGATGAATGTTGGTGGGTGTAACACATCTTAGAATTTCGCATAACGAAATTAGTTTCCAAGATAGCGAGTTCAATTGAAGTATATGGTACCACCCTCTTAAAGTAATTTTTACAGTTAATTTTAATAATAAATCTCATGTAATATGTCCAACATAAGCATAAATTTAAGTATGAACAGTAATTTCAATAGTTAGATTCATTTAAACAGCTGTTAAGAAACTTAACCTCAGATTTGAACATGCAATATTTGGCTGTCATATAACTTCACTAAATCAGTATATTTCTTTAGTTCAGAAGATGTTTAGGTAAATAAACAGCCAGAAGATGATTAAGTTTGTTGTTAGTAGATCTTACTTAGAGTCTAAATATGTTTGAAAGTGATTTGCCGGTTTAGAATTTTGTCACGTAATTTTCCAATCCAAAATCGAAGTATTCAGTCATTAGAAAACAGTTAAGAAGTCAATTGGTAGATAGAAAGTAGCGTAATTTTGGTTAAAAAAACATATTAAAATTTTAGAAAGTTTCATGCATTTTAAAGATTGTTTTTGGATATAATTTGGTATAACAAGACAAGTGCTTCATGTAAAAGTTAAATATTTCAGTCTTATTCGGGAATTTATGAGAAGAAATTATGTTTAGAGTAAAGTTTATTTAAATATAAAGATTTCTGAAAAAGTTTTATTTCAAAATATGAAAGCATTTGATTGTAATAAAATAAAATAGGTTTTGGCGACAGAAACGCTTGCACAAGTTCAGCTCAAATTTGATGCGCATTCAGGAGGAATAATATTCTAAAATTCATAATAAATCAGGGAATGTACTTTAAGATTCCAAATTTTTACAGTAACCGTTTTTCAATAGGGAAATTTGTTTGGAGTTATTTTCAAGTCGATACGTTGAATATTTCAAGTAGTCAAATTTTGTTTTCGAGTTTTATACCACTTTCAAAATTAGGTAAAATACTTTATTTGATATCAGAGGATAGATGAGCAATAGGAGAATAAAATAACATTTGTTTCAGCTCAGTAGGAGTAATATTTCGAAAGTTATGGCAATCGCATCTCTATGACTCTTTTCTGGCGAAACTATTAAAGTTACGAAAAATTTTATAATAACTTAATTTGACATTTGTAACAATATCTAGCAACTACCAAAATTTCAGAGAACTAGGATTATTTTTGGTGTCATGATCAAATTGTATTGCAAAATACTCGTCAAAAACTGATCAGTTATCGGATAAAGTCCATGGGAAAGTCAAGGGAAGGTGGTTCCCACGGCTCAAGCAGCAATGATCTTATAAATACCCCCCTCCAGAAGCTACCCTCGCCCAGACTAGAGTTCGGAGCACGTACCAAGGCGGGTGGGCTTCGCGTTCTGCGCAGAGAGAGAGGGGAGATGTTTTGCGACGCTGCCAATTTGCTTCTGTCACTTTACAGCGCACTAGCAGGTTCAGCGAATTGCAGCAACGCGAGCTTTTAGTCGCGCAAGCACATGTACACACACACACATACACAATTTTGTCAGTATTCATTGTAGCCTCTCATATTTTCTTTCATTTCGCAACCTGCTACAGTGTTACAATATATTTAATTGAACGAAATACCTTTCACAGAGAAAACTACATTATTACGAAGCCAAAGATGTGTACATAAACTATGCGCCTGCAGACAAAGTCACATAAAATCATAAGTACCAGTAATTAACACTTACATCATTACAGCAAGAAATGCACGCCATCGTCTTCGCTGTCCGATGCAGATGACTCACTCTCAGCAAGATTTATGACGAAAGGTTCCACAATCATGTCCCTGCCAATTTCTCTGTCGTAATCTTCATCCTGTAATTTTTCTGCGTGTTTCACACAAGCTGCCCATCCAGATGTTGTGATGCTGTCAATTGCCTGATGTGTAAGTTTCTCAACATCTGCAATTTTAAATGTGTTGTTCTTTCCTGCAATATTTGCTTTCACCTGAGCCCATACCAGCTCAATTGGGTTGTAATGACAATGGTATGGGGGTAATCTAACAACACGGTGTCCATGCTGCTTTGCAATTTCGTCTATCTTGTATACTCTGTAAGCAGGCTTGTGGGCATTGACAAGAAGCAGCAATTCTGCTCTGGTGTGTGACGAACTATGAGGTATTCCGTTAGAGGACAACCAGGCTATAATGTCTGCCTTTTTGGAATTCGTAGTTGGAGCTTTATTCACTTGAAATGAGTGGATGCTTGCATTATCCATGACAATAACGGAGCATGGAGGGATATACGGCAACAATTGTTCTTTAAACCACCTTTTAAAGACACAGTATGTCATCTCAGTATGGTAATCTTCAGAATTCTTAGCCTTTGACGCCTTAAAAATCAGTTTACTCTGGGGAATAAAGCCAGTTTCTGCTGATCCAGCATGAAGCACTATTATTCTGTTACCCTTGCCAATGGGAACTTTTAATCCACCGGAACCGTCACTCATTTTCCAGCACATAGCCCTTGCATGATTTTGGTTTATGAAAGTTTCGTCTACATAATAAATGCTAGACGTTCCAAGTTGTCTAATTTCCCGCATTGCTCTTAAAAACACAGTCCTTGCAGCTACAATATCACTACGTTCCATTAGTAATTTCCTGCCGTCATTCGTTTTCTGATACCTGATTCCCATATCTTTCAGTATCCTCAACATGGTCCATTTGCTTCCGCTAAAATTTTCAGCTTCTTTCATACACGAAACTAATTTTTCTGCTGTCGGATATTTGCCTTCAGCATACATACTGAATATTATCCGCCGCAGAACGTTTTTGGAAAAATCGTCTAGAGCACCAACTTCTTTTTTTCGGTTGTGATGCTTTTCCGGTGATTTGAAAACAGCTGAGCCGCAGGCTTCAACTGACGCTTTAGCTTCGCTGGCTATCCTCTGAACAGTCTTCAAACCAACACCACAAGCTTCAGCCGTCTGCTCCTGGCACTTGGCAACGGCGCGACTCGCACCACATGGTGGCGCGGACTCAGAAGAAGACTGCCTTTTCAAGTACTGATACACACGGAACACTATTCCTCTCGCCTGTTTGTGCAACACTTGGCGTGATTCTTTACCATCACTCATAATGAACACTATGAGGGCAAAATAATCACTAAACACGGAACACTATAAGTGAAATAAACTGTAAACTTGACGAACACAGGAAAGCCACTGACACGCGATTGGCTGTGAGTCACGTGGTACAGCTCCACGGGCTACTACGCATCCGCCCGTGACCCGCCTTCGTACTTGCTCCGAACTCTTAACAGTGGCAGTCTTAGAGTGCGTTACAAGTTATGTAGGGCGTAGCTAGGTTGGGCTCATGGTGTAGCAAATTACCAACTTGCGCGATTGTGGTTGCATTTGAAAGTCATGGTTAAAATCAAGTAAAACCTCATGTAGTTAAGTAACTGTGGGGGCGTGAGGTTTGGTCATGCTCGAATGGTCTGTCGAATCTGTAAAATGTTTTTCGGAGAAATTGTCTGATTGCCTGTGCAGATTTCTGACTTTGTAAAATTTTGAAGAATATAGTTATCTTGTCAGAATGGACTAGTTATCATTGAACTTTTACCTTTTCATAGTTTTGGGCTAAAACTATGTGGCAACTGAATCATCAAATAAGTCAGAACTGTCACATCCTAGGCTACACACGGTTATAGTTGAGACCAAGTGTTTATGCTAACCCCGGCATAAGCTTGTTCCTCACATGGGGTGTCAGGCACCGGCTAGAAGGGCACACCTCCGCACACTGCCGCATCTGCGTTCTTTAAATGTTGTCATGGTTCTGAGTAGAGGTTTTTTCTGAGTTTCATTTTAACAGTAAATCACAAGTGTAGTTTCAGAAAGTGTAAGGTGTTGTGTTGTATAGTCTGCCATTAATTTGAAATTTTGGGGACTAAAGTAACTTCGATAGGCGGGCACAGGCCCATGTAGTATTATTATCTACTTGCTGATTGCATTCATACTGACTTGTGGTTCCTAGTAATTGACCCCAAGGCCGGGAAGTGTACTTGGAAGTACTGTGAGTGTGACAATTGAGAAAAAGGGTAGAGAGAGTAAAATTTACAACAGAAACAATTTTCATGTTAAGTTTTGCATTGAGTATTTTGGAGTTCTGAATTGACTTTCTTGATGTGTTACGTGCGCTAATGATTTATAACTGTATTTGTATACTTTTGTAAGTACTTATAATTAATTCTGCTGTGGAACCAGATTTATTGGCAGTTTTGTGAGATTTTAATGTTGCTTGAGGGAAGGTTGGCGAAAGATACGTTTTTTAATCATATCTTCTGCCAAAAAAACCAACAAGGGGGAGGGGGCCGTAACAATACAATTGATACATCAATACTTGCCGCAGAGCGAAGTATCTTCAGTTACGCCAAGATGGTGAGTGGCTACAGAGAAGTATGTGCACACATGAGTTTGTAATTGATTGTACCATGTGCTAAGGAACTTTAGTTTGTTTTAAAAGGAATATTAGAAAGCGCACTAATCGCTTTAGTAGCGATGTCATCAGCAGTTTAAGTGTGATATAAACTTAAACAAGAATTATGGACAGTGAAGTGAAGTACTGTATTTTTAGTGACTGTAGTTATGAGTGTACGATTGTGTTCACTACTTACTATTACTATTACTCCGCGATTCACTAAAAGTGTGTGGCGGTGGCGGAGGGAGCATTGCACCTATCCTGGAAAGTAATGGTTTGGAAGGGATATACGGGATATGGCAGGAGGTGCCCTTGGGCTATTGTGAGGAACCATCCCAGCATTCACATGGAGCGATCTGGGGAAACCATGGAAAACCCAGATCAGGATGGCTGGAGTGCTTTATCGAAAGCTACCCCTGTAGGATTTTATGTTTAGTCGCCCGGTAAATCCTTTCTATTCCACTCCCTAATCGCTCGTGGAAAAAATGAGTACAGAAATGAATCTGTTCTGGCCCTGATTTCTCTTATCTTATTTTCGCGGTCATTCCGGGATATGAATGTTGCTGGTAGCAATATTTGTTTACTGTCATTCCGAAATAGGTCAGTAGAGAATTTTTCAATTAAGTTCTGTCGAGAGCAACGCCTTCAGTGCTCCAGGTCTTCCCAACCTAACTCCTTCAACATTGCACTTAAGCTTTCCCTCCAACCATATATACCAGTCACGAATTGGACGGCTCTTCTTTGGACCATCTCTCCATTAATCCCTTTTGATGGGGACCCCATACAGAGCAACAATATTCTAAGTGAGGCCGCACTAGTGACTTGTATGCAATCGATTTAACTTCCGGAGTGCATTGTTTTAAATTACGACCTAGAAATCGAAGAAATCTTCAGGATCTCTAAGACCAAATACGAATAACATATGTCTTGTGGTTTACGATGGCATGTTGTCCGTTAACCTTGTGAACTTCAACGTAATAAATAAGTGTTAGCTGTGTCCATTAAAGCTTGTTTAATTCATGCAAGTGTGGTTCCTTTGGGTGACTAAAATATATATATATATATATAATTTCGGGTATCAATCCTGGCGACTGATCAGACCGAATCTGTAATCACTTCAAGGTGATCAGCATGGAATAATAATGAACCTGTATTATCGTAAATGGACTTCTTCGTTTGTGTCATTACACACTCTCCACCTTCATCTTCTGGTGACCTGTTGGGTTACATGTGATATACTACAAAATCCTCCACTCATTCAAGGATTAAAATGTTTAAGCAGAGCCCAAGTATAAAAATTAGTACAAATTCTGCAGCGTGGCCCCTATTTACCCTCAGTGTCACCAGTCTCACCTTGAATACATCTTCAGGTCCCCTTTCCTTAAATTCTTTAGTACCCAGATAAATAAAATTCTGGTAGGTTACAAATTCCCTTGCTGTGACTAACCTGTGGATTTCTCACATAACACTGAATTTTCTGAGCTTCTGGCCAGTGATAGTTGTCTCCAGTGGCAATGTTCCACTCTTCTCTTTTTTCGCAGACGTTACAGAATCAACCAAATGTTCCAAGCACATCAGAAATATTAAAATGGAACACCTCAAAGACACCCTCGAAATAACAATAATAATAGAATAATGATGACAATGAAACTGCGGTTAAGTACTGAAAATAAGATAGGATAGGGACCTGGTTCGGGGGGGGGGGGGGGGGGGGGGAGGGGTTAGATGATGCTGGACATGTTTATAATCATGACAGACCTGACCAATAGATGGAAGCTTTCTGAGATTGAGATGAATGTGGAGGAATGCTGGTATTACTAAATCTGAATACAATTTAGATATTAATAAGTTGTAGTTCCAAAAACTGAGAGCACTATGTGAAATATTATGATGGTAATACTTGTGTAACTTTCACTAACCTTTGTTACAGTAAATCCAAAAGATGATGCCAGTAATTCTTTTATCAAACTCTGGTCCAATGATTCATGACCACTGAACACCACACTATTCGGTGAATGGAGAAAATTTATCTCGCCAGTGCCGCAAACTGCAACAGAAAAAATAATAATAAAAAGAAGAAGAAATGAGTTGCATTAAGTTTTAACTATCCAAACAATTGCCCCCCAGTGTCAGAGCTTACAATATAGACCTCAAAGCTACTTTATGTTATTCAAGTATGTAACACCTGTACACAAGGTACATTCTTATTATTTTACTGTGCTTTTAAATCTTGTAAATAAGTAAAGTAACTTATCATAAGCTAAGATAAGTGGGAACATGTTTGTGAAACATGTATATTGAGTTCTTGTGGGAAATCATTCCAGCACTCAGTCACAGTTAACTACTTGATCATAACGATGACCAATCTTGGAAATAGGTCCAGAATTGACAGTGAATGTATCTTTCCTATTCCACATACTTCATTCTGATCCAAAAAAAAGTCTGTATAACAATATTTTTCCTCTCTCTTCTACTGAAACCTGAAGCTTAATAAAGTCACTGAAGACTTTGCAGTGGCGTAGAGGCTACCCATGGAATTTCTGGCTAAAGCTGGGCAACAGTTAGCATAGCTGGGCAAGAGTTGATTTCATACAGTGACAGCCAGAACCAGGGCAATCGAACAGCTAAAGAAAACAGTTACAGGCAGTGGAATGTGGTGACACAGATGGCAACGACAGTAAAACAGGTCAAGTGTTAGCAGAATTAAGCTGAAGCATGACAGCATTTGGGAGAAGCTGGTAAGGAAGCAGGTACCATGATTGGCTGGGGATTCTCCCCACTGTTGATTCCATGGAGGGGAGCAGCTAGCAAAACTGGGGTGCATGAGGAGAGAGGGGCCATCTCTCTCTCTAGACAGCGGATTCTTACCCGAGAAAAGGATGTGAGGGCAATATTAGTGGAGAATTTTCGGCCTACACGTACAGTAAGTCAATATGCTTTTAGTATGTTTTCAAGTCATCAACGGGCTGGCAAGATGGTCACAGACTGGGCGAGTAAATTGAACGACATTGTGCACGAATTGCAAGAAACAACAAAAAGGATTTAAAAGGGAGTGAATTAAATGTAGCTTTGAAATAATTCATAACCTGAACCACACTGTGTTTACAAACAGGCTAAAAGACGAGAAGATCGTAGCAGTTCTGAGAGCACGAGGAACGGATTTGACACTATCAAAGACCATTGATATTGCACTTCTGGAGGAAACTGTAATTTTGTGAGTCAAGGAGAAGCAGCAGTATCAAGGAACAGAGCGCAAGCTGTATGCAGAATTAAATAGAGAAAAGAGTGGAGGTTGGAGTCCAAGGAATGAAAGGATACCGGATGTTTCCCAAATTTGTAACACAAGAGGCCACAACGCAAGACAATGTGTAACAACTTCAAGAATACGAGACGTGGGACAGACAGCAAGGGTGCGGTGCGAGAATGACACAAGCAGGAGACAGTTCACTGCGCAAACTTGTAAACAAGCTGAGAGCAGACATTTCGATGCGGTGATGGAATTGCGACAATGGAAAAATGGACCAGGTAAGTTAGGAGCTGTGAATGAGCAAGAGTTTAAGGGCAACTGCAGAAGAGATATAAATTGGGAGAAGCCAAGACAGAACGATGTAACTTGTCGAGTCACAGAGGAGAGTGTCGCGACTACAGAGCGTTGAAGTGTAACAAGTGTTATCAATGGGGACATCACCCACGGAGTTGTATTGCTTGTCCATGGGTAGAGCAAGGGTGTGGAGCACAGAAGAATGGCAGAATGTCAGAAAACCGAGTACGAACTGAAGTGGGCAGTCAAGTGACGTTTGGAAAAGGAGGACGGAAGAAAGGGACTGCAACCATCAAAACCAAAATGATCACATCAAGATGAAGTGTGAAGAGAGCATACACGTTAGAATTAGGTTACTCTTGGATACCGGAGCTTCGGCATCTTTTATCAAGTCCGAGTGTATATGAGATGGGCCAAGGGGGTATCCACAAATTACGTGAGGTGTTTTTCAGGATTTCTGGACACCCTCCCCACTTTTCTGGTGAGACTTTGTGAGATCTGGACCGACACCCCCCCTTCCCCCTCTGGTGAGATCTGATCCGTGAGACCCCCCCTAGAAATGACCGTTGGAACCGGTTACACCCCGACTTTTCAACGAAATACCCCCCTAAAATCGACTTTCGCGTCATTTGTAGACCTTTCTTTCTTTCTTAGCTCTGCAGTCCAACAAAAATTTCCAAAACCTCACGTGAGATTTCCATTGACTCCCCTCCCCCTTGGTGAGATTTCGCCGGACTCCGCCCTCTATTTCACCACATGTAATTTATGGGTGCCCCCTAAGAACACGAGGAAGGGAATACGGATACAAGGGATCACAGGAAACCCCATATTCACCGAAGGAGCAATAATAGTTACTCTAAAAGAAGGCCAGGAGCTGGAAATGTGTCATAAGATGCAAGTGCTTCCGGCAGGAGTAGACACACTCTACGATGGAATTCTAGGTCATCATTGGTTGAAGAAGTATAGAGCCATCACAGACTGTGGAAAATCGGTGATGCGAATACAGGGATATACCCTTCAGATACAGAGTGAGGCGGAAGACAACGTTAAACAGCGACAAGAATGAATTCAGGAGGAAGCAGCGCCGTATGAGAGGACGCTATGTATTCGTGTCGGCGCACGACAAGAGAAAATAATCGAACTCGCAGTGGAAGGAGTTCAGGAAGATTCAGAAGCTGTTGCACCAAAGCAAGAAATGGCAGCAGGACTGTTGCTTCCTGAAGCACTGGTAAATGTGCAAAGAGGAAAATGTATTCTGACTGTGTTAAATATTTCAGAGGAAGAAGTCATGTTGAATAATCCACAGGTTAAGGCGGAGAAATATGAGAAGCCGCAGGAGATGGCAAGGGTGCGTGTTGCTGCATCAAAACAGAATATGCAGACACAAGAGCAAATTATAAAAAGTGAAGATGGATTAAGCTCGAAGCACTTGGCGGAGTCGGATAAACAAACTGCAAAGATGCTGTGTGCAGTGCAACCAGAAGTATTCCATTTAGAGGAAGGTACACTGCAAGACACAGACACAATAACGCAGAAAATACGGTGAAAGAAGCAGCTAGAAGATTAAAGATCTTCAAGAGAAAAACCGCAAGGGGCAGAATCGGGATCGGAAGAAAGAAGAAGATCACTCGCAGTTACAGGAGAGGCAAAAGACAAATGGCTTATTTCCAACATATCATAATGTCTTTCATTGGAAGGTAGAAATGTTGAAACATACGGCAGCGGAATGAGAAAGTTCAGGAAAAGCTGGAGGTGATGGGAAAAATGAAGAAAAGAATCAGGATAGAATACCCAAAAAGCAAGTAATTAATCTGCAAAATGGAAAAGAAAAGTCAACACAGGCAACATTAATAAGGAAGGAAAGTATAGGGATTACATCATTGATACCAAGAAGTCTATAAAACGGCGTAGAAGAAGCGCCACAGGCAGAAATAATAAAGTGTAAAATACGCGGCACAGTAAATACGCCGTCAGTAATAAATAATTTGCTAGTGAATGCAGGGAAGGTGTCACAAGCCAAAGGGAATGAAGGAAGCAGCGATAGGAAACGTACGTCGCAGGAAATAATAAAACAAATGCATAGAAAGGTTAGTGACCTAAATCAGAAGAAAATAAAGCAAGAAATAATGGCAACCAAGTAGCGTTCGTCAGTATTAGTAAAGCAAGCCAAGAAAGGAAATGAAATGAAGATAGGCATAAAAGCGAAAAAGCATGAAGTAACGGGAACAAATGGAGTTCACCAAAGATATTATGGAAGTTGAAGAGAGAAATTAAAAATGCACCAACACACGAAGCAATTAGTTATAGCGGCAGCCAGAGGAAACGGCCGACGAAAATTGTTAAAAAGAAACCAAGGGAAAACCCGAAGCCAGACTGCGAGAAACTAGCACACAAGAAAATAAGAATCAGAAGAAGATGAAACTGTAAGTCAGTACAAGGAGATGGAGAAACACCATCATTGATAGCAAGTGGATTATGGGCAGAAAACGGGAGATTAGTCCGCAAGAAAAAATAAGAAAATACGAAGAAGAAGTTGCAAAAAGCAGAAAAACAGATTCAATATTAAAATATGCAACAGTTGTATACACTACCCCAGAAGGGGTCACCACATCTGGTATTTTAAAAAGAAGGAAGAACAAGCTATAAAACGTAGTGCATATATAATGAAACAGCATTGTCAAGGAAACTAGTACACAATTCTGTTAGTACGCTAGTATTAGCATGCATTTGTCAAACGACCAAGGAGCAAGACGAGCAGACTAAAGAAATTCTGCTGAAAAGTGGGGCAAAACATGCTCGCCCTGAGAGAAAGGAAACATGGTACAACACAGTTCTATTAGTGACGTGTGGAAGAGAAAATATAAGCAGCAAGAAAGCAAGTAGCGCATGAAAGCAAGTCGGGCAGAATAACTTTGAGACGCGGAGAGTTGAATCAGCCAGCAGCATAAACAAGTGAAAACAATTTTGATGAAAATGCAAGCAATGCAAGGGCAAACCGCGAATCAGCAAGTAAGCACGAGGAACTCATGAACAGCTACAACGGAAAAGGTCACGCATAATAATACAGAACCATCAAAAGAAGGAAAGGGCAAGGAAGAACCCAGTGTATCTAAAGAAATTAGTGTTGAAATTAAAGGAAGCAGTGTGTATCGTTACAGAAGTGACAGCATTCTCGGAGAATAAAAAAAAGTCAGATGGAGCGAGATCAGGACTGTAGGCGGCGTGGCAATGCCGAATCAGGCCAACAGTAGCCTCACGACGAGCACGCCATGGCACGGCACATTGTCCTGATGCAGTGTCCAGTTGTCAGAGATGACTGATCGGATTCGATTCATTCGGTCTTGCAGGCGGGTTAGCACATGCACGTAAAAGTTTGAATTGACAGTTTCCCCAGGGGGAACGAACTCCTTATGAATCGACCCGCAACGGTCAAAAAACAAGATCAGTATTGTGTTGATCTTTGATTTGCTCATGCGAACCTTCTTTGGAAGGGGGGATGTGAAAGTGTGTCATTCTGCAGATTGTCTTTTGGTTTCCGGGTCATACTGGTATACCCCTAGTTTCATCACCTGTTGCCACACTGTCCAAAAAGTTTTCGTCTGTATGCAAAAATTTCTTGGTAAAGGTGCACATGCATTTCTTTTTGGTAGGCAGTTAGAATTTTCGGTTCCATCTTGGCGCACACCTTGCACTTGGCCAAATCCTAGTGAACAATGCGTCGAATGCTTGTGTGAGCAATGTTCAACACGTCACTAACTGCTTCAATGATTAAGCATCAGTCATTGTTTAACAGTTCTCTTACTTTGGCCACATTGTCGTCAGTTCGTGCCGTTGACGGCCATCCAGTGCGATGGTCGTCTTCAAAGAGCTCCCTACCATCTTTAAACAATTTGTGACATTCAAAAACACTGTAGTGGCTCATTGTAGTATCCCTGTAAGCCTGTATAACCATTTGTAGGATTTCGGTTGCTGATTTCTTAAGTTTTAGGCAAAATTTTATCGAATATCGCTGCTCAAGATTTTCACTAATTTTGTGCAACGACAACAACAAAACACAAGATTCACAATAACCGTTATCTATACTCAACCAAAGCCCTTAAGTGACTGCGGCTGGTATTTCTCTGATGCTAAGTGTCCCCTCCACCTCGCCCAGTCAGCCAAACCCCTCCTCCACAGCTCCGCTCGCACTACAAGAAATCAGTCCTACTGCTATTGGTATTTACCTTATATAATGAGGGCCAACTTGCAATTTGATAGCAATGGTGTTAGAATCACATTTTATTGTTTCCCAAAAATTTAAAAGTACTAACTCAAGAGTTTAAACACAAAATTCCTTCACAAAAATCAGTTCATGCAGCAAATTTCAAAGAATTCAAAAAACCAAAAATCTGCAAGCTTCTAAATGCCAAATTTTTAAGGATTTAAAGCAGGATTTAAATTATTTTTGCTGCAAACCACGAACGGAACTTTTATTTTCCTTCAAACTTAATCAGGACCGCATTTAGGCTTTGTGGGCCCCTAGGCTATACATGTGGCAGGCCCATGTCGGCAGTGGTGTAACAATTAGTGGGCGACCTTTTCTTTTCAGCTCTACTACCTGTATGTGGTGCGGGCCCCTAAGCTAAAGCCTAAGTAGCCTATGCTTAAATGTGGCTCTGGGCCTAATATCGAATTATCCTAAAATTTATAAAACCGAATGCGTTTTTTATAGCTTACTAGCAGTTACCCACGACTTCGTCCGCGTTGAAAAGTGTTGTAATATAAGATTTTCTTGAGAGGTCTGGTTGCTCAGTGGTTAGGGCGTCCAACTGGAGATGGAAAAGTCCCCAGGTTGAATCCCAGTCTTGACGAGGATTTTCTAAGGTCCTTCACCTCTGGCATAGGTTGTTGTGTGATGTGAAGTACGCCAGAATGCTCACTTGGTTCTGATTCCGTGTTGAACTGTGGGTCCTCTATATCCGGTAGCATTACTGGGTTACGTTAAGAGGCTGAGAAAGGGGCTGGTCGCGGAGACATAAAGAAGCCTTGTCACCAGGTCAGTACGACCATACAATTTATTTTAGAGCTATTTTTATTAGTAACAGTAGTGATAAATGTTGCAATAAAATAAAAATTTATTTGTGTTTCATAACTACTTCATTGAATTTTTAAAACAATAAAAATATTCTGCTTGTTAGGAGTATTTTCAGTTTAATATATCTGTATATACAATACTGAGGATTTGTCTCCTAGGTTTTGGCTATTTTCATAGCCCTAGTTTTCTTACATTTCTTTGAAAGATTTGAATTTCGTTTACCCAACATCTCTTATAATTACTAATTTCATCACACGAATAAAAATGAATATAGTTTTAATTAATGGAAGCTCAAAACGTCAAAATATTAGCAATACATTGATGGAATCGACTAAATATCAACAACAAAAAAATACTAACATCCAAACAGCAAATAAATACTTAAGTGGCCTAAAGACGTTCATTTCCATTAGTAAAATTGCGATACTAAAAGTGAATATTTTGATTTGCATTGAGTACCTGAAAAAAAACTTTAAAAAAGAAGAACTTAATTTGCTCTTTGAATATTGATTTTTTTTTTTTTTAGGATATATTGGTTCCATCAACAGAAATTTACATATTATAGTAGTAAGTATAGTAGTAATTGATTCTTTTATCCATAATAATCAGTGGTATTGCGGTAATGGTTTCTCTATCTCTGGAAACAACTGAATTACCTGTAGCGACGAGAGGAGAACATATATAAACACACAAATAAACTCAATATTTCGGTTAAACCTTAATCATGATGTAGAAAATGAGTCATGAGGCTCGGGAGGTGTGCACACGCCGAGGGTTGCTGTATTAATAGAATTAGCATTATTATCATTTATTTTATTTTTCAATTTATTTTTTTTTTTTTTTTTTTTTTTTTTTTTTGTACCACCATCTGCGTATTTATATACAATATCTCAGCCCCACCGCCATATTGATAATCCACCTAGTCATGTAGCAACCCTCGGCGTGTGCACACCTCCCGAGCCTCATGACTCATTTTCTACATCATGATTAAGGTTTAACCGAAATATTGAGTTTATTTGTGTGTTTATATATGTTCTCCTCTCGTCGCTGCCGTCAACTTTGGTGAGTGATGAGTCATTTTCCCTGTCCTTACAATTATATTGCCTAAAGCAGTTTCCTTTTTCCTTAGTTGAATTACCTGTAGACCAGTTTACTATAGTTCATTCGTTTCGATCCATTAATTCTGCGCTAAAATATAAATTTCAATATTAAAGTAGTAATAGATTGTTTCTTCATATTCGGTTTCTTATTCTGCATACAGAATTGAATGACTACTGGCGAATTACCACTCCGCTTTTCCGCCACTCCACTATCTGAATAAAACATTGATAAATTTCAAAAATTTACTTCGGGCAACGCCGCATGGTTCTGCTAAATCGTCCAAGCTTAATATAGATCTTTTGTTACAATATCGGTACAAGGCGATACATGATGTCACTAAAATGGCGCTCATGAAAGAAGCTTAATAACTAATAATGTTTCAGTTCTCATTCTGGCCCAGGCTGCGTTTTAAAATTACCGCTAGAAAATCAAAGCTTCTATCACTCGCACATTAATACATTCACTATATTGTATGTCAGTGATGTCATGAATAGCGAAATAAACTTGACTTATTATTAACGCAGTAAATTAAATACTGAATACGTCTAAAACTACATTCAGCCGCATGAACTATGTCGTCAGCTTCATGACAGTTATTGAGGTAACGTAATTAAAACATTTATGTTAAAATGCTTTTAACTTACAGTGTACAACGGAAAGTACACAATTCTCTACGATCGTTAATATTGCTGGTCAAATGTACATCGCGATAAAGTGACTTTTATTGCTCGTGATTTAGTAAGGTGTATAGTGAATTTAATTGTGATAGTAATTTATGATATACTAATTAGGAATTTTGATATAGAAAATTCTGTTACCACTTGAAATGTAGGTCCAGAGCATTTAATGTGTTGAGATGTGTTCCTATCGTTTGATTTTGTAGCGGCAGTATTAGCAGAAATGTGGTTTGGTTGAAATGCTGCCTGGACCAGAATGTTTTTTGTTACAACAGATGGCAGAAGGAATTTAGTTGTTATGCTCTGTGCAAATGACGTGTATTGTGTTGTAAACGACTTTCAGTGTTACTTCATGAAACAATAAGTTTCTACATTAGCCCATTGAATACATTCGTTTTAATTGTAGCATTCGATAGATATTTGCAGAATATGGAACAGTAAATAAAAAGCAGTACTATTCATACAAAAATTCTGAACAAAAAATAAAAAGGGTTAGTTAAGTTTTAAATTTCGGCAAAAATAATTTGTAATACACAGACTGTATAGTAACAAAAAAGAAACAGGAAATAACTTAAACCTAGATAGAATGGAATCCTTTACATTTTTATAAATACGACATTTGGGGCACGACCATTTTGCACTTTCAATGAACCGACTTTCGTGCTGGTATACTCATAGCATTTTACTTTTTTTCCAAGCTTTGATTTTTTATATTTATTATAACGCATATATTACGAACGAAATTATGGTGTAATATTTGATATGTCATACTATTTTATGTAAGCAAATGAAAACATCTTTTTGCGAACTTGACAACAGTACCTACCATTCTTTTTTTAATTTAAGGTTAAGAACAGATTTATATTTCCTGCTTCCAAACTATTATTTGTGAAGTGCGTCAGTTTTATCTTATATCTTTAAACGAGCAATTCTTGTATATATATATATATATTTCGGATTTCGGAAACGGCTGTGACGATTTGGATGAAATTTGGTATTTAGATAATGTTTTTACTTTTAAGATTACCTGAATAGTTGTCTTCCCTACTAAAAAGCGAGTTTACAAAATATGAACAATTTTGTCACTCCATATATCGAAAACGGCACTAGCGCCATCTCGTAGACAATTCAGGTACCAGAAAGCCTACAAATAGATTTTCTTTGATTCCAAAGAATAAGTAAACGAACAGTTCTTGTATACTGGCTGACCCGTGGAAATATTAGCACTGCAAGTTCAATTGTAAAACATTTAAAAAGAAAGATAATTAAAAATTTATCAATGGTTTTATCAGAGGTGATAACTTTACAGAAACTTCTTTGAAATTAATATTACCGGTACCAGTTATAAAGTAATCATCGTTTACTTTTTGACTATAAATAGTGGTTGTTAGTTAGCCATTAAATACTACCACCTTAATTATAAAACATATTTCGATTTCTGAAAAGCCGCGTGCGAGTGCACATACGAAAAAACGGGTTCAGATAAATAGAATCTTGCCTTTTGAATCGTCTGACCTTGTGCTTTATTGTTTATAACGAAGGTTACTTCTTATGGAATTGTTTTATTATCATTTTGAAATGCTGATCAGAAGATGTGAGATTACTGCGAGGTATGAGCATAGTTTTATCGGAGTGAATAAATATAGCACAGATGATGTTCTATTGACGTCACAACCTGATGATGAATTCTCATAGTACTCGATGAAACATATCGAAAATAAATAATAAATTTTCTTGGTTTTCGAGATATAGCATGTCAAAAATCAGTTATAGGTATAGTTCCTTGTGCTTTTGGCGACGTTTCTTTTGGCCCAGGCCGTATTTCAACCTAACAAAAACCACTAGGTACAAAATAAAACATTGAAAGTACATTTCCACCATATAGACATAGTGCTTTTGGTGGATTTTTTTCTGGTCCAGGACGGATCTAATCCTAACCTCTTCACTTTTGAGATATAATATCCCCAGAACTAAGTGAGATATCAGAAAAATAAATTCCTTATTTTCGATTTGTCTCGACGAGTTTCATACGAATTCATCAAACTTGGCTATGGCGAAATTTGTCTTCTGGTTCAGGTCGCATTTCAACCAACCACGTCAATTTTGAGATACAATATCTCGAGAACTAAGCGAAATATTTAAAAAAATATATTTTTTACCTTCAATTTTTCTCGTCGAGTTACATAAGAATCCATCATCAAGGGTTATCGTAGAATCCTTTGAATTACCACAAATCTCGCACCATTAATTAATACCAAACTGGCATTAAAATTTCTGTTTAACATATTAATAGAATTTTTTTTTTAAAGCAATTTGTGAGGCCGTCTCGCAAATGGATCTAGCGATTTGGATGAAATTTCACATGTAGATAACGTTTTGATTTTCAAGTTTTTAACACGATTTTTATAAAAAATAAATAAAAAAAGGAGCAACTTTTGTATTTGGTTTCTCGAAAACGGCTCTAACCTCATTACGTAGAAGGTTCAGGTACCAGTAAGCCTACTGATGTTAGTTAAACTTCTCTTTGGTTAACTGTGCACCTCAAAACGCCTAGGAAGCCTTCAAGCCTTATACTTTAATCAAACTTTACTCGAAATCTTGGATACTGAACAGAAATCGAAAGATACCGAGCGAAGATCGGTCACCCAGGTACTGGCTTTTAAACTAAACACAAACTTCCATATGTAAGTAGGTTTTTGCTTTTATTTCTGAGAAGTAGTGTTTGCGATTTACTTAAAAAGCAAAGAGTAAACGTGGCACGGCTATCTACGAAGTAGGAAACTCTTTGTTGCTTCCGAATTGATATTAATAGCAATTTCTAAATGAACTATGCGTTTTTGCGGGATAAAATCTATCCTATTGCACTTTGCACGCAATTAACTGACTTCATGCCAAATTTCATTTAAATATGTTGAGTTATTAAGGCGCGATTGATTGCCGACATACATCCAAACACACATCCGAACTTTCTCATTTATAGATATATAGATTAAGTGCTGCTTACTTTGATAAGGCTATTTTGTAGAGTGGATTGTTGAAAGAAAGAAAAATCAGAAATTAGACTCTTATAATGATATAAAATAAATCATAAGTTCCAAAACAGAAAATATATAAATACTACTGTTAATCAGAATGATAACTTTAATGTACCAATAGCAATTGTTCAATGTTTCAATTCAAATGAGTGAGGTATTGCCTCAAATCTTGACATTTGGTTATTAGTAACTGACTACCCAAACCCCCTTAAAACAAAAACCAGATTGGTTACTTTCATGAGGTATGAAGATGGAAAAGTTATCAAAAACATTATTGCAATAGTCCACAATGCAGGATAGGCAACAGGTATCTCATTCTGAAACCAGAACTGTTCATACCCCTTTTTGAACTATCCCTTACATTCTTCATTAGAGCTTATTTCCATCATTTATTCTTGTAACATATCAGATTCTTCAATGGCGCCATACCCATCAGTAACCCAATGGGTTAATCCCCAGTCAAAACATTCTCCAACTTGGTTTTGAAGTCTGTGTAAAGGTTATTAAATTGAAAATAAGCCAAAACATTATCAATGACAAATTGGGGAGCTGAAAAATTTCATGCCTTACAATGTTTTGCTTGAATAAAATAATTCTGAAATTATGGACTTTGTTTTTACTAAATTTATGCTGTTGTACTGCAGCTGCAAATTAACATCATTAAATTTAGTAAATCAATCTGTTAAATAAGAAATATCTGTTTCTCATTTCATCTACACTAGAAAGTTGAAAGTTCTTTACAAAATGAGACTGTGCATCACGTGGAGTCCGAAATGTCTTTGTCATTGATATGGACACCACCCCTTCCCCAGATTGCCATTCTAGAGAACATGCTCTGAAAAATCAAAATTTGTTATTTATTGTGCTAGACAGCTGTAATGTTTCTACTACCAAAAGCTAATAAATTAAATAGGAGTATGAATGAATGGAAAAGTTTTAACACAACGTAACCAACTGAAAAGAAAGCAGAACT
Organism: Vandiemenella viatica; assembly: GCA_031002005.1. Taxonomy (NCBI): domain Eukaryota; kingdom Metazoa; phylum Arthropoda; class Insecta; order Orthoptera; family Morabidae; genus Vandiemenella; species Vandiemenella viatica. The sequence continues at coordinate 381,170,315 of JARYHS010008074.1, forward strand.
TGAAAACATTAATACTCGAGCAAATACACTAAAGCAAAATAAACAACAGACCAAATTAAGTAAGTACTAAAAGAATTTAGAAATGTAAAATTATCAGGACCTTGAACTGATAAAATATGAACGACATATACTGAATACAAAAAAAATTTACTCAGTTTTTCTTGCAAAAACTGTTAAGTAGAGGACTGGATTTTAGCATACATTAGTTCAATTTATGATTTTTTTTTATGACTAAAGGTAATGCAAAAACTGTAGCTGTAAATGGGACTGGATAAAATGCTTTCATAAAAAAAATCATTACTAGGGAATCAGTATGCAGAATGAAACTACTGGATCAAGAAATCCACACCCATTCTAGCTTGTGCATTATCTGACGTAAATAACAAGGCTCTAAGATTTCTGTTATTGTTTTTGGCATTTAAAGGTGTAGACATCTAGGTCATTATAGCTGTGTCTAAAAATGGTACGACAATGTTGCTTAAAACTTAATTATCGTCTGCATTTATGTCTGTAAAGGGGACACAGACAGTAGAATAAAATGAAATATTAAAATATTGACCAAAATATCATTTGCATGAATGACTGTAAAGAGGTTGACCACACAGATAGCAAAATAAAGTAAAGCGCTAAAATTACGGCTGTAAACTGGCCACAAAAAAATTAACACTGACTGGTTGTCTGTAAATGGCCAACCAGATTAAACGAGCAATAAAACAATAAACTAGCTGGCTGGTTGTAAAAGGGCCAGCCAAATATAAAATGTCAAACTTAACAAAAGAAACTTAAATTCTTAAAAGATAAGAACAGTTCTTGGATTGGTTGTTGTAAAAAGACCACCAATCCATTCCAAAACCTTGGCCAATCTGCCCAAAATTTTTGGGACTAGAGCAGCCAAATTACAAAACTTAAAACCTAAGCCACATTGTCACTGTTTAAAATAAGATCATTGGCTAGGCCAAAATCTGCCCTTAAATCTAAAAATAACACACAATCAGTTATAATATGGCGCCCCATCAAAAGGTACGCCACAAGCATCACATTCCAGTGGATTCTCCTGGCGGAGAAGAAAACTGTCAGAGGACAATGGCCTATGTGGAGGCAAGTAAGAAGAACCTCATCCCCTCTTGACCGCTGGAAGGAGCAGCTCTGTTGCTGAACCGTCAATTTGACTAGCTAGATCTTACTATGCTCAACTTCAAGCCACTGCATCTGCCAAAAATCAAAGTCAATTATTTTCGACACTAAGGCAATGACTGACTTTGGGACTGGAACAAAGTCAATTCCGACCTTGTTGCAAGCTAACTTGGCAGTTTCATCAGCTGCCTCATTCCCCGATTCCCATATGGCCCAGTACCCAGCAGAGTGAAACCTCCTTTCCACAGGATTGGAGAGTGTCCTATATGTCCTGGGTATTCTGCTGGGTATATTTTTACTAATGCCTGAATACAACTGAGGGCATTACCTTCATATGCTGGAGCGACTTTAACAAAGTGTAACACTCAGCGGTGTAAACACTGCGCCTGCTGTTCAGCTCGTATTTGTGAGTCGTTCAAGGGAATGCTACAGAGCAACCTGCTTGACCCATCAGTGTATACTGGGGTAAAAGTATGATGCTGATTTAAAACATAACTAAAAACATTAATAAAAACAGTCACCAGTAACCAGTTTTTTATGCCAAGAGTTCTAAAGTTGTTCTGAGCCTCTTTAAAAGCCAGGAAGGAGATTTACTCCAACCCTGGTGATAAAAAGAGGTCAGCTCAAACCAATATTCTTCTAAAATAGTCCTTGCATGGTAGCTGAACACTTTGGTTGCTCTACGGTGATTGATGTAAAGCCATTCGAAATTTGTATGAATAACTACATCACACATGGGACTTCCAGGTGTTATTTCAATGTGCAAGTAGTGTCACACCACGAGGAAATGTCGACAGATGGTAAGCGGCATCTCACCTGAATCGCTCAAATGCGGACAATCGGGTTGGTGCAGTAGGCACCCATGGTGAGCCAAATTCCTGCATGGTGCGCAGTATCTAATATTCGGAGATAACTGTCACATGCCGAACCATACAGGACGCAGCCGTAACCTTACAAAGATTGTATTAAATTGTCTGCACCACATGACCTGTCACACAGATATTTTAAAAAGTTTAGAGCTTTCACATATCTAAGTTGCGGCCGCTAACCTAGGCTAGCTGTCACAACGAATATGACGATTGTGATGTTAAATAAAGAGATTTTATAGACAGAATTAAGATTGTATCTTTTGCGAATTATTTCTTTTTGTTTGTTCTGCCTAAAATCCTCTCATAGCAACAACGACCTGTCTGTAATAATTTTGAATTAAGTTTGTTCCCAAAGATTTGCAGGTTCTTTTCTACTCACGATCTATCAATTTTCTCGCCACAACTATTATTTCCAAACTCTCACTATGAAACTATTATTATTTCAAAACTTAATCCGCTGCTAGATTAATCTGTCGAGTCTACTGGAGATTGTGATGCCACAACAACATTCAGTAATATCATTGGAATACTGCTGCAGTCGGTCGCAAAACATATTATTCTCAAGCAGTAATTCCATTGTAATACAGCCTGGACCATTATTTTCAAGCAGAAATTAGGTTTTAATAAAGCCTGGACCAGCACGAAATCGTTAAATGTACTTCGGAAAGAATTTATAGTGGAGTCTTGCGTCTGACCACTGCAGTATTATGACAACAACTCCTGGCGGAATCACGAACTCCAGTAATCCCAATCTGTCTTACTCACCAGCTCTACCAACAATTCTTTTTGTTCATTTTCCAGTGATCCTATATTTTCAAACACATCAGAGCAAATAAACTTTATTAGACCTGCTATTCTTTTTTTATTATTATTAATTCCTTGAACCCCCTTTATCAGTTTAAATATATAATTTTACTTATTTTTTATGAACTGCTGTGTTACATAGCATCTAAAATGAGGCCCAGAAACCAAACAGTTTCAGTGAAACTTATTACTGTGTACCTCAAGGTAAAAAGTATAAACTGAGTTTTCTCGGCAGAGAAACAAAAACTGATGCTACTGACCATTCATACAGCCTGTTTAGTGCAAGTTGTAGCTGCCGCTCCTCACGTCTCAGGCTAAATGATGTACAAAATATTATAAAGCCATCCATGTATAAGAGTACCAGATAGGACTCATTATGCTGTTAATCCCAATATCGAAAGGGTCACGCTTAAAAATGACTTTTGGGGAACACCATTTTCCTGAAGAAAAAAAATCTGACACTTCACTATGGACTCTGTACTGGAATCAATGTCCTGACAAAAATGATTTTGAAAAATGGGTCAGATTTCCTATTAGTCCCCATTCATGTAATTGTTTCAAAATAACTTGCCGCAAGGTAGCATCATACGCCTTTTTGATGTAAAAAAAAAAAAAAAAAAAAAAAAAAAAACATAAACAACCACACGGTGTTGGCTGCAGATAAATGCATCATCCTGTATTTCTGCTTCCAGCAGGATCGGATTGTCCATGGTGGAACGAAACTTCCTGAATCTGTAATTAAATTGGCTCAGAAGATTTTTGGACTAAAGACATCAGATGATGTGATTTACCAATCTCTTTAGTGTCTTCCCCATACAGCTTGTCAAGGCAATACTACGATAGGTGCCTGGAGACATCTTGTGCTTTCTAGGTTTTAAAACAGGTATTAACATTGTTCCATGCCGTAAGTCGGGGAAGTATCCCTTGGTCCATATACCGTTAAAAATATCCAGATATGTTTACTAAAATGCCTCAGCATCTGGTACTGGATCAGGTCAGGACATGCGCGGTGTTTAATACCGACTCCAGCTCGCAAAATTTAATGGGCTACTGTAAGCCTCCGCAACTGATAAACTGAAGCTCAGCCTGTGTTGTTCTTCGTTACTGGAGCCGAAGGTCCAAATTGCCAGATGAAGTGATGGCAGCAAAATACTCTGTCATCAGCTGCACTATGCTTTCTGCACTGGTAACTACATGCCCCTGATCCAGTAATTCAATTACCAGGGGTCAAGAGAACCTTCAGATGTATGGCAGACAGACTCCCATGATATATATAGTCCACATCAATTCAGCAGGGGAAGAAAAAAATCTTACCTTCATAGTCTTTGAATTTAACATGTTAAGATTAAGGTGAAAGTAAGATAACTGTATATTTATGTTTTGCCCCAAAAAAATTTTGCTCGCGATAAAGGCGATCAAATATGGGACCCCAGGCACCATTTCTCATGTGCAGTTTTCGATAAAAATTTAAAGTCCTATCTTTGGGACATTGCAAAATATTTTGTTGCAATGTTTAAAATGATGTACATAATTATGAAATATGTGTTCAACTTTTCTTTGATGCAGCCTTCCGATTTTTTTTTTTTTTTTTAACAAAAAGATTTTTTTCAAAAATGCCAATCACAAACCTTTGAATTTTTTACTGTTTATCACTATCATTGAGTACTGCAGTCCCTAAAATGGACAACTTTTGAGTTTTACAAACATCATAGTCGCATACTGGTCTCATGAAACCAAAATATAGTCTTCAACATGACATTTTAATTCTCAATTTTAAAACCAATTAGAAATTCAATGAACTAAAAATATGTTTAAATGCATCAGTATCTTGCTTTGATATACAGGGTGTTACAAAAAGGTACGGCCAAACTTTCAGGAAACATTCCTCACACACAAACAAAGAAAATATGTTATGTGGACATTTGTCCGGAAACACTTACTTTCCATGTTAGAGCTCATTTTATTACTTCTCTTCAAATCACATTATATATGGAATGGAAACACACAGCAACAGAACGTACCAGCGTGACTTCAAACACTTTGTTACAGGAAATGTTCAAAATGTAGTCCGTTAGCGAGGATACATGCATCCACCCTCCGTCGCATGGAATCCCTGATGCGCTGATGCAGCCCTGGAGAATGGCGTATTGTATCACAGCCGTCCACAATATGAGCACGAAGAGTCTCTACATTTGGTACCGGGGTTGCGTAGACGAGGGCTTTCAAATGCCCCCATAATTGGAAGTCAAGAGGGTTGAGGTCAGGAGAGCGTTTAATGTGATTTGAAGAAAAGTAATAAAATGAGCTTCAACATGGAAAGTAAGCGTTTCCGGACACATGTCCACATAACATATTTTCTTTATTTGTGTGTGAGGAATGTTTCCTGAAAGTTTGGCCGTACCTTTTTGTAACACCCTGTATAATATAATTGATAAAAATTGTGATGGTGCGCACGCTACGATGGCAATCTCCCTACACACCCCTAAACTAATTTTTACTTTAAATTCTGTGTTTTTTATAAATTATTCATCAATTCTCTTGGCAATTTATTCCAATATCTTACACCCTTTCCTCCGAAATAAAATTTCCCCATGCCCTTATGCCTGAAATCAAGTGCCAGCTTGTGGTCATGGTAATCTTTACTCTTCCACGCACCTCTCTTAATTTTCCCACCAATATCTTTCCATGTTTCATTGCCAATATATGCCTTGTACACACCAATGACTCTCTTCACCCTCCTTCCATCCTCCAATGAATCCCATTCCACCTCCTTTCATCTTAGTTACAGATTGTTTTGTGGTAATTTCCAAAGACAAATCTGGCAGCTCTTCTCTGCACCCCTCCAAATTCTGTATTTAATACACAAAGTGTGGGTCCCAAACTACACTACCATATTCCAGCAGTGGTCTGACCAAAGTTTTGTATCCCAATTCCCTTACTTCTTTAGTGCATCCCCTCATCACTCTTTCAAACAAGTGAAGGATTTTGAACCCTTTCCCAACTACATGTCAAATATGTCCTGCCCAGTTAAGTCTGCTATCAAATGTTATGCCAAGGTATTTATATTTCAAGTCTTCAATAAGTAGCTCCTTCCCCACTTTATAATCATAATCAACCTTTAGATTTATATCTGTGTACCTAATAACCTGGCTCTTCTTAGCATTTAAATTAATTTCATGTTGACTCGCCCACCTCTATAAGATCACCCTGCAGCTGTCTACAGTCTTCTATTGTTTTGAACCTTTTCTACAACATTATATCATCTGCAAACAATCTAACTTCTGACAGTAAACCATTAACACAATCATTCATTAGAATAATTAATAGCAATGGTCCCAATGTACTACCCTGTGGAACTCCCATGTTCACCCCTACTTCTTTTGAAACTGCATTTCCTACCCTAACTTTTTGCTTTCTTCCTTTCAGGAATTCTTCTACCGGCAGTTCTGTCATTACCATGGTGCCACAATCTGATGGTAAATTCTTAAATAACTCGACAAAACAAATCAAAAATAAAGAGTAAAGTTTTTTGATATTTCACTTAGTTTTCGAGATATAGCATTTCAGAAATCAGTTATAGATGTAGTCCCTTGTGCTTTTGGTGACATTTCTTCTGGTCCAGGCTGTATTTCAACCTAACAACAACCACTAGGAAGAAAATAATACACCTATAGTGCATTTACACCGTGTAGATATAGTGGTTTTGACGATTTTTTTTCCTGGTCCGGGTTGGATCTCACACTAACCGCCACACTTTTGAGAAACATCATCTCGAGAACTAAGTGAGATATATATATATATAACATATACATATAAATAAAAGAAATTATATATTTTCAATTTGTCTTTTCGAGTTATATACGAACTCGTCATCAAATTTGGCTATGGCAAAATTTTTCTTCTGGTCCAAGTCGCATTTCAACCTAATGACATCAACATTTCAACCTAACAACGTCAATTGTGAGGTACAATATCTAGAAAACTAAGCGAGATATAAAAAAAAAAAAAAAAAAAAAATCTTTACTTTCAATTTGTCTCGTCGAGTTACATAAGAATCCATCATCAAATTGCAGCGCCACGGTTATCATAGAATCAACCGTATTATGCTCATCAGATCTTAGAAATAATTCATTGAGGTCACTAAGAGCCTATCCAGTTTTTTTTTTTATACAAGTAATTAATTTTGACGGAATATATGTCCAGTTTTAATATTTGTGATATGTCTTGGAAAGGTCTAGTGCTACACTATCAGTTTGCACTCATTCACCCATTTCATTTCAAATGTGCTTTGCACACAGCTCACTTTGGGATTCTACGATAACTGTGGTGCCGCAATTCGATGGATTACTATGTAATTTGCCAGGGGGTATACAGGCGATGAAGCATTGAAAGATATTGGAGTAGGTATGAAAAGTAGTGCATGGAAGGGAAAAGATGACCATGACCACAAGCTGACACTCGATTTCAGGCACAAGGGTGTCAGTAGATTCTCTTTTTTAAGTAAGGGTGTCAGGGATTGGAATGAGTTACCAAGAGAAATGATGAATAATTTACTGAAAACGTTGAAAGAATTTAAAGATAAAATTTGCAAAGGGCAAATGTAGGTGAGTGCAGGATAGGGGGAAGATGGGGGCGTAGGGAAATTGCCACCAGAGCCTGTACTCTATTGCAATTAAATTAAGACAAATTAAAAGCAACCATTTATATATATATATATATATATATATATATATATATATATATATATATATATATATCCCTTAGTTCCCTAGATACTTAATCTCAAAATTGACGTGATTAGGTTGAAATGCAGCCTGGAGCAGAAAAAAAATTTTGCAATAGCCAAATTTGGTAATGAATTCGTAGACGAGAAAAAATTGAAAACATAGATTTTTCTCTCTCTCTCTCAGTTCTACAGATATTGTATCTCAAAAGTAAGGTTAGATCCGGCATGTACCCCCCCCCTTTTTTTTTACGAAAACCACTATATCTACACAGTGGAAATGCACTATAGGCGTTTTATTTTTTTTCTAGTGGTTGTTGTTAGGTTTAAATATGGCCTGGACCAGAAGAAATGTCATCAAAAGCAGAAGGAACTATAACTATCACTTATTTTTAACATGCTATATCTTGAAAACCAAGCAAGATATTAAAAAAAAATTATTCTTTATTATCGATTTCTTTTTTTGCTGAGTTCTACAAGAATTCATCATCAGATTGGGGCATCATGGTAATGATAGAACTGCCCTTCTAACCAGCAAATCACCTTTTTATCAACTCAGATAGTTTTTACCTTATTTAGCACCATTTTACTTACTGAATATCCTCTGTTAATTTCCACAAATTTAGTTGGTGCTCCCTGCAGTCCCTCCAATCCATCATTTGATACTCATAATATGGAATCCATATCACCTTACCAAGCGCGTCTCCTGGAGATCGTGATACCCTTAGAACAACTTTCCACTACACAAGACGAGATAATACTGTGGCAGTCAACTATCAGACTAATTATTATCAAACATTAATTAGGTTGGTATGAACCTTGGGTCAGTATAACATCACAAGAACTACTATATAAAGTGGCTTTGGAAGTAGTTACAGCAGAATTATGCTGGTACAAGATTTATACCTAATCACTGTCTGAAAAATAGATCGGCATCAGTATTACGATGCCATTACCTCACACAGGGAAGGTTGCTTTAGCAGTATGATGATCACCAGTAATGCCATCAAAGTTTCATAACCCATATGTCTTACTTCTCTAGTAAATCCTCTCTGATACATGCAACACTCCAAACCATTTGTTTACCTCTCTAATCTGCTCTATTCAGTTTAACTTACTGTCAACTGATATTCGCAATTATTTACATTTTATTTCTTCAACAAGCAAATTCCTTTCCACTGGTAATCATACATAGCCTTTATTTTCCTTACTATATAGGTACCTAACAAGGTGATTCTTCTAGGCATTTATCTTCATTCAATGCCAGTTTTCGGCATGCATACAACATTGACACAAATCAGAAAATGGTGCTATTGTACATGAATTGTCAAATGTATGGGATATCAAGGCATCTGAAATTTAACAATCACTAGCATACAGTTACAATGGACATTCCTTTGGCACTACCCTTGTAGACTAACAATTCTGCATTCCTTATCAGTTTGGTCTTTGAATTATAAATGACACATTCTTTATAATAATAGCTATCTTATAAGTTTATGCAAAATGTATGCAGGTAATTAAATGGACATAACTAAATTTCATTAAAATCGATATAATCACACCTCGTCAAAACGAAAGTAAGAGTACTGACTCCTAATACCGTATTTTCATATTATTACCTGGTCACCTTCAAAAGTAAATAAATGAAACACTAACCGATCGAAAATAGGGGGCAAAAGTACAATAACCAGCGCATAATCCACATTTCACTTGTTAGCACCTGTCAAAAACACAAACACATACACTATGAGCCAACCACAGATTTTCCCAAAATACATCGAATAAAAACATCGATGTATTTTTTAAGTGGACACCCCTACTAGGAACTAGGAAGTAGGAACAGAGACAAGAATATATACACACTTATGATCAGAGACAATATGATTTAGAGATAGATCACAAATAACTAAACGGCTACAAATAACCGTTATTTTAAAACGCCATTTAGCAGGTAGCGGCCAAACCGATAACTGGAGCAATTCAAATAACTGTCAGCACCTCCATCTTACAGCGCTGTAATTGTTCATCAACCTCCCACTACGAGTGCATCAGTCACCGCTTATTGCTTCTCTCACCGTTATTAATTGCAATAGCTACCAGTAGAGTAAGGGTTTGGGAGAAGCTATAATAGCCTTTTACAACCAAATGTCAACCTCTCCTTCGCGTGGTGCATCCTGTTTGCACGGACGAGGCTCTGGCGACTGAATGATTCCCGGTGTAAGGAGTCACCCACTACTTGCCAACGGCCTCCGAAAGGAGGGCGGAAGAGCGGAGAGTGGTCCAGGGCAGCCTGTTGCCCTTGGGGCTCGAAGCGGCTCCAAAAGGCGAACGAATCAGAAATGATCAACGGCAAGGGGACGCAGAAGGTAACGGGAAACCATTGCATTAAAGACACAAAGGGTATCCCGAGGACATGTAATCCTCTCAAATTACATATATCATGATGGCTTCTTCCTGGGTAAAATATTCCGGAGGTAAAATAGTCCCCCAATCGGATCTCCGGGTGGGGATTGCCCAGGGAGGAGTCATCACAATGGATAGAAACATTCTACGAGTCTGAGCGTGGAATGTTAGAAGTCTGATTGGGCAGGTAGGTTAGAAAACTTAAAAAGGGAGATGGAACGGCTTAAGTTAGGTGTTGTTGGGATTAGTGAGATTAAAGGGAAGGACGCGCAGGATTTCTGGTCTGGGGAATACAGGATAATTAGCACACAAGCATTCAATGCATTTACTGGTGGGATTTGTAATGAATAAGAGAGTACGGAAACGGGTGAGTTATTTTGAACAGTTTAGTGACAGGATTATTTTGATGAGGTTAGAAATTAAGCCCGCTCCAACCACGTTAGTACATGCCAACGTCGCAGGAAGATGACGAAGAAATACAAAAAATACACACCGAAATTGAAGAATTAATCCAATACCGTATGTGAAGGGAGAGTAAAATCTAATGATCATGGGTGATTGGAATGCGATAGTTGAAGAAGGAAAAAAGGGGAATACTGTAAGAAGTTTTGGGCTAGGAGAAAGAAATGAACGAGGAAGCAGGATGTTAGAATTTTGTGAAAGATATAAGCTAGTAGTGGCAAACATACTGTTTAAGAACCATACAAGAAGGATATATAACTGGAAACGTCCTGGGGATACAGGCAGATACCAGTTAGATTATATCATGGTCAAACAGAGATTCACGAATCAAGTTCTAGACTGTAAAGCGTGCACAGGAGCAGACATATACTCTGACCATAATTTGATAGTAATGGAGTGCAGGATGAAATTCAAACGAATAAGGAAGCAGCATAAGCAGGACATACTGGAAGTGAATAAATTGAAAAAATCTAGTGCGAGACAAAAATTTGCAGAAATGGTAGACTTAGGACTAAGAAATAACTCTGAAAGGAGCTCAACCGAGGACGAATGGAATGCATTAAAGATCGAAATAATGAAAGCTGGTAAAGAAACATTAGGCTTTAGGGAACAAGCAGCCCGAAAATCTTGGATCACAGAAGAAATTTTGTAACTGATGGATCAGAGGAGAAGGTACAAAAATGCTCAGAATGAAGCAGGAATAGACCAATACAGGCAATTTAGAAATCAAATAAACAGGAAATACAAAAAAGCAAAAGAAAAATGGCTAGAAGAAAAGTGTGATGAAGTAGAAAAGGAAATGGCCATAGGTAAAGTAGATGTTGCAGATCAAACAGAATTTTTGAGAAATAAAGAATAGAGGTGTGAACATTAAAGCCGCCGATGGGAAACCTCTTTTAAGCTCAGATGATAGAGCTAACCAATGGAAGGAATACATTATGATACTGTATGATGGGGACGACTTGAACAATACCGTAATAGAAAACGAAGTCGACGTCAACACTGAAGACTTAGGAGATCCTGTTTTGCGGACAGAATTTAATAAAGCTCTGAATAAATTGAAAGAAAATAAGCCAGTTGGAATTGATGAGATACCTGCAGAACTTCTTAAATCCCTAGGAGAATAAGGAATTGAAAGATTATTCAAGCTGATATCAAAAAATTATGAAACAGGAGAAATTCCAACTGATTTTAATAAAAATATCATGTTCACACTTCCAAAGAAAGCACAAGCCGACAAATGTTTGGTTTAGGTTTAGGAAAAATCGCTGTAAAAGGGAAGCAATTCTGGCTTGAAGATTAATACTTGAAGGGCGGATCAAGAAAAATAAATATACTTTTATGGCATTTGTTGATATAGAAAAAGCTATTGATAATGTTAGGTGGGCCAAGATGTTCAAAATTTTAAAGAAGTCAGGCCTAAAGTATCGAGATGGAAGAATACTTTATAAACTATTTAAGAATCAAGAGACTGTAACAAAAGTAGAGAATCATGAGAGACAAGCATCAGTTAAAAAGGGTGTGAGACATTGTTGTAGTCTATCTCCGTTAATATTCAACTTGTATGTAGATGAAGCAATAAAGAAAGTAAAAGAAAAATTTCCATGCAGCATAGGTATTCAGGGAGAAAAAACCAGCATGCTGCTATTTCCTGATGGCATTGTCTTGATAGCAGAAAGGGCTGAGGATATTGAGAAATTACTGAATGGCATGAAAAATATACTGAAGGAAGATTTTGGTTTGAATATAAATCAAAGCAACACAAAGTGATGAAATGTAGTAGAAATTATACAAATAATAGCAGATTAAATACAAAAATAGGATCGGATGCAATTGGAGAAGTAAGTGAATTCTGTTATTTGGGAAGCAAAATTACAACCTATGGCCGAAGCAGGAATGATGTTAAAAGCAGAATAGTTCTAGCAAAAAGAGCCTTCATGAAAAAGAGAAATCTTTTAGTTTCAAACATTGATCTAGGAATTAGAAAGAACGTTTTAAAAATCTATGTGTGGAGCACAGCACTTTATGGTAGCGAAACGTGGACCTTAGGAATACCAGAAATAAAGAAAATTGAAGCATTTGAAATGTGGTGCTACAGAAGAATGCTGAAAATTAAATGGTCATTCAAAGTACGGAATGAACGAGTTTTGGAAATGATGGGTGAGGACAGAAGATTGTGAAAGAAGCTTACAGAAAGAAGATACTGGCTCGTAGGTCATAGTTTGAGACATGCTGGATTGGTCTAAGGTATGAACTGTAGAGGAAGACAGAGATTAGAATATTTTAAGCAGATAATTGAGGACGTGGGATGTTAGGGATATGTAGAGATGAAGAGGTTAGCACAAGAGAGGAAAGGATGGAGGATTGCATCAACCAGTCGAAAGACTGATGACAGAAAAAAAGCTACCACTAGATGACACTACCATCCCAAAACGCTAATAGCTACTTGCCAGTACCTTCTCTGGTTGATTACGTAGCAACACGATCGCGTTTCGCTGCTCTATAAAACGTTCATTTACACGTTTTTTTTCGATTATACGGGAGAAATAGTGTAACTCAGATTACAGACTGTGTATTTATTGCGTATTATTTTAGTTGGGTTTACTTATCTTAATTTTTCGTTTTATTTTCTCGTTGAAGTTATCTTATTCGCTGTGAACAAGACTTTCTTTCATCTTCCTATTTTCATGTGTCTCTATATCCATCGGTCATAAATGTTTGCCTGAAGTTAAGGAAGGATGTATGAAGAAACATGTACTTGCAGTATTGCCATGTCAGGCGGCCCAAGTACTACATCATAGTCGACTTCGCTGGCAGTAAAAATGACATATTCGCAGATGAACCAATGCGTAACGGGCATCGAGATACAACGTGATTTGACTAACACAACACTGCAGACGCCATTCCATTTCGATGACGGACAAGTTAACGGTAGCCTGCACGACTCACGTGTTTCAATGAAGAGATGCACTTCGCCCATCCTATTGGGCATAACGAAGCAACCACATGCTGAATTACGTACCTATTCCAAGCTCAGGGTGCCAGTGTCGCAAATATCCTTGTCAAACATCGACAAGAAAGCCACTAAGAAAAATAAGATGGGAGTTTCACCTGCAATTAAGGATGGCAGTTATGGGCCAACTAACGTCATGACTACTAGTACTTACCATGACATGAAGACAACTATCAGTCCAAGATATGCAGCCGACCAGCCTCACAGTGAAGGGTTCGTTCTTCCACGTCATACGGCGAAATCTCCTCCTTCACTCGATCCAGAAAGGATGGAAGTGAGTAATCCCTTCCAACCATTGCAAGATGAGACTCCTACTAGAGTGAAAAGTTCTCACATTCCACCCGTCGTTGTACGGTTTGAGAAAAACTACAAGAAACTTCACGATTGAGTGAGAAACATCGCGAAGGATCCTTTCGCAGTCAAGACGGCAGGAAGAGACAAGATCAAATTCACCTTTACGACTGTAGAAGACTTCACCACGGTGATGAATCTCTTTGACGAGAAAAGGACGCCTTACTTTACATTACCTACCGGTACTGTTAAAATGCTGAAGGTGGTATTTCGCGGTATACCGCGGACGTTTCCAACAGCTGAGCTGAAAGAAGAAGTAATGGACATGGGTTATGACGTACAGACAGTGGCTCAGCTGCGCCGCCCTGGCACCAACATCGCTATGCCACTAATCCTGCTTGTGGTCCCAGATACGCCTCACAACCGTCAATATTCCAGGTGGAAACCATTTGCCATCTGAAAGTCACCACAGAGAAGTTCCGATCTTCGACTGGGCCACCGCAATGTTTTAACTGACAATTATTTGATCATGTGGCTCAACATTGCATAATGCAGTCATTCTGCGAAAAAATGTACAGGTCAACATGACTCCAACAACTGTCACGCGACTCCGCTAAATGCAGAAACTTTAGAGGTAACCATGTAACCAGCTACAAGGGTTGCAGTGCCTACAAGAGGGCGCGCGACCGCCATCGTGCCCTCATCACAGCACGAGAAAATCTAGACAAAAAGGAACAGCCAAGTATTATAGATAACCTACAACAAGCTGTGCAAGAGTCTTCCACAAAAACCCAATTGCAACAAAAACAAAAAAAAGAAGAGAAATCCCAAACCACTCAGCCGCCATACTGACGGCCGCTCTTTCGCCGATGCCGCGGAAGGAAAACGTATAGAACAACCAACTATCACTCCTAAGGTGCCTACGCCTTCAATGCAGGCAGCAGTTACCTCTGATGACAAACCGCGAAACGCCGCAGCTTAGGAAAAACCCACTCAGTGCAACAAGCAGCCTAACAATCCAGCACCGGCAGTTTTTGAAAAACTATGTAACATGTTGAAATCTATGATTAACATGTTGCTCAGCCAAACTCAACGGATTGATCAGATGAACACGTGCATCAATACAACAGTGACGACTGTCCTTGCAACAACAAAATGCTCTTGTTCCACGCACCATAAATAGACGGCCGCACATCCTTGACCTCACATTCTGTGTATGGGAAGCTTACGGAATCCATACCCAACTTATGGAATTTCGGCAGATTCTTAAGGAGCGGAACATTGACGTGTGTCTTATTAGCAAGACACACCTAAAGCCAGAAGTGCGCGCCTTAGTTTAAAATTATAACTGTTACAGAAGAGTTCGTCTCACGGCTGGAGGCGGCATCGCCATCTACGTGAAAATAGGAATTGCACACCATGAAATTCCCCTTCCATCCCTGCAACTCATCGAAGCAGTCGGCATTGAGGTGATCACGGCTAATGGTATTATCGCTGTCATTTCAGCCTACCGTCCACCACGGCGGCATCTCCTTGAGGCTGAATTTATATCACTTGCATCCATCCGTGGTAAGCTTTTAACTGGGAGTGACTTCAATGCTAAGCATACAGATTGGCACTGCAGTATCACCAATCAAGCATGTAAACTTCTGCGGCGTGTGTCCAACAAACACTATATGTGTTTTTGGGTACCTGAATAACTTACATACTATCCAAGTGGCAGAGGAGGACCAGATATCTTTGATGTCCTCATCTCTAAGGTCATTACTGGATTTTTCGCTGCCTCTACAATGAGCAGTATGTCATCCGATCATCTGCCTGTTATAGTGGAAGTTGGCGTGGGTTCCTGGCAGCTGACAGATAGGCCTACCTTCGACTTTCGGAAGACTGACTGAAGAAAGTACAGGGAGTTGTTAACGGAGGCACTGGAAGAGTTCCCAGTTGACGGAAACACTGACGACGCCTTAGAATTCTTCGAAAGCGCAGTCAAAAATGTTACTACAGCTACGACACCAATGCAGAATCACCTTGCTTCTTCCCTACATCTCCCACCGCACCTACTTGCTGCGATCCACCACAAAAACCGGATTGCAAAGTAGTGGAGGCTCACTAAAACAATCAACGAGAATGTTGATAAATTGCCTCCAGCGAGAGTTGAAGGTGTCTCTATTGGAGCATCGAAATCGGGAATGGGAATCCCGCCTCTCAATGTTACGTCCAGAAGATGGAACACTCTGGTTGCAAACCCGTTAGTTCACCAAGAAACGGAGTAGACTTCCCCAAGGAGAGCGCGGCGTCATTTACCGCTCTGGAGACAAAGCAAATGCCCTGACGGATGTGTTCGAAAGAAATTTTCAACCATCTCAAGGAGACGTCCAACAGGTGGCCATTGTGAACTGTCGTCTAATTGCTCTCCTTGAGGCAGGGGATGATGAAGTGCATGATATCGAGCTTGTTACTCCTCAGGAGATCCTCAGCTGTGTAGCCAGACTGCATCCACATAAAGCCACGGGTCCTGAAGAGATATGTGCCTCAAGCACCTTCCACCGGTAGCTGCAGACTATCTTGCTAAGCTTTTCAACACCATAATTCAGACGAAAAAATACCCACGTCGGTGGAAACACGCGGTGGTGGTTCCAGTTCATAAGAGCGGGAAGGACCCAAGCTTGCCGCAAAATTATCGTCCTATCAGCTTGCTGCCAGCAGTCAGCAAGGTCTTTGAGCGTCTCCTGCTCAGGCGCCTAAATCTTCACATCGAACGATCCGGCGTTATTCCTCACCACCAACTAGGGTCCTGTCGTGGCTATTCGACCATCCAACAGCTGATGAGAGTTACAGAGGCTGCGACGCATGCATTCAACTACGATGAATATTGTGGCCTGGTGATTTTAGATAGGGCCTATATCACGAGCCTTTGATTCAGTCTGGCACTCTGGACTCCTGATGAAATTATATGAGAAGAGATTCTCACGTCATTTAATCAAGTTGCTGTGGTACGAGTTGGTGCAGAACTTTCATCTCGACAACTAATCATGGCAGGTGTTCCTCAAGGCTCAGTGTTAGGACAGACCTTATACTCACTCTATACTGCTGACGTGCCAACTCAGCCAACCTACGCTGATGATACGGCGTTCTTTACCTGCAGCCACAGCAGGGCAATAACCACCCACCGCTTGCAGGAAGTCCTGCAGAAGACAGTAGGTAGGGCGAGGCGGTTGCGGATTGAAATCAACACCGCCAAAACTCAAGCAATTATGCTCATCAGAAGATTGGAACCTCGTCAACGAATTCAGCCTGACTTTCTTCTTCAGTTAAATGGGAAAAGCATTCCATGGGCGACAACCGCCCGCTATGTCGGTGTGACACTCAACTGTAGACTGACGTGGCGTGCACACATTGAAGATGTTCGGAAAGGAGCTAGTGTCAGACTACAAGTCCTGTATCCAATTTTGAACAGGGACAGCAATCTCGCAGCATCTATGGGTGTGAGTCTTTACTGCTTATTGGTCAGGCCGATACTTGAGTACGCCTGTCCAGTGTGGGGATACGTGGCTGCGACACATCATCGCCGCCTGCAACATCTACCACAAATAAGAGGAAATGTCAACCTGCAAAACCTCCATCATACCCTGCCTGTTACAATTAAGTAGTGAAGGCGTGTGCTGCTGCTGTACTAACTTTGACCGTTATTAACTACTTTAGCGACCAACAGATGTCGCTACTACTGACGACGTTAAATACTACTTTGCAGATATTATTTGCTATAGGGTCCAAAATTTATCATCTCTCTACGACTTAGAGACCATTAAACCGGTTTTCAGCATCCATCATTCCATAATAAATTACTTGATTATGCTTTTTGTTTCAGCAGTTTACCCGTGTTATAGCGTCTGTGCCAGTTGAAGGCGTTATTAACTTCGATAGTGTCCACCGCTTTTTACTACCTTTCACCATTATTAACTGCAATAGCGGCCAACAGATGGACATACCATCGAAAAGCGCTAGTTTGAAAGTGGAATGTAACATATGCCTTTGTCTTGTTTAAAATTAATCATGTTGCTAACTCCTATAAACCAAGCCAAGACTTCCCCTGATGATTAAATAAGTTAAAATAATTCAAGGTATCAGTTACTGTTTCTCAGGTTGTAATGCTTTAATATTTGACAAATAAAACTTCTAAAAGATGGCAAAAACCTTTAAATTTTCAGTTTCATTTACTCACAATGTATTAGTTTATATTCAGACTAGGTGTGAATAGACAATAAGTTTAATTTTCATGTTTGGTTGAAATTGGTGACATTATTGATAAATCATATTTCCACCACAAAGAAACAATACTGTTAACTTATGTTTGTAACTTGCTGATAGAAGTGGCTATAACAAAACTATCTGGAAAATATTTTTTCCTTGTGAACACCTCCTTTAAAAAATTACATAATGTTAGACTAGAAGAAGATTGCACAAAGCAATCAGTCTTGGGAACATTAGTCAGTTTTTATCAATATTCTCTTGCTAGTATCTCTGTGTTCTAAAATTTTCCTTTGGGCACATAAATATTTCTTCTGGATAGTAGAGGTCTTAAAGATAACTTTCCACAATCAAAAATCAAAAACTAATTAGATTTAAATGTGTGATAGATTTGTGGTGCAAGGTAAGGTATACTGAGTGAATGACTGAAGTTCTATCTACTTGTACACAATTTATGAATTGTTGGCAAATGGTATAAAGTTGATAAATTTCATTCTGAACTTGTAGAGGGAGGCAGCAGGTTGATATTTATTTATTTCAGCAAAGGCTACACAAACTAAATAACTAATAACATGTAAGAGGTTCTACTGAAGTTTATGATATACTATGCTGAAATAAGAAAGGCTGTTTGTGAAAGTAAGTATAAAGATGTGAAATAACATGAAAAATTGCAGTACTGAAGTGAAAGTGGACAAATATTATTCAAGTTAGAGTTTGGCTAAAAAAAAATATACTGTTACAGAAAACTAGCTCAGGTGGTACATAAATTAAAACATATTGATGTAGGTGCCACATTTGTATGCTCCATCCATAATATGCATAACAAGCAGTATTGTGAAAGTATAACATTCTGAAGGTAACTATGCTGGAAACGTATGTCACAATCTAATTTCGACGCTTCAAATTAACAGAAAAACTGCCCACACACATATATAAAAAATTTGTAATTCTGAAATGGAAACTGCAACTGATTGCTGAGGAAACGGCGCGATAAAATAGCATACAAATTGGTTAAATAAACTTTCTGGAACCAGTTATTCAAGTTCGGATAAAACTTTATGGAAGATGAAATACATATTCACTCTATGTGGAAAATATGCGTCAAACATCATTACATTTTCTTCCAGGTCGAAATAAATGTTTACACAAAAATTCATCCCACACTGTTTGATTCCCGATCGGTTCAGTTACAGATTCTTAAGGAATAAGTAACATTACCGTATGTTTCACTATTCCCACAAGTCAATTAGTTTCAAACAGCAAACCATATTTACGTTTCAGATTACTTTTATGTACGTCTGTAAAAACATATTTAAATTGCAGCTGGTCTCTTGTTGTTGTTGTGCCTTTAGGGCGCGTCGACAACGAGGTCATTAGCGCCCTAACAATGACTGGTCTGTTATTGGGACATGTAAAATATACAAAACACTACAGCCACACATAACTTAATGCCAATTAATGGCCAGACTGAAAAAATTGTTTACTTTCAGCAAAGTTAATTTCCTATTCTTTACGAGTAGGCAACGCGTAACGCTGTATTTGTTGCATTTGTTCTTGAAACTCCTACCACAAGTTCATTAGTTTCAAACAGAAAAATATATTAACACGTAATTAACACTGCCCACTTCGGATTATTTTTATATATTTTACATCCCTAAATCACTTAACTTCATTTTCTCCTGTTTGATCACGTTATACACAAACCGCTAAAGCAGGTCGTGATAAAATTCGATATTAATTTAAAAAGGCTTCACTGCCACTTAATAAATAAACACATAAACACAAGTCGAAGGGGTTCAAGTTTACGTCGCGATACACGACATCACTACCTTAAGATAAAATGATTGTATCAATGAGCGTGTGATTGAGGCTTTGATTTTGTAGCGACAATATTAACGGAAATTGTGGTTAGGTTGGAATTCGGCATGAACCATA